>OY744519.1:191981320-192091320 GCA_963556195.1 Sepiola atlantica | reverse complement strand
TAAATTTTGTTGTTGTAGCGGTGGGACAAGTAGAAAAAGACTCGTCCATTTATAATACAAAACTGTCTGCATCCTAACATACGCAGGTAGAAGTTGAATCACACAACAAATCAAAAATGTGTGTGTGTGTGTGGGTGGGGGGAGTCTGATAACTACAGTAAATACCATTTTAATTTAAGGCTATGCTTAACACATCACTCAATAAGTCCCGGGCCTGACATAGATCATGACACTAATAAAAAAAATCCACTGATTTTTATAAAGTACTAACCTTCAAATGGCAAAATTTGAGTCGAATCGGATTATTAGTTTACAAATTACAGTTATCTATGTGAAGCTACCGTTTCAAATTTTCAAGACAATGGAGAAATCTGAATTTCGTGTGTTGATAAAGCATCACTTTCTGATGGGGAAAAATACTGTTTAAGCAAAGTACGGTTTATTTGTTCTCGTAAATCGAAGAAAAAAAAACATTAATTTTCTCACGTGCTGCTATGGTATCAAAGACCGAAAATTTGAACTGAATAACAATAATAAATTCATTTGAGTTTAGTTATCAATCAAAAAAAAATTGGTATACTGTAATAAGGTAGACTTTTCTAAAAAGATTTAATTTAATCAACTAGAATTATGGGCCCTATATGCCCAAATTCTAATATATATATAAAATATTAAATTGTTTTGAATGCGAATATGGAATTAAAGCAAAATAAATTGTTTTGGACTTTCCAACGCTATTGATAATGTTTACCCATTCATTTATTTATTTGTTTTTTTTTTTTTTTGTCGCTTATGTTTAAATTCATGTTTTGAAACATGACGTAAATCATAAATCTCTGACGTCACACCAAAGCTATAATTATTTTGTTATGGTAATGTTTTAGGCTCTATTTATAAGAAAGTCCAAATAGCTCAGTTGGTAAAACGTCGGACTGAAGACAAAGATTTCGGTTTCGACTTCCGGTTATGGCATCCGCTTTATTTGTTGGGAATTTATTATTATAGATCTTATATTTCGAAATGAGAAATTCCGCAATCTATTTATTACGTTTAAGAAAATTATGACCGATGGACGGACAAAATCTTTATTTATATAAGATTCTATTAATTGGTTAAAGAATAAATTCATATTTTAGTGGAATTATTTGTTTATAAAATCATCTGATCAAATGTGTATGTTCGTGGGTAATACGAATAAGCACGATTTGTAACATTTTAATAAGTATCGATTAATTAATCATTTATTTAAAATAGTTTAAGAAAAATATATTGAATAAATTTAGCTACAAAATAATCCGGTAAAATAACAAAAAAAAAAAAGCTCATTTATCAATTTAAGAGTTAAAAAAAAAAAAAAATCGAAAGTACCTATGGGATTTAATTTTTTTTTTTTTTTTTTTTTCATAAAACGTCCGATGGTTTATATTGCAAAACAGATTCTTTTGTACACATTTTTTGATAAGATTATCTTATTAAAAAATGTAAATAGTTTACCCATGAGAAATTAAGAGAAGAGAAAGGGGGAGAGGTGAGCAATAATAAAAACAAAAGACTCCCGGGCAACGCCGAGTAGGGTAAGCTAGTTATTAAGCTTTACTTAATAATCTATGAAGTGAAGGCCCAGTTGTTTTTCCTGTTATTTCGAAAGTGAAAGTAGGAGAACGAACGAAATGGAGAGCGAACGAAATGGAGAGCTCAACTACATTTTCTATCACATGATCCGAGATCAGCGAAACGAAAAGCACGTTTTCAGCTTACAAACGAGGTGGTTGTTATTATTAAATACAAAATAGACGCGAATTTTGTTTTTACTAAATTGTTTAAAAAGGCATTTTAGTCCATCCAATATTAATTTTAAAAAAACATTTTATTTTACAAACTGAAAAAAAAAAGTATAAATAAAAAAGTCACGTTACTTCCTGGTTGGCCAGGTGCACAACTAAAATAGTAGTCATTTCATTTTACACATCAAAAACACGTGGAAAAAGGTAGCAGGGATTTTATAGAAACCAGGTTTGGGGTTGACAGTTGAAATTTCATCAAAATATTCTAGATTCGTCGTATCTACCTGGCGTTGTCCGGGAGTCTTTAGTTTCATTTATTTTTCGCTTAATTTATTTATTTATTTTTATGGCGTTTGCTTCTTTTTATGACTTTTTCTAAAAAAGATTTTTAAAGTTAATTATTATTACGGTATTGTTTGGTCATTCAATTATTAATTGAAGAAAAATGCTATAAAAACTATAATTTTGTTAATGAAAAGTTATTTTAATCTATAAAATTATTGGGTATAAAAAGCTTCCAAAAACTTTCAATTAAATCAAGATTTGCTAATAATTCCATAAGTCAGTTTAAATGACTTTCTATTCGACAGTTTGAAGGCTTCTAAATTACTTTCAAATTTCGAAAGGGTCACGAATTCATTTTTTTAAGTAAAAAATTAAAATGACCGACTTTTTACGAAGAAACCGAAATGCAGTCTGATGGATTTAATTTCGTAATTAAATTACTTTGAATGTTATCTTTATTAAGTTATTTAGTTTTTTTTACTCATTTCAATAAATAATCGATTAATAGAAATACAATATAAGTCACGTAGAGGCGATATGTGGTCGCAATTTTATTAATATAGAAATTTCTTAGCGTTATATATATATATATATATATATATATATATATATATATATATATATATATATATATTCAAATCTAGATCAAATAGAAAACTGAGTTAACCAAAGATCAATCAACTTGCAAACACCGATAGCTCAGATATTGAGCGAGATTAAGGTTAGGGTTATAATTTGAAATATTCGGACTATTGTTCTCATCTTGGGTGTTGTTCTTAACGTTGCGGACCCGTGGCTTAATGGATATAGTATTAAGTAAAATTCAGTAATAGTCATTTGAAGGTTCCGAAGAATTGCGAATTACTGAAGAACGAAACGAGAGCATGCTACCCCTGTGGATTTAATAAAAGGTTCCGTCCAGATTCCCGAGTTCGACAAGGTACATGTGAAGAAGGTCAGAGATTACATCGGCTGAAACGTTTTGATAAAAAAACACCCAAGATGAGAACAGTAGTCCGAATACCCCAAATTATAAATCCTCATCTCAAAAATTCAGAAATATAACTTTTTAAAAAGGAATTATTTTACCTAAAAGAAAAGGTTACGAAAAAAATAAATAAAAAGGGATTCTATAATTTAAACACCTTAAAACGATTAAAAAAAAAAAAATGACATGTCCTTCATTTTTAGTGTATTAAATAAAGATCAGTTATAAAAAATAATAAAATAAACTTTTACAGGTAGGTAGAAAAATAATTTATCTTGCCGTTGGTAACATTTATTTGTTGCCTTTATTTATTTTTAAATAAAACTTTGCTTAATTTCAACTACTTAAATCGAGAGCAGACTTAGTAATGTGGAAAAAAACCTATCAATGTTAATTCTATTGTGAAAAGTAAAAAAAATAAAAATAAACCGAAAAGAAAAATATTGTATTCATTAAAATGACAAGTTGGTGTTTATTTTTAACAATAAAGGTGAAATATCTATTTTAAAATGATTGCGATTGATTGGTTTATTTGAGTCACGCCTACTGCCGCCTTCATCTTAAGTATAGATTCCATGCCTTTAATTTAGGGTCATTTTAGAACCTTGAATATTCTAGTCGTTAAAGGTCAATTAGGCTATCACTTATGTTTTCAGAGATTTTGAAGTAAAACTCCCATTTTGAAACGGTTTACCACAGGAAAAATAAAAAATAGAATTATATTACAGTACACAGCAACGTGCTAGAAATACCTGAAAACATTAAAAAAAAAAAAACAAAAAAACTTTAAGGTAGTTCACTTTACTATATAACGTAAAAGGATTACCCAGTTCTTGACCACATAGGTATAGGACAGAACGGGTAACCATTTTTTTACATTTCCAGAAAGGCCTCCATTAAAAACAAACAAATTTATTTTTTAACTATTGGAATAATTTAGATTTTTTTCACATATTGACTTTTTTTTTTCAGCAAAAAAGCAAACTATAAATTTTAAAAAGCAAACAAAAAACATACTCTACATTAAACCTAAACACTAACCCTAAGTCCGGAATAGCAATACGAAAAAATAGGGTGGCATTACGAGAATATATTTTTTAAATATATTAGTTATTTTGTAAAAAAATAAAGATGACGGCCATTTAGGAAATAAAAATGGTTACCTGTTCGGTTCTAACCTATTCGATCAAGAATTGTGTGACAAATAACGCTTTCTGGCCAGGAAGTCAGTGACCATTTTACGTTATATTTATATGGTAAAGTGAACCCCCAACCTAGAAACTAAAATATTTTATTAAAAAATGTTATTTTTTTTGTTTTTTTAAAGTTATTTTCTGGTTGTTGACGTATAATCACACGAAAGGAATAGAATTTAATTTTTATTTTCTCATTGACAACGTGGGGGCAAAGGATATAATTTTACCCGATTTCATGTTTAAACAATGACAGGGAAAAAAGGGATCTCGGCATTGGAAACAGCATTGCACATCCGCTCCCCATTTTTGCCGGCTAATTATTTATTACGTACATGTGCTCCCTTTTTTGTTTGTTTTTGTTTAATATATATTGTTTTTATAGGATTAGTTGTCATTCAAGTAAATATAAGAGAAACAAATATAGTATTTGATTTAAGTATATATATTTTTTAATTATTGAAAACGTTAAATAATAAAGAATATATAATCATATGGTGGGTATAGGGTTAATAAAATCACATTTTGGGTCAGGTTTTTTGTGAAAACACAAAATATTAAAATAGCTACGTAATAAATAAATTATTACGTATGAACTTTTTAATTTTATAATGTTCGTATCTTTTATTTTTATTATTATTTTTTTTATTATGATTTCACTAATTGTACTACCCGGCGTTTCCCGGGAGTCTTTTTACTGTCATTTTGGTTTCGCCTTTATTATTATTTAAATTTTTAAACAAATTATTTTCTTTTAAATAGGATTTGTGAAAGTTTATTATTATTATTATTATTATTATTATTATTACAGTATGGTTTGTTTGGTGGTTGAATTGTTAATAAAACCAAATTCTTATAAAACTATAATGAATCCTATTATTAAGGTATTGTTTTCATATCTATAAAATTATATGTGATTACAAAAACTTTCAAATATTAAAATGGCCGACTTGTTTGCGAAGAAACAGAAATGCATTTTGGTGGATTTAATATAGCAATTTTTTTTAAATTTCTTTTTAATAAATACTCCATTAATAGTAAATAAAAAAAAGCATGAAAGTCACGTAGAGGCGAGAAACACGCGAAGTGGTCACAATTTGATTATCTTGAACTTTTCAGCTTTAATATAACCTAATTATTATGATATTGGGTGCTTATGCAGTTTACGAACATGGCTATTTTTTAAGATAGGATTTTCAAGTTAAATTTATTTTTTACGGTCTCTTTTATTCATTAAATTGTTTAGGTGAAAGTACAGTACAGAATAGTTAATAAAGCCCCTCCCTATGTTAAGAATGGCTTTCTAAATAACTTTATTATTTACGCCCTATTTGTAAACTGCAGAAGTAATCGATATTGTTTAGTCATTAAATTATTAATTGTACCAAATTGTTACAAAATTAAATTGGTTAAGATAATGTTGTTTAAATGGAAGCCATCTTAAAGCTGAAAAGTTCAAGATAATACACAATTTTATTACAGATAAATTAACAAATTTTGCAAAAAGATCTTTACAGAAACAAAATAAATAAATATACGGTTGGGCCAGGAGTAATTAAAATATAAAACATAAAATTAATATAAAAATCGATACATTTATAAAAGGAGGATTTAAAATAATTTTTAAATTAAAATAATCTAAACAAAAATGAAAAAAAAAATGTTTTTGGGGTGTAGGTAGAAATATTTTTATTCCGAATCGCAATAAAATGAAAAGATATTTTCTTCAATATTTTTATAACTTGGAAACAAAAATATACTTGTTCTGTAATAGAAATAAATAAAATATACTAATAATTAAATAATTATTTAATTAAAAATACTTAAATAATAATAAAAATTTAGGTGAAGGAAGAAAGAAGAAAGAATGAATGGAAGAACGAAGTGACTTACTTTTTAAGTCAAAATAGACATTTATGTTGTGTATGTATATCTTTCCTTTGATGTATTCAGGCTTCTGCCGACAGGTAGATGGTTCCTTTATCCTCAGTTTTGTTTATTTTATTGTCTTAAATGTTTTATTTCCTGAAGGGAAAGATAAAAAAAATAAAAAATAAAAACATACACGCGCACACGCACACCCTCTGTTGTGGTCCTAAATTTTTAGGCCACCGTCGTAAATCTGGGATCGAGACCGGAAGTGAAAATGTCGCGTTGCTTGATGGGAAACACACACGCACGTACGCATTTAAAGCAACGATAATTTCTACAAATTTAAAGATTTACAAACATTTTTTTAAATTTCTCTTTTATTTATGTTTCTTATTAAAAAAATAATTCTTTTTTTCATAAGTTAGCCTTGATACAAAAAGCGAAACGATTATCTAAGAAAATCTTTTTCGACTTTGATTTTTTCATTCATCTCTCGAAGCTTCGGGAAAGTTCGGTATTTTTCGTAATGTTTGTATCTGTGTGTGTGTAGATTTACGTGTGTGTGTCTGAGTGTGGGTTACAATTCTTACGTGCGCACAAAGCCGAGTCAAGCAGCTGATGCGAATTAAATGTTTTCATTTTTTGTGTTGCTTATATTGAAGCAGTTAGCTCCCAGCATGGCCGCCAAATCTGGTCTTATTTGCCAAGCGGTGTCAGGGCAAATTACTACACCGTTTTAATTTGTTGTCTGAATTATACGGATTTATTTTTTATTTCGCAAATACTAATTTATTTTTTGATCTTTGAGGATAAGTTGATTTTTTGCGAATTATCTTGCAAATAATTTGCTTCTGATTTCAATTTTTTTCAAATATAAATGAATTAATTAACAAATAATAAAATCTAACAGTACTTATTAAAACTTTTGCCACCTGGACTTGGGGTTAGTGGTAGGGTTATAATAAACAAATAATAAAATTAAACGGTGTTTATTTAAAATTTATATATATTACATAACATAACATATATTTGGGAAAAAGGCTTTTGCCTGTAACTCCCGTTCCTTTCCCTCTTGTCCACTATATCAGTTCGTGCACAGGTCTGACTGAATATTGTCTGTGAAGCCAATGTTTGTCCAACTTGCACTTAAAGTCGTTTATGTCTGGCAGAGAATTCTAATTGTTCACAACCCGTATCCCAAAGGAATACTTTCTGATGTTTAGCCTACTATGCTTCTTGTCTGGATCATATCTCCATGTTCCCTTCTATAGTACATAGACGGGAGCTTCATGTGTCTCAGTCTATCTTCGTACGGCAGGTCCACAAGTGTAGGGCACAATTTGGTGGCTCGGCGCTGGACTTTTTCAACCTTGTCAATATCACCGACAAACTGATGGACTCGTGGTGCATTTCCATACTCAAGACTTCGTAATAAGGCGTATCCGATATAGAATATTGTCAAAGAAATTGTTTTTCAAAATACAATTAAATCTGCAAAAATCAGAAAAATTAATATTTGTAAAATAAAAATTAAAATAAAAGAAATCTTCAAAAATCATACGACAAATTAATACAGTGGATTAATCTGTCACCGCTTAGCAAATCAGACAAAACTAATCGATAAAATTTGGCAGCCATTTTGGGAGATAACCGCTTCAATATAGCCTTAGTTTATGATTATCCAAACTGTAAACGTCTCTTGCCTACGCAGCAGCCAATAATGCAGCCCTCATGCTCGCTTGCTTCTACTCGTGTCTCGGGCTAATACTTCTGGTGTTGGTTGATGTGGTGTCACAAACCTTTGGCCGTATTCTTGGGAAACAAGTGGTTACAAAGTTTCCACTCTCATAAAGAAAACTTCTGGTATTGAATCGTCTCCTTTGAGCAGGCTGTACCTCCTCCATGCTGTGTTAATGGATCAAGAAAAACGGTCCGAGGTCAATCAGAGAATTGGTCGTCGGGTTAGGGATAAGAAGTACATTGAAAAAAAATAAAATAACAGACAAGCAACAGATATTCTTAATTTATAAAAAAATTATTAAAAATTTACAAAAAATGTATAAAAAATAAGAATATATATTTCTGTGAAACTTGCAGTTACAATAATAAAACGTCCTTTGCTGCTTGGGTGGTTAATATCTCTGCTTCTGGATAGAGATTGGGTTATAATTTTGACTCGCTAAGTTGTGAAAAGCGCTTTTCTTCTCTGGGCAAAGAAAAGCAATTCTCTTGGGGCAAAGGTAACACGTCATTCTTCACTCCCAAAAAATTCTCTGAAAACTGCATGAATTTGTGATTGTTGCACCTTATATTACATGGCAAGATAACTTAGCATTGTCCAGACAAGTTCTACTTACCTTATTCAGACGTTCTTGGCCTTTTGGTCAAGATCAAAGTGTAGTATCTGTTCCGATGGATACTGCACCCCATAGACTGGTATTGTCTTGGCCTTCGGGGCTTGATTTACGCCGATCTATGAGTCTGTCCTGTGCAGTTCTAAGAGGTCTACCCTCCCAGGCTTCGCCTCCCCTCTTTGGGGAGGAGTAAGTTTATTGCTTACTGCCGTGACGTCGCTCGTTCTTCGTGAGAAGCGAGTTTTAGAGTCTGAGTTTTGGAGGCGAACCTATCAGACATGATTTTTATGATGTAGTCTGCAACATACATAGGGGAATTATTTCCATAAGAAAATACAGGCGAAAGATCTCTTCCCCCCCCCCACGAATTGTTAAGGAAATAATTGATAAGTAATTACGAAAGTAATAATTTGCTCTCTCTCTCTCTCTCTCTCTCTCTCTCGACGTTAGTGAATATCTCCCAGCTGACGGATAACTAACGCTTGAAATAAAACAGAAATTAAATTTAAAAGGTTGTTTGTCTTCGGAGTCGGTCATGAAGTTTTTGTGTTGCAGCGGCAATGTTTCGGCAGAAAGAAAGAAGAAAGAATTCAACCACTAGACGACACACCCCTCCACGCGACGCAGAAAGAAGAGAGAGTACGAGAACTTTAAAGGTATGCAAACTATATGAGTTTTGGTGTTAAAAAAATGATGAGTGTTTAAACGAGAACTGCCACGGCCCGTTCCGGGAAGAGTATACAAAATGAGACTTGCCGCAGCCCAAGCAGGAGGCTATGCAACACATTTACCGTTCTCTCTCAGCGATACGGTGGTAACCCAGGCCATACTCCAAGATGGATGCATCTCAACACATTTTCCATGTGTTCGTGACTTCCATTGCTTTTGCATGGAACTTCACTCTGAGTTTATGCCATTGTCATCCTTCAAACATGACAGCCAGCCAGCGGGGTCAACTTCTGGTTTTCCTCTCGTCCGCTGCAGCAGCGAAATGAAACAGCTTTATCTCCAGAAATTTAAAACAATATTTATTTTGAGAAATTACAAAACAATATTTTACCACTTTGTTTTAGAATCTGATTCTTTTTCTTTTGTCAAATACTTATTATTTGTCACCATGAAATCTAGATACACAATTAAAAACCTGAAAAGATAAGAAAACAAAATCAATAATTATCATCAAATTAAGTCAAATACAAAGTAAAATTCTCAGTTTATAGTTCAATATCTCTCTCTTTCTTTCCTTCTATCTTCTGGTGCTACCAGATAAGGCTGTCTGGAGATACTGGCTTCTTGACCAAAAATGCACCAAACATTGATGTTATTGTTTTTTTCATTTCCCTTTGAAAAACTCAATCATTAGATGAATTCAGAGAAAGTGGTAGGAGGGAGAAATTGAGGGGGCACTTTTGGGAGTTATCAAATGAAATATTTAACAGAATTTGATCTGGATATCGATACTGTACTACGAATTTAATTAATTAATTCATTCATTCATTTATTTATTTTTCAACAGTTTAATTGAGAAGATAGTTAAGGAGAGATGCCCAAGAAGGCATAACAAACAAATAATAAAATAATCATGTTCTGAAAAGCCAAAAACAAAACAATTTTCCTCTACAAAACAACCAAACCAAACACCATGAATAAATACTTGAGCATATAAAGAACTTGAAGCATAACATCTTTTACCAAAATGACCGGATTCGGCATTAAATAAACCAAAAAGGGTTGATATGCCGTAAAACAAAACAACCAATCTTTCTCTCTCTTTGGATGTCAGAGGAATGGTAGCAAGGATTAATACTATTCATACCATGAAAGGTCCAGTTTCCTATCAAAGAGGGCTCGCAACGCTATTTACAGTTATACCTACCATCTTCTGACCCTTCTCTCTGTTCACAGTTCAGTTCTTTCTCATTCCAGACTTCACAGTGGGCCTCACTGCCTCGGTGACCTTGTCTGTTTTCTCTTTCCCAAGTATTGGCTCCACCTTATCCATGTTCGGAGGTTCTAAGGGTATCACATGGAAGGATCCCAGCTCACACATACCAGGTGAAGGTCACTGAACAGAATTTCTTCTTCACTCAATAACCTATCCGTCAGTATTCCAGGTTTAGTCAAGGTCTGCCTACTCTTTTTCAGCACACATACTGCTGAAATTGGTGTTCAGTCAGAGAAGCTAGTAAAATTTTGTTTTGTATTCGGATGGAATGGATTGGTATATCATAATCCTAGTGACCTCTTCATGACTATTGTCTGAAACACTTCCTGTTTTCTAACATAACCGCCAATAAATATATATCTCAGCTACTATGTACTAGATAATATCTACTAGTCAACCTACCCACATCAATATTTAACATAGTGAGACCATAAAGAATTGTGATGGTACAATATGTAGTATATTTTGTTCGTTTCTTACTTTCTACAATGGGAATACTAACACTAGAATATATACTTAGAGTGAGTGTATATTGGATGATGACGGAATTCCATATTAATGTTGTATAGTAGCCCCCCCCCCCCCCCCCCAGCTGGATGTCAGGTAGCTCACACTCTTTACTTTTGTGTGGCAGAAAATGTACTTGTTGTCATTGATAAGACCACTCTCTTCAATATCACCACTACAACCACGGAGATTACTGGCCAGGCTATCCTAGGGTCTACATTACTCTTCCAGTAAAAACTTGCCTTCACTATCAGACTTAGTTCGGTCATGAATTAATCTTGTCTACAGGCTTTAACAATTCCGGCATCTTCTCCAACGTGATATGGGGAAATTCTTTAACTCGTGGCTCTGATAGATTAGTCCACTCACTTGCATTAGTTTCTACTTATGGGAGGAAAGACTCCTTCGTTTTAAACCTCTCATGGCTTTATACAGGGTGGGCCAAAATAAGGGTCCTATCTTTAAATTTGAATAACTTGAATTTGAATAACTTCCACAAAATAAAAGTTAAACTCACCAAACTTTATGTGTGTGTAGACTGACCCTTCCGAGATTTTTTGAAATAAACAAAACAAATTTTAGCCGAAAAACACTTCTTAAAACTTACAAAAACTAAAGTATTGTTTTTTACACTGTTTTGAGTTTTTTAAGCAAAAATAATGTTTTCTAAATGAGGGTACGTTCCTTAGGGCTAATACGGCTCATGCTTGCTTCGGAAGGGGTCCTTTACTTATTCTAAAAAAAAAAAAAATCAATAAATAAAAAAGTTATGAATTTTTAAAAATAGGACCCTTATTTTTGCCCACCCTGTAGTTAGGGGAGGAAGAGAAATCGTAGCCCCCTAGCTGCACAACCCATGGGTAGCTCTATAACTGACAACGGGGGTGTTACCCTTATCATCTTGGTGGGTTCCCCTTCACATAATCGTGACAATTCTATCCTCACCTGGACAACTATCACCCAGATTCCATCTGTAACACTAACTGCCAATGGCACTTCAACATTGTCAAAGCTTCCACCTGACAATTCTTCCTAATAGTAACCGTAACACTTTTTAATAGCTCGTGCACACAGCCCCTGGCTACCTGTTACATAGATCAAACTTTCTAACACGCAGGTCTCCGGTAAGGTTGTTTCGCACTTTTTCGTTTCATCTCCTGTTAATAACATGGATTTTGTACTAGCAAAATGTAGGCCTACAAACTCCGTCTCGAGTTTATACTTGGCCACTACTGTCAACTTTTGATCAGCTAATGAATAGAGAATGGGTAGATTGATGGCATGATAGATTTCAAACGTGTAATCCCGACACTAATACTTTTTATTCTGTTCCGACAACGTCACACATCCCAAGGCATTATAAGCAATCTTAAATTATGGAGTAATTTGGTTTGTATTTCCAGCGACATCATATCTAATTGCACCCTTACATACATACGCTTATCTGAAAAGCCTTATAATCCACCCCCGACTTCCATTTCACCGATTCCCACTCTGTTTCAGAATCTGGGATAACAGATCTGAGCAAATATTGTTCTTACCGGCCAGATATTCGATCTTGCCATGGTAGTTTGTCACAAATCCTCATCGGTGTCGGCTATCACGTCCCAGTTAACCATCAGTAACCACCTCAGCTGCTGATGATATTTCTTTGAGATGACCAAATCTTCATCCCTTACCTGATCACACCTTCACACTTTTTTCCTTTATCTATATTCATTACATGTATCTACCTCAGCATCTTATTGGTCAGTCGTATCCCAAAGGTTCTCTCTTCTATATGCTCCAATAGGCCGTGTTGGCCATTAACACAGGGATCGACTCACATCCCTTGACCACAGCTTCACTCAATGTAACACTATCTTCATTATCTTCATACCTCTCCACAAGTGCTAGTTGGTACAGTTTACCACGTAATGCTGTGTATTCTCCCTACATAGGATACAGCCATTCTCAGAGAGAGCTTCACGTCGGTCTGTGCCACTACAACCAGGGTGTCACTGACCGCTTCTCTCAGGGAAACCTCTCTTAGCTAGCTTAATGGATCAAAACCCAACTGGGCTTTCTTCTTTCATGGGCTTTCTTCTCTCACAGCCAATCTTCCCCCAGTATTAACTCGTTACACAGGTCTGAAGTCAGGTAAAATTTTAAATTGCCCTAGAGTCCATCCATTTGCATAGGCAGCAAAGTGATTCCTTCAATTCTCATCTCATTAACGTCAGCCTCACTGACCACCAAGTCCAGTGGATGCAAACTCTGCTTAGTCGGCAACTGTCGGTGTATCCCCAACCATATTACGGACACCGACACTAGATTAAAGTCTTTACCTGGGTGTCTCCTATCGACACCTCACAGGCCAGATCGTTCTCCTCCATCAATAGGGAGAACACCTGTGCTCTTTTCCTCCGGTCTCTTAAACCTCTGTTTTACTTCTGAAAATGCTTTTGGCTCTGCACCTAATAGCCTGTTAGTATGGGCATTGGTGCTGGGAACAACCGTACGCCCTGAGAGCCATCGCTCCGTCTTTCCCTATATTGATCTCCTTTGAGGGCCCCTTTCTGGGGAGCACAGTGGAAACTTTGTCTACCATAAAGGTCCCAATCCTTAAAACTTCCTCTTCTCTTCAGAGGGCAGTACCATCTGACATGGTCTTTTCTCCTACAGCACCAACACCTCCATAACTGCCCACACATCCAACATATCTTGCATCGAATTTTCAGTGGAGCCACCTGGACTTTCATTTCGTGTTGGATGACCAGTTGGTGTTTCCTGGGGCCTTTGTCATAAAGCCAGGAGTCACACAAGTTTTAAGGGGGTTATTTCATTATAGCCCCCTTGAAGATGAACTTAGAGATTCGAGAATACTTACATTGTCTTCCCTGGCAAATTTTACATAAGAATACACTTTGCATGTTTCTTTTCTATATTTTTATGTAAATAAATAATTATATTTAAACTGTAACTTGGTTGTTCCGTGTTATTTCTCGCTTGTTTGTTTGCTTCTTCTCTCTATACCTGATGTCCTGAACTAGAGAATCCCCCCCCACCCGTGTTCTTTTATTGATATATCGGAACACAGGAACTACAGGCCACTTCCGGATTTCATCATTTTTATTATCATTGTCACATATACGGTTCCGTAGTCCAAACAAAGGCCAAGCATGACAGTAGCTTCTGCCCCTCCTAGGACCCGCTTCTGCCTCTGTCTACAATCCTTTCTCCACCTTAACTCTTAAACTGCCATCGCCTTTGCCCCCCTTTGCAATCTTCTGGGGCACCAATTTCTCTTTGTGCCCCTTCGCTCATTCACAGAGTCTTTTACTGTCCATAGCAAAATCTTGGGCCTTGAGCAAAGTTTGTGGCTGACCCTTCAATACCTCTTTCTGCGTCTCCCATTCATGTAGTCCATCTATGAATGCATCGAATAGGATGGCCTGCACCGACCCACACATGCAAGTTTCTCTTTTGGGGAAAGCCAACACTGCTAACCCTATATCCTTTCTCTGAGTTCTTCAGGACACCCTTCTCTGTAGATCCTAGTCTCATCAGTTTCCAGATGGCCTCCCTCAACATTCGCTCACTGGCGAACCACCTTATGAGCTGTTCCTGGAGTTTGGCCTTAATCAGCCATGGCTTTTCTCCATACAGGGCTCCTATAAACTTGGAGACTGATCCTATCGCACTCTCGTAGGCTAATAGGACTACCTCTCTATCCTACAGTGCGAAAATGATCTTTTTCTTCTGAATGGTGGTCAGACATTCCTGAAATCCCTCGGGCTCCTCTTTATATATAGGGACTTTCTCCCCTACAAGGTTTTCTGATCCTCCTGTGGATCTCTTGTAAACCACCCACGGCCTCTACGGCATATGACCTGTGACTGCTTATCTTTTTACTTCAGGTCTGGCTCTTCTCTTAGTTTCCTTGATTGCTTAAAATACAAACAGCAACACAAAACAACAATCCTTTTTTTTTTAGTTAAGATAATTCCTAATTCATACATCTACACACTTACAAACTCTAAAAGGTATCTGGGAGAAAACAAATAAATAAGGAAAACCAAAGAAACACTTACCTACCTGCTCCTTGTTGGTCCACATTCCTCGTTTTCAATCTGCCGTTTCTTCTTTCTCCTTGAGCTTTTTAGACCGATACTAAACTAACTAAAATTGGTTCGTCTAACTAGGCTTTGTGGTGCAAACTGGCTAATTAAAGTCTTTTGAGTTTTTATGGCAAGCAATTGTCACACTGCCCCTGAATCTTAGGGTTGACGACTTAAAACGTTCTTGCCAACTTATCTGTGGCAATGACCAAGGGGTCAATCTTCGTATACAGGCACCAAATGTAATCTCCAACTTATCTGTAGCAATTACCAAAGATCAATCCTGGTCATGGCACCAAATGTAAATGCTTCTTGCCCTCACAGTAACCACTAGCGCATCCCTCACACTTATTTGCTAATACCTATGGCTGATGTGGCATCGCCGACTTTTGGCTATATTCTCGGGGCACCAGTGGTGACGAAGTTTCCATTTTCCTGAAAAAGACTGGTGGTGTCAAATCGACTCCGTTGATCAGGCCATACCTCCCTCACACTGTGTCAATTTATCAACAAATATGATCCAGGGTCACTCAAAGAATTGGTCGTCAACTGAGAGATGAGAAGTAGATTTTAAAAAAAAACGAAAAAAAAAACAGACAAGCAAGATAAGGATAACTCGAACAAATATTCTTAATTAAAACATAAGAATAAATACTTCTGTGAAACTTGCAGTTACAATCACAAAAAGTCCTTTACTAGGTGAGGGTTTAATACCTCTGCTTCTGAACGGAGGTTAGGTTACAACTTCGACTAGCTAATTTTACTCAACAGTCAGTGTGAAAAGCGCTTTTCTTCTCTGGGCGAAAAAAGTAATTTTCTCAATGCAAAGGAGACATAGCAGTCTTCACGAACTCAAACTTCAAATTCTAAAAAGCTTCTGGAAACTGAATAAATTCGCAATTATTGTACCTTAGTAATCTAAGGATGACACAGTAATTTGGCATTGTCCGGCCAAGTCTTACTTACTTTATCCAGTAAGCAATTTTAACACACGTCTTGGCCTTTTGACTAAGTGACCGACCCGCTTGTTTTCGGTCTCGTGCCGGAAAACAGTGGGCGGTCTAACACTTAGCCATGAGGGAAAGCCGGGCCATACTAACCTTTTTTCTTTATTTTTCTTTCTTTTTGGGTGTTTTTAATATTTTTTCCCACTCCCACGAAAATTCCTTTTTTACATCGATGTTTTTTGGGGATATTTTAAGTAGGGATCCACCCACAGAGTGAATGCGGTATTTTGGTGCAAGAATCTAGTTTAGAGTCAGCAAATGTTCTTTTTCTGTTTGTAAAATTTTGTGAAATAAAAAACATTGAACAGCTTGTCTCACTTATCCCCGACCCCCCCTCCCCCTACATAACGGGCACTATGCCTAAGGTCTGGTGAGTTCCCAAGGTTTGTAAAATCTTCATCTGTAGATAAAGATGAAGGTTGTCCGAAGGAACTCACCGGCCTAAATAAATTGGCCTTTTGACTAAGATCAAAGTGTAGTATCTGTTCCGATGGATACTGCACCCCATAGCCTAGTATTGTCTTGGCCTTCGGGGCTTGATTTACACCGGTCTATGGGTCTGTCCTGTGCAGTTCTAGGAGGTCCACCCTCCCAGGCTTCGCCTCCCCTCTTTGGGGAGAAGTAAGTTTATTGCTTACTGCCTGAGGCGCCCCTACCGGTGAATGCCGACGGGGCTGCCCAGGCAATTTTTAAACCCCACTTTCCCGACCCGACCTTGGGTCACATCTTACTTGTGGGAGTAAGATAAAAACTGGCCTTGTGCCTAACTCCTGGAGAGGAGCAAATCAATACTCATTCGCAGCCACCTCCCAGGCGAGCCTCCTCCTGTCAATCATTTACCCCTCTCTCTCTCAGCGGTTCGGCCGTAATCCAGGTCTTACTCCACTATGGACGCATCTCCACATGTTCCCATCATGTCCGTGACATAGATCTTTTTGCACAGAACTTCACTAGAGTTTATGCCATATCAGCCCGCAAACATGAGCTCTAGACAGCAGGATCTACTTCTGATCTTCTCGTCTGCTGCAGCTGCAAGATGAAACAGTTTTATCTTGAGAGATTCAAAACAATATTTTACCAATGCGTTTTAGAATCAGATCTTTTTCTCATTGTACCCTACGCGGATCACCAAATATATACTAGTATACCAATCTCTCAAAATTCTCCATGGGGTGCCGTTACTTTGTTACAAAACAACTTCACCATAGTCGAGTTCAAAACTTGAGTTTTAACCACTTTTTTCTAAAATGTTGATAGACCAAATTATTAAAACATTTTTTAAGGAGGAAAAAAACTGTTTTTGTTTAAAGGAGAAAGCTTATGTATCGACCGTAGATTTGTTCGACGTATATGCCTGTCAGCATTGAGAATATATCAGGTCGTTAGTTTCAGACAAAACCTAGCCTTCTGAGTTGGGATCATAAACATGCTTAGTTCTTGCTCATGAGGTCATCCTCCCAGGCTTGGCTTCCTCCTTACAGGGAGGAGACAAGGTTTGTTGTCGAGGTTATAACTACAACTTTTGAGAGATATAAATTAAATACTGCAATCGGCAAGGAAGGAAAACAAACACAGGAATTGTCGAATATAACAAAATTCGTTTTTATTTGGTCAGAATGTACTGTTTGAAGCAGCAGCGAATGTTGTTATTACATATCGACTGTCGATTGGAAAATCTCCAATCAGCAGTTTCTTCCAGCCAATCAAAATTCAAGAAATATTTAGTTCTGAAAATCTGTTCGTACTATAACAACCCAAGCACACAGCTTTCTTTCTCTTTGTTCTGAAATTTTCTTCCATACCCAATGCATTTGGATACGTCCTTAAAAGATAACATCAGCCACTGACTAAAGGGCCCTGACAGGCACAACAAGAGACTTTCACGGACTACTGAACACAACGACAGCATACATGCACAGTTAACTGAACATTCTTGCACACAAATTAGCACATACATTTTCTCACTGGCAAACAGGCATGCTAATATACACACACATCTACATGCACACAGTGCCAGCTAAAACAAACATGTGTACTCAATTTCTCTTTGCCCACAAAGCACCTTTCTTTCACCAGAACGTGCTCGGACTCTTTGAACTCTCATATTTTGCAAACTCTTTATTTCAAATTGTCTTAACAAGTTGTCAATAAAAAATTTTTTGTATGGATAGACATTATCATTCTCTCATTTGATAATGTTCTAACCACCACAGTACAACTACAGCGGGTCTAGTTGCTACTTCAATGGATGGTGCACTGAGAATGAAGAAGAGCTCGGCAGACTGAAAGAGAAATTGTCCTGAAAACGTGGAATAGATCGCAAGGTTTGTGGATGTTCCTGAAAAGGACAGAGTTTGTCCTGAGAAGGACAGAGTGATCGCCAGACTCATCAGGGAAGAATCGATTATAAACGAAGGGGCCAAGCCCCATAAATCTATAGCATGACATTTCCTCTTGCTGCTAGCAGTGAGGAAGGCAACGTCAACAGCCTAATAAAATGTTCTTTCTTCAAATTCAGGTTCTATTTCTTTTCTTTGTATTGTTGTGCCGACTTTGATTCCAAAGTGAGCATACACCCCCATGGAAAGGTAGCAACGATGGGACGACCAGAAAAGATCCTTTATAAAGTGTCCCCAGTCTCGGTGGACTGCTGTGGTTCAACGTTTAAGATACGAGGTATGAGTTAGTTGCATTTGACTCAATCTCAGGATAGTTGATTTGAAGAAATAACATACAAGTATAATATTTGAAAATATGTGGTGTGTTTATGTCGTGAAAATTACGTTTTATTGTTTCATGATTTGTAAATTTGCATTCAATAAGAAACATATATTTTATTTGATCGTAACATACAAAACATTAGACGTCCCCTTGGAGGGGAGGTAATGCAATATACATCACTTGTCCTAAATCTAGCAATAATATGTCCATTAATGTATACAAGTGTAATCAAATGCATCACAACTGTAATCTCGACGAAATAGCAATTAAAAATATTATCTGTAATTACATCAAACCAGCTGATACAAATAAACCCATTAGATTTATGATTTATGATAAAAAAGCACAAAACATAAATAATAACTTCATCTTTACAAATCTACTAAATAAGACTAGTTTATGAATTTACCGGATTTAATTTCTGTATTTTAGAGCCAATAAGTAGGGCACAAATAATCACGACCCACCTCCAAAAATAAATCTCGATAAATTCACTACTTACAAAAACTACTACATTTTTTTAAATATTGAGATAAATGTTGATACTGTTTGAAACGCCGTTGAAATGATAAACTTTCACATTTTAAAACCAGACAACATGATGCGAGATTTTGTCAAATGAAATATTTATTAAATCATTTTTTTTTTTTAATCAGAATTTTCGGTTTTATAAAATCTTATTCATGCTAATACAGACAATATTTTCCTATTTTTAAAAGTGTTTTCATGGTCGAAGTCTTATGGTGTAGCCGAAGATCGACGCTTCAGGGAAAATAGGAGAATTTTGAAACTGATTTGAGGAGACTTGTGGCAGATCAATAGATCGATGAGACGATTTAAAAGTACGACTACTTATAATAAGACAGATGAATAGATATAAGTATAAAAATAATGAGAAAACAAAACTAAGGAAATTTAAAAAAAATAAATAAATAAAAGTAAAATAAAAATAGGGTAGTGCCTATCGGTTAAGCTCCGCTTACTGGTGGGGGACTATTGTGGCAGATCAATAGATCGATGAGACGAACGGGCATTGAAGGAAAGTGCTAGCCTGTTTAATTACTCCTTTTCTTTCTAGGTTCGTTCGGCTTACTCCCTCCTCTTCTTTCCTCTTCTTCCTCTTCTTTTTATTTCTTTCTTTCTTTCTTCTTGAAGAAGGGATCACCTAGCGGGCAGTTGCTCGTAAAAATAAGTTATAACAGATGTGGCCAAAGTGTGAACTCTCAAGAAAAGTGTACACACATGTTTTGAACAAGTGGGTGAGAAATAAACTTTTATAAAACCAGGAGATTATCGGAGAAAAATCAGTTTTCTTGGCGACAACGGAATAACTCGCCTCGCTTTCAATGAAGACAGCAACAACAACAAAAACACCCGACTTGAAGTGCGAACCCCAGCATCCACTTTTAAGCACGCCTGCTGTCTTCCCACAATAACAGCTTAACCAAGAACGCACACACGTACACACAAACTTTAAAGACAAATTTGACGCTCGTGCCGTTTCAAACATTTTCTATCCTTCACAAAATTTATTGTTAAATTTTACATTTTTGTAAAATTGTTTATATATAAAAGTTTTAATTTTTTACTTTACAGTTTCTCCTTTTTTATTAACAATATTATATTGTTAAAAGTTAGCACTCGGTAACTGGTGATCCTTGCCAATCATATATGTTGTTATCGAATCGGTCTCAATTTACCTACACAAAATGAATTGTTTAGTGTGGTGCTTGGTAATCCCTAAAGACGCGATCGTCGTCTAAAATACCAGACCCCAAACAGGGAACCAAAGACAGCCCCACAGACTTCTCTCACCGACGTCCGTGCAAAGATGAACTCCATATGAATTTACAATTGACTCAAGTTTCGGGGTGTTAAATCATTCATGTGCCAACTGATAGACTGACCAGGAGACAGCCATTAGAAATACAAGCAGGAAGTTTGTTGCCAATTCACAGAGGCAGAATCATGCACCGACAGACTGAGTTGGAATTCAGCCCTGTCAAGAGGTAAGAGTCATCATGTTTTCGACAATTTGACTACCACGCGCATGTTTGAAACAGACAAAAACGAAAAGTCAGAATCAACTTCCGTCGTCCTCTGATCGTCTCTTCCTTTGCATGTGGCAAGCAAAGATGCGTCAGGTGCGGAACTGCAAATCAATTGAGTAAAAGTGGCAAACGTTGTTTCTGCACCATGCCTTCGTGTGTTCTGGGTCAAACCTTCCCGACTTTACATGCAACTGTTGAACCTTGCTGTTCTCAGTGTCGGGGTCAAAAGCCTGCAATCTTTCAGGTTAACAAATAGCTGTGATCAACGAAGAGGGCTTCATGAAGATCAGAAAATCCTGAGGCAGGATCATTGTGAGCTCTGAGCAGAAGTCCGACCCGCTTAACCAATAAACAGTAGTAACAGCTATATAAAAAAACAAATTTCAGTGAAAAACCAAAGGACAGTTCGACTAGGATAGTCATCATCATCATCATCATCATCATCATCATCATCATCATCATCATCATCATACGGTAACAAGCCATCTTTTTCATTGAATCATGAACTCTTTCTTCATAGATGTATATTTATTTCTTTGAAATAAATACCATTTTTATATTTTGTTGTACAGACGAGTTTGTTTTCCTTCCCTTTTGTTCATCACACGTCACACATGCTTTTCTTCTCTTTTGTTGTTCATCATACGTCTCATATATTTATTGTTTTTACTTGTTAGAGGAGGTTGTGGTACACTGGACGATTGGGCCATCGTCCATCCGTGTCCTACCTCCCCCACTACAGATTGGTGACCCCGATATGATTTGGCAGAACAATTGCATAGATATATCTGTATATAACTTAATCACAGAAAAATTATCCAAACCTGACCCACCACGATTTTGAACAAAAGAAAACAGCCAAGACGAGTGACAACTTTCCTAGTAATTGAATTAATACTGTTTGCTAAAAGTCAGACTCAACAAACATCAACCTTTCAAAGACTACTAATATTCTCCAGTAATGACACCACGACCAAATTTTTCCGGATATTCATCCAGTACAAAAATGTCCGGAAATTACCCTGATACACCATGGAAGAAAACTCGTCAGTTAAAAAAAGGGGTACAGATGCTTATATGCTAATAAATTACTCAACAACTGGACGTTTATTGGCCACCTTCACAAGAAAAAGACTGTAAAAATATTTAAAATTTATTTATTGCAAATTCAATTCAATTCAATTAATTTGGCAAAAAATAAAACAAGCAGTTACAGTTCAATCGAAATCGGTGGTGAAATAGTTTCTTGTGGTGTCTTGAAGATGCATCAACTCGAACTGTAAAAATATTTAAAATTTATTTA
The DNA here is from genome assembly GCA_963556195.1 of Sepiola atlantica. Lineage (NCBI taxonomy): Eukaryota > Metazoa > Mollusca > Cephalopoda > Sepiida > Sepiolidae > Sepiola > Sepiola atlantica. The sequence continues at coordinate 192,069,210 of OY744519.1, read as the reverse complement.
TTACAAATTCAATTCAATTCAATTCAATTCAATTAATTTGTCAAAAAATAAAACAAGCTTCAGTTTCCATGTAGAGAAATGGTGGTAGAAATTTACATAAAAGAGGATACAGTAGCCCAGCACCTGTCTAAATTTACCTTGAATTGATGCGTTGTTGGCGCATTTATTACCTCTCTTGGAAGTCTATTCCAAAGTTTTGGGATCCTGATTGAGAAGGCGACACTCCTCCAGTTCAATCGAAATCAATGGTGAAATAGTTTCTTGTGGTGTCTAGAAGATGCATCAACTCGAACCGTAAAAATATTTAAAATTTATTTATTACATATAAATGATTTAGCATTAAAAAAATTATATAAAAGTATACATTACAAAATTACTGTAACTTCGGCAAATTCCGGCTGTTTCCATTATAAATTTATTTGACAATGAAGTTTCATCTTTCTTAAAAATCAAATGGAGCAATAAACTGATTTTAGCTGTCTAATTTCATCTACAATTATTACTATAATTAGCACAGATTATAGTTTCACATTAGCATTTAACTTCTTTATTGTCTACACATACAATTAAAGTTTCCCTTGCATTGTCTGGAAATCAATTCATGGTTTCCAGCAATGACGGCACAACCAAACTTCCATGGACATTCATCTAGTACGAAAAAATGCATGGGAAATTCAACCAATAAAAACACCACAGACAACATTATGGAAGAAGTCTTGCTAGTTTAAAACCACTACAGTCACATAAGTGTTAATTAATCACTCAACGACTTGACGTTCGTAGATTAACACTACGACTCATCTGCATAGAACAAAGTGCCCCGACAACAGTGCAGACCCACTTGCACTCATTTATTTAAATTCGCAGACTGGCTTGCAAACATCGCACTCTAACAGCTGTGCAGACCCACTTGCACATCTGACCTTGACTATAGTACACCACTTATCTTGACAACTGGGCGTTAATTGATTAATACCCCAATAAAGGGGACTCCTTCACTGGAATGATGTGCGCCGACAACAGTGAAGAACTATTTGCACTTGTTTCTTCAACTTTGCAGGCCCACTTGCAAAAAACATGCACCAAAAACAGTACAGATCTGTAAACATGCATCATGATGCATGTTTAGGGAGGGTGGATGGATACATGTTACAAACGAGACTCGTGATGAGAAAAATATTTGACTGAGAAGAGGCCATCCAGAATCTGGGTTGCAATTTTGAAAAACGTAATCGCCTCTTAAAAGCAGGGGTGCATGCTGAGAAAGCAAGCCACTTGAGACTCCACAGAATTTAAACCCACTCAGATAATGGACTTCCCCAGTCAGTCAGTTTTTATGTCCAGAGATTAACAGCTTATGATTTTCAAGTGAACATCTTGGTGGTCAAAATGACAGTTGATATGTATATATTCTGAGTGAAACAAAGAGAAATAAAGATGGGCCTTTGAGTCCAGCTTGATGGGTTGTCGTTTGTGTTCGGTTAGAATGGATTCTGTTATCGAGATTACAAGTGTGTAGAGAAACCATTTTAACTTCTCAAAATAAAACATCGTTACTTGTTTTTAAACTAGAGTTGTGATTTTATTTGGAAAGAAAATCCCTTTATTACAGTGCTAACCAAAATCACATAATCGACATCACGTTCAGTGTTGAAATCGAGTAACCTGAATCCGGCTGAAGACAACAAGTGAACGCTCATGGTCAGTGCAGTGAACTCACACATGCACAAGTTCACATATTTAGTTGCACTCATCACCTCCAACTGTGCAGACTCACTTGCACTTGTCTCTTCGAATTTGCAGACCAACTTGCAACTAACATGCACCAATCACTGTGCATATCTACTTGTATTCATGTTAGGACAACCTAACAAGGCAGAATAGTTGTCTCCCTTGGATCAAAAGAAAAAATTATCGCCTTTGACAGTTGAAAAGTAATCAAAAGTCATCGCCCTTGGATAAAGGAAGTCGTCTGCCATGACAGTTGAAAAGTAAACAGGACAGCTCTCACGATCAGACTAAGCATCTCGCGTTCAGCGGTTTTCTACATTTCATTTAATCGGTGTTTTTGTAAAATAAAATTGTTAAAGGTTCTACTTCGTCCTTTCTTCATTTTTGAGTTGTTATTCAACCGATAACAATATGTAAACATCAGATGTAACAATTCATCACTTCTAACACTGCAGATCAACTTGCACTCATCACTTTCAGTAGTGCAGGCTCACTTGCACTTATCACTTTCAGCAGTGCAGACTCACTTGCACTTATCACTTTCAGCAGTGCAGACTAACTTGCACTACTGACTTCGACCACAGCAGACACTCATTTGCATTACTGATTTCAACCATAGTTCAGAAACACTTGCGCTCATCATTTCGACTGTATTTCAACATCCGTTTTGTTAGCAACTCATCCCCACAATGTGTCTAATTGATACAATCAATTATCTAGGGAGAGGACCTTGTCGTGCCGCTCCCAGTTTTCGACTCGTCACTCCTAACAAAACCAGATTATTTATCGGTCCGCGAGGAAGAAATCAACACAGTTTCATTCTTTTTGCACACATCGTCATTCCGCCGACCAATCAGATCTCAGGTTCTATCATCAGCAGCCGACCAGACTGTATAAAAATGGGTGCATCTCTTCACTCACCCCACACTCCTAATCTCGACGCTCGAAAAGATGCCATCTCTGCCAACAAGGATTCGACATCATTTCACCATTTTGACGACGATCCTTCTTTCTATAGCTCTCTTCAGCCACATGAACAATGACAGTCATCATCCTCATCACAGCAATTACAGCAGCAAAATGAAGGTAACGATGCACGTATGCACTTACTGAATCGAGCTATTGTTTTTGGTTCGTGATAATAAATTTAAAAAAAAGTGGGGGGGGGCACTAATTGTTAATTAATTTTAAAAAGTTGTCTTTCATTTTTAATTATTGATGTCTTTGATGTTTTAACCAAAGGTCGAAAAAAATATATAAATAATAATTGCCAGAAAATTAGGGGAAAAAAAAGACTAGCACCTTGTTTATAAAGTTTGTTTCAAAATAATCATTTAATTTTGTGATGTCAATAATGACAATACATTTCAATGACAAATGACTTTCACAAAAAAAGTGGTCAAAAAAGTTATTGCTGTTTGTTATGTACATGTTAAAACATGCAACTATGGAAGATTAAAATGAAAAAAGAATGACAGTGCTCATTTTTGATGATTAAAAAATGTAAAGACGTATATTTATTTCTTTGAAATTTATTTATGGTTGCAGATAACAAAAAACAAATCAAATGCGCTTCAACAATAGTTGCATTCCTGAACTGAAAAATAACTGGTAAAATAAAATCTAATTAAATTCGAGATTGATTCATTTCTCATCAAAACAAGGCCATTAATTAAAAACACATTGCTCATTTAAATTGTCCTTTGTAGTCTCCTTGACAAATCTTATATTATATACTTTAAAGAACTAAAAAGTGTGATTGATTGATATATTGTGTACGAAAAGACCGTGGCTAAAATAAATATTAACTGTGAATAAAAGATTTTGCTCGTCAAAAAAAAGAAAAATACGAACGAGACCCATTTCATAGTTGTCAAACGTATTGAATTTATTATCTCAAAGGTAAAGAGCAAATGAGAGAGAGAGAGAGAGAAAGAGAGAGAGAAAGAAAGAAAGAAAGAAAGAAAGAGAGAAAGAAAGAGAGAGATGGAGAGATAGATAGAGGGAGAGAGAGAAAGAGAAAGAGAGAGAGAGAAAGAGAGAGAGATAGAGAGAAAGAGATAGAGAGAGAAAGAGACAGAGAGATGGAGAGAGAGAGAAATAAAGAGAGAGATGGAGAGAAAGAGAGAGAGAAAGAGAGAGAGAAAGCGAGAGAGAAAGAGAGAGAGAGAAAGAGAAAGAGATAGAGATATGCAAAGAGAGAGAGAGAGAAAGAAAGAGAGAGATGGAGAGAGAGAGAGAAAGAGAGAAAGAGAGAGAAAGAGAGAGAGAGAGTGATAGAGAGTGATAGAGAGAGGAAGAGAGAAAGAGAGAGAGAAAGAAAGAGAGAGATGGAGAGATAGATAGAGAGAGAGAGAGAGAAAGAGAAAGAGATAGAGAGAGAAAGAGACAGAGAGATGGAGAGAGAGAAAGAGAGAGAGAAAGCGAGAGAGAAAAAAAGAGAAAGAGATAGAGAGATGCAGAGAGAGAGAAAAAAAAAGAGAGAGATGGAGGGAGAGAGAGAGAAAAAAAGAGAGAGAAAAAGAGAGACAAAGAGAGAAAGAGAGAGATGGATAGAGAGAGAAAGAGAGAGAGAGAGAAAAAGAGAGAGAGAAAAAGAGAGACAAAGAGAGAAAGAAAGAGATGGATAGAGAGAGAAAGAGAGAGAGAGAAAAAGAGAGAGAAAGAGAGAAAGAGAGAGAAAAAGAGAGAGATGGATAGAGAGAGGAAGAGAGAAAGAAAGAGAGAAAGAGAGAAAGAGAGAGAGAAAAAGAAAGAGAGAGATGGATCGAAGGAGGGAGAGAAAGAGTAATTATACAGCAGCGACAGCCCTGACCCTTCTTTCTATAGCTCTCTCCAGCCACATCAACAATGGCTGCCATCGGACAGAGAATGCTATTTTTCTTCTGTTGAAACGAAAGCAGCGGTGGTACATCTTTTGCGAGTCTCGAGGAAGCGTCGACTTAGCGTTGGAGTAAAAAGCCAGCGAAAGTTAGATAAACGGATAAAATGCGAAAGATAACGTCCAGTGTATAAATACAATTAAGTCTTCTCTTTTAGATTAAAAACAAAAACAAAAGTGTGATTGATTGACACCTTGCGTGCCAAAAGACAGTGGCTAAAATAAATATCAACAAAAATACGAACGAGAGAGAGAGAGAGAGAGAGAGAGAGAGAGAGAGAGAGAGAGAGAGAGAGAGAGAGGGAGAGAGAAAGAAAGAGAGAGTGAGAAAGAAAGAGAGAGTGAGATAGAGAGAGAAAGAGAAAGAGTAATTATACAGCAGCGACAGCTCCGACCCTTCTTTCTATCACTCTCTCAAGCCATATTAACAATGGCTGCCATCATACCCAACACAGCAACTACAGCAGCTCTTTTCCTAAAAGAAATGCATAACAATAGATCGATCCTGCCATCATAATCATCACAGCAACTTTTTTAGCAGCCATCAACCAATCCATTCATTACTGAATCATGAACTTTTTCCACACAGACGTATATTTATTTCTTTGAAATTCATTTCTTTGAAATAAATATCACCTTTATATTTGGTAGCACACACGAGTTTTTTTTTCCTCCCTTTTGTTCATCGCATATAACACGTTTTTTCTCTTTTGTTGTTCATCAAACGTCTCATATATATTTTTATTTTACTTATTAACATTTATTTATTTGTTTATTTGTTTGTTATGCCTCCTTGGGTATCTCCCCTTTAACTATCTTCTCAATTCAACTGTTTCAAAAAAAGAAAAAAATTAAACTTATTACAATACCGATATCCAGATCAAATTCTGTCAAATATTTCATTTGACAACTCCCAAAAGTGCCCCCTCAATTTCTCCCTCCTCCACTTTCTCTGAATTCATCCAACCTCATCTTAAACTGATCCACATTATTGCTGTTCTTAATCCGATCTGATAACTTATTCCAAAAACATTACTCTGTGAGCAAAAAAAAACTTAACTGGTTAACAGATCTAGTTTTTGAAAACTGCCTCGACAATAACCTTCCAGATCTAGGAGAAATACTAAAAAAATGCCCACCATAGTTAGAAATGCCATTTATTATCTTGAAAGTCTCAACATGGATAGAAAAAACTTGCAAAAAGTAACGTCCAGTGTATAAATACGATTAAGTCTTCTCTTTTTGATTGACCCTTGTCAAATATACTTCATCAAATTGGTAATACTGTGAAACTGTATTAAAATAATTAGCTAAGCATATTTTATTATCCTTTAAATAATTATCTAATAAAGTATATATCTGCATCTATATATAGAATTGGATTATATATGTAATAGTTTTTCCACAATCAAACACACATCGCAGCCAACACACACCAGCAAGAAATTCTAGATTCAAGATTCAACCTGCTATGGGTTTTTCAGTAGGATATATTCATACCTAAGATTTGAAATTCAACTCACCGTTATGCAAAGCAGCAATTCTTCCACCGACACACTGTGCCACATGTCGTCCGAAAACACCAAAATGTCTCTCTTCTGAGGGCACCCAATCCGACCTCCAAACAGTCACTAGTCCGCAAACACCAACTTGAACTCTAACTTCATTCTTCTGACAGCACCAAATCCGACCTCCACCTTCACTGGTCTCAATCCGGGATGAACCAAAGAAGAAGTGCGCTTTCTCTTTTCCTGTTCTCTTTATGGGGACTCCCATCATGCAATGCAAAATAGGTCACATGATCATTTGGTACTTCCTTTCTATAAAACCAGCCATTTGTTGTTCCACATGGCCTTGATCTGGTATTACAGGTAAGTCTTATGTTTTTATTTTCCACTATACCACATACAAGAACAGGGGAGTTTGAATGACCTACTAGAAACCATCCTCGAGTGTCATCAGTCTTTCTGCATAGGGTTTGTCAGGACAACCTGACATGAGGATACTTCACCCTACAAGTAAACCATGACTAAATATTCAAAGTAACATAGAATTCGAATCCAAAATAAGATCCCCTCGACACGGCTATACACTGGCTCATACGAAGAAAGGTGTACTAACTCCAAGCAATGTTACTTCAAGTAACAACACTTAGCTGGATACTCCACCAGACTAGATGAATTTTTGTCCTGGAATCCGGTAAGACCACGAGATCACAAGAAAGATATACTATAACATAGTTAACTCGTCAATTGGGTAGAGGAAAATTAATGTTCTTAACTTCTTTACTAACTCAAAGGTTGACAGGTAAAGGATAACTTTAATTGAATATTCGAATATCTATGTATCTCATATAGAGATCAAGTGTTAGCCCCAGGAAGGGGCCACTTGATTTCTGAGAACTTCGACTGAAGTAAAATTAAACAGAAAAGAGAATACGCAACAAGTATAAGCACATGCGTACTCCGTGTAGTAACTTGATAGTTTGATGACAACGACTAGGTACATTTTTAAATCCGACTGTAGGCGATTGACCTGGTTTCTCCAAGTTTCAACCTGTTATAGGTTGTTCAGTAGGATATAACCATACCTAAGATTTGAAATACGACTCACCCGTATGTGAAGCGGTAACTCTTCCATCGACACACTGTGCCACATACAAGAACATGCAACAGGTACAAGCACATGTACACTCTGTGTAGTTACTTGATAGTTTGATGACAACGACGAGGTATGTTTTTAAATCTGGCTGTGAGCGATTGGGGTTGATGTACACTGGACGATTGGGCCATCGTCCATCTGTGTTGTCCCACCTCACTCCCACTGGTGAGAATTCCTGCAGCAAGGGTTAGAAGGCGAGGCCCCGAGTGCAGTATTTACTTCCTTCACACCGCAGGAAGAGATGACACAAGGTCGGAAGGTGGGGATAGTCAAGCCAGCACCCTTAAAGGAAGAGCACTCTGACTTTTTAAAAATTGCCTGCGTAGTCGCGTCCGCATTCCTTAGTCGTGGCGCCTCAAGCAGTAAGCAATAAACTTACTCCACCCCAAAGAGGGGGGGGGCAAGGCCTGGGAGGGTGAACCTCTTAGGATTACCCAGGACGAATACCTCAGCCCAACAGATAAAAGACCACCGAAATAACCCAATTTCTACCAGACTGATTGTTGAGATTGGAACCTCGACTGATATGCGACTGCAATTGCAACCGGACGCCAGATGAATGATGTTAACCGTGTGCGGGTTGAGTGAAGAGATGCACCTATTTTTATATAGCCTAGTCGGCTACTGCTGATGGAAACGCTTTGATGAGATCTGATTGGTCACTGTGTTTGTTTTTGCCACACAGACCGAGTTGTTCAAAGATATAAAAAAATCCGGTTTTGATTGGAGTGCCGATTCGTAAGCGTGGGGAAGGGGGTGCATGACACATACTTTGCAACACGGTAAAAGAAGTATCAGTTACCATTGAGGAGGTTGAATTTCAAGTTAAATTTATTGCAGAAAAAAAAATTATGAGTTGACAACATAAAAAGTCAAATCACTAAAACATATTTTCTTCTCGTGATGATGTTTTGTATACTATGATTTTCATCTGGAACTTCCGGAATTCATTTGGAAAGAATGCATTTATTGTCCTGGTATGGATAAAGAAATTGAAGATCCTGTGAAACTGTAAATACTGTGAAATGGCAAGAAAAGCACCACCAATAAAAATTAATCCACAGACCATGAGCAAAACTACATATTGACTATGCAGAACCATTTTGAAAAATAATTGGAATTACAAAAATCTGATTGAAAATATGAAAAATACATTTATTTCTAATTTCTGTAATTTTCTGCTTGGCTCTTGAAGAGAAATCGACTCTAAAACTTATTGGTCTTTCTCTCTCATCAAATCTTTCTTGGAGCCAATACATTAGATCCATTGCCATTTCTGCTTCTTGTAAAGTCGGTTCTCTTTATCGCTCCAAACATTTTTCTCACACCTAATGCTATGCTCTATCTCTACAAATATATTATCCGACAATGTATGGAGTACTTTTGTCATATTTCGGCTGGTGAATCTCTGTTCCATTTGAGGGTTCTTGATAAGGTGCAGAAACAGATCTGTAATTTGATTGTCCCTCGCCCTTTCTGCTTCTCTACACCCTCTCTCTCACAGACGTGATGTTGATAGTCACAGTCTTTTCTATAAGTACTATTATGACATGAGTTCTTTGGAATTGTGTGATCTATTCCCTGCTTATTTTGTTCCAGTTCGTTTGACTCGTTCGTCTAGTGGCCTCCATCAATTCGCTGTTTTGATACCTCATTGTAATACAGCTTTCTATTCTAGTGGCTTCTTTCCAAGAACTGCAGGCTTGTGGAACTCTCTTTCTGCTGACTGTTTTCCTCCTTTCTCTAGCCTTGGTCTTTTCAAGACTAAGGCCAATAGACATCTCTTGTCTTTGCGATAATCATATTTCGTTCTTGTTAGCTTCTTACATCAAGTGGCTTCATGCCTTGTCTGGAGCGATTTCCATAAAAAAAATTGTATGCCTAAAATAACTAGTGCTCAACGTGGCGACCATCAGTGTGTCGACCAGGCTCACAGCGATAAATTACTGCTTGAGATTTCGTTAACAACTTATAAATAGCCGTGTCTGTTTGACGTTTCTACAAAAGCATTTAAAAGGTATCATTAATGAAAACCGGAAGAAAGAAAGAGAGGAAAAAGAGAGACAATAAATAAAAAAGAAAGAAAGAGTCAACGAAACAAAGGAATAAACGAAAGAAGAAAAGATGTTGAACAATGTAAAAACGGAAAAAGGAAAGAAAAAGAAAGAAAATAATAAAATGAAAGAAAACAAAAACGGAAAAGGAAAGATGTGATGGAAGTAGCAGCAGCAGTGAATATTGTTTTTAAGTATCGACTGTAGATTGGACAAAACCTCAAATCAATAGTTTCTTTCAACCAATCACATATTCACTGCCGAAATTTCTCATTTAATATAAAAACCAAAGCACATAGCTTTCTTTTTTTTTTGCAGTTTTTCTTCCAGTCGAGGTATGTGAGAACGATATTCACAAACCAGCTTCGGCACTCTGTACCGAGGTCATAGTAGCAGACACAACAAAAGACACTCACAAAATACTTCCTCGCACACAAGTTCATACATACACACTCTTACTAACAAAACAGATGTGCTAATATACACGCATATCTACAATGCCTATCAAATTTACACACACTGCAAACTCGCACGGCGCCAGCCTAAATGAACATGTCTACTCAAATTCTCCTTACAGACAAAGCTCCTTCCTTCACTTGGAACGTTCTTGAAACACTCTGAACTCTCAATCTTTACTAACCCTTCATTTCTGATTGTCTTAACAAGTTGTCAATAAGAAATGAATTAATTTAGTATGTGTTGTGACCCTGTTTAGGGGCCGAAATGTCGACACCGAACACGGGGTTAGGTGAACAATATATATTGAAGAAAACATATGTACAGAGAACAAGAGAAGTGGTATATCAGTCCTGGCTGCTAGTGTAGACTGGAGTTGATTCCAAATACGAGAAGCCTAAATGCTTCCCGTCTTTTATTAGGAATGGACAAGTTCAACTGTTCGTCATATAGGTACGGCACCATAGCAGTATGAATAGACTTCGTCATTCTTTCTACAGAAGAAAGAATGTAAAGAAAAAATAAAAGAAAGAACAATAAACAAGCCGCACGTGTCTGGTCCCCCTCTGTATGTGACTCGATGTGACGAGTGTAAAATAGAATAAATTTGGGGCATTTTTGACCCCCCTTTGACCCCCTGGGGGCGCGAACCAGAATTTTTCTGAGGTCAATGATGCTCATTTTATATCCAGAACAATTGCCTCTACATTTTGGCCAAGTTTCAGAAAAATTGAATGGATGGATCAAACGTTATGGGAGAAAAGGGTCATTTTTTTGCCATTTTAGGGGCTTTTGACCCCCTGGGAGCACAAACCAGATTTTTTCTAAGGTCAGCGATACTTATTTTCTATTAGGAACAATTGCCTCCACATTTTGGCCAAGTTTCAGAGAAATTGAATGGATGGATGAAAAGTTATGGGGCAAAAAATGTCATTTTTCCCATTTCGGGGCCTTTTGACCCCCTGTGGGGGCTAACCAGATTTTTTTTAAAAAATCGGAGAATGTCACTTTCTAACCTGACCAAAGTTACAACTTCATGCAAAATTTCAGAGAAATTCAATGGATGGTTGCGGAGAAAAATCCGGACGGACGGACGGACAGACATGCCTCAAAACATAAGTCCCCCGATTTTATAAATCGGGGGACCAATTAAATAAAAAGAGAATACAAAACAGGAAGATAAACAGAAGAGAGAATAAAATCAAACGAACGAAAGAAAGGAAAAATAAAGGTAGGGAAAAACATGGGGGTAAATGAATGAAATAATTGTTCTAATTAACTTTGGTTTGCAATTTATTCACCAAGTGACACATTTCTTGCTAAGTTTTGGTCTTTCACTCTTTTTCTTTCTCACCATATGTTGTTTGTCCCCCCCCCCACCCTCTGCTTTTATTTTATACAGTTTCTATCATTATCACTTCGGTCACCCTCTCTCTCTCTCTCTCTCTCTCTCTCTCTCTCTCTCTCTCTCTCTTCCGTTCTCTTCCGCTCTCTGTTAACAGTCAAGAGTAATTAAGAAATGAAAGAATAACGAGATTGGAATCGTCCATCATAAACAAAAGGGGATATCCCCACAATTAGTAAGACTATTTAGCCCGTAGTCAAGAGGGAAAGAGAAAAAAAAGAAATAAAGAATAAAAGGTAAAACTACAGGATGCCCCACAAAACACACAGAAAATTTATATTTAGGCGAATATGATCCGGCATAATCACATTGACACACCGTTTCTCCTTAGATCACCGAAGTTAAAAAAAGTTGAGCCTGGTCACTACCAAATTGGGAATACCAGGTGCTGTATGTGGGAAGACAGTGAAACCTCTCCGCCAAAAAAAAATACAGCCTTGACGATACCTTTAGCAAGTACTTAAGTATAACCCTAACCCTAACCTGCTAATCCACACATGTTGACACAACAGAACAAACGCTCGCTAAGTGGAAGTTCTGTTCTCAATGCTGTTAATTCCTGTTCCTCACTTGTTGATCGAGAACCATGTGGATGCCAGTTTGGTTTTAAAGAGTTTTATTTTTAACAGAATAAAGAGACAGAAATCAAATAAATGTGTACGAGAGAGAGAGAGAGAGAGAGAGATCTAGAAAGAATGAGTTGGAGAGAAAGATACCATTTATATATTTAGACAGGCCGACTTTTAGCCATGTGTGCCCCCCCCCCCCTTTCCGGGCTGGCAGGCACTGCTGCGTTTCTCGCGTCTGATTGGTCGGCAGGTGAAAGGACAGAACCGCTTTTCTGGGTGGAAGTCACGTGATTTCTTGACTTCTGCTATTCAACGAACGCATGTACACAGTTCGTACACATACGTAAATGCACAAACCGAAATTAACACATACATTTTCTCACTAACAAAACAGACCAACGAAAATTCGAATTCAAGCCAAAGATAACAGATCGACCAAAATGCAATTTCAAACTTAAGTATGACAGACCAACGAAAATTCTATTTTAAGCTTAAGCATAATAAATCAACAAAAATACCATTTCAAACTTAAGGGTAACAGACCAACCTTCAGGCAGAGCTTCCTATATGTATACTGAAGCTAACCCATGTGAATCATCAATAATAACATTTAATTTTAACTTAAAAGTCATGAAAAGTACATGCTCTTCCTGAACCCTACTAATAACCCTTTGTCAGGTTAACAACACGAGAAATAAATGAAAAATAAATTTAAAAAACGATGAAAAAGGTTTGTGCCACGTGAGTCTAATTTTTTCTTCTTCTTTTTCTTCTTCTTTTTTTCTTTTTTTCTTCTTTTTCTTTTTTTCTTCTTTTTCTTTTTCTTCTTCTTTTTCACTGCAATTTCGGCTTATTTACCATAATACTGCGAACAATTTCATTCCAGTTTTGTCTGTGGGAACACATGTTTTTAAGAATATTGAGTTTCTGAGTAGTGCTACGTTCGAGAAGAATTGATGACAGATTCTTTATTTCTTATGTAACCATTTCGAACCAGGTTGTTTTTGGCCTTCCTGTTGTCGTCTTTACTGACTTCACGAATTGATCCAATACATGCAGGTGTTTCTTGCGGCAGGCACAGCAGATGACCAAGCCACAACAGTCTTCTCTTCAGAATCTTAGTGCTCCAGGATTACATGCTTGTGCGTTGGTAAAGATCGCTATTGGTCAGTAGATTTGAAGAATTTTTCTTAAGATCTTCCACTGAAAGACATCTATAGTGTTTTCTTGTATCTTCGTCAATGTCCAGAGCTAAAGTGATATGTGTGTGTGTGTGACTATATTGATAACTATTTATAACTCTTTTGGTTACTTATATCGATCTTGACCCAGTTTTCGCGAGTTTCTTGTCGGAAGCGTTCGGCTATCCTACGCAAACGCCCGAGAGATGACGAACCGATTTGTACCAGACGACAATTTTGATACGGTGCTGCGTCCTATAATTATAATGTTTTGCTTGTTTTGTTTTTTTTTGTTGTTAGGGTTAGGGTTAGGGTTAAAAATAGTTATTTGATAACAGTAATTTCGCTCTGTTTTGCTTGTTTTATTTGTTTTGTTGTTTAAAAAATGTCTTGCAACTATAACTAAAAATTATAGGACGCAGCAACGTATCAAAATAACAAAAAATATTTTTTTGATAACAGTAACTTCGCTATGTTTTGCTTGTTTTGTTTTTTTTGTTGTTTCTTTTAGAAAATTTCTTGAAAATATAACTTACAATCACAGGATGCAGCCCGTATCAAAATTGTCGTCTGGTACCATTTCGGCTCGTCAACACACGGGCGTTTGCGTAGGACAGCCGAACGCTTCTGAGTCGAACCTCACAAAAACTGGGTCAGGATCGATATTAGTACCCTCTTTCGTTTAGACTGAAGGATGTTATGAATTCTCGTGCTCATAGGAATCTAGAGAATTAAACAAATGCGCATACAGATGTTCCCTTACGACAAGAAACTATTTTACTACTTAATCTAACTCTTGATCTTTTGTCATCCAATACCATCGTACAAGTGTTTCTTGTGGTAGGCGTAGCAGATGACCAAACCATGACAGTCTTCTCTTCGGAATGTTAGTGCTCCAGGTTTCTATGTTTGTTCGTTGGTAAAGATCACTATTATAGAAAACATCAGGTCAGTACCAGATTTGCAGAATTTTCCTCAAACGGAATCTGCTATTCTCTATCATAACCCCTCTTTGACTGATGGACGCCATATCCGTTTCTGTTATATTCCCATAGCCTATCAATTTTAACCTCGAGATCACCATGTTGACCCCAGCTGACCGTTGAGCGGTTTCCATTTCCTGTTATTCTCAACTAACCAATTTATATACTAGTGGGTTTACTCGCCCGATGTCTAACACTCCTATTTTGTCCTTTAGTCACATTCCGTGATCGATGTTTGTGACAAAGGGGGAATAATTGCTGTTTTCTGTTGTTTTGAGTACGTGGTAGTCCCCTGATGAGTATGTTAACTTACAATGTACACGCTTCATCCGTAACCGGTATCAAATACAACATTACCTTTTATTACAATTCTTTGTTGCTTGAACAATACGTGTGTGTTTTTACGAACACCGGCCAATATGAAACGTCTAAAGGGAATACTCAATAATCTTCCCATGAAAGACATCTATGATGTTCTCTTATATCTTCGACAATGTCGAGAGCTAAAGTGATATGTGTGTGTACGTGATTATATTGATAACTATTAAAACCTCCCTCGTTTAGACTGAAGAGTGTTATGAAGTGTTGTGCCCCATAGGGGGCTATAGAATAAGAAAAATATGCATACAGATGTTCTCTTACAACAAGAAACTATTACTACTTTATCCAACTCTTGTTCTTTTACGTTTATTTCTCCTCTTTTGGTGTTGAATTCGTTCCACATGGAGTTTGGGCATATCATATATAAAAATATGGACAATTAATACCATGGTCCAAACGCGATGGTTCTTACTGGTTGTATCATGTTTTCTTCTTTTTCTGATTCTTCTTTCACTTCTTCCACATTCTGTCCTCTTCTTCTTTATTTGTTCTCGTATTCTGTCCTATTCACTCATTTCTTTCATCATCATCATCATCATCATCATCATCATCTTCTTCTTCTTCTTCTTCTCTTTGTTTTTCACCTTGTCAATTACAAGTTTATATTCTATTTATGCTTTTGTATTTGTTCATGAATAAAAATTCTCTGGTATTCTCTTCTTACCCCCCCCCCTCCCCACCCTTACCTCTTCTCCCTATCTTCTTGTTCTTTCTTTTTGTTGTTGTTATTTTTGTTCTTCTCTCTCTCTCTCTCTCGTCATTTATTCTCATTTGCTTCCAGTTTTTTTTCTTTCATTATTCTATTAACTTTATTTAGTATATTCTTCTTCTTCTTCTTCTTCTTCTTCTTCTTCTTCTTCTTTGTTTTCCTCTTTTTTTTTTTCTTCCCATACTTCTCTTAGCCCCTCTTCTTAAAAAAAATTTTTTCACTTTATTTACTGCTACTGCTACTGTCGTTGTTCTTCTTTTTCTTTACTATGGTGTTTTCTTGCGTCTTCGTCAATGTCCAAAGTACCGAGTTGTAGAGAATAATACAGGATGTTTCAAAAGTCTTGGGAACATTACAAATGCGTATATCTCATGAACTATTCCAGGTAGAAAAATGAAACTGGTGCCATTTTAAAGCTTGCTTAATCAAGTTTTTGGTCATACTAATGATTTTCGTGTTATCTTTCCAGGTGCAGTAATGGCGTTCTCTAAACAAGACAAGGCATTTTGCGTCCTCCAATTTGCAAAGACTGAATCGTGGACATGTGTTCAGCGTGCATTTCGCAGGAAATTTAAAAAAGAAGCCCCTGAAAGGAAATCCATTGTCAGATGGCATGCTAAATTTGTGAAAGATGGGTGTTTGCGCCCAAGTAAGCGAACAGGTCGCCCTTCAACTTCAGAAGATGCAGTTGAGCAAGTTCGGACAGCCTTTCAGTGGAGCCCCCGTAAATCAGTGAGAAGAGCCAGCAGGGAACTTCAGCTTGCTCCAGCAACTGTCTGGCGTGTCTTAAGGAAACGACTGCAAATGGTACCTTACAAGCTCAAGTTGGTCCAAAAGTTGAAGGACACTGATAAGCCACTTCGCCGTGACTTTTTCATTGCAATGCAAGAGAAGTTGGAAGATAACGGCTTTGATGACCGGCTTGTTTTTAGCGATGAGGCGACATTCCATCTGAATGGCAAAGTTAACAAGCATAACACTCGCATATGGGGTACTGAAAATCCTCATGAACTTCTTGAGCACGAGCGAGATTCACCAAAAGTGAACGTGTTTTGTGCAATTTCCAAGAAAGGTGTCTATGGACCGTTCTTCTTTGAAGAGGCAACTATCACTGGTGAATCCTATCTCAACATGCTGGAAGACTAGTTAATGGCTCAGTTGGAACAAGCAGAATCTGATGACTCAATTTTTCAACAAGATGGTGCACCACCACACTGGAGTCTTAGAGTAAGGCAGTTTCTTAACACAAGGCTGCCTGGTAGATGGATTGGGAGATCTGGGCGAGGTGATGACGTTCTCATGCCCTGGCCTCCTAGGTCTCCAGATCTTACCCCGTGTGACTTTTTCCTTTGGGGCTTTGTCAAGCAACAAGTCTATGTGCCGCCCCTTCCAAGAGATATTGACGAACTAAAGGCTCGAGTAACGGCAGTTGTGGGAACCATTGACGGAATTGCTGGAACGCGTTTGGCAGGAAATGGACTATCGACTAGATGTCTGCCGTGTGACGAATGGTGCTCATATTGAGCAACTTTGAAGATTCCCCACAAAACTTGAAACTTCAACCTTTCCAACGGTACCAATTTCATTTTTCAACTCCTAATAGTTTTTGAGTTATTAAAAATCGTTATGTTCCCAAGACTTTTGAAACACCCTGTACTTTCCAGATATGTCTTAAAAACTTTCGTCTTCACCTCATCTTCGCTCTTCTTGTGTCTGCTCTTGAAAATCACTTCCATATGTTTCGTAGGCATCTGTAATAAAAACTGGACGGCAGAATAACTAACTAATAAGCTTTATTTAACTTTTCGTTGTTCAATATTACAAATGGGATTAAATATTCACTTCTAATATACTACACGAGTGTAGCATATTCCATTATTAACAAAGGTGCAAGATGGATATCAATTACATTTAATACTACATTCTCCCCCACCTACCTACTTATTCGTAGAGAATAAAGTCATCCCATCGACCTGGCCTCCTGCAGGTTCTTTGGGGGTGTCTTGGTGGTTCGCGCCCGGCATCCATCTCCAACCCAGGCTTCTCATGACCTGACGATGTTTCGGGACTGTCTTCTGTGGCTGGTTTAGGGCTAAAAGATCTTGCTCCGAAACACTATCGCTTTCTTAGGCATCTAATGTCAGAACTTTTTGTCATTTTACATCCTCTTCAATTCCGAGCAAGGATCTCAAGTACTTGCATTTTTCCAGGATTCATCCCCATCTCTGTTAATGTACTATTTTTCTGTCTTTTATTTCTTGACAATCAGGTCCTTCACGTTTAGCATCTGAGGAATTCGCTGTTCTACTTGGTTTATTTTACTTTCATCTGATCGCTTTACTATGTCATCATATTTTGGATCGATCTGAATAGTATAGGGGTCTTTTTTGATTATCCAGTCTAGGGCTGATCATAGTGGCTTTCTTAAGTTTTCTTTGTTCAATCATTGAGTCCAACGAGAAGATTAAAAGTCATTTTACATCATCATCATCATCATCATCATCATCATCATCATCATCATCATCATCAGTTCCATGGTCTGGATGAACGTCGGCTGCCACAGATGACCTGCAAACATTAACCATTATCCTCGAGTGGCTTTTAGCTTTGAAAAGTGAAGATTCATTAGTTGATTAAAAAAAATCTTTGAATATTATTCATGGTTAAACCAATTCACTTGTACATTTATAGTGACATTTAAAGCATGTTGAGGTTTTTCATATGCAGTCCGGTACAGAGAACTGGATGTCCACTCTTCAGAACACCCATTTTTTAGCCTCCCTGAGCATGCTACTAAACACCAGCCCCGTTGACTCTCGGATGTCATCCCATCTCTTTCTCTGTCTGCCCCTCCTTCTTTCTCACTGTATAACTTTTTTTTTTTAATCGAAATCGCTCCAGACACGGCATGAAGCCACTTGATGTAAGAAGCTAAAACAAAATACCACTTCAAGGTCAAAAACTAGCCAACGATGAGTGTTAGATGGATGGATTCTGACCCAGAAAACAGCAATTCTTCCCCATTTGTTAGAAACATCGCTCATGGAATGTGAGGACTAAAGGACAAAATAAGGGAAGCAAGGCTGCCGAAAGTAAACACAAGGTCTACTTTATACTCTTACTTGCAGGATTGTCTTTGCTAGACCTGATGATCGTGTGACGTGGCCGTACCACTTCAGTTTCCTCCTTTTCACAGTAGTCAGTAGATCTTCATATGACCCGACTGTTTATATGAATCTGTTCTTCATTTCCTCATTTGTAATGTGGTCCCTGTATGAGATGTTAAAGATCTTTCGGAAGCATCACATCTCCGTGGCCTATATCTTTCTCTCTATGTCCGCAGTTAGGGTCCATGACTCACACACATACATAAATATGGAGATGATTAGGGAGTGCGTGTGTCAATCTTATTTTCGACCTTAATGTGATGTTTCTCTTATTCCATATGGACTTTAGTTTTGTCACTGCTGCTGATGTCTGTGCAATTCTTGCAAGCGCTTCAGGCTTGGATCCATAATCAGTCACAACCGTTCCAAGGCACTTGAAGCTGTTTCCAGTTTCTCGCCTCTGACCATTATGTTCTTGCTAAAGGCCGTGGGATTTTATAGTAGGCAAGATCATTAAAGCTCAATTTCGCCCCAAAGTGTACGTAATTATTTTAATTATAATGTGTTTTAATGGAAATTAATTATAATGTGTTTTAATGGAAATTAATTATAATGTGTTTTAATGGAAATTAATTATAATGTGTTTTAATGGAAATTAATTATAATGTGTTTTAATGGAAATTAATTATAATGTGTTTTAATGGAAATTAATTATAATGTGTTTTAATGGAAATTAATTATAATGTGTTTTAATGGAAATTAATCATAATGTGTTTTAATGGAAATTAATTATAATGTGTTTTAATGGAAATTAATTATAATGTGTTTTAATGGAAATTAATTATAATGTGTTTTAATGGAAATTAATTATAATGTGTTTTAATGGAAATTAATTATAATGTGTTTTAATGGAAATTAATTATAATGTGTTTTAATGGAAATTAATTATAATGTGTTTTAATGGAAATTAATTATAATGTGTTTTAATGGAAATTAATCATAATGTGTTTTAATGGAAATTAATTATAATGTGTTGTCATGGATATTTTCAGTAAAATAACATAACCCCCCCCCCCACACACAATTGATTTCCAAGAAATTAAGAAAATGACAAGATTTAAAAAAAAAAATGTTTACATATCTTTAAAAATGCTATCTGATCTGAAAGTGGGTGATCATTTTACGTTAAATTTATACGTGAAACTGATGCCCCATTTTAGTTTAAAATAATTATTTTTTTGTTTTATTTATTTTTGCCACCAAGTTTTAAGGCTTTTTATATGTCCTCCCCTCCCCCCCCCCCAAATAGAATCTTATTTTTCTTTTTGGGTGAACAATCAGTCATGTGTGTGGAAATGAAATGAAACCTGGCCAGTGAGGGTTGAGGACATGTGTTGCATGGAGAGAAATGATATGAGAATGATACAGTGGATGGGCAATGTGAATCTTACAGACAGGCTTAGTTCTGATGAGCTGAGAAGAAGATCAAATTTGGACAGTATAGGGAGACGTGTGCAGAACAGGAGACTTCGATGGTATGGCCACATTGAAAGAATGGATGAGAGTTCTTGGGTTAGTAGATGTAGAACAGTTGAGGTAGCAGGTTCAGTTCACAGGGGAAGGCAAAGGAAAACATGAGAGGAAGTGATAGAAATGGACCTGATGGAAAGAGGGATAATAAAGACCTGGCCAGAGATAGGTTAGTTTGGAAGTCAATTTCTTAAAGCCGTCCAACGCATGCCAGCATCTAAAACGGTCATTAAACCGATGATGATGATGATGATGATGATGATGATTTTCTGGTCGTTTTTGCGGATTACACGGATAAAATCTGACACAATGGCTATCAGATGTCAACTATCACAAGATCTACGAGGTCACCCAATCCACAGTGACCGCATGACATTAACACTTTAACAAACCATATCTAATCCACTTCAATGTTGAGAAACGCATACATGTGTGTACGTTAATGTATCACACACACGCACAAGAAATTAAAAAAATAGTATAAATATCTATCTACGCAGGGTAATCATAACGCCTGGCGAATTGATCAGGGTGTCAGAAGAGAAAGGAAAGAAAAAAGAAAATTTAAAATTTGGAAAGTCACGTGGTCAGACTTTTACTCTATATTATATTATTTTTGATTTTCAACGGTCTCAAGTCTGACCACATGACTTTCCAAATTTAAAATTTTCTTTTTCCTCTCATTTCTCTTCTTTTTCTCCCCCCCCCATTTCATTCTTCCCAAATATGTTCTGAAGTAAGGATCAAATTCAAATTCTGCCTGATGAAATCTCAGTTTTTAACAGCTGTTGATCGATAACACTGACATACCAGTGTCGAAGATTTTGTACATGTCTGTGTGGATAAAAATAATCTCCTCTATAAAGGCCAGTTGTCTGTATGTCTGTCTGTTTGTTTGTATGGCCAGCTTCTCCTCAAAAACTACGCGGCGACATGTCAAAAAGTTGATATCTTCAGCACCGTACAACACCTGGGATCATAATATCTCAAAATGACAACAAAAAAACATGTTGCTGGGGGTCAACGGGGCCAGTCTTCGGCAGCGGGTCTGGTTTTTTCAAACTTTTCTAATGTTATTCACTAGTAATTTGGAAATCAGCCAATGTAATTATGTACTAATAATTTTATTTTCAACCAACTTATTCTTGTGCACGTGACGTCACAGTAATAGGTATATGACGTCATCGTTATAGGTTTTGAAATTTTTTTCTCTTCAAAACTTATTTTACTTCGACATATTTTTATACATAACATACAGAGTAAGATGATGAGAGTATTCCCGAATCTATAAACCCACCTCTTAGGGGTCCATGGGGCATATTTCATCGGGGGGGGGGGGGGGGGGGGCCCTGGGGGCCCTTTTCAGTTATTTTTCATTATATTTTATAGTGATGAAACAAGTTTACAGTGACCCGTTGGGTCATAACCACTCTATATATGTATAAAAAAGACCCAGAACCGGGGGTGCTTCTACAATATAGGACCCGAAGGCTTCTGCAGAATAGGGACCATGGGTGCTTCTACAGTATAGGGACCAGAGGTGCTTCTACAGTATAGGGACCAGAGGTGCTTCTACAGTATAGGGACCAGAGGTGCTTCTACAGTATAGGACCCAGTACCGGGGGTGCTTCTACAATATTAGAACATAGAAGTTTCTGCAGAAAAAGGACCATGGGTGCTTCTCCAGTATAGGGACCAGGGGTGCTTCTACAGTGTATGACCCAGCACCAGGGGTGCTTCTACAATATAGGACCCGAAGGCTTCTACAGAATAGGGACCATGGGTGTTTATGCAGTATAGGCACCGGGGGTGTTTCTACAGTATAAGATCCAGAGGCTTCTGCAGTACAGGCACGGGGGGGGGGTGCTTCTGCAGTATAGCCACCGGGGCGCTTCTACAGTATAGGCCCCAGCACCGGGGGTTCTTTTACAGTATAGGACCCAGCACCGGGGGGGGGGGGGGCTTCGTCAATTTAGGACCCAGAGGCTTCGGCGTTGTCCGGGAAAAAAGTGCTCAATATCCTATTTTGCTTGATGAGAGGAGGAGGAGGGAGAGCCCCGGGCAACGCCGGGTACCCCTGCTAGTCATATATAAAAGCTCTATTTGATATTGATCACTTTTTATAAGCTCGGTTGAAATTCTTTGGATTACTATCCTGTGGATGTTTACTTTTTACCTGGATTACTATATATATATGGAAAATGTAAAAAGGCAAACCGAAAATTGTTATATATTTATCAACGTTTCGTCTTTATTTCAAGACTTTCTCAAGATGACTTATTTAGCGAATAGAAAGAAGTCAAATATTATATTTGAAAGAAATACGTGATGCGTCTAGGATGCTAAAACAATGTTTTTGCTCTTTTATTCGAACAAAAGTATTCCATAACTAAATGGAAATTAAGTAAAAACAAAATAAATAAATAAATAGATAAATAAATAAATAAATAAATTGATAAATAAATAAATAAATTGATAAATAAATAAATAAATAAATTGATAAATAAATAAATAAATTGATAAATAAATAAATAAATAATAGTAATAATAGTAATAGGAATAAATAATAATACATAAATAAATAATAGCAAAAATAAGAACTAATAAAATAAATAAGTAAACAATAAAACCAAACACACAAACGATAGAATAAAATGAACTCAACCACACACCCTCTTCTCTCTTTCATTCGGCCGTAGCGATAACTATAAAACACTAACTCCAATCTTCTTATTTAAATTAAAAAAACTAACAAAACCCTAATCCTGAAGACGACTACGAAAGTCGAAAGCACTCGAGAAAATGGCCGAATTAAAAACTATCGGCGAAGTACTATACGGATTGCCACCTGAAACCAGAAAGATGGCTCGACGGTTTGAGAACCTCACGAGGAAAATATACAAACGCGAAAGTTCCGTGATGTTCAACAACGCTTGCTTAGATATATATATATGTATATATATATATATATATATATATATATATATATATATATATATATATATATATATATATATATATATATATATATCAGAATGAGACATTTAAAACCATTCCGATAAATCACATTGACAAATAGGAATTTTTGTTAGACCGGACAATGTGCAATTTCTTGTACCCGGATCCATTACATACACAACAACTCTTATCTATACAATTCTAAGTGGTGACTCATTGAGTGATCCGGATTTATCAAGGTCGCTAAACTTAATATTTCTGACGTCGTCAAGAAGTTACTTTATATAGTCCAGTCCAACATCCATGTTAAGAGAATTCTTCCAGGTTGTCTACATTTTATTCATAGTATTTCTTTTCATGTTGCTTTGCTACGAGCATTTTAATTTAGTTTTTTTTCTACCTATGATGGAGATAAGAAATCTTTCATTGCAGTCATATTAATCTCTGCACTGATAATATTCTGTAGCAGTTACATGACAGATCTATTTTAATTTTTTATGTACACACAAATTCTTGTGTAATAATAAGTTGTGATCCGGTCGGCAAAAGCAGGCACATCCAAACTCGTGTAGAAATACACTAGCGATTTGTGCATCACTGCACATGCAGACTCACAACCTTTCACTCATTTCCGTCCAGAGAGATTGGTGCTAAATACAATTCAGTTTGAGTCGAGACACCAACGGGAACAGACGTGACTTGGCTCTCGCCGTAACTTTGAAGGAAGGCGAATTAAAAGAACTGAACTAAATTACATTTTTACTCGAATATGTGCCTACCGACTTGCCTTGCATTCCTGTATTCTTATGTTCTGTTAAATAAAGTTGATTTTATTGTAGTGACCTCTTCTTCTTCTTCTTCTTCTTCTTCTTCTTCTTCTTCTTCTTCTTCTTCTTCTTCTTCTTCTTCTTCTTCTTCAATTCAAGTCAGATAAATACAAACACAGTCGACTAAACACGATTATCTCCTGTCTCAACACTCAACATACACCAACCACTCTACAATTCCTATGGATTTTGATGGTGTGTCGGTAAACTTTAGTTAGGATAGACAAGAATTGTAGCCGAGGGGCACAGATGGACAATGGCCTAGTTTTCCAGTGTACCATGACTCTCGCCAACAAGAAATAAAAATAACAGAAATGAAAGACAGGCGTGTGTGAACATGTTAATAACAAAAGGGGAAACAAAACAATCTCGTGTGTACAGCAAAATATTAGACACTTCTTTAGTTTAGCTGTGAATCAGAATTTATTTGTTTTCAATGTCGAAACAAGGGCAGACAATCAATTGGATGTAATATAGAATTAGAAGTTTTTATCCGAAAATAAAGTGAACAATAATAACAGCGAACAGTGTTTTTTATTTAATAATGTAACATTTTATAAAACGAATAGTCAACAGTGATTTTTTTTGTATAATTAAAAACTTTATAAAACGAAAAGTTATCATTTAAAAATAATGATAAAAATAATTTTTACTTCCGGGTGATTGGGTTAGGAGTGAATGTAACTCTTCAAAACTTTATTTAATGGGAACATAGGAATGCAGGAATGTAAGACAAGTTTGTTCGGCAGGCACGTATTCGGGTAAAAATGTAATTTAGTTCAGTTCTTTTAATCCCCTCCGTTGTCTCAACTCGAACTGATTTCTGATTCACAGCTAAACTAGAGAAGTGCACAATATTAATATGGCCTTTATTTCAAAGAAATAAATATGTGATCATTAAAAAGAGTTTGTGATTCAGTGAGTCGACAAGAAAGATGATGAATCGTTACTGTGGGATGATTAGAATGCTAATCCTGATCAAAGTGTCCTTTGGGTGATGATGATTTTTATACTACTACTAAGCTATACGCATGTATTGAGCACTTTTGAAGTATATATGAAAAAATATATATGCATAACATATTTTATGCTTTTGACGTAGCTTTCGTAGAACTTAGGCTGACAGGAGAACAAGCTGTAGATGTTGATGATTATGTTATGTCATGGCACTGATGATGATAACTGTAGTTGCTGTGACGATAGTGATGATGATGATGATGATGATGATTATGATGATGATGATGACGGTGTTGTTGATGCTGATAACTGTAGCTGCTGTGATTATGATGATGATGATGATGATGATGATGATGATGACGGTGTTGTTGATGATGATAACTGTAGTTGTGTGACGATGATGATGATGTTGATGATAACTGTAGTTGCTGTGACGATAGTGATGATGATGATGTTGACGATGATGATGATAATGATGATATTGACGATGATGATGATGATGATGATGATGATAACTGTAGTTGCTGTGACGACGATGATGATAACTGTAGTTGCTGTGACGACGATGATGATAACTGTAGTTGCTGTGATGATAACTGTAGTCGCTGTGACGATGATGATGATGATGATGATGACAGTCATGGTTGCTGTGCTGTAGAAGGAATGGTCGGAGCTGCCGTTGCTACTGCTGACTTTTGTCTAGTAGTAGTGATGAAATGGCACCGAGATGTCTCAAGGATTTTTGGGGCGACTGCAGTCGACAGAAATGGTTGGGACGGCTTCTCATCAGGCGTCGAGGCCATTTGATCAGAATCGTGAGTATTTTTCATGCTCCACACTTGTTAGAATTATCTAGTAAACCTAAAGAAGATGTGATATGGACTTTATTTTCCGTTAGTTTCAGTACAAGTAAAGAAATATTTGTTTTTATAAATAAAAAGCAATTTCTTTTTTCTTGAAATCGCCCCAGACAAGGCATGAAGCCACTTGATGTAAGGAGCTAACAAGAACGAAAGATGATTATTGCAAAGACAGGAGATGTCTATTAGCCTTAGTCTTGAAAAGACCAAGGCTATAGGCAGGAGGAAAACAGTCAGCAGGAAGAGAGTTCCACAAGCCTGAAATTCTTGAAGAAAAGCTACTGGAATAGGAAGCTGTATTACAATAAGGTATCAAAACAGCGAATTGATGGAGACCACTAGACCAACGAGTCAAACGAGTTGGAACTAAGGAAGCCGGGAATAAATTATATAATTCTGAAGAGCACACGCCACACTTATAGAAAAGACTGAGACTAGCAACATAACGTCTGTGAGAGAGAGGGTGCAGAGTAGAAGAAAGGGTGGGACCAATCAAATTACAGATACGTTTCTGCACCTTATCAAGAACCCTCAAATGGGATAGAGATTCACCAGCCCAAATATGACAACAGTACTCTATACATGGTCTGATTGTGGATTTGTAGAGATAGAGAATAGCCTCAGGTGTGAGAAAGTTTTTGGAGGGATAGAGAGAACAGACTTTACGAGAAGCAGAAAAAGCAATGGATCTAATGTATGAACTTCAACAAAGATTTGATGAGAGAGAAAGACCAAGAAGTTTCAGAGTCGATTTCTCCTCAAGAGCAGAGCCATCCATGAGAATTGTTGAAAAAATTTTGGTACTTTCTTAAATTAGTACCCACGCTAAAAGTGCCTTGTGTCGGTACTTTCCGGATGTTTATGTAAACCGCCGAAGCGGTTAGTCAATGAAACTGTGAGAAAATGAGCAGACACTTTCAACTGATTGAAACGAATAAGCAGACGACATGTCAACATTTCAACTGATTGAAACGCGAAAGAACTGCAATGAATTTTCACGAGCTATCACTGGCTGTTGCGTTTCCCAAAGGAGTGATAAACTTTTGTCAGGAAGAAAAACTGATCGAAAAGGAAAAAAATGCAAAATATGTGGAGATAGATGCAAAAAAAACTGTTTGTGTGAAAAAGGCTTTTTTACAACTTGCTCAGTAAAATTTTTGTTATAAAAAAAATGTTTAGGAAAAAAAACAAACTTTAATATCTTACCCTAAACCAACAAAAAAAAAACCCACGTAAACTTAAAATAGCCATTTTTACCTGATTAATAACCAAAAACAATTTTCTGTAAAAATAAAAAAACACTTACTTGATTCACTTTTTAATTTAAACACTTCATACTCCAATCACTATTATTTCTTCGTTAAAAAATAAATATTTCTTTCATACAATTTGACAAAATGTATTTGATTTCTTTTTGCTTTAGTTTTTAGATCCCCCCCCCCCTCGCTTATAAATCCAGCCTCGTTTGTGATTTTTTGGACGCAGGTAAGTCAACAAACTTTTCATTCGGCACTGTCCGGCGGTTTACGTAAACATCCAGAAAGTACCGACGCCGAAGCACTTTTAGCGTGGGTCCTTATATAAATAAGCACCAAAATTGTTTGTTAAAATCATGTGTTGAAAACAAAATCTAAAAATAAGTTTAGATTAGTTATCTTCCTTGATATGGTAAGTTAGGGTTAGATTAGTTATCTTCCTTGATATGGTAAGTTAGGGTTAGATTAGTTATCTTCCTTGATATGGTAAGTTAGGGTTAGATTAGTTATCTTCCTTGATATGGTAAGTTAGGGTTAGATTAGTTATCTTCCTTGATATGGTAAGTTAGGGTTAGATTAGTTATCTTCCTTGATATGGTAAGTTAGGGTTAGATTAGTTATCTTCCTTGATATGGTAAGTTAGGGTTAGATTAGTTATCTTCCTTGATATGGTAAGTTAGGGTTAGATTAGTTATCTTCCTTGATATGGTAAGTTAGGGTTAGATTAGTTATCTTCCTTGATATGGTAAGTTAGGGTTAGATTAGTTATCTTCCTTGATATGGTAAGTTGCCACCTTAAAGTAAAAGAGGCCCACTTTTTATTTGTTTTACTACTGTGCCAGTTGACACGGTTAAGATTCGGATAAAAATTGTTGTTTGGGATAAATACAATTTAGACGCGCAGTGTGAATATAATTGTATTGGCGCGTGAAAAATAAAAAATAACGCCCACGCAAATTCCGGCGTAGCCTTATATATTGAATCAACTCAAAACGAGCGGACGTAGTAGGGAGCACACCACGTGATATTTCTGTCCAATGGGATTTCTCCAAAGACATTTTTCTAAACTTTTCTCCTTAAGCTCGCTGGAGCCTATCCAAATAGTATTTAAGCACACACAAACATCAAACCCTCTCTCTCAACTGACTCTTCATTCGGAGGTTACACGCGTCTTACTATCACTCTTCCATTTCACCTTTCGCGCGCTTCATACAATTACACAGGCGAACATTACCTATTGCCTCTCTTAACATTTTGTAACATATGAGCATTTCAACAAAACAAAAGACATTCTCCTTTTTACTTACCCTGAAACTAAAGAAAGGACTTCTGAACTCATTACAAAAGGAAGTATGTTATATTTGTTAATGGTTTATTTCAGTGAATAAACTTCCGTTGGTTTTGCATGTAAGTCTTCTTATTATTATTTTTATTTGTGGAGGAAGTTATCACCAAAAAAGGCATGACGACCACCACACTACTGATTCTGGCATTCCATTTGACATTTCTGGTGAGGTGGGATTCCGTATGTAACCATATCTAGAGGTCAGTTCTATCATTACTTGCTTGTCATATTAAGAAGGCTTATAACGTGGGAAATAGCACATCTCATGAAGTGTCTCTTCATCAGCTTGCTGATGTTCCTTCCATCCGGTGTTATGATACTGAGAATTCCATGGAATGTGGTCGCCTCAGCTTCAACCTCTGTTTACTCCTCGTAAAACATTCACAGCAAGAACTCACCTCTACCACAACTGAAAAGTACTTTCCTTTCTGCCTCTCTAGGTATGCCTAATTATTGTCTGTGTCAAAAATTGGGCGATCGCAGGAACTTTTTCAAAACGCTAGCGAAAATAAACGACTAGCTCGATTTTAATCAAATCTTCGGTATATGAAGCAATGAAAAAAGCGCTTTTATCTAAATAAATGTTTGCTGTAAATTTAAAAGGCAAAATGAGATTTTGCTTTACGCATTGACCCCCACCAGTATCCCCCCGATAGTTAAAATACGTTTTCTCGCAATTGAATTGATGTATCAAAATATATTTTACATAATTGGAAAAAAATTGAATGAAGAAAAATATAAAATAAAAAAGAAATAATCGGTTAAATAATAAAATCGATAGGATTTTTAAAACTTTAATCTTGTATTAAAGAAAAAGTATTTCTCGTTTTGGGCTTTTTTTATTTTTGTTAATCCTAAGTGGTGAGCTGTGCATCAAGGTGTTTGTTCACATTATATTTAAATTTCTACATGTTACACGTAGAAGAATACCCGTCCCAGGATGGGTAAAATTAATTCCATGAACAGAACTGTTTTGCACCACTTTTATGTCCTCTTACGAAGATTAAAATCAACATATGATGATACTAAACCTCATATCTAGAATCCTTATTCCAATTTTGATCAAAATTCATTACATAATTTTGATCATAGAAAAAGTCTAAGATTTATGGCTTAAGCTTAAGAGGTCTTCAGAAGAAAGCTTAATTGGTGTTTAATGACTATGTGGAGATTTTCTATTTGTTTTCATACGCACACTACCGGCTGCTGCTGATAGTATCTGACGAAAACTAATCGATTACTTAAAGCACATACAGGTTTTGTTGTCTTCAAGCGTCGAATTCTTAATAATAAATAAATATATTGAAAAACATGTTTGTTGGTGTTATTTATTTTACAGACTAATAGTGTGATACCTATTGAAATTTTTGTTCTTGGCCTTTTGGCTAAGATCAAAGTGTAGTATCTGTTCCAATGGATACTGCACCCCATAGACATGTATTGTCTTGGCCTTCGGGGCTTGATTTACGCCGGTCTATGCGTCTGTCCTGTGCAGTTCTAGGAGGTCCACCCTCCCAGGTTTCGCCTTCCCTCTTTGGGGAGGAGTAAGTTTATTGCTTACTGCCTGAGGCGCCCCTACCGGGGAATGCCGACGGGGTTACCCAGGCAATTTTTAAATGGCCAGAGTGCTCACCTCTCGGGCGCTGGCTTTTCAAACCCCACTTTCTCTACCCGACCTTGGGCCACATCTTACTTGTGGGAGTAAGATAAAACTGGCCTTGTGCCTAACTCCTGGAGAGGAGTAAATCAATACTCTACCGTGATTCGATTTCTCGGGTATAATACAATCGAAATGAAGAAGAAGAAGAAGAAGAAGAAGAAGAAGAAGAAGAAGAAGAAGAAGAATGTTTTCTTCATTTTGTATAACGAGTCACTGATGTAAGGGGAGTAACTCCGTTTGACTAAGATTCATCATTTTTTTTGCAGAACGCTGAAACCAACGCAACTCAGAGGAATTGTGACGATAGTTACAGAAGAAATTGTTTGGAAATTTTATTTCCTTCCCCCAAAAGCAGTGCTGCTGGTGGTGGTGGGGTCGACATTTCTGACTCATGGGTCGGCCTGCCTGCATTTTAACCCTATGACCTTGATAGTCTCTTCCCCTTCTTTTTTACTCTATGCTGGGATGGGTGGGGTTTCCTTTTTTAGCAGTCGGCCTTGGTGATGATGTACTTACGGACCTCCGGTGTAACCAAAGTTGTTCCCCTCTCCCTTTTCAGCCAAACTCTGTTGCTGGCGTCAATTTTAACTTAGTTCCAGAAACAGGCCCTTAAAGTGAGGACGTGTGTTTTGTACTCCGTTTTTTAAAAAAAAATTATCTTCCTCCCACAGCGTTCAAGACCATAACATTTTTTGGTGCTTCTGGAGTTTAACTCCTGTGTGTAATGCCGCTCTTAAAAAGAAAATAGCTAAAAAATGTATAAATTTTAATATGTAGTAGCGGTGCTTCTGCTGTTTTACCATGGCATGTATAAAGAAATGTATAAACATTGTTATGTACTTACGTGGTAGCTTAATAGAAGACTGTACACCAAAAATTACGCAAATTAAAAATCAAAAAGTCGCCATCTTGTATCTTTAAATCGCCCGATTTTATCCTGGGTCGCATAGGGACAAGGGAGATAACTCATATTTTTTTGATTTTTTGGTTTTCTGCTAAATTTGTAATACATTATTTTTTTAGTTATCTCCCTTTTTACAAAATGTCTAACAATACGTAAAATTGTTTTTTTCTTATAATTTAATAAATATTGGATAAATTTGCGTAATTTTTTTCTGCACAATCTGATTTTCAGCTAACACGTAAATACATAACAAACTTTATACATTTCTTTAAATATTTTAATGTCATGGTGAAGCTAAAAAAAGATTGTACACCAAAAGTTACAAAAAAATCATTCAGCATTAAAAAAAAAAACGATTTAATCGGGGGGGGGGAGGAAACTATCGATAGCCAGTTTTCGCCAGCGGTTGCTGCTTGTACAAGGGAATAACTCTAAATGTTAAATTACATTTTTTTGATGTGTTTCTTTTAGTTTTTAAGTAATTTCGAAAAAAACAAAAAAAAACAAACTTATAAGTATGATATAAGACAAAAACATAAGATTTTATTAAACTAAATTAAATATTAAAAAGTGTGAGAAAAATAAGTTAAGTGGCTTACGTGTCATGGGGTTGGTGGTGATCGGAGGAGGGTCGGGTGCTTTTGGCTTGCCCAAGTCGAAACCCAGGAACGATGTTAGCTCTGTTCTTACACCTTCTGCCGGAAGTGAGTAATTTGCATATCTGCCGATTACTGAGTATTTAAGAGCGTTTTCTATCTTCTGGAAGCTGTCTGTTTTTGAATGTTCTGGCGACAGTTACCTTTCGTGAGGGTTCGTTTGTTCACTTTTGAAGAGTTCTTGCGAACAAGGTCAAATTAAAATTTTTTTTTTTTTTTACTTGACTCCTGACAGAGTTGGGGTCGCGATTTAGCAATATTTCGCAACGTTCTACACCCGACCCTACTCTGATCTACAAACTACCACTTGGTGTCGAAGAAATTTTCGACAAAAGTAAGATTACACCGGATAAAGTTCAGTAATTTGTTTAAAGCAATTTTGCAGTGGTTTTCCAGCAAATTTGAGATCATCAGTGTCTACTAATAATACAAAAGCGCGTAAAAGTATCTGAAATAAAAAAAGGAAAATCTTTGCTAAAATCAAATTGTTGAAAATAATCGAGATAAGTTATCTCCCTTACTTTGCCAGCATAAACTAAACAAAGGGCCTTTATCAGTTTTATATTAATGATTTGTGATTTCATATAATTAAACATTTTTTTTATTATATTTTATTAAAAATATTTTTATGTATGTTTACAAAATGAATGAGGTATTTTTTAATTAAGGGGAGACAATTTACGTATTAGTGAATTAGAGTTATCTCCCTTATAACTTATGTCCTATGAAGATAACAGTTTGTACTCATCAAATTATCTTTCCAATTATCTCTATAATAATACGCTAAGCCAATTTCATATTCGTACGTACGTTATCACCCGCTACCCCTTTTAAAAGATTGGATCACCCGAAGATTCATTTATTTAAATAATATTTAGCTGAGAATTACTTTTACGGTAAAAAGCGTGGAAAAAATGTAAGGGGGTTTTCTGAGCGGAAGACGGTTACGTTATCGAACAATGATCTCTGGCAAGCCAATTTGCATACCTGTAACAAGCGGTTATAAAAACGGTCACCCCATTACCCTTTACTGTGTTCTTTCAGTCAACGTGTATTACTAAGTGAAAGACGCGTGCACGAGTAGTCGTGATCCAAGTAACGGTAGTTACTTAAAAGAACGAGCGTTTGTTACGGCTGTTATTTGAGGAAATAGACACCCCCAATTTATGTTAACAGTAATGGTATTTAGTTTTCTCAAACAGTTAAGAAGCATACGTTGTTATCTGATCCTTGACAGGAGTCAAGGTTGTGAAAAGCAGTATTTTTACAGAACACTCCCAGGGCTCGACCTGACTGTTCTCCTCACTAGGAGCCCCTAATAAGGAAAAAATCTTGACAAAAACTGCGAAAATATTGCGTTTTAATGCGAAGAAATGACGAAAATTTGCGAAAAATAGTGCTGGACTTATTTTGGGTGCTTTACTACAATAAATTTACAGTATGGAGTCACTTAGCAATATGGAAAGCAGGGGTTCAAAAAACAAAAGGAAAGATTCAGTCCCACAGGAGGAGTTTCAGCAAGAATATAACTTTATACAGAGGAAGACTACTACATTTCGTAAAGGACTAGAGCATGAACATTTTTAAGCAGAGAAGTTCTATTCCTTTCGTCAGGAAGTAGAAAGCTGGTTGGATGAGCTGGAAGCGGTTTCCAGGAGTAGGGAGAAGCAATTGTATGCTGAGAAAGATGAAGAATCCTTGATACAGTTGTTGCAATTTAGAATTCCAATTTAAGGTTCTACGGCGGTTATCAGTGTTGCATAATGACAGCCATAAAAACACTCAAAATGTCTCACTGGAAGAAGGGAATCCCAATCCTTCGAGTCAGAATAACTTTGTTAACCCAGGAACCGAGAGACCCTTTTCCTCTGGACGAACAGGCTGTTCCTGTACTTCACCAGAATCTTCCATAAGTAAAAAAATGAGGAAAAGGTTACAACCACACTGAGAAATAACAGAAAGAACTATGAAAATTCTGGCGCTGTCTGTACTTGGAGGTACGACAGAATAACCGTAAATATTTTTTGGGTACACCTAGTCAGCGTCCAGTATATATAAAAAATAAAATAAAATAATGATATCCTAAAAACTAATTTCTCATTTGTTACATAGGGTATTAAGATGGGGCTTCACCATTTACTCGTAAACGGTGCTGTCATGCGCACAACGAACAAGATAAATAAAGATGGCTTCGTGTTATTTGCATCCATATACATCACTGAATGAAGCATGCAACATGGTGGCAGTGGTGTACTAAAGAACTCCGGATGTGGAATGAGAACAAAATAGTTATTTTGAAAAATACAAAAACAGATGAGTAAATTATTTCTCGCTTGATTTGTACACACGTGTTTAAAAAAAAAAGGCGGACTCGGACATAGCTTACGTAAAGAGACCAGTGGCTGGCATAAGACCACCGCAACCCGTGTGTATGGTTGGGCTAATTTATCTGAGAATTGGAAGCTTTTAAAACAGAAATGGCAGAACTATGCCATTATTACGTACTTTGGCGAAGCAGTCGGTACAATATCAAACAGCTTTAATGCTTCATACGTTAGGCGATGATGCATTGAGAGTCTATGATGGATTCCAGTTTACAACACCCGAAGAACAAAGAAACCCCGGCGAAATAATCCAAGCGTTTGATGAATATGTTATTGGAGAGACAAATGAAACATATGAACGCTACATTTTTCATACAAGAAAGCACGGAGAAGGGGAATCAGTGGAAGCGTTTATCACTGCGCTCCAGGCATTGAGCAAAACATGCAATTTTTGCGATAAATATGCAGCCTCAGTTCTTCGAGATCAGATAGTCCTAGGAATTCATGAGCCTCAAACGCAGGAAGAGGCGCTGAAAGTGAGACAGCTGAACTTACAACGATGCATACACATCTGGAAATTGTCGGAAAATGCCGCACAACAGTCCAGAGCTTTACGACCGGAGACCGTGAACAGAATTAACGTGAGGCCCAAAGGGAAAAGGGTTAATACAGAGAAGACTGGGGGAGTGCAAGTCATGTACATTTTGACATGAGCTTCTACGAGAGTTGTGCCTGGCACGTGGAAAAACCTGTTATAAGTGTGGAGCAAGGAACCATTTCGCGGTTAGATGTAAGTCAGCGAAGAAAAATCGAGTTCAGTTATTGGAGACACGTCAATATGGCAGCGGCAGTAGTTCGGAACAGGGAGATGTGGGTAGTGTCACAGTAAAAGAGCGGGTTAATGGTGTTATGCCGGAAATGTCAAAGACAGAAATGCTGGTAGTAGGGAAACCAATTGCTTTTCAGTTGGATAGTGAAGCTTCAGTGAATATACTGAATGTGGAGCATGTAAAAAGGAAACTCTCGAACATTCAAATAAAATTCTGGTGATGTGGAACAGGGCAGAGGTAAAACCATTGGGGAAGTGTCGAGTTAAAATAAGAAACCCGAAGACTAGAAATAAATATGGTGTCAGGTGTGTAGTGGTACAGGAAGGCTTCCACCCTCTACTCTGAGCAACTGCAATCCAACAGATGAGACTCATTACTGTTAACGAGGATCAGTTCAGGATGGTTGCTAAAATATACCAAGTAGATAAATTGAACTCTCAACAACCCGATGAGATCTTGGGTCAATTCAAAGATGTATTTGTTCACAGTACATTTAAATTTCTGCGTGTTGGTACGGTTGGGGAAACACGTAGCAGCAGGCTCTGATGAATTTTTTTTTCCAACATTAATTTATCAGTCGTATATTAGGTATATTTTTTAATTTGACATAAATAAACATACTTTTTTTTATATTATATTACTATTGAAATAAATTTGTTCATATCTAACGTAGTCAGTATTCTTTTGAAGTTAAAGGGAGACAATTTCCGTCTGAGGAAATTAGAGTTATCTCCCTTACATATGTCTTATGAGGATAAAACGAACAACTTGCAGACACGGCCACCGTCTTTCCAGTGTTAGAACCTGCAGTCTAAAAAAAGCCACTTCAGCAGTATTTCAAACGAACAACCTGCAGATACGGCCACCGTCTCTCCAGTGTTAGAACCTGGAGACACTTTAAATTCGTTTTTTTTCGCTTTCGTCTTGTTAAGTTAGTGTATTTCACGAGTTTTAAATTAGCGTATTTTAATCGGGCTATTTTATGAAAATGAAAGTTAAACATACATTTTTAAATTATGCGGAATATAAGGCACAACTCAACGCATATGAGGAAGAAAAAAGAATTTGGAAATTATTTTTAAAATTCTTGGAATAATTCTGCTTTTGTTTTTCTTTTCGTAGTCATTGTTTTTGTTTGTTTGTTTTTTGTTAGTTTTTGATAATGACCATTGGTGCTTATTTGTTTTATGGTGCTAATTTACTGTAGGACCCGCGCTACCGTTTTTTTTCTTTACCCCCTTTTCGTCTGTTAGCTGTTATTATAAATTTCCTACCGTAAATTAACACCACAAAACAAATAAGCACCAATCGTCATTTGCAAAAACTCAAAATCGCACTGAACAAAAAACAACAGCTAACAGAACGAAAAAGGAGTAAAGAAAAAAAGGTAGCGCGGGTCCTACAGTAAATTAGCACCATAAAACAAATAAGCACCAATGGTCATTATCAAAAACTAACAACAAACAAACAAACAAAAAATGACTACGAAAAGAAAAAAACAAAAGCAGAATTATTCCAAGAATTTTTAAATAAATAATTTCCTAATTCTTTTTTCTTCAATAAAAGTTCTATGAAATGAAAAAAAATCATTTTCGGAGAAATTACGTACTTAAAAAAGAGCGAAAGAGAGCGTTAGCGATTTTCTGGAGGTTTTCTTTCCAGATTTAGCGGGTTTTCAAAATCGCTAGCGGGTTTTGACAAGTAGCTCATTCACCGATGACTATTCTATACAATTGCCAAAAGTTGTCATTCATTGTGTAATTAGAAAACCGCGTCGTATTATTTCTGCAATGTTATTTAATTCGAGAGCTTAATTTTTCTTAGAGTTACACTGATTTAATCAATGCGGAATTAAGGGATTTCTTTTTCATAAAATATGATAACTATATTTTAAAAGATATTTTTTTACGAAATAATACATTTGCACTGGGCTTTCTAATAAAGTAATAGGTTAATCATATTCTGTGATGGTTACTGAATAATTTTGATTATTTTATTATATAAATAGATAAATTTATAAAAAATAAACTGTATTCTAATATAATATCTGCTAATATAACACGTCTATGTCTTCTATTATAGCAAGTCTTAAAACGCGTTAAAATACGCTAAAGAAATACTGGCGGTGTCGTAAACTGAATGAGTTTTATTTTGTGTACATGCCACCGTGTCTCTAATATACAACGCGGCTGACACTGCAGACACGGTCACCGTATCTGCAGTGTTTGAACCTGTAGATACGGTGGCCGTGGCTACAGGCTCTGCCAGGATAAAATGTAAAATATTGGCGTTCCTGGATAACCAGTAACCGATCTGAGGGAGATAACTCTATTTTCCTTAGACACTTCTATTCCGAATCAGCTGTAACTTTGGCAAGGGAGATAACTTCTTTTTTTTTAATCGCTGCATGAAAGAAAATGCGAATGTTTTTGTAAATGTCACAAACTTTATAACAATTATGAGATGTTTTTTTTGTGACATGGAAATAAAAGCGTTTAAAAGTTATCCTTTTGGCATTTCAAAACGCAGACTTTATTAAAAACTGCTGTTGCATTTTCTTTCTTTGTGTTAAAGACTGTAACATTTTTTTGATTAATTGTTATAAAGTTTGTGACATGAAAATAAAAGCGTTTAAAAGTTATCCTTGTGACATAAAATAACTCATCTCATTTCATGCCAAAGTGTCAGGGTCGACGAATTCGGAATAGCGGCGTTTAAGAAATTTAGTTATCTCCCTCAGATCGGTTACTGGTTATCCAGGAGCGCCGAAATATTTACACATTATACAAATCAGTTCGACAGTAGCTCTGTTGCTGTCGGACGTTTTCTCTGTTCGCTGGGCTTCTAAAAAAACACTCCTGACCTTGTGTCTAACCTGCTAATAAGGAGGAAAATAATATGTACTAAGGCTCCGCCACGCGCGACTTCCTTAAAAAATTTTTTTTTTAACATAGTTCACCGCAAACAAGGCAGGCCGCCACTGTAGACGTAAGGAGCTACTGAGAAAAAAGAAAAGGGGAGAAGGTTGGGGGGGGGGGGGGTCAACCTAAATTGGGATCTGCGCAGCGAGATGTCTGTTTACATTAGTTTTAAATTTCTGCATGTCAGTACTGTCGGGGAAAAAGGGGGCAGGGAGGGAGTTCCAGAGGACAACAGCACGAGGAAAGAAGCCATTTGAGTAGAAGGCTATCCGGCATCTGGGGATCTCCACAATGAATGAGTGAGATTTAGTTGATTGTCGAGTTAGTCTAGTGAATTTACGTCGAGTAGCCAATTCATCGGAGCATAATTCATTGAAGTATTTGTAAAACAAACATAAGGATGCTACATTGATGGCTTGATTGACAGTGAGGGACCTATTAGGTTGGCGACTCTTTTTTGGACCCTGTCAAGGAGGAAGAGAGTAGTAGATGATGCACCAGCACAGATGTGGCAACAATACTCCATGCATAGGCGGATGGTGGCTTTGTAGAGATACAGGATAATGTCAGCTTTGGTTTGTTAATGACATGCCACACTGTGGACCATCGTGAATTGACTTGGCTTTACGAGCGCATCTCCATCGCCATTATTCGTGGATATGCCTTGAGCCTGCTCTCGGCCTGCCGAGTTAGCAGGACATCCGATGAAACTTCCTGCTATTTGTATATTGGTTTTAAAAAAGGACGTTTTATTAATTAACTATTATTTGTTGTTATTATTGAATAAATATTTTTTAACAATTAATAACATTAACACAATGGAAAAGTTTGTAAATCATAAAGCAAGTATGTGTACTTGCCTTGTTGTAAATAATGTTCATTTCAATGAATGTTACTTTATCCTTTGAACTGGCTTTTAAAAGGACTTTTCGTTTCACACGAATTCTTTAATAACCTCAGTCTTATAGCAATCATTTGTTCAATTTCATATAAGTAAACATCATGTTATTTTTATGTACTATTTTGGCGTAGTGTTTCATACTACGGTATTCTAGTCATGTCTTATATAACAGCCTGAAACGTATATATAATCTAAACAACAACACCTTATCCCTGTAATACAAATAATAGACAATTTCAAATCTGTTTTTCATCCAAACGGTTCCATGTTAAAGGGAGACAATTACAGTATGAGGAAATTGGAGTTATTTCCCTTATATCTTCTGTCTTATGACCACAACAGTCTGAAATATGTATATAATCTAAATAACAAAAAATATACGGTTATTACCACGTTGCCACACCTGTTTCCGTAAGATCAGTGAAGTTAAGCCTGATCAATACAGAATGAGTAACCATTTGGGAAGACCAGGTCGTGTATGTAACAAAAGCTCAAATTCAAATTAACCGACAAAGCTATCGTATATATTAGACATGTTTTGCGATTTCAGCATGAAATGGCCCAATGATGGTTGACAATGCCGTAATAGCCAACAACAACAACAACAACAACAACATAAATAAATAAATAAATAACAGCTCATTTCATAAATATGAAGTCGGCCGAAGTGTGCAACGGTCAAAACGTGACTATATGAATAGCCATGATAAGTATAATAAGGACTTCTCTCGATTAGGACGCAAGCTTAAATTGACTTGGCATCGGTACTTTCCGGATGTTTACGTAAGCCGCCAGAAAATTACAGACGCCAATTCGATTTAAGCATCTTCTTCGACGTCTGAAAATCTGCCGAATTTTAACCCTCTTTAAAAAAAGGTGCGTATCCAGATTAGGGTCCAAGCTAAAATGGACTTGGTCTCAGTTAGGGTTAAAGTTAGGGTTAGAGTTAGGGTTAGCTTGGGTCCCAATTTGGAGAAGTACAAAAAAAGCCTGTTTCGTGCGAAATTTTTATTTTTTTTACTACTTGTTCAGTGAAATTTTTATTTTTTTACTACTTGTTCAGTGAAATTTTTATTTTTTTACTACTTGTTCAGTGAAATTTTTATTTTTTTTACTACTTGTTCAGTGAAATTTTTATTTTTTTACTACTTGTTCAGTGAAATTTTTATTTTTTTACTACTTGTTCAGTGAAATTTTATTTTTTTACTACTTGTTCATGAAATCCTTATTTTTTTACTACTTGTTCAGTGAAATCCTTATTTTTTTACTACTTGTTCAGTGAAATCCTTATTTTTTTTACTACTTGTTCAGTGAAATATTTATTTTTTTACTACTTGTTCAGCGAAATTTTTATGTTTTTACTACTTGTTCAGTGATAGTTTTATTTTTTTACTACTTGTTCAGTGAAATTTTAATTTTTTTATTATTTGTTCAGTGAAATTTTTATTTTTTTACTACTTGTTCAGTGAAATTTTTATTTTTTTACTACTTGTTCAGTGAAATTTTTATTTTTTTACTACTTGTTCAGTGAAATTTTATTTTTTTACTACTTGTTCAGTGAAATCCTTATTTTTTTACTACTTGTTCAGTGAAATCCTTATTTTTTTACTACTTGTTCAGTGAAATCCTTATTTTTTTTACTACTTGTTCAGTGAAATATTTATTTTTTTACTACTTGTTCAGCGAAATTTTTATGTTTTTACTACTTGTTCAGTGATAGTTTTATTTTTTTACTACTTGTTCAGTGAAATTTTAATTTTTTTATTATTTGTTCAGTGAAATTTTATTTTTTTACTACTTGTTCAGTGAAATTTTTATTTTTTTACTACTTGTTCAGTGAAATTTTTATTTTTTTACTACTTGTTCAGTGAAATTTTTATTTTTGTACTACTTGTTCAGTGAAACTTTTATTTTTTTACTACTTGTTCAGTGAAATATTTATTTTTTTACTACTTGTTCAGTGAAATTTTTATTTTTTTTACTACTTGTTCAGTGAAATTTTTATTTAAATGTTGGTTAATGTTTTTTTCCCCACTCGTAAATCCAGCCTCGTTTTGGATGTTTTGGACGCAGGTAAGTCAACCGACTTTTCATCAGGCATTTCCGGCGGTTTATGTAAGCATCCGGAAAGTACCGACGCCAAGTCGATTTTAGCTTGGGTCCTAATCTGGAGAAGTACCGGATAATGGTCTGAAAACCGCTAACTTTAAAATCACAGAACATTTCAGTAACGCCTCTTTATTAATAACTTTTTAATCTCAAATTAACAAAGTTGAACTTCAATTTAAAAGAATTTAATTTAAAATAAAAAAAATATCTATGGAAAATATTAATTAAAATTTAATTTTCAATTCAGCTTTTGTCAATTTCTATTTCACTTTTTTTTTAAATTTGAGGATGAGATTTTTTAAATTTAGTATTAAAAAATAAAGTGTCTGTTAGGTTGCTATGTAACCCCTCGAAATTAAATAAATATATATAGACAAATTTTTGTATTTTAAAGGGAAGTAACTCTTGCACTTGTCTCGCTAGCCTCAAATATATTTTGTGAAGAGTTACGCCTCTTGCATTCTTTTCAAAGAGCAAGCATTTTTATGGACGTGAGTCGCACAGCCTTCTTCAATTAATGCCCTCATTATAAGAGAAAATTCTTCTTTCAGTTGTATATACATTAATAAATATTATTGTTGATATATACCGAAGGTTTTCATTCAAATATATTTTCATATATTCGTCCTATGTCTCACAATATCATTTCAACTATCGACACGGTCAGATCATCACCGAGGAACGGAGGATGAGATTAACAAACGGTACAAAAAGTAAAAAAAGCAACATTTATTCGAAGAAAAAAAAAAGGTATGCCGATTTCGCAAGAATTATTGGAAAAAATGTTAACAAATAAACAAAGTTATTTGAGGAATAAACATAAAACAGGATTTTAACTGCTTTGAGTCAGCAGTTTCTAAAACAACCGACAGTGCAAAGCGTTGATCACAGCAAAATAACCAATGATTTTGCAAACATTAAAGAATTTGAATATGACGAACCTCGAGGAATTATTCTTATTTCATGGTTTTCTACGTTGGAAAGACACTTTCTCAACCGAATTTTCCCATATGTATGAGGCTTCGAAGGTACGTTTATTATTAAGAAAATTAGGATCAGGCGAGCCTACCCGTTACAAAAATTATATACGTCCTAAAGAAGCAAAAGATTTAAGCTTCACTGAAACAGTGGAACAACTTACAGACATGTTTAGTGTTCAGCAAATCGCTATAATTGCCTAAAATCGCTATAATTGCCTAAAATCGCTATAATTGCCTAAAACTGAAAAAGCAAAAAAAAAAAAACCCCAAAAAAACAAACAAAAAAAAACAATGCTGACGACTAAACCGTGAATGCGAAAGATTTCAAATGTTTTCTCTCAAAGAGGATCAGTTTAAATTCTGATATTTATTGCAGGACTTCAATATCCACGGGATACAGACATTCGTACACGCTTACTTTCAAGACTAGGTAAGGCTAAAAATGTCACAGTCAAATCTCTAACTACGTCGGCCTTTTGGCTAAGATCAAAGTGTAGTATCTGTTCCGATGGATACTGCACGCCTGTTCTGTGCAGTTCTAGGAGGTCCACCCTCCCAGGCTTCGCCTCCCCTCTTTGGGGAGGAGTAAGTTTATTGCTTACTGTCTGAGGCGCCCCTACCGGGGAATGCCGACGGGGCTGCCCAGGCAATTTTTAAATGGCCAGAGTGCTCACCTCTCGAGCGCTGGCTTTTAACCCCACTTGCTCGACCCGATCTTAGGTCACATCTTACTTGTGGGAGTAAGATAAAACTGGCCTTGTGCCTAACTCCGCGAGGAGTAAATAAAAATCTCTAACTACGTCGGCCTTTTGGCTAAGATCAAAGTGTAGTATCTGTTCCGATGGATACTGGACGCCTGTCCTGTGCAGTTCTAGGAGGTCCACCCTCCCAGGCTTCGCCTCCCCTCTTTGGGGAGGAGTAAGTTTATTGTTTACTGTCTGAGGCGCCCCTACCGGGAATGCCGACGGGGCTGCCCAGGCAATTTTTAAATGGCCAGAGTGCTCACCTCTCGAGCGCTGGCTTTTAACCCCACTTTCTCGACCCAAGCTGTGGTCACATCTTACTTGTGGGAGTAAGATAAAACTGGCCTTGTGCCTAACTCCGGGAGGAGTAAATAAAAATCTCTAACTACGCAAGCCCAACGTTTATTAAGCCTTAATCGCGACACAATAATCGTACAACAATCCTGTAATCCATCTTCAACAAGCAGTGTTCACGAAAAGGCTAATAAACCTCCAGTAAGAATGATCCCCCCAAGTGCTTGCTGGAATTGCGGCGAGATGCATTTTTCGCGCGTCCATTTAAGAAGCGTAGGGGTCGGAAATGCTTTAATTACGGATGTAAAGGATTTTGTAATCATTAGAAAAACAAAACGTCCAACACACACAGGTCATTTAAATTTGACACAAAAGAAATTAAAAGAAAACAGAGTAAAAGAAATCAAATTCTGTTTCTGCAACATTCAACATCGATTTTCAATCTCACCGAAAATTTATCATTGTTGTTGTAAACAGCAATCTAGTTCGATTTTAATTTGACACGGCTCAGATATTAACTTCTTCTCACGCTCCACGTGGAAACATATTGGGAAGTCGGCGTTAACAGAAACACATAATATAGCTCGAAGTGCGTCAGGCGACAGAATTCTCAAGTGTGTTTTTAACACTGTAAATATTTCTTCTATTTCTGATATTGAAAAACAATTCACAGAAATACTCAATGCTAAATTTGGCAATGTTCTTCAAGAGAATCTACGGTTTTCCACCAAATCAAAGGCAACTCTCAAATTAATATCTGATGCGAAACTAATTTTCAGACCCAAACGTCGTGTATCCTATTCTGCACGTGACATTGTGAACAAAGAGTTGAAACGTCTACAACCAATCACAATCTGAAACCAGAAAGAGTACTAAAATCAACCAATCACAATCTGCAACCAGAAAGAGTACTAAAATCAACCAATCACAATCTGAAACCAGAAAGAGTACTAAAATCAACCAATCACAATCTGCAACCAGAAAGAGTACTAAAATCAACCAATCACAATCTGCAACCAGAAAGAGTACTAAAATCAACCAATCACAATCTGCAACCAGAAAGAGTACTAAAATCAACCAATCACAATCTGCAACCAGAAAGAGTACTAAAATCAACCAATCACAATCTGCAACCAGAAAGAGTACTAAAATCAACCAATCACAATCTGCAACCAGAAAGAGTACTAAAATCAACCAATCACAATCTGCAACCAGAAAGAGTACTAAAATCAACCAATCACAATCTGCAACCAGAAAGAGTACTAAAATCAACCAATCACAATCTGCAACCAGAAAGAGTACT
This sequence comes from Sepiola atlantica, assembly GCA_963556195.1. Taxonomy (NCBI): domain Eukaryota; kingdom Metazoa; phylum Mollusca; class Cephalopoda; order Sepiida; family Sepiolidae; genus Sepiola; species Sepiola atlantica. The sequence continues at coordinate 192,025,734 of OY744519.1, read as the reverse complement.
AAAATCAACCAATCACAATCTGCAACCAGAAAGAGTACTAAAATCAACCAATCACAATCTGCAACCAGAAAGAGTACTAAAATCAACCAATCACAATCTGCAACCAGAAAGAGTACTAAAATTAACCAATCACTCCCATTGTTAAAAAGATAATGAAAGAGTAAGAGTGTGTGCTGATTATTCCACTGGATTAAACAATTATTTAAATGCACACCAGTACCCATTGCTCTTGCCAGAAGATCTTTTTGCAAAATTAAATGGTGGAATTTGTTTTGCAAAAATTGATTTTTTGGATGCTTTCCTATAGTTGAAGGTTGATGAGAGTCAAAAGAGCTTCTGCTAATCAACACGCACGAAGGGCTATTTAAATTCTTCTCAGAGTCAAACCAGCTCCAGAGTTACAGAATTCATCGACGTTACAGATGCTATACAACATGGACTTTTCCAGCGTTTGATTTCTACATTTGAAGGAATTTAGCAGGGTGGATTCCATGTAAAAGCTGAAAAAATGTGAATTGTTTGGAACACAAATAAAATATCTGGGATTTATTTTGACAACAATATTTGACGGCCAGAACCAGAAAATATTTTAGCCATTAAAAGATGCCGGCACCGACAAATACTAAAACATTACGCTCTTTCATTGGCATGCTTAGCCGCAACAGTGCATTTTCATCAGAACAGCATCAAGTTCGTGCACTCTTAACAATCTTTTAAAAAAGGATGCCCCATGGAAATGGTTCAATGAGTGTCAATCTCTCTTTAATAAGATTAAACCTTTACTTTCTTCAGAGATGTTGCTCACACACTACGACATATCCATGAATATTATTGTTGTTTCAGATGCATCTGATTATGGAGTTGGAGTTGTCATTTCACATAATTTTCCCGGTGGCGGCCAAAAAGCAATAGCTCATGCATCCAGGTCACTGACACCTGCCGAGCGAAACTATAATCAGATAGAGAAAGAACTATTGGCGATAATCTTTGCAACAAAAAAATTCACAAGATGTTATATAGACGTCACTATATTTTGATTACAAACCATAAACCTCTTGTTATTAATAACATTTTCGAATCCAAGAAAGGAATTCCAGTCTATACAACTAACCGTCTGCAAAATGGGCCACCATGCTGTTGGATTATGATTTCTCTATCATACAAGCTATAGCAATTATAACATTGTAAAAGTGTAGGATGTAAGTTATGTATTAAAAGCCATCTGAGGGACTTCCATGGGCTTTCCATATATATTTTATGGAGTTGAATTCAAAGTAAGATAATAATAATAAGTAAGATAATAATAAGTAGTGTAAAACCAGGTAACAAGCTAGTAAAAACTAGCTTAGGGACAGAAATCGAAAAGTTGAGTGAGCCGTTAGAAAAATTGAAATTCAAAAGGTTGCGTTTAAAGTGACAGGTAGCAAAATTTGAGTATTTAGGTTAGACGGGTGATGTAAAAAATTCTTCTCAAATGGTTTTTAATACACAACTTACATCCTAAACTTTTACACTGTAATGTTTCCAACAGGATTACTTAGGCCTTTTAATGGTTTGGCATCTAAAAAAATTCAACGGATTTTACAAATTCGACATTAATCTTTCATGGATTTACCGTCTTTAGATCTGCTGCTACAACTTTCATGACGCCTTCAACGGTGAACCTTTTCCTATATTTTCAACCTCTTCACTTTGCATTGAACATTTCTTATATTTGTATTTATCTTATATTATCTTATAACTTTTCAAATTATGACTTTTGGTCATTTCCCTTACCGACTTATCTGTTTTTTTTTTTAATTCCTCTGGCGATAAGATTTCATTCTTTGAAAAGCCATGGCTTAATAAAATAAAATAAATTTCTTTTATTCGAAACATTTTGTTTTGAGCAACTGATGACGTAATAGATGTTGTATTTTTACAATCTTTATTCCCATCTTTTACTTCTCTCTCATATATATATATATATATATATATATATATATATATATATATATATATATATATATATATATATATAGTCTTGAAAGTTTTTCAACCACTAAAGCTATATGGAGAAAAAAACACTTTTTGTCTCAAGTCGATCGGTGGAAAATAAACAAGAACAAAAACGTTCCGTACATTAGATCTAAGTTTAGTTCCAGATCAATGTTTTGCTGACTTATTTTGTTATTAAAAATGTCCTCTTTACATGTGTTGTTCGTCTGTGTCTAATAATATATATCCTTTATTTACAAAATTTGCTGTATTTTATAGTGTTCGGACAAATCCGTCGCACTACTTATTTGGTGATTTATAGTTTTATGTATTTATATTATTATATATTATATTTAGTTTCATTTAAAAATATTAAAAAATTATATATATATATATACATGTATTTAAAAAAAATATTGTGTTATATATATACGTTTATACATATTCTACATCATTTTTATTTAGATAGTTTTGGATTTGCTTTATCAATCTACTTTGATTAATTTGATATGACTTAAAAGCGTCAGGATGGCGAGTAATGTCCTTATTTAATTGTCTAAATATTTTATTATGATCGTCACCTTGTTTAATCATTTTTTATTATTAAGGCAGAAATTGAGGGTATAAAATCTACCAATTTTAAGGTAACACGAGCAATTCTCAGAAATTCGGACATAATGCTCTCGTAAAAAATACACACAGGGCAAGTATTATTTATATGCGGAATACGAACGATATGAAATGGGAAGGAATTTCTTTTATCAAACAATTTATAGATCAATATTTTATCTTCAATCTTTATATCCAAATCAAAGAAATGTAGCTTGTGTACCCGTGTATTCACAGTTTAACTTTAACTCCTTAGGATATATCAAATGTTTTGTATTTTCAAACACTTCGTTATCATTAATGCATACAAGGTCGTCAATAAATCGCCCGCAACCATGATAACTATACGCTCTAGATATACAATTTCTTATTAATGATGACATATATATATATATATATTCAAGTCTCTGTAGATGAATATATATATATATATATATATATATATATATATATATATATATATATATATATATATATATATATATATTCAAGATAGATAGAGCTTAGCATAAAATTGTGCAGGATCTAAACCCATTGGAATGCCAATAGTTTGGAGTAGTACTTTATTTCCTATTTGAAAGTAACTCTCTTTAATAAGGTTTCTTATAAGCATTGTCAGAGCAGTTTTGGAAACACTAGTCTTACCATTTTTAGTTTTACACAAAACAACCTTAGATTTTGAAACGTCTATGTATTTACTTTCTCTCCTGCGAAAGCTAAATATAAAGTATTATCTAATTCTTTAATAAGTTGTTTATGTGGTATTTTTGTATATAAAGTACTGAAATCATATGTTGAGATTGATTTAGCTTTTTTACGAGAATTTATACGATTTAATCTTTCTCTTAGTAGATCTGAATTATTTACCACTCAGGTTTATATATATATATATATATATATATATATATATATATATATATATATATATATATATATATATATATATATATATATACAGGGTGGGCAAAAATAAGGGTCCTATTTTTAAAAATTCATAACTTTTTTATTTATTGATTTTTTTTGTTTTAGAATAAGTAAAGGACCCCTTCCGAAGCAAGCATGAGCCGTATTAGCCCTAAGGAACGTACCCTCATTTAGAAAACATTATTTTTGCTTAAAAAACTCAAAACAGTGTAAAAAACAATACTTTAGTTTTTGTAAGTTTTAAGAAGTGTTTTTCGGCTAAAATTTGTTTTGTTTATTTCAAAAAATCTCGGAAGGGTCAGTCTACACACACATAAAGTTTGGTGAGTTTAACTTTTATTTTGTGGAAGTTATTCAAATTCAAGTTATTCAAATTTAAAGATAGGACCCTTATTTTGGCCTACCCTGTATATATATATATATATATATATATATATATATATATATATATATATATATATATATGTATATAGTGTATGTGTTTATATATTTGTATGTAAACGATTCACTTCTAAAAAAAAAGAAGATTGAAGTCATTCGTGAAAATTGAGGTACCTTTGCTTTTTGTGAAATTTTAACAATAGGTATGAGACATCAGTTAATAAATATTCCTCATTTTTCAGTTTAAAAAATCATTTTGAAGGTATTTTCAACATTCAACATAAAAATATTATTGTAATGGACTTTTTAAACACACATACACGACACCCACCCACGTACATATACACGCAAACACACATATAAATATAAACTTAGTTGAGATCAATATAATTTCAACATTGTTCCAAGAATTCAAAATCAACTACCATACGGCGTACAATCATTTCCAAGACATTTTGGAAATATTTTATTGTTCACTATTTTTGATGATTCCAAAACGTCTCTTCGTCAGCGCCTTACATAATATCACATATAGAAGTCTCTTAAGAAAAAAGACATCAGATTTCAGTATTAAAAGCAGTGAAAGGACTTTCAAAGCAGAAAAAGGACAGAAAATTGAATAACAAATCAAACATTTAAAACATTCAGAGCATTCAAGATACAGGTTAAACTGAGCAGGAGAAATTACATATGAGACAATATACACAAGAGAAAAATACACCAATAAAAAAAAAAATTAAAAAAAAGAAATATAAACAATTGTTACATTCAAAAGAAAATAAGAAAATACTGATAATAACAATGATGTTAGAAAACAATAGAATAGAAATAAAATAAAATAAAATAAAATTATATAAGGTATATGAGAAAGTAAAATTAAGAAATAAAATAATAAAATAAATAGATAAAATATAGTAAAACACTTCATAAAAAACTTGATAATATATATATATATATATATATATATATATATATATATATATATATATATATATATATATATATATATATATATGTCCTTGTCCTTGTATGAGATCCTACTGTTTTACTAGGCCCGGAAGTAAATAAAAAAAATGGCCTGTTTTCCTCTTCTCAGCCTCTTTTAAGTGCATCTGGACTTATCTACTTTTGAGCACCTTCTCCAATCTGCTCCCATGCAAAGAGTTTTTCTTCACTTTCTACAATTTCACCGAACTTTTTCAACGGAAATTTACCACCCGGACAATTTGCATATCTTTTTCACGGAATTTTTCTTTTCATTCAATACGTTTTTTTGACAAAAATTATTTTAATAATTTTTAATAATAATTCTCATATTTTTCAAATATTTGAACTTTGGTTTTTTCGAAAGCCAACTTATCCATCTGTATTCCTCTTCTGATGATAAGATTTCGATCTTTGAAAAGCCTTGGCTTAAGGAAAGAAAAATAAACACTAGTTTATTACTGACAACCTTGCATTGAACAATTGAAATTTGAAATAAATTTGGACAATCGTCGCATATTTATCACTCTTTTTTCTTCTCTCTCTCTCTCTCTCTCTCTCTCTCTCTCTCTCTCTCTCTCTATATATATATATATATATATATATATATAGGTATCAATATGAACGGAGAATACCCCGCTCATCTCGAATTTTCCGACTATATCATTGTCACAAGTCACATACCTCAATAATTAGAAGCGATTCTTAACGACATTCACAATGCTAGCCATATAGTTGGTCTTAAAATGCACACTGGAAAAACCAAGGTCATGTTCAATAAATATGTCACAAAAGTCCCAGCCATAGTGAATAGTGAAAATGTCGAGGAAGCTGACAACTACAACAACATAGGGAAGATGGTGAGAAGTGACGCTGATATCATGTCTGAAATCAAACGGCGAATTGCGCTTGGATTGACATCCCTTTCCAAAGTAGACAAAATCATGAAGAGTAGAAAGTCTACGATGAACATTAAGCAAAAGGTGTTCAATGAGTACATCATGCATGCTATGACATATGTTAGTGAAACATGAACATTTAATAATGCAGCAATGGAAAATCACAGTACAAAATGGAACGCATTATGCTCGACATCAGTTTAGATGATAGAGTAAACGACATCATTACTACCATACGAATTGCAAAACATAGATGGACAGGTCACCTTTCGAGATGCACAGACAACAGGTGGGCATATAGAGCGACAGAATGAACCCTGAGGTAATGGAAAAAAACTAAGGGAAGGCCAAAAACCCGGTGGAGAGACGACTTCTATAGTCAACTAAGTCCTACTTGGTCACGCCTAGCCAGAGATAACACAAGGTGGAAAGAAACAAGGATGACGTTCTTCCATCAGGAGTGATATAAAAAGACCCTGATATATATATATATATATATATATATATATATATATATATATATATATATATATATATATGTTTAGATAGTATTATTATTATTTTTATTTTTATATATTTTTTTATTATTGTTTTAATTAATGTTATTTGATATGCAAATTACTAAATGATACGGTAGTCTTAAGGGTAATATATTATTATTATTATTTTATTATTATTATTATTATTATTATTATTTATTTATGTATATATTAGTGATATTTTAAGCTGAATTATTTCGACACTTGATTATTGGGGAAATGGTCGTATAATCAGTACCATTGGAGAGCCATGAATATTATAACTGTCCTGTTTTTAAATCTCCGAAACAGTTACATGGTAAACAGCTGATGATCCCCGTGTTAATATTAGACGCTTAAGGTCTCCTGTTTTTGTTTCACTCTTAGATAATTAACCCCCCCTTTTTTTTTACTTATATTTTTTTTCATTTATTAATTTTCCAACGAATGTTAAGTCTGCAATATCTTGGATTTAGTTAGTTTGTCTGAGGATTTAAACTGCATTTTACATTTTTTTAATGACTCAGTGCTTCTTTAGACTATATATATATACACACACACACACACACACACACACATATATATATATATATATATATATATATATATATATATATATATAGTGTGTGTCAGGTTATATTGAAAAAATATATATAATTTATAAAAATAAATTTCGAAAAACTACTGAACTATAAATAATAAACAAACAAAAAAATCGATAAATACATAAAAGATTTTAACGAATCCCACCCAATAAATTATGCCACTCTATTATCCCTAAATATAAAGAACCTTTTGAGGCAGTTGAACAGACAACACCCATCATAAATAATTAAATCAATTTAATAAAACTCAATTACAATTAAGACTCATATACTATTTCAACACTGACCCAGTACTTATTTTAAAAGGGACGCGTCAACAACGCACCGTTTTAACAGTATATTCAGACGCCTGCTCCATTTATTTTCGTTTTTTTCGAGACGACTTTTTAAAATACGAAACATGTAAATAAAACAACAAACAAAATAAAACCTTTAAAACACAAAAATAAAAATAAAAATAAATAATAAATCCGATACACAAATTTAAACCCGGTATCACAATCAAAAAGGGACTTCAATATTACAACTTATAAACGGCGTATTAAAACGCCCCCGCCCCCTCCCCGATTTGTATTTTCACGAAATCGGTAAGCTATTACGATCTACAAACAACACCTTAAATAAAAATAAAAATAAAAATACCAAGCTACAATAAATAAATAAAACACTTAGTAGAATAAAATGAAAACCTTCTTAAAACAAAAAACTATAAATAATAAATAATATATATATATATATATATATATATATATATATATATATATATATTTTATATATATATACATTAAGAAAGAGTCTATTGAATTCGGAATAGCAGAAAACTGACTTCGGGTCGGCCTTCTTCTGATACGCCATGCATATATATACAAATATATACACATATATACATATGCATACACACACACACACACACACACACACATATATATATATATATATATATATATATATATATACAAATACATATACATATGTACATATACATATATATATATATATATATATATATATATATATATATATATATATATATATATATATATATATATATATATATATATCTCGAATGACAGTCCTGACAATGTAGGAAACTTCAATAAACATAGAAAATGTAACTGTATGCAAAAAGGATGAATGCCCATTAAGAGATGAATGCATGACCGAAAGTATAGTGTGTAAGTGCAATATAGTGGATAGTAATAAATCCACAGCATACATAGGTTCGACAAAAGGCCCATTTAAAGATAGGTATCGTAACCATATGGCAAATATTAGAAAAGCTTGTAGGGTAGAAATCGATGAATTTACCACTTCCTTAGCTGAATATATAACAGAACTTAAGGCGAAAAAAACTATGTACACTATGGAATGGCCAATATTAGTTAAAGCCAATAAATATTTATCAAACAAGCGCAAAAGATGTAATCTATGTATAACTGAAGCAGTTGAAAGAATGACATATAAAGGAATACTTATAAATAAGAGAAATGAGATAATTGCTGATTGCCTACATAAATATAGCAACTATAAATATAGCAAATATAAATATAGCAAATATAAGGATGGAAAAATGAATAAGTTAATAGATTATATATAAAAGTAAAAACAATACCCGTAGCATTCTTAGAATAAAATAAAAAAAATGTGAAAGGAATATCTCTAAATAAACAATAAGAGGACACATAGCCGAAAAAAGCATCGAGGAATATCCAAGTTACTGTTTACCAACGTCGAAAATATAAATGTAATGAAGGGAGTAAGTACAAAATATGATACCTAACTTTATTAATTATAGAAAAAGCGTTTATAATTAAATATAAAAATACTTTTGACACTACAAGACTAAAAGCATGTAAGTATAAAGCATAAGTACACGTAATTATTTGACATAGGGGCATGCAAGGATTAAGAATTGGAGCACGTAAGTATTCGGCATGGGGACCTGTAAGGATTCGGCAGAGACACGTTTAGATTCGGAATAGGGACAAGTGAGGATTCAGAATACAAGCACATAAGGATTCGGAATAACATCGCGTTGGTATTCGGAATAGGGACACGTTAGGATTTGAAAAAGGGGCACGTAAGTATTAGGCAAAGGGGCACGCGAGGATTCGGAATAGGGGCATGTAGAAATTCGGAATAGGAGAACGTAATGTTTCAGAACAAGGACACGTAATGATTCAGTATATGTAAGAATTGAGAATAATAGCATGTAAGTATTCAGCATAGGGACACAAAAGGGATGAGAGGATTCAAAATAGGGGCACGTTAAGATTTGGAATAGGGGCACGTAAGGATTCAGCATATGGACACCGTTTGTATTCGGCATAGAGGTACGTAAGGATTAGGCAAAAGGGCACGTAAAGATTCGGAATAGGGGAACGTAAGGATTTAGCATATGGACATGTAAGGATTCGGCATAAAGAGACGTTAGGATTCGGCAAAGGGGCATGTAATTATTCAAAACAGAGGCAAGTGACGATTCGGAATAGGGGAAGGTAAGGATTCGGCATAAGGACACGTAATGAATTAGGCATAGGGACACGCGAGGATTCGGCATAGGGATATGAAAAAATTCGGAATAGAGACATGTGAACATTATGAATAGGGTCACGTATGAATTAAGAAAAGGGCACGTAAGGATTCGGCATAGGGACACGTGAGTATTCAGCACAGAGACACGTAAATATTCGGGATAGTGGCACGTAAGGATTCGGAAGAATTCGGAATAAATGCAACGTAAGAATAAGGCATAGGGACACGTTAGAAATAGGAATACGGGCACGTTAGGATTCGAAATGCACGTAAGTATTAAGCATAGACACGTAAAGATTTGAAATAAAGGCACGTAAGAAGAGAGGCACGTAAGATTCGGAATAAAGGCACGTAAGTATTCAGTATAGAAACACGTAAGGATTCATAATAGGGAGACGTAAGGATTCGGAATAAGAGCATGTAAGAATTAAGACTAAGTGTACGTAAGTATTTAGAATAGGGGCACGTAAAGATTTGGAATACGGGCACGTAATAATTAGGCATAAGGACACGTGAGGATTCGGAGTAAGGGCCGTCAAAATTTGGTATAGGAACACGTAAGAATTCGGAATAAAGGCACGTAAAGATTCGGCATAGGGACACGTAAGAATTAGGCATAGGAACACGTTAGGAATCAGCATAGAGACACGTAAGAGACATGGAATAGGGGCACGTAAGGATTTGGAAGATGGGAACGTTAGGATTTAGAATAAAGGCACGTAAGTATTCAGCATAAAGACACGTTAGTATTAGAATTAGGGGCACGTGAGGATTCAGAATAAGGGAACGTAAGTGTTCAGAATAGGGGCATCTTAAGATTCGGAATAAGGGTACGTAAGAATTCGGAATAGTGGCACGTAAGGATCCGGAATAAATGTACGTAAGAATTTAGAATAGGGACAAGCGAGTATTCAGCATAGAGACCCGTAAGGATTCGGAATAGGGGCAGGTAAGGATTCGTATTAGTAAGGCAAGTAAGTATTCAGCGTAGACCCACGTAAGGATTCGGAACGTTAGAATCTAAAATAGTAGCACGTAAAAATTCAAAATAAAAGCAAATTAATTATTAAAGAAAATTAAATAATGGTAAAGGCTACTTTGAGTAAATTCTGAATAGTAATTAAATGATTAGTTTACGTCAAGTGCTTGAACCAGTTGCTGTTCTGCACAATACACTTTTCATATGGTGAGGAAAATTGACCTACAAACGTCCAACAACATTTCCTCGTGAACATTCTTTGTTAATTGGTAACATTTCAGCAATTGTTTCTAGTTCCTGCTGTAAACCTTTTCTTTAAGAAATCAACACTAACAGAAATCCAATGGTGCCACATTTGGTTACCTAGGTTATAATTCAATTCTCCCTCTTCTTCCAATTCATCTGTTTTGCAGATTTCCATTAAGATTAGCTCTCACTTCACGATAAAAGTGGGCATATACATTATTTTGAGTCACCCGGTATATTGTTCATTGTCTAGCAAAGACAGTCATGCCTCCACTACAATTGAGCCCTCATATGGTTGTAGAGTCCAATCCATGATCCACAGTTTGCCACAGCCGAAGAAGTCATAAGTAGATAATAGGGCAATTGCCCTGAATCAACGTTCAATCGTATGATTAGATCAAATGGTTAGTCTGAGTAAGCATTTCCTTTTTCTTCCTTTTTTTATTTACCGCAAAAAAAACAAACATTGCCATTGAGACGTAAGGGGCTACTGTAATTAGGGGCCATATTTATAGGGAACATGCTAAGTGGGGAGTTGTATAGCAAGATGTTTGTTCTCTTTAGATATCTGCATGTTTGTTCTCTTTAGATGTCTGCATGTTTGTACAGTCGGGGAGCAGGAAGGGAATTCCAAAGGCAAGCGGGCCAAGGGAAAAAACTATTAGAATAGGAAGTTTCCGGTATCTGAGTACCTCTACAGTATAGGGGCGAGATTTTGCTGTTTGTCGGGGGTATTAACATTGAGGGGACACAAGTGCAGCAAGCTCATCGAAGCACATTCCATTAAAGTATTTCTAAAACAAGCGCAGGGATGCAACAGTAATGGGTCACCGCCTGGAGCTTGTGTTTCTCTGATCATTGTATTCGTCCAAATTCAGTGTTTCATTTCAACAGTAGTCGATCATGTGGTCTCAGTCACTGCTGTAGGGATTTTCCTTCAAATGAAAACAACTCAAAATTAAAATGAGTTAACGGTTGATTTTGAGAGGTTACAATGCTACTTTGTTTCGCTACGAAACGATAAACTTGCAATCAGGACAAACATTTATTCAAATTACAAACCGTCTACCTGCTTAAGTCCCCAAAGGCACCTCTCTCTCTCTCTCTCTCTCTCTCTCTCTCTCTCTCTCTCTCTCTCTTTCAGAGACCAAGCTTACCTCCTCTGCCAGTCTGGTGCTACCAGATCAGGCTGTCTGAAGATACCGGCTTCCTAACTTAAAATGCACCAAACATTGATGTCAGTCTTTTTCCTTTCCCTTTGCAAAACTCAATCATGTTCTGCAAAGCAAAAAACAACCAAGCCAAACACCATGAATAAATATTTGAAGATATAAAGAACTTGAAGCATAAAAACCTTTACCAAAATGACCGGATTTGGCATCAAATAACCTGAAAAGGTTGATATGCCGTAAAACAACCAAACCATCCTCTGCCCGCTTTAAAGGAATATATATATATAGCTATTGCTGGCATTTGGGGTAGGCCACACAAGACGACTTGAAAATGATGGGCTGCTTTATCACTGGACATAAAAACTTACTAACCAGAGTGCCTTCTCTCGAGTGGACATTAATTCTATAGGATCTCAAGTAGTTTGCTTTTTCGGCATGCCCCCTTGTATCAAAGAAGACATTATTTCAAAGATGCCAGCCAATTTCTTGGGTTATCTTTTCTGAGCTAAATAATTTTTCCCATTGCAGACCTGCCGTTTGTAGTCTGCATCTAAGCATGCAGCATTGTACATGTTTACATAACGTGAAAGTTAAGAAATTGGATGTGAATTTACAAAATAATTTAACTCAAATTAATCAACAAGAAAATAGGAATTCACAAAACTTGTTTTTTTTTGTTATTACTTTACGTAAGGATTTTGCATAGGGAGACGTAGGGATTCAGCATAGAGACACGTAAGTATTCGGAACAAGGGCACGTAAAGATTTGGAAAAAGGGCACGTAATCGTTAGGAAAAAGGTAGGTAAGGATTCGGAATAGGGGCAGGAAAAGAATATAGAAAAGGGACATGTCAGGATTCAAAATAAAGGCACGTTAGGATTCAGAATAGAGGCATGTAAAGATTGGGCAAAAGTGGACACGTAAGTATTTAGCATAGATACACGGAAGAATTCGGAATAGGGGCCATGTAAGAATACAGCATACACGTAAGGATTCAGAACAGGGGCACATAATGATTTAGAATAGGGGCACGTAAGGATTTGGCATAGAGACACGTAAGATTGGATAAAAGGTACATAAGTACTCAGCATAGACACGTTAGTATTCGGAATAGGGCCACATAAAGATTAAATAAACAGGCACGTAAGGATTCGGCAAAGTACGTACGTAAGGATTCAGAACAAAGGCGCGTAATGATTCGGAAAAAAGTAGGTACGGATTCGGAGTAGGGACACGTAAAGATTCGGCATAGAGACTCGTAAGGATACAGAATAAAGGAACTTAAGGATTCAGCACAGTGACACGTTAGGATTCGGAAATAGGGTACGATAGAATTCGGAATAGTGGCATGTAGAGATTCGGAATAGGGGCACGCAAGGATTCGGCATACTGACACGTAATGTTTCGGAATAGGCGCACGTAAGGGGCACATAAGGATTCGGAACAGTGGCATGTAATGATTCGGAAAAAAGGTATGTAAGGATTTTGAATAGGGGCATGTAGAGATTCGGAATAGGTGCACTTAAGGATTAGGCATAGGGACACGTAAAGATTCAGAATAAAGGCAAGAAAGGATTAATTATATTGACACGTAAGGATTACAAAATAAAGGCAGGTAACACGTAACTGTTCGGCATAGGGACACGTAAGGATTCAGAATAAAGGCAGGAAAGGATTCAGTATAGTGACACGTAGAGATTCGGATATATATATATAGATTCGGATATATATATATATATATGTATATATATATTATATATGTATATATATATTATATATATATATATATATATTATATATATATATATATATATATATATATATATATATATATATATATGATGTATTTTTATGTAATTATTTTTATTGGTGATTGTACCGTTCGTTGTTATTTTGCTTACTATTATTTCGATTGTCTCACTTCCTAAATGATTAAGATGCATAAAATTGCATTATTAGTCGCCCTTAACTTCATAGGACGTATTTTTCGTTAATATATATTTTTTTATTTATTTTATACGTATATATATATATATATATATATATATATATATATATATATATATATATATATATATATATATATATATATATATATATATACATATAATCTAGACTAGGTAAACATCCATACTATAGGAATCCAAATAATTTCAACCGGGCTTATAAAAAGTGCTTGCTATCAAATAGAGCTTTGATATATGATTATGTTTATTTACACAGGCATGTACAAAATCTGCCACACTGATATGTCTATGTTATCGATCAACAGCTGTTATAAATTTAGATCTCAAAATCTGATCTAAACCTTAGATCATATTTGAAAAGAATGAAATTGGGAGAAAAAAAGGAGTAGACAAGGAATTAAAATTAAAATTTAGAAAAGTCACGTGATTAGAATTGGGATCGCTAAGAATAAAAATAGAATAAAATGGATTAAAAGAAAATAAAATAAAAAGAAAAGAAGAAATAAATAGATAATAACGCGATCTTATTAATTCACGTCCATCTGCGAGAAAACGTAAAAATCCTAATGATTATTGCCGCTGTGCTTAATAATATTTTTCTTACAAATCGAGGTTATAAGCATGTATCGTAGAGCTACTATGATAATATGTTATAGAATGCGTTATCATAGTAGCCCCTCATAATTGTAGTCAATAAAAATGCATAAAAAGATAAAATAATTTTGTTCTTCACTTTTTTGAGTCTCAGTGTTATACATACAGGAAATCTTTTTTTTCGCAACGTGAGCGACACAGTAAGAAATGCCACCAAACCTATCACTTTAACCCATGCAATTTAGAATTTAGATGGGGGGATTCGTTTCGAATATATTCGAAACTGATCCCCCTACATTCTTTAACATAAAATGATCACCAATTTCTTAGCCAACTCGCGGTAATGATGACCAACTTCCAGACTAGGTAGCGTTTTTAAGGACCTGTTGTCAAACTTATCAAAAAAGGCCACTGGTCATGACAACATTCAAGTCATAGTTCTTTAAATGCTGCAACTGGAACTAACTCCTATTCTTACAAAGCTTTTCAATCGTTGTTTAATAGAGAAATGTTTCCCATCACCGTGCACAATTTCGTTAGTTTTCTCAGTATTTAAAAATACTGGAGATCGGTCTTCTGCTTCTCAGCACTGACCAAGCAGTCTCATGTGCGTCATGAGTAAGTTGTTTGAATCTGCGATAAATCAAGACGTTGTCAACCACCACAGTAAAACAATCTGCTGAATTACAAATACTATAGATGTTGTCCTGCAAGATCAACAGCTAACGTGCTAACTGTAATATCACACAGGATCAGTGAATCTATTGAAGAGGCTTCTGTTTCTAGAGTAATAGCTCTGGACATATCAAAGATCTTTGATGGGGTTTGACAGAGAGATCTGCATCGCCTTGCTAGCTATGGCATATTTGGAAATGTCTTCTCAACCATCAAATCCTTTATCTCTTATATGTTTATAAAAGTAGTCGTTGATGGGCAGAAGTCTGATGCACATAGTATAAACGCTATGCTTCAAGGCTCCATTCTGGGCTCAGCTCTCTTCCCGATCTTCAATGATCTTCCAAATCACATTGTAAGATCATTCGTTTACATATATGCAGATGGCAGAGCCATCTATGGCAGAACTTTGAACAGCATTAATTATCAAGATCTTTCTGATCACCTCTCTCTTCCGAGTGTCTGGTTACTTTTACTGCATCTAAAACCAAGCTTCTCTCATTTGATCACCAACGCTCGGATCATCACTTTGCTCCAGTTGAAATGAATGGCTCTCTCCTTGAAAAAGCCCACTGTTTTGATAAGCTTCGAGGACTGACTTTTACTATCGATCTGAAATGGAAGACTTACATGAAATCTGTTGCTAAGGTTGCTGGAAAACATGTTCCAGAAAGTTTCTCACTCCTCTACCTGTATAAGAGCGATATAGATCATTAGATGGAGTACTGTTGTCACGCCTTAAGAGGTGTTGCTCAGAGCCTTGACAGAGTACAAAATCGACTTCGAAATCTAGCGGAACAGCGATCGGATGAAGACCACTAGAAAGACGAGCCAACCGAGCTGGAACAAAAGTAGCAGTGAATACATCTGACAATTTTGAAGAAGAATAGTATTTATAGAAGAGACTGAGAATAGCAACATCACGTCTATGGGAGAGAGTGTGCAAAGAATGAGGAAAGTGTGGGCCGACCAAATTACAGATACGCTTCTTAACCTTATCAAGAATCCTCAAATGCGACAGAGATTCACCATCCAAAATATGACAACAGTACTTCTTTCAGGTCTGATAGTAAATTTATAGACATGAGAAAGTGTTTGAAGCGATTGAAATCCTATTGAAAAGAAACATTAAAAAAAATGACAAATTGAATTATATCCGTTGGTAGAGCTCATTTGTTGATATCCATACAGATGACACAACAATCTATGGCAGAACTTCGAAGAGCATTACTGATTAGGATATTCATGATTCTCTCTCTTCCGATATAGAGCAAATGGTGCAATGAGGGAAAGTGGCTGATTACTTTTATAATAATCTAAAACAAAACTTTTCTCCTTTTCTCATTAACGCTCAGATCCTCACTTTGCCTTAATTGAAACGGAATGCATTCTAGTACTGACTTTTACTCCAGACTTGAAATGGACGACTTATATCAAATCTCCTTTCGCCACCAACGCTTTGATTTTCACTTTTTCCCAGTTAAAATGACTGCCTCTCTCTCTCTCTCTCTCTCTCTCTCTTATAATAAGCCACCGCAACTGCTTTGACTTTCATTTCATACTTGAAATTGAAATCTTACATTAAATCTGTTGTTAAGTTAGTTGGAAAAATGGTTGGATCATTCCATCGATCCAGAAATGATCTCCCTCTAACACAACTCTCTATCTGTATGAGAGTCAAATTTGATTTTCTTGCATAATCTATCCTTATAAAAAATGTTGTTCTGAACATTATTTTTACACGCCGAACATCTAATATCACTACAGTTCTACCAACTCAAAATAACATTACTCCAAGTAATCTATATAATACTAAAACTCTATTGATCTTGTCTGTTTGCAATCAGCTTTCAGCTTTCCGGTTTTCAACATCCGGTTGCCCATGCGTAAATAGCATCGTCTTCAATCTGTTATTCCAATTCCGTTATTCTCTATTATGATTAACGAACGCATGAAATTTTTCATTCTGGAAATTTTTATATCGCTTTTAATATAAAACAATTTCATTTAATTTCATCAAATAGTTTTTTTGTTTTCTCCACGGCTAAAAACATTCAACGGGAGGACTTCGTAAAGTCTGTCGCAGTTTCAAAAAAAACTCCTCCCTTTTAAAAAACAAAAACAAACAAACAAAAAAACAACAATCATTATTAATATCAGCCATAATAGCGGTCGGTGAACGAAACCACCTCCCACTTTCCCTCTCATAGATTTCACCACTCCTACTCCCTCTGTTTTCGTTACGTACGCGAGAAAGCTTGCTGTCTCTCGGTGGCCACGGCTGTACCCCCTTTCTTTCTCAAATCGCCCTTTTATTATTCTGTACTTTCAACTAACAATTTCATTTAAAAGATGATATATCAAAATTTGAATTTAACTATAATAAGTATTATGGTACCTGTTCAGTGCATATTTACCTATAAGTATGGCCACCACTTATAATTCAGTAACTGTAATTTAAAAAAAAACAATTATAATAAACAGAACGACGCATAGAAATCTATCTATATTCTTTTTTCATTTTAATATACTTTCATAGAAATGCTTCTGTTATGTAAAAAAAAACTATTTTCTTTATGCCACAAGTGTCACGCTCATACATGAATTCCATAGCTAATATAACAAACTGACCCAACGGGTCACGGGTGGTCTAGTATCTAATAATAATCAAACAATATTATTAAAGCCATATATAACTGAAGCTCTAACGTTTATTGATTTACTCTTTTGTATGACACCTCTAACCAAAGTTTGAGAAACAAGAGAACAGCCATGACGTCAGAATCAGTACTATCGGAACTCTCAGTTGCGCAGAATAGAATTATCTACCAAACAAAATCATTTTATTATACTTAATTACGCATACAACTATTGCCTGTTCCCACAATGGAGAGGGTGGGGTGCTATGCATATTGCCCCCTTTTCTTTCTTCGTCAAGTTTTGGTATTTAGGGTGCTGGGCATGTCCCAGACTCTGGGTTGGAAAACACTAGGCAACGTCTCACACTTGCTGCCCATGCGGCCCAGTCTAAAAGTTTGACATCAACCAAGTTGCATACAGTTATATCGCTTGTTACAGACGCAAACCACATCTTCCTCCGTCCACAATCGCACGTTATGAAGTTGATACACGAGGTGCCACTCATAGTACTATTTTCAGTCTTGTCTGAGTACAAAATCGACTTCGAAATCTAGTATAACATATTCTCTTCTTTTTCTCTACAGTTTCTTTCTCACATAAAATACGTTGTTCGTTTTTCTCTACTCTATCGTTATTGTCATGGTAAGTGCTCAACTGGCAATTTTGCACAAACTGATGACCATGACCGCTCCGAACGATTGGCCGCTACACGCCAATTATCACTCGGTGGAACTGAGCTTTCTGCTCGAAAAGGATCGATGGGCTATGCTTTCGCGGTTTGTATTCTGAAAATCGAGATCGAGCAAGATTGTGCCCTTTTCGTCTACGCGAGGTTTCCGTCCTCGCTGAGCTCACATTGGGACACGTGCGTTACTGTTTAACAGACGTACTGCCCCAGTCAAACTCGCCGATCGTCACGGCTCTCAGCTAAGAGTGGAGTTCAGAACCATTATGTGTTAGAGTCCGTGCTCTAAGCGCTAGCAACAGGGACCCCGAGCGACTCGTTCCCTTTTTCACCGGGCGGGGAAGAAACGACGGAAGTCGCGGTATTTCAGGTGTGACATAGCCGAACAACACCGGTACAATATCGACCAGAAGAGAGTCGAAAGAGGGCCAATGCCAACGAAGGCCTGTCTCCTGCCTATGTTACACTTAACGTGTGTCTTCCATAGTCAGACTAGATTCAAACTAAACAGGCTCTTCTTTCCTCGCCGATCGTTCCAAGCCCGTTCCCTCGGCTGTGGTTTCACTAGAATCTCGTTGATACGTTCATGCGTGTCACTAATTAGGAAACGAGATATTTGACTATGTTTAAAATTATTTTTTTTTGTGGTTGTTCGTTGTTGTATCGGATAACCCAACCCGGTCCCTTCTCGGCAAGGAATGAAACGACAACACGCCAGCGACAGGTCTTCCCTCTCCTCATAAAAGGAAATTTGTAAGTCTGCTGCAACGACGGCGAGAGACAAAATACCGTGGGATATGGCATAGATAGGGAGCAGGTGAGGCGAGGAATAAACGGCGACCGAAATAGCAACTCCCCCGACGACTTCGCCACGACAGCTCTCTCGGTTGACGCCTTCGAGCACGCTGTATCGTTTACACTATGCCTTTGCGGTTAACTCACAACGGCCGAACATACGAGTGCGGGCGGGGTCATACCTAACAGCGCTAGAAGCCGAACACCGGCAATGTGTGCGATTGTTAGGCTGCGTTAGTTCTCTTCAGCATCTTCTCTCGCACACGCCCGATACGAAGGGGCACCGAAGCAGCGGCATGAGGTCACACGCACAAAACGTTTGACTGGGTAAATGACGAACCGGCTCGTCACATATAACGGATCGTGTTAGATTTCCATCGTCCCCGGTAGAAGTTGTTCGCTATTCCGGCGGTTTTCAGCACGCCAGAAACGGGTCGCAACGACGGAGGGGAAGCTCCTGTGCAATAAATTGCTTAGCGGTAAGAAGTTGACGGGAGCAGTAGAATCGGGCGCTGAGCGAGAGGAAAAACGAAGCGGCGGCGGCGACGGATGCAATAGGCAGGCCGGTGGCACCGAGTGAAAGGGCGAGAAGAGGACGGAAGCCCCCCCCATCACACGACCCCTTCCATCGCAGCGTCAGTCGTACCCGTCGTCAACACATTACTCTACGCGGCCCATATCCTTCGTAGGCGACGCGGGGACAGAAGCTGACCAGTGACGCCGTCTGCAACAGCCTATTCAAGAACATATCGAGTCTGGGCAGCGGTCCCACCTGTTTAACCCTGGGCGGTTTCACGTTCTCTTGAACTCTCTCTGTAAAGTTCTTTTCAACTTTCCCTCACGGTACGTGATGTCTACGCGACTCTTCCCGGCGTTAAGCTTTAGATGGAGCTAACCACACTTATTTGGGCTGCGTTCACAAACAACTCGACTCTTGGATCGAAAACCGTCGCTCACCGTTCGCACCGAATGTGTCTAGAATCCACCACAGGGGTTGCCCTAATCGAGGGAACTCCGAACTAATTGAGACGGAAACAAACGGCTGCCATACACCTTGACGCTTTTGATTCTCGTTAAGCTTCAAATCAGTTTGGATTTTCTCATGACAACCAGTGTTTTAAAATGTACATTGAGTAGCAAAAAATGAATGCCGCAAAATATTAAAAAATTACTCTATTTTAACATAAAAAATTCAATACATAACATAATTCTTTTTAGTCTCCAGTTGAAATCTTACCTTAATACAAGGGAGACAACTCTAAAAGACTGAAATTTTATACTTTAGGAAATTAGAGTTATCTCCCTTGCATCGAAGCATGTTTTTAACTGAAGGAAAAGGTCAGAAACAGTATCAATGTATTACGTTGTTTTTGTATTTTATGTAAAATTTAAAAAAAAAAAAAATAACCAAAACATAATTTAGAAGAGGTTCAGTTTACATTCGTTCTTGTCTCAAGCTTTAGTAATTTGTAAATAGCCAGGCATAGGTGGTTCATGTTTTACAAAAAAAAAAAAAAAAAAAAAAAAAGAATTCGCGAATTCCTTTTTCAGGTTTTATTTGCAATTTCTATCCCCAAGAAACGAAACATCTACGAGAACAACAAGAGGAATTAGGGCCGTTTGTAGAGCGCTCGTTTTGCATGTGACAGGGATCCGAATCGTTGCTCCGGTTTGTTTATCTGTTTACTTTTGTCTCTTTCGCAGATTTTTTAATTTTAAACGTTGTCCGGGGAAGTAGTAATTTATTTTTTTTATCAATAATAATGGATGTACTACTGTTGTCACACGTGACGTAAATCTTACTGTTAAAAATCTTAACAACTAATCGAGGTAAAACTTACCCCAGCACAAACAAACAAATAAACCGAAAAACCCCACGAAATACGCAAGTAAAGTTTTACAAAAAAAAAAAAAATCAAGGTACTTATTCAGATGAAGGGAGACATTCGAAACAAAAAGTAAAACAAACTGAGAAATATCTGTTTGATGTAAATACGGCCAATATTACGACATATTCAATAGAGATAACCCTAATTATTGCATACGGGGTTGATTTGGGCATAGTTTCTGGCGGTGTAGGGGCAAAGGCATGGCCAGAGCGCGTACATTCATTCGTTTGTCGATAAAATTTTATTTTTATTTATAAAATAAAAACTACTTGATTAATTTACGTGATTTTTGGTATAGGATATATTCAGCACGTGACATGTACGTACATCAAACAGATATTCTTCAGTTTTTTTTCTTTCGAATGTCTCCCCGCATCTGGATAAGTACCAAAATAAAAATTACGCGAGATAAGATTTACTTCAATAAACTAATCCCCCCTATCACCGCACTCTCTTTCACCCCCCCCCACACACACACAGCCCCCCCACACACACTCTCCCTCTCTTCTGAATCTGTGAATTAAATAGATTAATTCGTAGTTTAATTTCAAGAACAAGGAAATATTTTTTTGTGCCAATTAAAAGGTAAAGAAATTCTTGACTTTATTTTCTATTGTCAATTATTAAGATTAAGCCCTCTCTTATTTGCTCATAAAAATTAAAGTTGCGTCGGTGATTATCCTTTCCTTTCGTTTTAATCGTCAGTTATTATTAAGATTATAGATCTCTTTCTTTGCTCACACGTACGTTAACTTTTATTATATAGATTACTATTCCCACGAAATAGATTTAACTCAGAAGGTACATCACTTACTCCGCATCTGAGAAGTACAGGGATCCATGCACGTGCACTCAATACGTTTAGCTTCTCTCTTTTGCAGATCTTATTTCCGGTCTTTATCCCCATTAAATGACACATTTTATTTCCGGTCTTTATCCCCATTAAATGAAACATTTACAAGAGAGAATTAGCTCAGATAGTAGTGCGTTGGCTTCACATATTAATTTATTTTTAATACTAATGAGTCACAACCTACCAAGATCAAACGCCACTGAAAGATAAGAGTTAATAAGATTGTAGGTTGGATAATGACTATACCATAAGAGGCTTGAAAACGATGAGGTCCCTTTCTCGATTTTACATAATTCATTTGCCATTTCCTATACTTCCGGAAAGAAACATGCTCGAAGACAACAAATTATATTAGCTGAGTTGGTAAAGCTCTCGATTTGCATGTGAGCGGTACCGCGTTTCTCCACTTCTTTATCGTTTCTATTTTGCAGACTTTATTTGCACGTTTCATCTTCATGAAAATATCTACAAGAACGACAAGTTGAATAACCTCAATTGGTAAAGCGCTTGTCTCGCATATAAGAGGTATTAGCATCGATGCCAAGGTTTTCTAATTCAGTCATTTTTTTTTCTTTCTTGAATTTTGAATACAATACACAAAAAACCTCATGCAGCGATAAAGAGTTTTCTCTGACTGAAATTGTGCCCCTTTAACAGTAAAAAGATTTACAATCAGGTCGGCAAAATGTTTAACAAACAGAAGCGCGACCTCTTAAAATCCAACCCATTCCTCATAATGCTGGGGGCAGTAACACATTCGACAGTGTGAGAGCTCTATAGTCTGAAACTCAGATACCTGGCCGGGCCATACATAGCGAATAGGTCTATCACAAGGCGATTTTGTTTTCTTTCTCAGTTTTGTAGTTTTGATTTCGATTGTATGTTTCTATTAAATATAAGATATAAATGAAAGACAGGGTTGTTATCTGAGTTAGAAAAGCCTCGCTTCGCATGTGAGAAGTACCAGGTTGGATGCCCGGATTCTCTATTGTGTTTTCTTTTCGGTTCTGTAGTTTCGATTTCTATTGTATGTTTTTGTTAGATATAAGATACAAGTAAAGGACAGGGGAATTAGCTCAGTTAGTAGAGGGCTCGCCTCGCATGTGGCATGTACCGGGATCGATGTCGGGATTGTCCATTTTGTTTCCTTTTCAGTTTAGTAGTTTCGATTTCTATTGTATGTTGATATTAAATATAAGATGTAAACAAAGGACAGGTTAATTAGATCAGTTGGTAGAGCGCTGGCATCGTATGTAAGACGTACCGGTATGGATGCCCGGATTTTCCATTTTGTTTTATTTTCGGTTTGGTAGTTTCGATTTCTATTGTATGTTTCTATTAAATATAAAATATAAATCAAGGGTTGTGGAATTATCTCAGTTGGTAGAGCGCTCGCCTCGGATGTGAGAGGTACCAGGATCGATGCCCGGATTCTCCATTTTGTTTTGTAGTTTCTATTTCTATTATATGTTATGTAGAAAAAAAGAAAGTGAAACATACTGATTGCAGGTGCCGGCCTTAAGGTGGGGTGGAGATAAGACCAACATGAGCAGAAATAAAGAAGTGATATTGATGTATGTTCAGAATGGGGGTGGGAGGTTGTTACAAGCCTTTAGATTTAGGTTCTACCCTTCACCGAGTGAGTGAAGTGTTGAGTGTTATTGCGTTATTGTGTTCTAGAGCTTGGTGGTGACAAGAATTAGTAAATTATTCGACTTGCTATAGACCAGACGCCGCATCGTTGTTCCTGCAGAGAAATCCGTTCTCTGCCCATTACATATTGTTACCAGACCTATTGGTTGGGTCGCTAATGGAGCAATTCCTTTTTGCAACTTACCCCCGACTGCTGCCACGGCCCCTTTCAGGGTATTGACTCAGAATTGGATTTTTCCTACATATTGCAAAAGCTTGTTTTGACTAAGAAAAGTTAGTTTGGGATTTACAACCAACGAGAAAGAACGTTGCTGTGACACGAACTTGCCTTTCCCTTTACCTACCAAATGTCCAACCCAGTCAGCATGAGGAAAATAGAGAGACGGAGGGCTCACTTTCAACGGAAGATAAGGTCACCATTAAAAGTTTGGAGAAGGAACAGATGTCAATGAAAATGTTTTTTTCCTTTAAAAAGGATATAGAAGGATGGCTGGAAGATCTAGAGGTAGCGTCATCACCAATGCAAGAACAACTGGCTGCTGAGGAGGAGTCTGAAGAGTTAGCCGCATTATTTCGGACATCTTTCGGATTTAAGAGAGATGTGCGTCAGTAAATGAATTATTTCAGGGACATAAGAGAAGGAAAAACTCCAGTGGTCCCTTCGAAAAACCAGCAACCTCCCAATGTACACCAGGCATTCAATCCCCAAAGTCAGGAGGCAGCTAGTACCCCTGAACCAGCTAGATTCGTCTACCTACACCCAAACAGCCTATTTATCCTTTGTGGTGGAACCCTTTAAAATAAAGTCGAATTGGTCACGTTTCAGTGGAAAGGAATTTGAAACAAATAAGAGAAGCTTCAAAAACTTTCTTACTAAGTTTGAGAACTGTGCAGCATCAATACCATCTGCAACAAGTAAATTATATTTTTAAGCTGTTCCCTAGAAGGTAGATCCCTTCAACTTATCGACCACCTTTCTGTTTCTGAAAGCAGCTACCCAGTGGCTCTAAAGTTATTGAAGGACCAGTACTTGGATTAGGAGGAAATAAGGGGTGAAATTATTTAAGGATTTTCGCCTTAAAAGTCCCAAAGATGTGGTGGGGTGAAGGTCTTTATAATAAAACCCAGGTGAATGTGTGGAAACTTAGGGCCTCGTACAACTGTGATCTGTATGATGATACATCTGCTGGAGCGATTATCCCAAGTGTTTGCTAAACTACCAACTGATATAAAGTGCGAGATAATCAGGATTTCTGGAAAGACCTACCCGACATTATCAGCAATCTTAATAGAGACACCGGGAATAGTGAAAAGGTTTTTGATAATTACAAAATCTGAAAGGGCCCCAATGGAAAAGCTATGACGCTCTCCAAAGCTTAGGGTAGAAGAGGAAGATGGATCCTATTCTGCCCTGAAGCCCTTCAATAAAAATGGTGGATTTTGTAGGCGGAATGGGCATTCTCCTGAAGATTGCTCCCATTACACTTAACATGAAGCTAGAATTACAAGCTGCAAAGAACTCTGGTTGTGTTTTAGATGCCTTTAAAGGACCCACATGGGAAATATGTGTCCACTAAAAACGAAGAACAATAGTTGTAGTGGCTGCGATGCTAAGGGCCATATTACAGCAATGTGCCCAGCAGTCGGAAGTGGAGTGAGATTGGACACCTGCCTACACATTAATGACTATTAGTACACTTACATGTCTCCCGTAATCAGCGTGGTGGTAGGAACGCAAGATAAAAGGATTGAAATAAACTGCCTGCTGGTACGGGAAGCCAAAGGACCTAAATGGACACATCCGTTCTAGAAAGATTAAATTGTCTTTCCGCAGCAAAGGAAAGGGTGTTGGAAGTTACAACCTTTTTAGGCTCGGCCACAAGGCCTTTTAAAGAAACTTCTTTGGATTTGAGGTTGGTTCCTGGAAGGGTTCATACCCTCTCAATTCTTTCCAGCAAATTGAATCTTTCATATAGATTGCAGGAGCTTCCTCCGATACTCAGGAATCTAAAGAGGCACAAATTTGCAACCGAACACAGTCCCAACGACACTTATATCAACATTGAGGGGCTATTGAGAATTGATGCAATTCAATTCCCTGAACCATTTAGAATAGTTCCTTACATGTACGGAGTGGCTTTTTCAACGCCGAGAGGACTTGCCCCCTTTGGCAACAGCCGGCATTTCCTGTATGAAAATCAGATAAAACCAAGAAACAAACAAAGAGAAGGGGCAAACATCAATTATGTCTGCTTGATGAGTAAAATTCCCATACTTCCAAGGCACAAAATTGATTTCGTACTAAATCCAGAAGAGAGCTACCAGGACCCCCAAACCTTGGTTTGAGGAGAGCGATGTCCAGCGAGGACTGAAACATATGTTTAGTATGGAATCGCTGGGATTGCCCGCATAAGAAGAAAAGGTAAAAGAGTTCAGAGACTCTATATCATTCAGAGATACCTGGTACCATGTACAACTGCCATGGTACGAAGACAAGGTAAAGTCGGTTCCTTTAAATTATAATGCTGCTCTTAGAATCCTAGAGAGGGTAGTTAATGACCTAGAGAAGAAAGATCTCTATGATCAATATCTGGACGTCTTTAAACAGCAAACAGATGAAGGTGTAATAGAGGAGATAACAGTGCCTCCTGAATACTTTAACAATTATATTTGGATTTCCCATAGGCCAGTGCTCAGACTTACGGACCAGAGAACCACAAAAGTAAGACCTGTTTTTAATTGTTCCTACACCAGGGCAAATTCTGTATCTCTGAATTAGGCGGCCTATCCAGAAGTAAACTAAATGGCAGACATGTTAGAACAGGTATGTATTATTGGCTGACAAAGGAAAGCATTCCTTATGATTCGTCTCGACCTGGAGAAGGACCGCAATCGGTTTTGCTTCTTTCTGAAAATATGTGAAAACTTGCATTGTTATAGATACGCAACCATCATGGCTTCAATGCGAGCCCTTTTATACTGAATAATGTATTGAAATACTATGCAGAAAAGTTTCCCTCAGATGTGTGCTCCCAGGCGCTTAAATCTGATTTCTATGTGGACAATCTGGTGAAGACAGGAAATAACATCGACACCCTGTCTACTTTATACTCAACAGTAAAGGAACGTCTGCAGAAGGGTAACTCCGAGACACAATCCTGCAACTCCAACAGTGCGATGTTACGAAAGAAAATAGAGGCAGATGGCACCCTGTCGGGGTTTGATTCTGGATGGGAGAAAGTATTGGGATACCATTACAGCCGCGGACAGGATACTATAAAGATATCTCATCATAAATGCGATGGGACTGCATCAACAAATAGAAAGATGCTGTCAGAGGCTTCAAAGATATTCGATCCATTATACCTTTACCTTCCTATAACAGTGATAAGCACGGTGTTGATGGGAGCACTTTAAAAGCAGAAGTTGGATTGGGATCAGAAGGTTCCGGAATATTCCAAAGGAATTTGGAAGGCACTCGCAAAGGATTTAAGCGGGTCTAACTCTGTGTCATTTCCAAGGAGAGTCCTAAATGAGGACAAACCAATAAAATTATTCTTATTTTGTGATGCCTTCGAAGCGGCATATGGCTTTGCAGCATATGCTGTACAGGATGGACAGTCTACTCTGGTGTTTGCTAAAGCTAAAGTGGCAGCCTTAAAGGGTAAATCTCTTCCCAGGGTAGAGCTTTTATCTATATTCTTGGCTCTAAAATGTTTACCTACCTTAATGAAAGCTTTGAGGGACACTCTGATAGAAAGGGTGTATGTGGTTACACACGCCCAAGTTGTCCTGGCTTAGATACGGGCCATATATATTACAACAAATAATATATTTGCACGTCATAGGTTGTGAGATATAGCACAGATGACAGCTACAATGAAGAGAGAGTAAAAATTTAACTTTAGTTTCTAATACGTGCCGACGGAAGAAAATCCGGCCGATTATATCACGAGAGGATTAACCTTGAAGAAATTTAAGGAGAAACTTCCTCATTGGTATACGGGCCCTGCGTGGATAAGGCAGGAGGAGATACACTTGAGCAAAGTGGAGTTGGCTTGTCTTTTAGAAAAACAGAGAGAATGTGTTCGTCCCTCGGTTAATATGTTTATGAGAAATGATAAGGAACTGTCCCCTGTTGTCTCGGTAGAGCGATTCTCTAGCTTCATCAAATTAATTAATGGTATTACTTTGATGTTTAAGTTCGTCAACAAACTTCTGAAGAGGGATGCGGACCAGAACCTTCAGGCCAATATTTATTTGATGAAAACAATGAAAAGAGAATCTTTTACACCATAATTGGATTTTTTTTGTTGGATCCTGAACGCAAGGGTGAACCGAAACTAGTAAAGAATCTAAACCTCTTACTGGACTCCTCATATCATCCGTTCTAGGGGAAGATTAGGTGGATCAGAATATCATCCGTGGCTGCTGCTAGAGTGATAGATGGGGGATGATTACAGAAGAGTGCAAGGAACAATTTGGTATTTATCACCTCAAACATCGTACCATACCCCTTTATTCAGCTTGGTATGGAGGCACTTGGGAGAGGACAATTAAGACCATCAGGAACTCTCTATACAAGTCTATAGAAAGAGGAAAAGTGGATTATTTTGGACTACTTACCATATTATCAGATGTTCAGGGGGCAATTAATAGTCGCCCCTGACTTATAGAAGCTTAGATAGTTTGGATGGGCTAACTCCGAATTCTCTGGTGGGTTCAAATGTGAACCAAGGATGGTTAATCCGGCTGAATGATGATCTGGAAACAACAGAGCCTATTAGCAGGACCAATTGGAGGAGGACGCTCCGTTATCAGGAAGAGAGTTTGGAGAAATTTAGGAAGATATGGCAGGAAGACTACCTTTTGAGTTTATGAGAAAGAAATCTCAGGTAATCAGGTTCTCCTTTTGAAAACATCATCAAGAAGGGTGATATAGTGTTAATTAAGGATCCCCTCAAAACTAGACCATTTTGGTCTATAGGCGAAGTCCTTGCACTGATCGAAGGTAGTGACAGATTGGTACATTCCACCAAAGTGAGAAAAAGAAACGGTTGTGTACTGATTCATTCCATTAAGCACCCATTTCCGCTGGAAATATATCCGCAATCAAAGGAACTTGCAGAGGAAGTCTTAAATGAAGTACCAGTAGACTTCCCAACCCCATGAAAGCACCAGGATCTGGATTTGTCGAACTTGAAACAGATTTGAAGATTCGAGATTAATCATTGCCTGTGATCAATGCGATAATTTGTTCCATTTTGACTGCGTGGGCTTAATTGTTGCACAACCTAAAAAGCAATAGTGGTTTTGCCAATTTTGCAGGCCACGGCGACCCAGTTTATTGGGGGTCTAGAAAGAAACTAAGAATTTACTGGTGGAGGACTTAGTACAGACCTTAAACTGCGGCTAAAAAGGGATGAGTGTGTAAAAATTGTGGAATCCTCTCCCGTTTTTCCCTAGTAAAAATTGGAGTTTGTATACGATTAGCGTTCCTCTCGACAGCGGGCGGTTTTGTTGCGTGAACATGATCAAGGGAGCCGTTTTGTATGACTTTCATATTTATATTTTCGCGCATACCAGAGTTTGAAAGTTGAAAAATCGAGGATTTGGATACTTCTTTTTTTTCTTCTAACTTTTTATTTATTTTGTCTTTTGTTGGGAGAGTGTGGAATAAAAAGAAAGTGATGCATACTGACTGCGGGTGCCGGCCTTCAGATGTGCTGGAGAAAAGACCAACATGAGCAGAGATAAAGAAGTGATATTTATATATGTTCAGAATTGGAATAGCAGGTTGTTACAAGCTTATGAATTGAGGTTCTATTTTTCACCAAGTGAGTGAAGTGTTGAGTGTTATTGTGTTATTGTGTTCTAGAACCTGGTGGTGACCAGAATTAGTAAATTATTCGACTTGCTATAGACCAGACGCTGGATCGTTGTTCCTGTAGAGAAATCCGTTCTCTGAACCATTACATATTGTTACCAGACCTATTAGTTGGGTCGCTAAAGGAGTGATTCCTTCTTGACCCCACCCCGACTGCTGCTACGTCCCCTTTCACAGTATTGACTCAGAATTTGATTTTTCCAAAAGTTTCTATGAAATATCAGATATAAATAAAGGACAGGGGAGTAATCTCAGTTAGAAGAACCTCTTTTTACATGTGAGAGGTACCGGGATCCATGCCCGGATTCTCCATTTTGTTTCTTTCTCTGTTTTGTAGTTCGATTTCTATTCTATTCAATAAAATATATAAATAAAAGACAGGGAAATAAGCTCAGTTAGTAGAGCGCTTGCCTCGCATGTGAGAGATACCAGGATCGATGCGCGAATTCACTATTTAGTTCTCGTTTCAGTTTAGTAAGTACGATTTCTATTGTATGTTTATAAATATATAATATACTAGCAGGAACCCGTCGCTCGGTGTTGCACGGAAGAAAATACTACCTATTGCATGACGTCGAATAAAAAAAACGGCCTAAAGTTCTTTTTCCGCCCCCCCCCCCTCGCTACCGTGTTGGCGAATGCTTTAAATAAAAAAAAATGAAAAAAGTGGAACAATAGAATGGGACCGAACGCTGACGATAACGACACTTCACTTCTTAACCACTGCACCATGAATTATGATGTAGAAGTCATAGGTAGAATTAGAAATAACGTAATCTGATATTCGGGGAATATCATCGGAGTGAAAGGGAGCGGTGGTTAAATTTTTGCGTATTGGTGTATATTATGTAGTAAATTAATATCAGGCAAGTAATGAATAAGGACGGACTGTTTTGTGTAAATTAAACTGTGTTAAGAAGTTCCCGATGTCGATGAGTGGAGTGACAGTACATAATTATTAGGGAGGAAAGTTTTTGCTACAACCTTTATGGAGTTTCGATGGTTAATTTCTAGTACCTATAATATACAAATACAATCAAGGAGAATTAGCTCAGTTGGTAGAGCTCTCGCTTTGCATGTGAGAGGTACCGTGATCGATGCCCGGATTCTCCATTTTGTTTTCTTTCATGGTTTTATAGTAGATATTTCTGTAGCAGGTTTCTAGTACCTATATTATATAAATATAACAAAGGGGAATTAGCTCAGTTGGTAGAGCGCTCGCTTCGCATGTGAGAGGTACCGGGATCGATGTCCGGATTCTCCATTTTGTTTCCTTTCTTGGTTTTATAGTAGAAATTTCTATAGTAGGTTTCTAAGACCTATATTATATAAATATAACAATGGGGAATTAGCTCAGTTTGTAGCGCGCTCGCTTCGCATGTGAGAGGTACCGGGAATGAAGCCCGGATTCTCCATTTTGCTTTCTCTCTAGGTTTTATAGTAGATATTTCTATAGTAGGTTTCTAGTACCTATATTATACAAATTCAACAAAGGGGTATTAGCTCAGTTAGTAGAAGGCTCGCTTTGCATGTGAGAGCTACCGGGATCGATGCCCGGATTCTCCATTTTATTTTATTTCTAGTTTTTATTGTACAGATTTTTATAGTAGGTTTCTAGTACCTATAATATACAAATGTAACAAAGGGAAATTAGCTCAATTGGTAGAGTGCTCGTTCTGCATGTGAGGGGAACCGGGATCGATGCACGGATTCTTCATTTTGTTTTACTGTCTAGGTTTTATAGTAGATATTTCTATAGTAGGTGTATGGAACCTATAATATACAAATATAACACAGGGGAATTAGCTCAGTAAGTAGAGCGCTCGCTTCGCATTTGAGAAGTATCGGGCTCGACGCCCGGATTCTCCATTTTGCTTTCTTTCTAGGTTTTACAGTAGAGATTTTTATAGTAGGTGTCTAGTACCTGTAATATACATATATAAGAAAAGGAGAATTAGCTCAGTTGATAAAGCGCTCGCTTCGCATGGTAGATGTACCGGGATCGATGCCCGGATTCTCCATTTTATTTTCTTTCTAGTTTTTATTGTACATATTTTTATAGTAGGTTTCTAGTACCTATAATATACAAATATAACAAAGGGAAATTAGCTTAGTTGGTAGAGCGCTCGCTTTGCATGTGAGAGGTACTGGGATCGATAACCCGGATTCTCCATTTTGTTTCCTATCTAAGTTTTATAGTAGGTATTTCCATAGCTTTCTGGAACCTATAGCATAATAATATAACACAGGCGAAATTAGCTTTGTTGGTAGAGCGCTCGCTTCGCATTTGAGAGGTGCTGGGCTCGATGCCCGGATTCTCTATTTTGTTTTACTTTCTAGGTTTTATAGTAGATATTTCTATAGAAGGTTTCTGGAAACTAATATATACATATATCACACAGGGAAATTAGCTTAGTTGGTAGAGCGCTCGCTTTGCATGTGAGAGGTACCGTGATCGATAACCCGGATTCTCCATTTCGTTTCCTTTCTAGGTTTTATAGAAGATATTTCTATAGTAGATTTCTGCAACCTATAACATAAAGATATAACATAGGGGAATAAGCTAAGTTGGTAGAGCGCTCGCTTCGCATTTGAGAGGTACCGGGCTCGATGCCCGGATTCTCTATTTTATTTTCCTTCTAGCTTTTATAGTAGAGATGTTTATAGTAGGTATGTAGTACCTATAATGTACAAATACAACAAAGGGCAGTTAGCTCAGTTCGTAGAGCGCTCGCTTCGCATGTGAGAGGTAACGGGTTCGATTCCAGAATTCGCCATTTTGTTTTTTTCTTGGTTTTGTAGTAGATATTTCTGTATTAGGTTTTTTAACCTATAATATACAAATACAACCACGGAGAATTAGCTCAATTGGTAGAGCGCTCGTTTCGCATGTGATAGGAACCGGGATCGATGCCCGGATGCTACATTTTGTTTTCTTTCTTGGTTTTATAGTAGAGTTTCTATAGTAGGTTTCTAGTACCTATATTATATAACTATAACAAAGAGTAATTAGCTCAGTTGGTATAACGCTCGTTTCACATGTGAGAGGTATCGGGATCGATGCCCGAATTCTCCATTTTGTTTTCTTTCTAGGTTTTATAGTTAGTTTTCTATTACTTATATGATACAAATGCAACAAAGGGGAATTAGCTCAGTTGGTAGAGCGCTCGCTTCGCATGTGAGAGGTACCGGGATCGATGACTAGATTCTCCATTTTGTTTTAATTGTAGGTTTTAAAGTAGAGATCTGTATAGTAGGTGTCTAGTACCTGTAATATACATATATAACAAAGGGGAATTAGCTCAGTTGGTAGAGCTCTCGCTGCGCACGTGAGAGGTACCGTGATCGATGCCCGGATTTTCCATTTTATTTTCTTTCTAGTTTTTACCGTACAGATTTTTATAACAGATCGATGCCCGGATTCTCTATTTTGTTTTCTTTCTATGTTTCATAGTCAAGCTTTCTATAGTAGTTTTCTATTACCCATATTATACGGATGTGACAACGGGGAATTAGCTCAGTTGGTAGAGCGCTTGCATATGAGAGGCACCGGGATCGATACCCGGATTCTTCATTTTCTTTTTTTTCTAGGTTTTATAGTAGAGATTGCTATAGTAGGTTTCTAGTACCTACAACTGTAACAAACGGCAATTATCTCACTTGGTAGAGCGCTCGCTTTTCATGTGAGAGGTACCGGGATTGATGCCCGGATTCTCAAATTTGTTTCTTTCAAGGTTTTATAGTAGAGATTTCTATAGTAGGTTTCTAGTATCTATATTATATAAATATAACAAAGGGAAATTAGCTCAGTTCATAGAGCGCTCGCTTTGCATGTGAGAGGTACTGGGATCGATGCCCGGATTCTTCATTTTGTTTTCTTACTAGGTTTTAGAGTAGAGATTTCTATAGCTGGTTTCCAGTACCTATATTATAGGAATATTACGAAAAGGAATTAGCTCAGTGGGTAGAGCGCTCGCTTTGCATGTGGGCGATACAGTGATCTATGCCCGGATTCTCCATATTACTTTCTTTCTAGGTTTTATAGTAGATATTTGTGTAGTAGTTTTCTGGAACCTATAATATACAAAAAATATCATAGGAGAATTAGCTCAGTTGGTAGAGCGCTCGCTTTGCATGTGAAAGGTACCGCGATCGATGACCGGATTCTACATTCTATTTTCTTTCTAGGTTTTATAGTAGATATTTCTATAGTAGGTTTCTTGAAAATATAATATACAAATATATCACAGTGGTATTAGCTCAGTTTGTACAGTGCTCACGTCGCATGTGAGAGGTACTGGGATCGATGCCCGGATTCTCTATTTTGTTTCCTTTCTAGGTTTTATAGTAGTAATTTTTTGACTAGGTTTCTAGTACCTGTCATATGCATATATAACAAAGGGAAATTAGCTCAGTTGGTAAAGCGCTCGCTTTGCTTGTAGGAGGTACCGAGATCTAGTACCTATAACATACAAACATTAGAAAGGGAAATTAGCCCGTTTGATAGAACGCTCGCATTGCATGTGAGAGGTACCGGGATCAATGCCCGGATTCTCCATTTTGTTTTCTTTCTCTGTTTTATAGTCAAGCTTTCTATAGTAGATTTCTATTAGGTATATAATACAAATGTAAAAAACGGCAATTATCTCACTTGGTAGAGCGCTCGCTTTTCAAGTGATAGGTACCGGGATTGATGCCCGGATTCTCCATTTGGTTTTCTTTGAAGGTTTTATAGTAGAGATTTCTATAGTAGGTTTCTAGTATCTATATTATATAAATATAACAAAGGGAAATTAGCTAAGTTCATAGAGCGCTCGGTTTGCATGTGAGAGGTACCGGGAGCGATGCCCGGATTCTATATTTTGTTTTCTTACTAGGTTTTATAGTAGAGATTTCTATAGTAGGTTCCCAGTACCTATATTATAGGAATATTACAAAAAAGAAATTAGCTCAGTTCGTAGAACGCTCGCTTCGCCTGTGAGAGGTACCGGGATCGATTCCCGGATTCTCCATTCTGTTTTCTTTCTAGGTGTTATAGTTGAGATTTCTATAGTAGGTTTCTGGAACGTATAATATACAAATATAACAATGGGGAATTAGCTCAGTTCGTAGAGCGCTCGCTTTGCATATGAGAGGTGCTGGGATCGATGCCCGGATTCTACATTCTGGAGTCTTTCTAGGTTTTATAGTAGATATTTCTGTAGTAGGTTTCTGAAACCTATAATATACAAAACTATCATACGAGAATTAGCTCAGTTAGTAGAGCGCTCGCTTCACATGTGCGAAGTACCGAGATCGAACCCCGAAGTCTCCATTCTGTTTTCTGCCTAGGTTTTATAGTAGAGATTTGCATAGTAGGTTTCTAGTACCTGTAATATACAGATATAACAAAGCGGAATTAGCTCAGTTGGTAGAGCGCTCGCTTTGCATCTGAGATTTCCTGGGATCGATGCCCGCATTCTCTGTTTTGTTTATTATCTAGGTTTTATAGTAAAGATCTCTATAGTAGGTTTATAGAACCTATAATATACTGATATGGAAAAGTGGAAATCGCTCAGTTGGTAGAGCGCTCGCTTTGCATGTAAGAGGTACCGTGATCGATACCCGAATTCTCCATTTTTTTGGGTTACTAGGGTTTATAGTAGTGATTTGTTGAGTAGGTTTCAAGTACCTGTAATATGCATATATAACAAAGGGAAATGAGTTGGTAGAGCGCTCGCTTCGTGTGTGAGAAGTACGGGATCGATGCCCGGATTCTCTATTTTGTTTTCTTTCTAGGTTTAATAGTAGAGATTTGTATAATAGACTTCTAGTACCTGTAATATACTTATGCATTATAGGTGAATTAGCTCAGTAAATAGAGAGCTCGCTTTGCATGTGAGAGGTTCCGGGTTCACCATTTTGTTTCTTTCTAGGTTTTATTGTAGAGATGTGTATATAACGTTTCTAGTACCTGTAATATACATATATATAAAAGATTTAGCTAAGTTGGTAGAGCGCTCGCTGTGCATGTGAGAGGTAGTGGGATCGATGCCCCGATTCTCCATTTTGTTTTCTCTCTAGCTTTTATAGTAGAGATTTCTATTATAGGTTTCTAGTACCTATATTACACGAATACCACTAAGGGGAGTTAGCTCAGTTGGTAGATCGCTCGCGTTGCATGTGAACGGTACAGGGATCGATACCCGGATACTCCGTACTGTTTTCTTTCAAGATTTTATAGTAGAGATTTCTATAGTAGGTTTCTGAAACCTATAATATACAAATATAAAACAGTGGTATGTGCTCAGGTGGTACAGCGGTCACTTCGCATGTGAGAGGTACTGGGATCAATGCCTGGATTCTCAATTTTCTTTTCTTTCTAAGTTTTATAGTAGAGATTTGTTGAGTAGGTTTCTAGTACCTATAATATACATATTAAATTAAGGGAAATAAGGTCTGTATGTAGAGCGCTCGCTTCGAATGTGAGAGGTACCGGGATCGATGCCCGGATTTTCCATTTTGTTTTATTTCTAGGTTTTATAGTAGAGATTACTATATTAGGTTTCTGGAACCTATAATATACAAATATAACAAAAGGGGAATTAGCTCAGGTGGTAGAGCGCTCGCTTCGCATGTGAGAGATACTGGGATCGATGCACTGATTCTACATTTTTTTTCTTTCAAGGTATTATAG
The DNA here is from genome assembly GCA_963556195.1 of Sepiola atlantica. Classification (NCBI taxonomy): domain Eukaryota; kingdom Metazoa; phylum Mollusca; class Cephalopoda; order Sepiida; family Sepiolidae; genus Sepiola; species Sepiola atlantica. The sequence continues at coordinate 191,989,590 of OY744519.1, read as the reverse complement.
TAGATATTTCTATAGTAGGTGTCTAGTACCTGTAATATACATGTAAGCCAGAGGGGAATTAGCTCAGTTGGTAGCGCGCTCGCTTAGCATGTAAGAGGTACCGGGATCGATGCTCGTACTCAACAATTTTTTTTTCTTTCTAGGTTTCATAGTAGAGCGCTTGTTTCGCATGTGACAGGTACCGGGATCGTTGCCCGAATTCTCTATTTTGTTTTATAGTAGATATTTCTATAGTATGGTTCTGAGACCTATAATATACTAATATAATAAAAATGAATTAGCTCAGTTGGTAGAGCGCTGTCTTCGCATGTGAGAAGTACTGGGATCGATTCCCGGATTCTCGATTTTCTGGCTTAGTTGGCAAAGCGCTCGCTTCGCCTGTGAGAGGTACCGGGATTGATGCCCGGATTCTCAATTTCGTTTCTTAGTAGAGATTTCCATAGTAGGTTTCTAGTACCTATAATATACAAACATAACAAAGGGAATTAGCTCAGTTGATGGAGCGCTCGCTTTGCATGTGTGTGGTACCGGGATCGATGCCCGAATTCTCCATTTTGTTTGTTTCTAGGTTAACTAGTAGAGATTTCTATAGTAGGTTTCGAGTACCTATAGTATACAAATAGATCAAAGGGGAATTAGCTTAGTTGGTAGAGCACTCGCTTTGCACGTAAGAGGTACCGGATTCTCAATTTTGTTTTCTTTCTAGGTTTTATAGTAGAGATTTCTATAGTAGGTTTCTAGTTCCTATAATATCTAGCTATAACATAGGGGAATTAGCTCAGATGGTAGAGCGCTCGCATTCAATGTGATCGATGACGGATTCTGCATTTTGTTTTCTTTCTAGGTTTTATAGTTATGATATCTATAGTAGGGTTCTAGGTCCTATAATATACAAATACAACAAAGGGAAATTAGCTCAGGTGGTAGAGCGCACGCTTCGCATGTGAGATGTACCGGGATCGAAGCCAGGATTCTCGATTTTGTTTCATAGTAGAGATTTCTATAGTAGGTTTGTAGTTCCTATAATATGAAAATATAACAAAGAGGAATAAGCTCAGTTTGTTGAGCGTTCGCTTTGAATCTGATAGATACCGGGATCGATGTCCGGATTCTCCAGTTTGTTTTTATTCTCGGTTTTATAGTTAAGATTTCTATAGGGGTTTATAGTACCTATAATATACAAACAACACAAAGCATATTCTCAACTTTGTTTTCTTTTTATGTTTTATGGTAGAGCATTCTTTAGTAGGTTTCTAGTACCTATAATATACAAATATCACATATCAGTTGGTAGAGCGCTCGCTCTGCATGTGAGAGGTACCGGGATCGATGCCCGGATTCTCCATTTTGTGTTCTTTCTAGGTTTTATAGTAGAGATTTCTGTAGTAGGTTTCTAGTACCTATAATATACAAATATACAAATTGTACAAAGGGGAATTAGCTCAGTTCGTTGAGCGTTCGTTCTGCATGTGAGAGGTACCGGGATCGATGTCCGGATTCTCCAGTTTGATTTCTTTCTAGGTTTTATAGTAAATATTTCTATAGATGTTTCTAGTACCGATAATGTACAAATAAAACATAAGGGAATTAGCTTAGTTGGTAGAGCACTATCTTTGCATGTGAGAGGTACCGGTATTTAAGCCCGGATACTCCCGTTTGTTTTCTTTCTAGGTTTTATTGTTAAGACTTCTATAAAGGTTTCTAGTACCTATAATATACAAAAATTACTAAGTTGAATAAGCTCAGTTGGTAGAGGGCTCGCTTTGCATGTGAGTGGTACCCGTATCGATGTCCGGATTCTCCAGTTTGTTTTCTTTCTATGTTTAATAGTGTAAATTTCTATAGGGCTTTCTAGTACCTATAATATAAAATTGTAACAAAGGGGAATTAGCTCAGTTGGTAGAACGCTCGCTTTGCCTGTGAAAGGTACCGTGATCGATGCCCGGATTCTCCATTTTCTTTTGTTTCTATCTTTTATAGTAGATATTTCTATAGTAGGGTTCAAGTACCTATAATATACAAATATAACAAAGGGAAACTAGCTCAGTTGGTAGAGCGATCGCTTTGCATGTGAGTTGTACCGGGATTCTCCATTTTGTTTTGTTTTTTGTTAGAAAAAAAAAGAAAGTGATACATACCGTTGCTTGTGCCGGCTTCAAGTGGGGTGGGGAAAAAGCCAACATGAGCACAAATAAAGAGGTGATATTTATATGTGTTAAGATGGGGGTTGCAGGTTGTTACAAGCCTATAAATAGAGGTTCTACCTCTCACCGGAGTGTTCAGTTCAGCAGTTGAGTTGAACTGTTAGAAGTGTTTTTGTGTTCCAGAGAATGGAGGAGAACAGAATTAGTACAGAATTCGACTCACTATAGACCAGACACTGGATCGTTACTCCGGCAGAGAAATCCGTTCTCTGCCCCATTACATATTGTTACCGGACCTACCGGATCCACTTCAAAGTCAATACCCTGAAAAGGGGCCGAAGCAGCAGTTGGGGGTGGGTTGCAAAAGGAATTGCTCCCTTAGCGACCCACGCTAAGGTAGCAATTCCTTTTGCAACCCACCCCCAACTGCTGCTTCGGCCCCTTTTCAGGGTATTGACTTTGAAGTGGATTTTTTCTTACATAGGGATTTTTTCCCACAGTTTCTATGTTTTAGAGTAGAGATTTCTATAGTAGGTTGCAAGTACCTATAATATACAAATATAACATGGGGAAGTTAGCTCAGTTGGTAGAGCGCTCGCTTTGCATGTGAGAAGTACCCGGATCGATGTCCGGATTCTCCATTTTGTTTTCTCTCTAGGTTTTATAGTAGAGATTTCTATAGTAGGGTTCTAGAACCTGTAATATACACATATAACAAAGGAGAATTAGCTCAGATGGTAGAGCGCTCGCTTTGCATGTGAGAGGTACCGGGATCAATGCCCGGATTCTCCATTTTGTTTTCTCTCTAGGTTTTATAGTAGAGATTTCTATAGTAGGGTTCTAGAACCTGTAATATACACATATAACAAAGGAGAATTAGCTCAGATGGTAGAGCGCTCGCTTTGCATGTGAGAGGTACCGGGATCAATGCCCGGATTCTCCATTTTGTTTTCTCTCTAGGTTTTATAGTAGAGATTTCTATAGTAGGGTTCTAGAACCTGTAATATACACATATAACAAAGGAGAATTAGCTCAGATGGTAGAGCGCTCGCTTTGCATGTGAGAGGTACCGGGATCAATGCCCCGATTCTCCATTTTGTTTTCTCTCTAGATTTTATAGTAGAGATTTCTATAGTACGTTACTAGAACCTGTAATATCCAAATGTAACAACGTGAATTTAGCGCAGATGGTAGAGCGCTCGCTTCGCATGTGAGAAGGACTGGGGTCGATGCTCGGATTCTCCATTTTGTTTTCTTCTTATGTTTTATAGTAGAGAAAACCTTAGTAGGTTTCTAGTACCTATAATATACAAATATAAAAAAAGGGAATTTGCTCAGTTGGTAGAGCGCTCGCTCCGCATGTGAGAGGTGCTGTGATCGATGCCCGGATTCTCTATTTTTTTTTCTTTCTAAATTTTATAGTAGAGATTTCTATAGTAGGTATCTAGTACCTACAATATACAAATATAACAAAGCGGAATTAGCTCAGTTGGTACAGCGCTCGCTTTGCATGTGACAAAGATCGGGATCGATGCCCGGATACTCAATTCTGTTTTATCTCTCGGTTTTATAGTAGAGATTTCGATAGTAGGTATCTTATACCTATAATATACAAACATAATAAAGGCGAATTAGCACAGTTGCTGTATTCTCTATTTTGTTTTTTTTTTCTAGGTTTTGTTGTAGAGATTTCTATAGTAGGTTTCAAGTTCCTATAATATACAAGTATAACAAAGGGGAACTTTCCAGTTGGTAGAGCGCTCACTTTGCATGTGAGAAGTACCGGGATCGATGCTCGGATTCTCAATCTTGTTTTGTTTATCGGTTTTATTTTAAAGATTTCCATAGTAGGTTTCTAGTACCTATAATATACAAATATAACCAAGGGGAATTGCTTCAGTTGGTAGAGTGAGAGGTGCCGGGATTTTCCAATTTATTTTCTTTCAAGGTTTTATAGTTAAGATTTCTATTACATATAATATACAAATAGAAGAACAAGGAATTAGCTCATTTAGTAGAGCGCTCGCTTTGCTGGTGAGAGGTACTGGGATCGATGCCCGGATGCTTGAGTCTGTTCTCTTTCTAGATTTTATGGTAAAGTTTCTATTGTAGGTTTCTATTACATGTAATATACAAATAGAACAAAGGGGATTTAGTTGGTAGAGTGCATGAGAACATGAGTAATACCTAAACATATACCTCTGATTTTAATGAGATTTTGACGAGATTTTGACCATAGAAACAGATACATATACTCAGGACTTTGTTATATCCTGTGTCATTAACGAAATTTAAAGGAACAACTCCAAATATAACTGTCTTACGACAAACCCCCAAGAACCATGAGTCATTGCTAAACATATACATCTGCCTTTAATGAGATTTTGACGAGATTTTGACCATAGAAACAGATACAGATATATAAGATTTTTTCAATCCTGTGTCATAACGAAATGAAAAAGAACAAATACAAATATGACTGTCTTACGATAACCCCAGGAGAGCATGTGTCATCGCTAAACATATACCTCTGACTTTAATGCGATTTTAATGAGATTTTAACGAGATTTTGACGAGATTTAAACCATAGATACTGATGCAGATTCTCAAGATTCTTGCAATCCTGTGTCATTTACCTAATTAAAAAGAACAAATACAAATATGACTGTCTTACGACAATCCCCAGTAGAGCATGAATCATCACTCACATATACATCTGATTTTAATGAGATTTTAATCAGAATTTTACCATAGATACATAGAGAGATTCTTAAAATATTTGTAATTCTCTGACTGTATATATATCATTGTTGATTAATTCAGTTCAAACAACTTCGAATCTAAGTTGATTGAGTTATTCATATATGTGTAGACATGAAGGAGACAACTGTTTCATATTTCGAAAAAATCAATATATGACAATAACATTCATTTGCACTCAATAATCAGCTATTTAAATTATACTCATCAACATTAGCTTTATCAAAATGGCCGTTTATTGCTAGTTTACATCGATCGACTATATAATTACTTTCCAAAGGCATGAATATTTAAAAAAATAAAGCAAAATTCAATGAATTATGAATACCTCACCCCTCCAAAAACGCAGACAGAATCGAGGGAATTGTTCTCTTTCGTTTATTTTTACATGTTTTTCATGATTTTATATTGTGGGCGTTTCTATTTAGTTAAAACAATGAAGGAAATAAAACTTCCACTTTTCACCTTCTCTATAAGGTGAATGTTTGCAGAAATCACAAACAGCAACGTCGCATATATAAATAAACCTGGAAAAATACCTGTCCCAGGATGGGTAAAATCAATTCCCCAAACAGAACAATTTTGAACCATATTTATCACTATATAATGATACTAAACCTTATGCCTAGAATCATTACTGTAATTTTGATCAACATCCAGTATATAATTTTGATTGAAGAAAATGTCTAAAATTTAAAGCTCAATCTTTAGGGGTATTCAAAAAAAAAAAAATTCAGGTAATGTTGCGTCATCAGTATCGAATAACTTTGTATCAAATTCAATGCAAATATGAAATATTTGAATTTTAAAATGAAAATATTATTCGCACTAAAATCGCTTTTAAATACTCTAAAAGTAACCGAAATTAGGGAATATTTGAAAAGTTCGACTGCAAAACGCGATAACTCCAAGTTGATTTAGCCGTCGCAGCAGATTATAGGGTGAAGCTGAAAGAGACGGTAAAAGTTAATACACGGAACTTTCCAGAAGATTCAAAGGGCTATGGAACATTAAAATTCCAATAATTGTAGGAGCACGAAAAACAGTTCTAGAAAAAAACATGTAAAAGAATTAAATTTTAATTAGAGGCAGGATTGACACAGTACAATGACACTCATGAAAACAGCTGGCATATTATAAAAAAAATCTTTAATGCGGAAACCAACTCACACAGCTAGTTGACACTGACGAACCAAACTTGCGTAATCCTTAACGTGCATAATAATCAGATACGACCTAAGATGAGAATATGGTTGCGACATCTGGAAAGGTGCTGCTCAAGCACCGTTTCCTGTCTTGATAGAGTACAAAATCGACTTCGAAATCTAGTGGGGATGATCTCTTCTCTTCCCTACAATCCCTTTCCAACAGTTGTGTACCTAAAACGAAACGGAACTTCTATGAAAAAAGTTTATTTCCATTAACTTTCTATCTGTGGAATACAATACTACGGCACTTCTTCCCAACTGACTACAACATGGTTGTTTTCAAGTCCAACTTCTTGTCTAGCTCTTTGCATAAATAATGAAAATCTGACCATCTCACCCATCGCTTCCAATCATCTCAAGGTGTTGTTCATCACCAACCGGCAATCTCAATAACCCTTATCCTCGAGTGGCGTTTGGGATTAGCTAAGCAGTGACTCATTAGTAAACACACTCAGACGAACTGAAAAAAACAGAAACTGCCATGCTAAATGTATAATAAAAATAAAACAAAACAAAACAAAAACAGAAAAATAGTCGTAATGGATTGATGAGGATGGAAAGATGAAGAAAAAAAACACACCATCCAAACCTCTACTAGATTAGCACGAAGAGTCCTGGAATCTCGAGGAGACTGATTGCTACTTGAATTCTAGAGAAAGGCAACGGCCGTTGTCAACTATAATTCAATAGTAAACGGCTGATGCGAAAACGCAAAATGTTGTTAATTGTTTGAGAGTAGTTTATTTCACAGATTAACCAGCGCGATTTAAATCCAAGATGACGGACTGGAAGAACAGATTACTGCGACGAGCACCACCATTGCCATTGACAACACACGGTTCATCAGACAAGAACCAAGTCAAGTAAGCATTGTGCCATTTTATAATTGACTACATAGGACAGTTTATTTCACAAATATTCCAGCGCGATTCAAACTGAAGATGACGGAATGGAAGAACAGATTACTACAACTACGAGAATCACCATTACCGTCAACAACACACGGCTCATCAGACGAGAACCAAGTCATGGTGCCAATTTATAATGTATTACATAGGCACCCTGGTATATACCCGTTGTTTGGATGTAGGTGCCGTTTTCTGTGTGTTGTTTTGTAACCTCGTAATTAGGACCCGGAGTATACTATTTGTATATCTAGCTTAGTGGACCATATCCGTGAAGTCTGGTAGCTTCGAAATTCAGCGTTAGAAAGTTGGATGTATCCGTATCCGTTTCTTTGGTCTCCTGAGGTGATTCCTTGTAACCAATATTATCTAAATATTTAAAAAGAAAATGAATGACTGTTTAATTTATGATCAAATTAAAGTAACTTTTCCAGTGCTTTTTCTATATTTAACTTTAATCGTCAAAAATAGGTAAAGCATACATTTCTTCTCGGACAAAATGTCCAACCACTACCCACCAATTGTCAATAAATTCACAGTTTTCTGTAATGTAACACTTTTTGCTTGTCCACTCTGTGACAGAAGTGCACCACCTTTGGCATGAAGCCCCATTGTTGTGCCGGGTGTGTCATATGGGCATAACATGTTAATAATACTAAATACTAAATACTAATACTGCTAAAATAGAAAAACAGTACACAATCTACTCGACGGAATTGTATCAAAGATTGCCAACATACTACTACTACTACTACTACTACTACTACTACTACTACTACTACTACTACTACTACTACTACCATCACCACTACTACTACTAATAGTAGTAGTAGTAATAGTAATAGTAGTAGTAGTAAGTACATATATAAGAACAATCCAATAATTAAACACCCCGTTCCCTACTCCACTACACACGCTAGGAACAATTGATAAAAAAGTAACAATTTACAAAAACTGCAATCGACGAAAATTCAGCGGATGATAATCTTATTTATTTAAAATTAATGCAATTAGGTACTGGGTCATTAAATCTGGGTGAGAGTAAGAGTCTTTCACTAATTATTTTATTCTTAACTGGGATGTAGTCGTAGTAAAATGGATACCGGCATAGACTGGCGACTCGACATACTCTAAAGGGGGCTTCAAAAGACGAATTGAACAATGACGATGTTAATGGTTGCCATACTTCCTATATAAAATCGAGCGGATAGCAAAATGTTGGCCAAATGCGGACATTTCTACGGCTCTAGTGT
>OY744519.1:191901320-191978820 GCA_963556195.1 Sepiola atlantica | reverse complement strand
GGACAGCACACACCAAAACTGGAAAAGTGCGGAGAATGCTGGGACCGTGAAGAGGCGTATTGCCACACAAATCCCAGAGAAGACCAATTGTCTTTACCAGCGAGAAATCAATGGTAAGAAGCTGCTGCGATACCGCATCGTTATCGAGGTGAAGAATACTGGAAATCTGGGGAGGCTTGTTGTCACTCAGACTCCATGAAATAGCACTAGTTGTTGTCGGTGAGCAATCACTGACGATAATCTGTGTGAGAACTCCTAGTGAGTATAAATAATAATAATAATATTAATAATAATAATAATAATAATAATAATAATAATAATAATAATAATAATAATAATAATCGTAGGACAACTAGGAACTGTTCCGAAGAACCTGGATAAAAGACTGAGAGAAATTGGAATCAAAGGGAAGACTGGGACCATACAACGGACGACAATGATAAAAGCAGCTGAAATCATAAGGAAAATCCTTGAATGCGGAAACCTTTCCACATAAGCTACGAAGACTAACCAATCACATGCAAGGTGCAATAGGATAAAATCAAAATCACATAAAGAACACCACAAGAACTCAAGGAACATAAACTGCAAATAATTTCACAAATTACCCCCCCCCCCCAAAAAAAAGTGATGCACCAGTCCTGGCTGATAGAACACAAAATAGTCGTGAAGGGTCAAGGAGGATGGAAAGACCGAAGAGGGATAACACTAACCAGACCTCCGCTAGAAGAGTGCGGAGAGCACTGGGGCATTGGGGAGGCTTATTGCTATCCGAATCCCAAAGAAGGCCAATGGTCGTTATCAACTAGAAATCGATGGTAAACGTCTGTTGTGATAACGCAAATTCATTTGCAGTAGTTATCGAAAGAGGTGGAGAGCACTGGAAATCTCGGGATACTTATTGTCACTCAGACTCCAGAGAACACCACTGGTGATTATCAGTGAGCAGTCACTGTGTGAGAACTTCCTGTGAATACATAATAATAATAATAATAATAATAATAATGAAGAAAGTTAGTATAATACCAATAATCGTAGGAGCACTAGGAACAATCCCCACAAAACCGGAGAAAAGACTGGGAGAAATTGGAATCAAAGGGATCATCGAAACCATACAAAGGACGGCAATGATCAAAACAGCTGCAATCCTAAGGAAAATCCTCGAATGCGGAAACCAACACGCATGAGCTACAAAGGCTAACCAGTCACAAGGAATTTACAACAGGGAGAAAACAAAACCGCACGAAGAACACTACAACAAGAACCAAGGAACAGAAACTGCAAGAAACAGCTCTTCATAATCCCCCCCCCCCCAATAAATTACACCGGCCTCAGCTATCACTACACAAAAATGAACCAAAGCAACAGAAATTACAAGAAGCACTATAAGCTCCTCCTCTCTCCTCACCCAACCCCACCCCCACAATTTAAAAGAATTGAAAAAACATTTTTTTTTTAAATAAGGAAAGAGAAAACGAAAAAATGAAGGAATTGAAAGAAAGAAAAGGAAAAAAAGGAAAGAATTTAAAAATTAAAAAAAAAATTAAAAAAAGATTTTTTTTTTAAATTAAAAAGAAATTTATTTTATTTATTTATTTATTTATTTTTAAATGGTGCCGGTCTAGGCTGACACCAGCCAACATATTTGTAGAGGGCCGAGGAGTATGGAAGACCGAGGAGGGACAGCACAAACCAGACCTCCACTGGAAAAGTGCAGAGAATGCTGGGACCTTGGGGAGGCTTATTGCCACCCAAATCCCAGAGAAGACCAATTGTCTTTACCAGCGAGAAATCAATGGTAAGAGGCTTTGCGATACCGCATCCTTATCGAAAAGAGGTGAATAGTAATGAAAATCTGGTGAGACTTGCTGTCACTCAGACTCCAGGAAATACCACTGGTTGTTGTCGGTGAGCAATCACTGACGATGATCTGTGTGAGAACTCCTAGTGAGTACAAATAATAATAATAATAATAATAATGATAATAATAATAATAATAATAATAATAATAATAATAATGATAATAATAATAATTACTTGATGACCTGACCATCACACTATTTTATGTCCGAGGCATCATAAACATCCTTGACAAAGCATGTTGGTCTGATCTTATACCAGTAATGCTTTACTGAACTGCCGCCTGTCTTCTTCAAACTCTACAACAAATGCCTTGCTGAATCTTGCTTCCCTGATAGCTGACAAATTGCCTCTGGAGATAGAACTGACTCTCAGAATAATCGCCGCATCAGTTTACTTCCGCTCATCGCTAAAATCTTTGAATCATTAATCAATCTAGCGATGCTAGAGCGATAGCGCTTGATATATCCAAAGCCTTTGACCAGGTCTGGCATAAAGGTCTTCTCATAAAAAGTAATTGATATGGTATTACTGGACGAATATTTAATATAATTATATCTTTCCTATCCAAAAGAAGGATTCAGATTGTTCTCGATTCAAACAACATGACATAAATGCAGGTGTATCTCAGGGATCGATCCTTGGACCTTTATTGTTCCTGATTTTAATAAACGACCTTCCTGATGACATTGTGTCCGAGATGGGTATATTTGCTGACGACACCACGCGCTACTCTCGTCATTTGAGTAAAACGGACGCGCACATATCCGAGACAATGGCTGAATCTTCAGAAAGTGACCTCCAGTCTGTAGTGGGATGGGGGTCATACATGCATGGTAACATTTAATGCTGCTAAGACAAAGATTCTTTCCTTCAACAACTACAAGACACCTCTTTAACCACCGATTACTATGGCAAATAACACCCTACCTGAGAGTCCAACGTTCAAACTCCTCTGCCTACCATTCACAGGTAACATGAATTGGAGCAAATACATCGAAGACATCGACAAGGCTGCTGCAAAGAAAGTGGGATCCCTCTACCGTGCTAGAAAACCTCTCAAACCGGAGAGTACCATATATCTGTACAAAACCACCATCCGCCCAGCATGGAGTATTGTTGTCACATCTAAGCTGGTCCATCATCCACTAGTCTCTCCTTCTTAGACAAGCTCCAAAAAGAGTCGCTAATCTAATAGGTGCCTTACTATCCACCAAGCTCCAGACCCTGCCCCATCGCCGCAATGTTGCTTCCTTGTGCCTGTTTTACAAGTACTTTAATGGATTGTGATCTGATGAACTTGCTGCTCTGGTGCGCCTACGACGCAAATTCACTAGACCAACCCGACAATCTGCCAAATCCCACCTATTCACTGTGGAGGTCCCCAGATGCCGAAGAGCTTTCTACCCCAAAAGCTTCTTTCCTCGTGCTGCTGAACTCTGGAACTCTCTCCAAGCTGTCCCATCGCCGCAATATTGCATCCTTGTGCTTTTTTTACAAGTAGTTCAATGTAATATGCTCCGATGAACTTGCTGCTCTGGTGTCCCTCGACGAAAATACACTCGGGCAACCCGACAATCAGGTAAGTACCATCCATTCACCGCGGAGGTCCCCAAGTACCGAAGAGCCTTCTACTTCAATAGCTTCTTTTCTCGAGATGCTGGTATTTGGAACTTCCTCCCTGCTCCCTGTTGGCCAGACTGTACTGACATTCAGAAATTTAAAACTAATGTGAACAAGCATCCCGCTGTACAGCTCCCAATTTAGGATGCCCTCCAAAACTTTCATCCTCAATAGCCCTTTACGTCTACAGTGGCAACTAGCCTTGTCTGGGGATAACTAAGTTAAAATAATAATTACACGAAGAAGGAGCAACAGATGTAGAAAAGGCGAAAAAGTAAAAGAGAATTCAAAAGGACAGACCAGAAAATAACTTACTGATTTCTTATTGCGACCAGAAAAAAAGAACAGATTCGCAAAACGACAATCATGATTTTCATTCCGTCAGCAAATAAAAAAAATAAAGGTAACACGACAGAATAGTTAATTTGTAAACAAAACAACAACACATAATTTATATCAAACGCATTAGAATGAAATTCTCTACCTAACCTGTCTAGTTTTAACGTTTATAACTTATTTCTTACATCTTTCCTCTAAAATCTGTCTTCTCGACAATTGAAAATACACTTACTGGTAGCCATGCCTACAGTTGTTGACTGCCATTAACTCTCGATTGTCGAATAGACAGATTTTATAGAAGAAAATGTATGAAAAAAAGTATCACACACGTTGAAACTAGACAAGTTAGATAAGAAATTTCATTCTAATGCGTTTGATATAAATTATGTGTTGGTGTTTATTGTTTGTTACCCGATTTATCGTGTGTTAAGTATTCTGTACTTTTACCGAAAAAATTTTCGAAATAAAAAAGCAATCACGTAAAAACAAAAAAGTTTCATTGATAATTTTTCAGCTGCATTAATTTCTGATTCAATTGTCTTATTTATCCTTAACTTGTTCTTGAATATATTATAAAATAAATACTAAAAAAACATTATATAATAAAACATTAACGTATGAAGCATACATTAAAGTTTTATTATATAATGTTTTTGTGTGTAGACAAGGTCTGTAAGAAAATAAAAGCAACAACATATAAACCCAGAAATCTGAAAATCAATAATTGTTTGTTAATCACTCTACGACATTTTGTTGGGCATTTAGAAGCACGTATTAATATATTGTTTTTTCCCATCAGGGAGTGTAAAAGTTTAAAGAACCTCCCTCCTTTATCATTTCGTTACGTAATGCGAAATTTGGTAGCCATTCATCTGTTAGTTTGAACCCGTGCATTTGTTCAAAACAACTATACAAGTTTCAAGTTTTTTTCTGGCGTATATTTTTAATCTGTCCAGGTAAGGTTCAACATAAATTTTATAGTGAAGTATGCTTTGCCTTTGAGAAAATACAAACAAACTATTAAATACAGAAAACGGCAAATCACTGCTTTGTTTGTTAATCTCTGTCCGACATTTTGTTTGGCATTTAAATAGACGTATTAATAGATTATGTTCTTTGTTTTTCTCTATAGAAGAGTGGTAATTTTAGGAAAGCCTTATTCCTTTATCAGTTATATATAAAAAATGCGAAATCTGGTAAAAATTCATTCGATAGTTTCAAACGCGTACATTTGGTAAAAACATGCGCTGGTTTAAAAAAGACATATACGATTTTCACGTTTTTCTCTAGCTTTAGTTTAAGCCTGTCCAGATAAAATTCAAAATATAGTGAAGTATCCACGTACGTTTTTTGTGTACCTCGCTTCTGATACAATCATCTACATGAGTCATAAAGTATTACGATTAAATACTACTGCCATAGAAAACCTTTCTGTCCCTGTAGAAAATATAACATAGACTTTGCAATCTAGTGAGAGATGATCTTTTTTTCTCATAAGCCCTCTTTTCACAAAAGGGATGCTGTTAGTCTTTCGCTATTCTATCATGATATGTGCTCGATTGAGCTCCAATCTCTGTTTCCTCCTTGTAAAACATTCACAGCAAATTTCTACAAATACTACAAAGAACCTTCCTTTCTTCGTCTGTGTATCTAAAAGTAAACGGATTTGCTATGAACAGAGTTTCTCTCTAAAAACTTCCACAGGACGTCTTCCCTGCTTACTACAACATGGCTGTCTTCTAGTCCAATGTCAATACGGAACAGAAAAAAAAACACTATTATGTGACATGATCACAGGGGAAATAAGCTTGTGTATGGTGTTACCACATACACAAACACAAAATGACAGCAAACAAATATAAACGCCATTAAATATAAATTAAATATAAATTCCTTGCGGTTCAGAAGAAATGATCTCCAGGGGCTACATTAATAGCCAAGACGGGGGAACGGGTTGACATTGTGGAAATGTTTTGCCAAGTCATTTTAGGAAACAAAATATAGCAGATCAAATACAGATGGATAAATCTGGTCGGCAGGTATCAAAGAAATTAGACTAGTATTGAGTGCTGTTACAAAAGTAACTAAACAAAGTAGCGCTTTTACACATATATAAAATAATCCCGAAGTTAGGGTTAGGGTTAGGATTAGACATATAGCAAATAATCCCGAAGTTAGGGTTGGCGTTAGGATTAGACATATAGCAAATAATCCCGAAGTTAGGGTTGGGGTTAGGATTAGACATATATAAAATAATCCCGAAGTAAGGGTTGGCGTTAGGATTAGACATATAGAAAATAATCCCGAAGTTAGGGTTGGGGTTAGGATTAGACATATAGAAAATAATCCCGAAGTAAGGGTTGGCGTTAGGATTAGACATATAGCAAATAATCCCGAAGTTAGGGTTGGGGTTAGGATTATACATATAGCAAATAATCCCGCAGTTAGGGTTGGGGTTAGGATTAGACATATATAAAATAATCCCGAAGTTAGGGTTGGCGTTAGGATTAGACATATATAAAATAATCTCGAAGTTAGGGTTAGGGTTAGGTTTAGACATATAGAAAATACTCCCGAAGTAAGGGTTGGGGTTAGGATTAGACATATAGCAAATAATCCCGCAGTTAGGGTTACGGTTAGGTTTAGACATATATAAAATAATCTCGAAGTTATTACTTTATTTCAGTAGCTGGGAAGGGTTAGGTTTAGACATATAGAAAATAATCCCGAAGTTAGGGTTAGACATATAGAAAATAATCTCGAAGTTAGGATTAGGGTTAGACATAAATAAAACACTCCCGAAGTTAGGGTTAGGGTTAGGGTTAGACATATAAAAAATAATCCCGAAGTTCTGCCATCAATTTTTCCAACACCCTGTGTTTACATTTCACGCAATATTTTCATTGTAAATTGTATGTCTCGCTTTACAAACACTCGATTTACAGATTACTCGTTTAAACTAATTAGTTTATAAAATTGAGTTATATCTTAATTTCAGTTGCGGAGAAGTCGACACCCATTAGATCAACTAAACTGCAAAATGTGCACGCATGAAATGGAGTGAATAATTCAACTAAACTAATACCTATCGGTTTCCAAATATTAACGGTTATCAAGTTATGATGCCTTCGTAGTTTCATCTTAAAATCTAACCTTAACAGCACAAGGACCGCGACAGGTTTGGCCGTGTTTGAAAGTTAAAAGCACACACAAAGAGGCTTTTTCTTTTACTTATATAGGACATAATCCCGAAGTCTCTGGCGTCGATTAAAAAAAAACACCATATTTTACATTTAACGGAATGCTTTCTTTGTAAACTGTATTCTTTACTTTACAAACACTCGCTGGAAGAATATCTTTATTTAAGTAACGGAGAAGTCTCAAAATTTGCACAGATGAAATGGAGTGGATAATTACACTAGCCAAATATCTATCGGCTTGCAAATATTGAATGATATCAAATAGACGCCATTTTGTATGTTGTCTTAAGCCAGTTTTGACAATCGACGATAAGATGCCAGACGAGAAGATACATTTAAACTGTGTTGCTAGCAGGTTTCACAAGGCGATAACACTTTCAATGCGAATTGGGCCAATCTTGAAGTTATATTGGACAAGAAAAATGTCGAAAACATTCGTAAAAGTCTTTCGTTTTTTATCTCCTGAGATGTATCCTTAAGTTCGAACAAATTGAAACAATTTACACTTGCCAGAAAATAAGGTACGCCTCGATTTACGGACGGGAGCCAAATGTATAACACCAAGCTTAAATATATACGTAACGGATATGATGGAAATTTGATAAGTGTACCAGAATAATACTTCAAATATATGAAGCCTTAATAGTTTCATCTTAAAGTTCACCCCTAACAGTATATGCTTCAGTTGAAAGCTAAAGACCCACACAGATAGGCTCATTTACGAACGACCGAACGAACGAACCGGTAATACTTGACGTTATATTTAGCCCTGGGTGGGCTATGTTGGCTTCCTCTGAAGGATGAATTTTAGCCCTGGGTGGGCTATGTTGGCTTCCTCTGAAGGATGAATTTTAGCCCTGGGTGGGCTATGTTGGCTTCCTCTGAAGGATGAATTTTAGCCCTGGGTGGGCTATATTGGCTTCCTCTGAAGGATGAATTTTAGCCCTGGGTGGGCTATGTTGGCTTCCTCTGAAGGATGAATTTTAGCCCTGGGTGGGCTATGTTGGCTTCCTCTGAAGGATGAATTTTAGCCCTGGGTGGGCTATGTTGGCTTCCTCTGAAGGATGAATTTACAGAAGATATCAAACTCACAATCGGTCCTCAGCCGCATGTAACCCGGTCATGAGAAGATGGCATACAGCGCCTAGAATTCCCAAATGGCCACCCATCCGGTACTGGCCAGGCTCAACGTCACTTAACTTCGGTGATCTAACGAGAACCGGCGTGTCAACGCGATTATGCCGTACATTATGATTATGCTCATTTACACACATAGAATATAATCGCGAAGTTATGCCATCGATTTTTCAAACACCCTCTGCTTGCATTTAACGCAATTATCTCTTTGTAAATTGCATGTCTCACTTTACAAACACTCGCTTTACGAATTACTCTTAGTCACGAATTAGTTTGTAAAGTTGAGTTATTACTTTATTTCAGTAGCTGGGAAATCGACACCAATTAAATTGATTACACTGCAAAACCTACTCAGATGAAATAGAGTGAATAATTACACCAAATAAATGTTTAGCCATTTGCAAATATTATAGGTTATCAAACAGACGCCATTTTGAATATTGGTTTACGACTGTTTTTACAGTCAACGATAAGATGCCAGCCGATAAAATGAATCAAAACTGCTTTATTAAAGGGTTTCACAAGGCGATAAAACGTATGAGAATAATTGGGACAATCTGGAAGATTTATTAAACAGGAAAGATTTCGACAACATTCCTAAAATCTTTGCATGTTTTCTTCTCCCTCCGGAGATTTATGCTTAAGTTCAGAAAAATTAAAACAACTTACACCTGCTAGCAAATCATATGCACCTCAGGCCAAAGACGATTGCTGAAATGTATGACCCCAATCTTAAATATACATGGATCATAAATGTTTGAAATTTGCTAAATGTGCCAGACAAATACTTATAATTTATGAGGCTTTACTAGTTTAATCTAAAAATCTACTCGTAATAGAATCTCCTTCCACGACGACCGCATCAGTGTTGGCCGTGTTTGAAAGTTAAAACCCCGCACAGTTAAAACATAATTTCTATGTTATTCCATCGATTTCACGAACACTTCGTATTTGCATTTAACATTTCTTTGTAAAGTGCACGTTTCCCTTTAAAACCTCTGCTTTACGAATTACAGTATTAAAGTCGAGTTATTTCGTTATTTCAATAGCTGAGAAATCGCCACCCATTCAATTTATTACACCGCAGAATGTGCATGGATAATTGCATATCCGTTCAAATATCTCTATAAGATGTCCTGTAATTCAGCAGGCCACCGGAAGTGATATCTCAATTATCAACGACGAAACATGGAAAATAAATTTCAAAACATTTCTATCTATATAATGTTAAGTATATGTATATGTTTATATATTTGTAGGCACAACATTCACTCATAAAGTAATTAACCGATCATCAGCTGTAAGGGGCCATAATATGGGCTATATTTAGTCTAATTTGGTTTCATGCATAGGGGTTAAAAATGGTCGAGCATTCTCCTAGTATATATATATATATATATATATATATATATATATATATATATATATATATATATATATGAGAAAGGAAGGATGAGAGTAATCCGATGTAATGGGAAATGAAAAAGGAAAAACCAAGAGATATTTTTTATATATTCATCAACGTTTCGTCTTTATTGTAAGACTTCCTCAGGATAGTAATTTTAAGAAAAATGTCATGCAAGTACATCGAAATATTTCCCACTTTCAAATCATCTTCATTTATTCAAATCTTTTTCTAAAACTATGATACTACCTACACACCAAAAACACAGAGCTTACCTCTTCCCCCTCTTTCCCCAGCCCCTCAAAATCCATACTACACGTGAGCACCCTCCCCCTCTCCCACCATAAGACAAATTAACTAACACTCCCACCTCTCGCTTTTTTCACTCACAGCCATCCACATTCATTTCACTCTCTGCCACCGACTTCTTTTAGCCCGGACCTTGATCCTGCACTCCCAGTAGTGGCTACTACTTCTTCTCATCAACCCATCATGTCAACCCAATATTTCTATGTACTTGAATGACATTTTTCTTTAAATTATCATCCTGAAGAAGTCTTACAAATAAAGACGAAACGTTGATTAATACATAAAAAAAACCATCTTTTTTTTAAATTTATTTATTTCCCATATATATATATATATATATATATATATATATATATATATATATATATATATATATATATATATATATATATATAACCGTAAAGTAAATAACCCGTTGCATGTGCAACATCAGATGCATATTTATAGAGAAATGTTTCTTCGTTTGCCTTCCTCGGAGCGTTTGCAAATCCACATTCCATGTTTTCTATCGACTGATATTGTTATAAAAAATGCCGGATTCTAAATGAATATTTTAGAATTATTTGCTGACAGATGTTCGAAGAGTTTAGCTCATTCATATATGTTTCTCACGAAACATCCATTTATAAGAAGATCTAAAGGACATTTGGTTGTATTTTTATCATATTTCATTTCCGTTAAAAATGATACGAAAATAACACACAGCTGCAATGAACGCACGTAAAAAAATGAAACATTAAACGGGAAAGATGTTTTCTTTTTTTTCCTTTCATGAAATTCGTAAATAGTAAAACCTGAAAGATATTCCAATCAGTTTGGAAGTTGTCAGAGCGCTTTAAAACATTTACCTTGTACCAAACACAAACGCTGTAAAGCATTCTTTTTTTTTATAAAAAGCCGAACACACATTCGGGATTACAATCATAAAATTTGCATATTTCGAGAATGTATAAATATTTGCAACTATACCTGTCCTTTGGTACTCGTACAAATTTAAGACAGAAAACCCTAAAAGTAATCATCAAAGAAAACAAAAACAATTCCTATTACTTACATTTCAATACTTATTTGTCAAAAACTTTTAACTAATAGTAGAAAGTGGACATTGGGTTAACTTTCAGCAGCCTCGTAACTCTCGCTTCCATTATTTTGTCCTTTAGTCCTCACATTCAATTGAATCGCGAAAGAAGGGAGATGAAGGAGCTAGTGATGACGCCTTATGCAGGGTAGTTTATGACGTCACAATGCAATCAAAATCAGTTGTTGATAATGATGGCTGAAAAGTGTATCTGGCTTGATGGCATTTATGGGCAGGTGACACTAGTTCTACATAACCACCTCCTGACAGATGGGCCCCACCACTTCAGAAAAGCAGTCGAGGTGTAGAAACTGCGAAGTGGTCTCCCTGATGATGGTGTAGTTCTGGATCCGGTAGCGAAGCTGTCAGCTGCGAAGCACAAAAGACCCTGTCATTCAAATCCTCACATTCAATAAGTGATGTTTCTGACAAAGGGGGAATAATTGCTGTTTTCTGAGTGTGAATCTATCCATCTAACACTTACTGTTGGCTAATTTTTGACCGTGAAGTATTCTTTTAGCTCCTTACATCAAGTGGCTTCATGCCTTGTTTGGGGGCGATGTTTATAAAAAAGAAAAAAAAGGAAAAGAGATCTCCTTTTATTAGTGTTCATTTTCAGTCCGGTATCATTTTTCAACCGTCTTTTTATATCAAGATCGTAGTCGCATCCCTATCTATAATTACGTATCAAGCCAAACACCAAACAACAGAAACTGTACGAAATACAAGTCAAGAAATTAAATTTTGCTAAATTATTGAAATAAGTAAAAACGAAATTGGTTAAACTGCTACGTTTCAGCCTTGTGTCTGTAATTATTACAAAGCATTAAAATCCACAAATTGTATTCCCACCATGGTCGTTGCATGTTTTTCTTATACGCGATTTTCTGTGATCCATCCTGGCCGATGAGAGCGCTGCTTACAAATAAGCTTTTTCATACCTAAAAAAAGGACTGAATCAAGACAAAACTGTTTAAGACAGAGGAGGTTTATTCGCCTTGATCCTCGTTTTAAATCACAGATCAGTGATGTGAGTGCAGAAAACAGGGAGATAGATGATCACTGTTCAATCATATCTTATCAGCGCATTTCAAAACAACATGTTCACACTTGTAGTACTTTAAAGAGACTCTGACTCTTCTCACTCTCACTTTGAGCCATGTGACGTTATATTCGTGTCTATCAATTCCCACAGCCCCAGTAAGTCTAACCTCGAGTTCAGCAAGTTGACCCCGACTGAACTTTAATTTCCTGCTATTTTCGACTAGCGTCTTATATACTAGTGGGTTTACTCGTCCAATATTTGAAAGAACTAAATTGTATTATTATTATTATTATTATTATTATTATTATTATTATTATTATTATTATTATTATTATTATTATTATTATTTTACAAATGTGTCACCGTTTATCAAAGCACAAAGGCATCTCGAACATGACGGTAAATAAGATTGTCAATTGGAGATGAACAACACCTTGATAGGACTGGAAATGATGGATGAAATGGTTAAAATTTTATCTCTTAAGTGGACCGATCGACAAAAGCTTGTTAAGATTGGGCTTAAAAACCACTATGTTGTCTTTAGGTGGGAAGCAGCCCCATGGTATTGTATTCCAGTAATAGGAAGTTCTTTGAAAGAAACTTTGTACATGGAAGTTTCTTTTAGTTTTAGGTACACATAGGAAGAAAGGAAAATTGTTTAGAGTGTTTGTAGCTAGACGAGTTTTTTGTGAATGTTTTACAGGGAGGAACCAGAGACAGGGGCTCAGTCGAGCACCTATCTTGAAAATAACTATTCAGTGGAGAAAGACTAACAACGTCTTTTCTGTGAGAAAGAAGGTATAGGGAAGAGAAGAGATCATCCCTCATTAGGTCCTCCATTAGGTTTCGAAATTGATTTTGTACTGTTAAGGCAGGAGAAAGTGCCCCGAGCGGTACCTCCCCCGATGTGGCAACAGTACTCCATCTTAGGACGTATCTGACTTTTATACAGATAGAATATTGCGCCAGTTTCATTAGTCACTGTCACCTCGTTGTGTGGGTTGTTTTCCGCAGTAAAGAATGTTTTCATTATATGTCACCTGTTTTAAATAGTGTCCCTATTTACTGCCCCCCCCCTACGAGGAGAAAGTTAGACACAAGGTCGGTTTTTATGTGGGAAAAATTCAACTACATCTAAAATAGGCACTTTGGAATGGGGACAAAACTTAAAATTGCCTCAGACGAGAAAGATTTCTCCTCTACTGACTGAGGACAGAAAAGATGAAGTGTAGTAACAGAACAGTCACTACACTTTGCTCTTTATTTGTATTTTGCCAATCCTGCATCTAACTCCAATTTACTCTAGTCTTTTTCTATGTGTTTCTGAATTATTGCGAGTGTTCATACAATTATTGGTACTACCGTAATTTTCATGTTTCATATTCCCTTCTGGTAAGCTCCATGTATTTACTTTTACTGTCTCTTTTAGCTTCACCCTGTGCCCTGCTGGGACGACGAAATCTAGTATTTAGCAGATATACAGTAAATTAATTCGTAATACAAACCTACTTACGAATTTACTACGAGGCGACATTTATAAAGAAAAGTAATTATCAAAAAGGTGTACAAAATATATTAAGTTTTATTGCTCTCCAGCTTTCATTGGTGCCCTAATGTCGAACTTTGTAACCGTCAAATAATTCTGAACCCAACTCTTCATTCGAGTCATGCCGTATATTGTTCGTATTCCATTGTGTGATTCCTTCAGTCAACTTGTTTAATTGTCCCGCTACCTTTATCCAGTATTGAACTCTAAACCTCAAGATACCTGAACAATTTAGCCAACGTTCTAGTTTTTTCGATCATGTATCTCCAAAAGTTTAACAGAGGGTCTGAGAGCAGAACAGCCGAAACGATTAAATAATGACAACCAAGATGAGGAAACCACTCTAGAAATTGTAAATAATAATCCACTAATAATATAATGGGCACTTTCTCTGTGTGTGTCTCTCTCTGTCATTAAATCACAATCTTTTATAAATGTATTGCATTAATACTAAATAATTAATTACCTACAGGATTGGAAATCGGAACCGAAACACTGAGATGTTCAATCTGATGTTCTATTTAGATTTTCTCATAAATAGATCTTAAAAAATTACTTAAAATTTTTTTTATAGCTTTGACGTAATTTACGTCATGTTTCAAAACATTAATTTAAGCATAAGCGATCATAGAAATAAATAAATGAATAGTCAAACATTAGCAATAGCGTTAGAAATTCTTTTAATAGTCCCAAACAATTTATTAGCGTATTGGCGTTAAAAACTCATAAATTGAGCCCCCCCACACCCCCCCCCACACACACACATATATATATATATATATATATATATATATATATATATATATACATATACATATATATATATATACATATATATATGTATACATATAGGTATATAATATATGTATATATACATATTTATATACATATGTATACATATATATATATACATATATCATATATATATACATATATTATATGCATATATATATATATTTTTTAACATAGTTCACCCCAAACAAGGCAGGTCGCCACTGTAGACGTAAGGGGCTACTGAGAAAAAGAAAAGAGGAGAAGGTAGTGGGCGGTCACCTAGATTGGGATCAGCCCAGCGAGGTGTCTGTTTACATTAGTTTTAAATTTCTGCATGTCTGTACTGTTGGGGAAACAGGGGACAGGGAGGGAGTTCCAGAGGCCAGCAGTACTAGGAAAGAAGCTATTTGAGTAGAAGGCTCTCCGACATCTGGGGACCTCCACAGTGAATGAATGAAATATATATACACATATATATACACATACATATACATATATATATATATATATATATATATATATATATATATATATATATATATATATATATATATACATATATATATATACATATACATATATATATATACACACATATATATATAAATATATATATACATATATATATATATGTATGCATATATATATATATATATATATATATATATATATATATATATATATATATATATATATATATATATATATATATATATTACTATTTCATGTATCCGCACAAAATTTTATAAGGAGATATAATTTTTTATGTATCAATTTTCATTATGTACTTCAACAGTGCTCGATATGTAAGTAGAGCTAGGTAGTAAGCTATGAAAATATATTTATGGCAATTAAGCTACACAGAGGCTCCCGAGTTTCATCCCCGGGGGGAATCTTCAGGCTAAAATGCATTTTAAAATGCATATATATATATATATATATATATATATATATATATACTAGACAAACTGTCTAGGCCTGGAGGGTCTTATCTTTACAATAAGAGTAAACGTACATGTCTCCGGCTTGCTAAGATTATCACGTATGCAAATTTATTTTTTATTAGCAATGAAAGGGGGCTTAATCTTATGTTTATTATAACTGATAATAATAAAGAAATGGCGAAATAATCACGTATAAAAAATTAATTTCTTATGAGCAAAGAAGAGGAGGCTTCATCTAAAAAAAACTTATAATAAAAATAAATACTTTCTTTCAATTTAAACAGATACAGCAAAAATGTTATCGTTCTTCATATTTTAGTGACTAAAATAAGAATTTACAGATTCAGGAGAGAAAGCGGATTAGTTTATTTTATTAAAGCAAATTTTACGTCGCGTATTTTTTTTGCAAAACTTCACTCGCGTGTTTGGTATTTTGCGGTGAGTTTCACGTCGATTAGTTGTTTCGGTTTTTAGAGGAAGATTTACCTCGCGTGTCAATACAGTAGGAAATAAATTGTTATTGAAAAAAGAATACATTACATACTACTCCCAGGAGCAACACCAGGCAGCCCTGCTTGTCCAAAATAATTATTATAGTAAATATTGTTGTTTTTAAACATCACGAAATCTTTTACCTTTGGTGATTTAGGAATTCTGCAATATAAAAACAGCTTCATTATTACATGTAATTCTTTTTAGTTGTTTTTGTCGTTGTATGAAAACCTTTTATTTTTTTGGTTTGTTTGCTTGCAATCAGAAATCGATGTTGACAAATCTTGACCCATTTTAGTTGTGTGTAATTTCAAAGATGGGCTCAAAATGGTCGATGGATTTCGGAATCAAGGAGAAATCTCATTATCGAAGCATAGAACGCAACAGTTTGGAATATTTGATACTTCAGAGTCTAACCGAGATATGAAGTGACAGAGAGAACAAAGGAGGCGAACTGAGGAGGTGGAGGCGGATTCTTCATTAATTAAAGGGTCAAGTGGTAAACGGGCATTTTTGCTGGCATCGGTTTGAATATAATTAGCGTTTTCTGGCGTGGTGTGGGTGAGGATAGCGCCGGGGGTAGGGATTCGATGCTTCGGGATATAAAGACGAAGTGAGTGTTGATGGTTGTTCTTCTAATAAGACTCAGCAATTACAGAGTAAGTTGGAGGAAATCGATGCCAAAATTTCTGCTGACTACACTTTCCTCTGCTTCGTATGTAGACTTAATATTTACATGCTCATACAAACACATCTACGCACATATGTGTACACACATGTACTCTCACGTACACATGTATATATAAACAGAGATGTATTTATATTTATACATATAAGCATATGCATATACATTAGCATATATATATATATATATATATATATATATATATATATATATATATATATATATATATATATATATATGTAATCTAGGGAAACATCCACAGGATAGTAATTCAAAGAATTTCAACCGGGTTTATACAAAGTGCTCAATACCAAATAGAGCTTTTATATATGATTATTTTTTTTACACAGACATGTAAAAAATTTGAGACACTGGCATGTCGATGTTATCGATCAACAGCTATTATAAACCGAGATCTCATCAGACAGAGTTAAAATCCGATCTTAACCTTAGATCATATTTGGAAAGAATGAAATGGAGAGAAAATAAAAAGAAATTCAAAATTTAAATTTGGAAAGTCACGTGGTTGGGACCGTTAAGTATCAAAATAAAAAAAAGAATAATTAAAAAAAAATTAATATAAAATATAAATGAATAGATGAATAAAAATATAGATAGATAGATAGATAGATAGATAGAGATAAAATGAAATAAAATAAAATGGTACGGGATAAAATAAGATCATTTAGGATAGAGCCAGAGATAGGTGATAGAGAGTGGGGAGGGGAGAAGAGGGAAGGAAGACACATGCGATGAGACGTGTCAAAATCAGTCTAGGGGTAAAAGGCACGTAGCATACTTTTAAGGTCGGTTATAGATTTGAGTGACGATGATGGTTGTAGTAGCGTCTGTCTGTGTGTGTATTGGGGGATAGGGGTCGTTAATACATTGGGCTACTGATTTTGTTTTTAATTCATAGTTTTACTGTTTTTTAAAAACCTATCTAATTATTATTAATTCATAAATTAAACAAATTCACTAACAAATTAATTTAGTTTACCCAATAAGTAGTAATAATAATGATGATGAGAATACTACTACTACTACTACTACTACTACTACTACTACTACTACTACTACTACTACTACTACTACTAATAATAATAATAATAATAATATCGGTAATAATGCAGCAATGAAAGTAAGGATATTGATAAATATTAATAATAATAATAATAATAATAATAATAATAATAATAATAATAATAATAATAGTAACCAATAATAATTGACAATAATTAATAACAACTAATAGTTGGATAAAAATAAAATAATCAGGAAATATTAGAAGATAATAATAATAATAATCATAATAATAATAATAATAATAAAAATACTAGTAATAATAATAAAGAAGATAGCAATACTATTAATCATAGTGGTTGTAAATATGATAATAAGAATAATTTTATTAATAATAGTAAAATTAGTGGTTGCCATAATACTAATAATATTAATAATTGTAATAATAATGATGATAGCTATAATAATAATAATGATAACAATGGTAACCATAATAATCGTAAAAATTATTATAATAATAATGATAATAAAAATAATAATAAAAAATAATAATAATAACAATAACAATAACAATAATAATAATAATAATAATAATAATAATAATAATAATAATAATAATAATAATAATAATAATACTATTAAATAATGGCAACATCACTAATGGTAATACTACCATTGCTACCTAAAACTAATAATAACAATAGTAGTAAAAACTAGATGACGATAACTATGGTTATAGCAATAATGTTGATAATAAACAATAAAAATGGTTATATAGTAATTGCTACTGATACAAACAATAATAATTATGATAATAATAATAATAATAATAATAGTGAAAAAAACAGTAATGCTAATGATAATAATAATAATAATAATAATAATAATAATAATAATAATAATAATAGTGAAAAAACAGTAATGCTAATGATAATAATAATAATAATAATAATAATAATAATAATAATAATAATAATAATAATTTCGGTAATAGTGCAGACATGGCAAATAAGGATATTGATAAATATTAATAATAATAATAATAATAATAATATTAATAATAATCATAATAATAATAATTAATAATAATCGATAATAATAAATTGCAATTATAAGTTGGATAAAAAATAAAATAATCAGGAAATATCAGAAGATAATAATAATAATAATAATAAAATAATGGTAATAATAATAATAATAAGGAAGATAGCAATAATATTAATCAGAGTGGATGTAAACATGATAATAAGAATAATTTTATTGATAATAGAAAAATTATTGCACAATACTAATAATATTAATAGTAATAATAATAATGATAGCTATAATAACAACAATAGTAACCATAATAATAATAATAATGATAATAATAATAATAATAATAATAATAATAATAATAATAATAATAAATAATAATAATAGTAATAATAATAATAACAATAATAGTAATAATAATAATAATAATATTATAATAATAATAATAATAATAATAATAATAATAATAATAATAATAATAATAATAATAATAATAATAATAATCATATTAATTTATAAAACTAATAATAATAGTACAGGTGGTTATGGTAATAATAGATATAATGGTAGCCAAAGTAGGAATGATAATAAATAAAATAATTATAATAAAAATAAAAGCAGTAAAAATAAATATAAAAATAAATATAAAAATAAGTATAAAAATGATAATAATAACAATAATAATTAAAATAATGATAATATATATATATATATATATATATATATATATATATATATATATATATATATATTTATGCAATTAGTAATAATGTTAATGGTTTCGATTGCAATACTTAGTGATGGACTCTAATTATGATTCTCATTTAATTGAAGATTGAATATAATAATTATATCAAGTATAGAATATGGTATAAAAGGATAGTTATGTTGTCTAATTATTGTTAGTGGATAGGTAAATTTTTTCCATGTTTTGTTTGGGGGCTAATAGGTTCTGGAGTATTTAGTAGATACTATATGATGATAGTTTTAGTTAGATTTATTTTTTATGGTAATATTAGTTTGAGGGGTTATGTGTGAATTACTGAGAAGGTGTGATCTATTGTGCCTACAGTTAATTGAAGTTTCTTGTTTTTTGTTTAGAAATCACTAAATCTAACTAAGTTTTTCAGTAAGGCATAAGTAACATGGTGAATTTAGGGAACTGTAGGTGCTGGTTTTTCTAATAGTGTTCAAAGTCACTGTTGGTGATTGATTATTGTGGGTTTATTCCCAGTAGTATATAGAGAGTGAGGTTCTTTTTTGGTAGACAGAATTATTAAATGAGCATTTATGGCCGGTATATCTTTCTTTGAAGGTATTATCAGCAATACCTATATAGTATTTTTCAGGGTTTTGTTTGATACCCTATTTTAAT
The DNA here is from genome assembly GCA_963556195.1 of Sepiola atlantica. Lineage (NCBI taxonomy): Eukaryota > Metazoa > Mollusca > Cephalopoda > Sepiida > Sepiolidae > Sepiola > Sepiola atlantica. The sequence continues at coordinate 191,958,950 of OY744519.1, read as the reverse complement.
ACAGCTTCGTATTCCAGTAGCTTCTTTCCAAGAACCGCCAGCTTGTGGAACTCTCTTCCTGCTGACTGTTTTCCTCCTACCTATAACCATGGTCTTTTAAAGACTAAGACCAATAAGCATCTCCTGTATTTGCGATAACTATGTTTGTTCTTGTTAGCTCCTTACATGAAGTAGCTCTATGCCTTGTCTGGGGCGATTTCCATAAACACATATGTGTTAATTTTGGTATTGAGCTACTTTCAAAAATATATATTTCAATCGTTCGAATTAGCAGTAATATGTAGTTAACTAAACACATACCCCAGATTTCTATACATGTCTCTCACCTGTGTAAGTCTATGTTGATTAAACCACACTCTAATATGTCTTAATGTCTGTGTCATCATTTAAAGAAAGAGGGACTCCTTTCGCCATAGCCATCTAATTCAAATCATGTATATACACCTTACAAACACGTATATAAATTAAATGGGAAAATAATAAGTGTCTTTACTTCTACATTATCTATTAGGATAAAATAGATGTAAATATATTTGTTATTTTTAATTATGCTAGAATAATATCTTAATATGTCACAGTTCATGAATTTTCGAATAAAATCAAAGTAGAGTAAAGAGAAGTAGTGGTTGTAACCATCAATGGGTCACAGTTACGTCTATTATATATATATATGTATATATATATATATATATATATATATATATATATATATATATATATATAAACAGTATGTTATATATGATGCATTTTTATAATATATAATATATATATAATATAAATAATATATATAATATATAAATGTGAAGTGAAGTGAATTTTGATGAATCAGAATGGTACAACTTCATTGATCGATTTTGATTCTGTTATCGGCATTTTTGCAGGAGGGACCACGTAGTGGTTGCCAACACCCCTAAGTGAAAGTGGTGTTATGGAATCTACTGGATTCGAACTTAGCACACCCAGGTCGTCAGTCCGTGTCGTTATTGACTTCACCACTGTCACCTCCCATCTAATTATGATGGAGATTGTGTATCTGTCTGCCTGTTTGTCTGTCTGAAGCTGAAACTATATTATAAGTTTTGATTGCTGTCTTTTTATATCTACTTATCAGCTCCTCTATACCCATTCGAAAACGTTCCCAAACATCACGCGTCTTTCAAATTTACATAATTAATTTGATTTAAAGCTTATAATAAATTAATATCCGCAAATATATATTCATGGTTGTTTTCTTTTTCAGATTTCTATATGTATTTTGAATATTTTCCTCGATAATAATCTTAATCAAAATTATAAATAGGATACATTGCTGTTTTAATAAATCTACGTAATTAAATTAGATTGTAATGGACTATGATGAAAACAACTAGCAAAAATATGCGACTGGAGGGAGCATACATTTGCTAGTATAAATAATATATAGATATATTTATAAATAATTAACATATATAACATTTATAAATATTATGGCCACCTATTTACGATGACCTCTATAAACCTGGCTCCAAACCACACCTAATATTACGTCTTAGTGGCAATATTCCATGTTTGGGGTGAATAAAAGTTAAAAAAATGTGTATGAAATTAAAAACAATTAGGTGGAGAGACCCTAATTTGGGGTTTTGTTGGATGTTACGTCGCCCTTTTTGATACGATTATTTCCGAGTTCACTTAAAACCGAAACGTAGTACTCACCGGTATCGCATGGTCATGGCATCAACATGTAGTTAAATGACATACGTAAATTTATATCATAATTAGTTATTCAAGCTAAATCCCAGTCATAAGATATTGCGAACTTGATGAATAAAAACTGTTACTAGAATTACAGCATTTGGCATTAAATCGTTTAGATGTATATGCGATTATAAGAAAAAGAAGTGAAAATATGGAAATATATGTACAATTAAATTACAAAAAAGCAGATCATAACCCTAACCCTAAAACGTCATTTCTATCAAAGAAACGGTAAGGTCTATTATGCAAATATGAGGGTATGCTTATAGCAATTAACCATTATATATATATATATATATATATATATATATATATATATATATATATATATATATAGAGAGAGAGAGAGAGAGAGAGAATGGTAGTTTGCTTGAAGCATTGCTGGGAATAGTAGTAGTATCTTTTAAATAGGCTGTGGGCAATGCAAATTCCGGGTAGGATGTAAGCTGGAAGGAACAAAAATAAATAAATTTATAAATTTATTTTTGTTCCTTCCAGCTTACATCCTACCCGGAATTTGCATTGCCCACAGCCACTTATAATATATATATATATATATATATATATATATATATATATATAGATATATACCAGCAGATAGTACCTACCCTAGGACGGGTATAAGTAATACATATAGCATTAGTTTTAAAGTTTAATGTTTTTTGTTTCTTTGGAGGTATAATACGGTTTCTGTGACCCCCCTCAAAATTGTAAAGTTTACAAAAAATAATGTGTCCACGTTACTCACCCTATTGCCTAAAATACATACTCAATAGTTCATAATGATAAGTTCGATAGTTTAGAATTTTACCAAGCACATATTTATTATTAACACTCACGTGCGCGCCGATCCTTTAAGAAATGCATTACTTAATATAACTCGAAATTTAACGTAGAGGGATATTTTTCTCTATTATTTTATTGTATCTATCCCATTAAAAAGAATTGAGGGTAGGTGAGACTTTGGTTTGACGAAGGCCCATGTTACTCATATAGTCAAAATTTCATAATGTATAGTTTTGGGATTACCAAAATTCAAGGTGAAAATTTCAAGGCAGGAGCAATGCAATGTTAAAAAACCGAAAGGTGGAATATGGGATGAACAAAATAAATCACAGAAGACGATATAAGTGTATAAATCTTAGATCAATATATTTCAAAAACTTTAGATATAAACAGTAAATTGTAAAATGGGGGACTTTCTGCTAAATGTTCGGAATGGTAAAAACTTTGATCATTTCGAGAGTAACAGTCTCTTATTTTCAAAAATCAAACAAATAAATTGGACTGAACGGGTCAGATGAAGAAAACCAAGAAAACCTGGTTTTCTTAATCTCATCCGTCCGGTCCATTTTATTAATTAAATAAAGGTAGAGGTTTGAGACGGTTTTAAGAAAGACGTACTCAGCATTACCCACAACCTAGAATTTACAAATAAGCCAAACTCATTCCAGAAGACCCTAGTCACCGACATAAAAATCTAAAAAAGGAAAAAGGATGCACTGATATTCTCCGACAAAACCAAAAACATATATAAAATGACAAATGTGAGAAAAACAGCACTAAACAGAAGCTCCATCAGTGATAAGTATTAGCTAGCTAATAGGAATACATATAGGGTGAAATAGTCATTTAATTAGTTGTCGAATACAGAGCCAATTACTTAGCAAAGAGAAAGGCTTTCATAACCCTAAGACACCACAAATAAAACTTCATAAATAAGCCCCCCTGCAGACTAATCAACCCAGCCAAGTTAGCCAATAGTTACAAATATAGTCAATTAAATTATAGTTTAAACGAATATCAGCTTGTGGAATAACACAAGCTCAGTCCTAAATTGGTTTCACAAAATACATGAAAAACATTTACACAATTAGACATGGTAGACCCGTACCCATCCATTACCAAATACACCCTATATAAGGCCTTAATCTTTGTACTTTCATACAGACATTAGCGAACTAGAAAGAGAAACAATTATACAAGCAAGACAGACCCTGCTTTTCTTCGAATGAAGGGCCTGAGTAAAAAATAGAACCAAGAGGACTTATTTGATGTAGCAATGGGAACATATGACAGTGCAGATATCTGCGACTGGGTCGGTTTGTTCATATTGAAGATACTCCAAAATAAATTCCCAGACAATTTCTTCGGTCTTTACAGAGATGGCCGACTTTGATTGTCACGTAATTGCAACGGGAATACTCTGGATAAATTTAGTAAAGACTTAACAAATACCTTTTAAAAACTATGATTCAAAATTACCATCAAAACAGACTTAGAATATGTAGACTTCCTAGACACCACAGTAAACCTTCCAAACAACACACACACACATCTTTCCACAAACCCAACGAAACCCTCCAATACATCAACAAAGGATACTGCCACCCACTGTCTTTAAACACCTGGTCAGTATCATCAGCCAAAGGATATCAAACCTCTCATCCAGGTCCGAAATTTGCATACACACATCGCCTTATTGCAATAACGTGCTCCGCAACAACGGGTTCAAAGAAGAGATCTTATATATACCCACTCGAAACCAGACACGTGGCATCCGCAATCGGAGGAGGTCGATGATCTAGTTTCCCCTTTCTCTCTTAACATTAAGACGAGAATAGACCATTTCTTTCTAAGCTTACTTGACAAGCACTTACCCCCAACACACAACCTACACAAACTCCTCAACAGGAATACAATTAACATAAGCTACTCCACCACCCAACCTGTAAGAAAAATCATCTCCGCTGAACCCAACACAATAGAAAACACAGGCTGCCCATGCCAAGACAAAAACAACTGCCCCTAGAGGAGAATTGCAAAATTGATTCGTTAGTGTATGAGGCGACTGTCACAATCCAGCCCAGCGGCAGAACCGAAGAATACATAGTCATGACGCTGGGAAGTTTTAAGCAGGTATACTATTAAATACAAATACAAGACCAACAAAACACTTGCTACCCGGATAGGGAAATTAAAAGATGAGGGGACACCCTTCATCATCAAATGGAAAGTAATAGACAGAAGACCATCATACTCTCCAGCCACAAATAGGTGCCGTTCTATGTGACACAGAAAATATATTACATATTAAGATAAATTATTGACCCAAATACAAACTGTTTAGACATGAGGGACGAAACTTTTAAAGGATGTGTCCATAGGAGACAATCACTTCTTATAAACTGGACTGACCGGTACACATAATGGATTTTTGATAATCACCCCCTGCCAAAACATAACCTCAAAATAGCCTTATACAATACCAGATTTGCTCTTATATTCGCATCTTAAAAGCTTTTTTCCAATTATCACATTCCCATCATATGGTAAATTAAATAAATCCCATCTCAATACCAAAACTTAAAACCAGTAAATTATATCACGAAAATATAAACAAATTTCGGTTGTTAAGAAAAATACCCCCTTTTCATGGTACTAAGACAGTAGGCTTAAAAGCTGTCTAATTTTTAAACAGACTTATTTTACTTCCTAAATCTTATTCTTAACTCTAAAACAGGCTTAATCACTCACATCATTAATTATGCATTTCATAATAAATTGATACTCCATTATAAAATCATTTTTTTAAATTTCCTATTATATCTTAAATATAAAATTAATAATGATTTGTAGAGTTGCTTCCCTTATACCGTTTTACCATTAGCGATAACTGACTTACGAGTTCTTAAATTATTATATTTTAAAATAATAAAACATTAAAAAAAATAATGAACATTTTGAATTTAGATTTTAAATTCAATTTCTTAATTTAAAATTTTTATTAATGTAATTCTTAATCTCACACATCTTTCCTTAACACAAACTAATTTAACTCTTGAAAACAAAAACCCCTCAGATAAAAACAACAGTAAGCAAATACTGACTCACGGGATTTTGTAAAAAATATTATTAAATTTTATCCCAATCTTGAGACTTTATTAAGCTTTTAAGCTCACATATTTTTCTCTAACACATACTTTATACGATACTAATTTAACACTTCTAATCAAATAACGTATCCGAGCGTGGCTTATACAAGACTCTCTATTTTTTCTACCAATTGACAACAAAGCTGAAGATAGCTTGGAGGTTAATATCTCCTGAGCTTGAAACCAATGGTACTGATGTTGTACTGATTTTCTGTACCGAGTAATATATATATATATATATATAGTAGAGAATGGTAGTTTGCTTGAAGCATTGCTGGGTATAGTAGTAGTAAGTTTTTGAAAGGCTGTGGGCAATGCAATTCCGGGTAAGGTGCAAGTTGAAAGGAAAGGAACAAAAACAATAACAATAAATCGAATACGATATAAGACTTACTATTTATTTTTCCTTTTTTTTTCCTTTTTTTTTTTTTTTCTTACATAACAGCAAGAGTGTTTTAGCTGTTCGTGTGATGTCCGGGTGATTAAAAATCACTATTTGATATTTCGGGAAAAGACATCCCTTTTTCAAAAATAATTAGACCAGAAGAAGAATAATATTTTATTCCTCTCCGACTGTGTAGAGAATAATACAAAAACAAAATGGCTGCCAGATATAGACCGCAGCAAAAAAGCAGTTTCACAGGGAATATAAATTAAGTTAAGTTTTATTTTAATATTATGTTAAATATATGATTGGTGTTTAGAATATTTGTGTAATGTTGGTTAGGTGTATGGTGTTCGATAAACTGTTAGTTTTGATAATATATATGTATCATTTTTTCATTTTTTATTTTTTATTTTTTATATTTGAATATTTACTTTGTTTTATCTTCGTATTTTTATTTTGTTTATCTTTCTATCGTAATTTAAGAATTTTAATATAAAGTAAAGTAATTAGTCTCATATTTTAAATATTCTAGATCTATCTACTTATCGATTTCGATTATCATTTATTAAAGAAGTGTTATTAATTACTAATTGTGAGTTTCGTCAAATTAGATTAACGAATTAACTTATTAACTTGATATATTTACTATAAGATAAAGGGGAGTAACTCTGGATTTTTTTAAAATATTTTTTTTATAATTAATTTTTATTTATTTATTTATTTATTTTTTTTTTTTTGGTGGAGATCTGTATAACAATATTAGTATATATATACAACATATATACACATAATGCATATATACATATATATATACATATCTATGTATTATTGTTTGTTTAATTGTTTATCTATATATATTCATCAATTTCTTTACATATTTGTTTGTTTTTTTTGTTTTTTTGTTGTTTTTTTTTTTTGTTTTTTTTTTTTAATTTATTTATTTATTATTTATTATTATTATTTACTTGTTTAATTTATTTTATGAATTATTTATTTAATATTTGCATGTTATTTGTATACATTCTATATGTGTTTGGATTTATTAATTAATAATGCTAGGTTATGGGGTGACTTATTTTGGTGGGTTAGAAGAGTATGTTGAATATGGTTTTTGGTTTGTGGTTGAAAGTGTGTAAGGATGGAAGTTCATATGGGGAGGGGCCTGTTTGATTGTTTGGGTGTGTGGTGAGTTTATTATAGGAGGTGAGTAATGAGTGAAGTGGTGGAAACGGACTCTGTTAAGTGTTAGATATGGGGGTTGGTTGGTGGATGGGGGGTAGATATTATAGAATGAAAGGTGAGTAGAGCTCGTGACGTTGATTGAGTGAGGGGTTTAATCTGGAGATGAGGATTGATTCTGTGATTCTAAGGTCACCAATGTTTCTGACAGACGCTAAGATGGAGACGTGAATATCGCGCTGAGTGTTTGAGCAAATCTCTATGTGTTTGTGGAAAGAGGATATACGGGTATTCAAGTGCTCCTTTATGCGCAAGTGTAGTGGTCTTGTAGTGTTGCCGATGTAAAATTTTTTGCATTTATTACACTGTAGTTTGTAAACACAGTTAGTGCGAAGGCACAGACCTGTGTTGGAGATAGGGCAATTGGCCAGGGAGCAGGGTTCGGGTGTGTGGTTAGTGTGTTTATTAGATAGATGTTGGCGTAAGGAGGTGCCAGTATGTGTTAGTTGTATGTTAAGGTTTTCCTTATGTATTGCCTTGCGGATGGAGGTGGTGATCTTATCGCTGAAAAAAGGGAGTTTTAAGAAGCATGTGTTAGCGAGGGTGCGGTGTCTACGTGTTTTGGGCTTATTTAGGTGGGTTATGGTGGGGGCGGGGTAGCCATTATTTTGGAGGGTTTGGTGGAAGTTTTTAGTGTGTGATATTTTGTCAGCAGCAGAAGAGCATTTATTTTGTATTCGGGTGATTTCATTATGGGCATAACTTAATTTGGCTTTTGTGGGCAGGGCAGACTTATAGTGTATGAAAAGGTTTTTGCAGGCAGGTTTCCTATAGAAGTTAGTGTGTATAGAGCCATCTTCGGTGATGTTAAGGTTGAAATCAAGGAGAGAGAGTGAGCCGGACTCGTTTGGGTGTTCTATGGTTAATTGTATGTGGGGGTCGGTGTTGTTGAATGTGTTGAATATTTGTGTGGCTTCGTCTTGGGAGGATGTAAGGATTAGAATGTCATCTATATATCTGGAGAAGAATATATAGGAGAGGCAGGAGTTAAGTGCTCGTTGCTCTAACCGGTTCATGTAGGTGATGGCTAAGAGACCGGAAAGGCTAGAACCCATGCTCTTCTGCTGCTGACAAAATATCACACACTAAAAACTTCCACCAAACCCTCCAAAATAATGGCTACCCCGCCCCCACCATAACCCACCTAAATAAGCCCAAAACACGTAGACACCGCACCCTCGCTAACACATGCTTCTTAAAACTCCCTTTTTTCAGCGATAAGATCACCACCTCCATCCGCAAGGCAATACATAAGGAAAACCTTAACATACAACTAACACATACTGGCACCTCCTTACGCCAACATCTATCTAATAAACACACTAACCACACACCCGAACCCTGCTCCCTGGCCAATTGCCCTATCTCCAACACAGGTCTGTGCCTTCGCACTAACTGTGTTTACAAACTACAGTGTAATAAATGCAAAAAATTTTACATCGGCAACACTACAAGACCACTACACTTGCGCATAAAGGAGCACTTGAATACCCGTATATCCTCTTTCCACAAACACATAGAGATTTGCTCAAACACTCAGCGCGATATTCACGTCTCCATCTTAGCGTCTGTCAGAAACATTGGTGACCTTAGAATCACAGAATCAATCCTCATCTCCAGATTAAACCCCTCACTCAATCAACGTCACGAGCTCTACTCACCTTTCATTCTATAATATCTACCCCCCATCCACCAACCAACCCCCATATCTAACACTTAACAGAGTCCGTTTCCACCACTTCACTCATTACTCACCTCCTATAATAAACTCACCACACACCCAAACAATCAAACAGGCCCCTCCCCATATGAACTTCCATCCTTACACACTTTCAACCACAAACCAAAAACCATATTCAACATACTCTTCTAACCCACCAAAATAAGTCACCCCATAACCTAGCATTATTAATTAATAAATCCAAACACATATAGAATGTATACAAATAACATGCAAATATTAAATAAATAATTCATAAAATAAATTAAACAAGTAAATAATAATAATAAATAATAAATAAATAAATTAAAAAAAAAAAACAAAAAAAAAAAACAACAAAAAAACAAAAAAAACAAACAAATATGTAAAGAAATTGATGAATATATATAGATAAACAATTAAACAAACAATAATACATAGATATGTATATATATATGTATATATGCATTATGTGTATATATGTTGTATATATATACTAATATTGTTATACAGATCTCCACCAAAAAAAAAAAAATAAATAAATAAATAAATAAAAATTAATTATAAAAAAAATATTTTAAAAAAATCCAGAGTTACTCCCCTTTATCTTATAGTAAATATATCAAGTTAATAAGTTAATTCGTTAATCTAATTTGACGAAACTCACAATTAGTAATTAATAACACTTCTTTAATAAATGATAATCGAAATCGATAAGTAGATAGATCTAGAGTATTTAAAATATGAGACTAATTACTTTACTTTATATTAAAATTCTTAAATTACGATAGAAAGATAAACAAAATAAAAATACGAAGATAAAACAAAGTAAATATTCAAATATAAAAAATAAAAAATAAAAAATAAAAAAATGATATATATATATTATCAAAACTAACAGTTTATCGAACACCATACACCTAACCAACATTACACAAATATTCTAAACACCAATCATATATTTAACATAATATTAAAATAAAACTTAACTTAATTTATATTCCCTGTGAAACTGCTTTTTTGCTGCGGTCTATATCTGGCAGCCATTTTGTTTTTGTATTATTCTCTACACAGTCGGAGAGGAATAAAATATTATTCTTCTTCTGGTCTAATTATTTTTGAAAAAGGGATGTCTTTTCCCGAAATATCAAATAGTGATTTTTAATCACCCGGACATCACACGAACAGCTAAAACACTCTTGCTGTTATGTAAGAAAAAAAAAAAAAGGAAAAAAAAAGGAAAAATAAATAGTAAGTCTTATATCGTATTCGATTTATTGTTATTGTTTTTGTTCCTTTCCTTTCAACTTGCATCTTACCCGGAATTGCATTGCCCACAGCCTTTCAAAAACTTACTAATATATATATATATATATATATATATATATATATATATATATATATATATATATATATATATATATATATATATATAATATTGAATTATATTTTAATATTTTACCTACGTACGACCGTTTCGAGCTTTCGATTCTCATCAGCACTGGGAAATAATATCATGCGGTCACAGGGCTTGAACCCAGTCACAGAGACACATTGATTCTGTAAGCGTTCAATTAGTTCCTTAGCTTACGGGAGATTGTCACGTAATAACGGAAAAATTACATGATATTTACAATGAAAGCGGCGAGTACAAATATTAAGACATCCGATAGGACTCGACGACAAAGTCGGAGCATTGCACTGAAGCTTTTAGGTGAATGACTATTTGTAATCTCTCCAATACTTCAATAGTGTGTCACTTTTAATTTTACTTAAAGGGGCTTCTAATAATAATAATAATAATAATAATAATAATAATAATAATAATGATATATATATATATATATATATATATATATATATATATATATATATGTAAATACATATATATGGATATACATACATAGATACATACATATATAAATATATATATACATATATATATATACATATATGAATACACCCGACCTCTTTGTTACAACCAAATGCGATCAGCGGCAAAGTACCTTATTTATTGCACTAGCCAACTAGCTACTAACGGAAGAAATAATTATGGCGGTACATATGTACTTTCTTTGTTTATATATATATATATATATATATATATATATATATATATATATATATATAGAGAGAGAGAGAGAGAGAGAGAGAGATTTTATTAAGATACCGATGATTTTAGAAATCTATTTTTAGAAGATTATTGCTTTACCCTAAGTGTAAACCATTATTTACTATAGCAGAAAGTTAAACCTATAAATGCGGGGAACTTGATAATACAGATATAGGCCTATATAGAGATGATGGATTAGCTATAATAAGAGATTCCAACAAGGAAGAGTTCAAGAACATTATATTTATGAAAATGAAAACAATAGGCCTAAGAGTAGAAGTACTGGCCAACATAAAATAATTCATATTTTAGATGTCACTTTCAACTTAAATAAAAAATACTTACGAGTTATATTTAAAAGATAACGCTAATCCAATATACATAAACCCAAAATCTAATCACCTCCATCAATCATAAAACAGATTCCTTATTCTATCGAACGTAGACTTAGCAATATCTTTAGCAACGAAAATGTATTTAAGAAGTCAATCAACATTTACAATACATCTCTAAAAATAGTAGGTACCATAATATCGAAATTAAATATAAGAAACAGGGCACCAATAATTATAATAAAATTAAAAATAAAATAAAATAAATATAATCTCGTATACACCGTCCTATAATCAGATGCTAAAAACTTAACCGGGTAAACAATTCCTAAATTTCCTCGAAAAACCCTTCCCCGTAACCAATCCCCTGCATAAAATATTCAATAAAAATAATAAAATAAAATTCGTAAAATTTCTGTGGAAACTTAGAAATGATAATTAAGGCTCACAATAACAAAATACTAAAGGAGAACAGTAGAAAAAATAATAACAAATTGCGTAAAAAAGTGACCAATATAGCAAAAATAACACTAAGAACAATAATACAACCATTACAAATAGGTATAACCAAAACCCTAATAGCGATCACCCAAATAGAAATCAAAAAGTTAGTAATAAAGAGAAAAGTTGTAACTGCATAACTCGTACACTTTGTCCACTACAAAATAAATGCCTAATCAAAAGTATTGTTTACCAAACCACAATATTTGCCACAGAAGGACCGAATAACAAAAAGTACTACGTGAGTATGACCTTCTTAGATTTTAAAACCAGATATTACGACCAAAACAGCACATTTAAAACCAAAAAGGTCAGTACATGTAGAAATTTAGACGACCGGTGTAGATTATCTCTGAATAAGAAATTTGAATACTAAACTTTGAAGACTTCCACAATCTGTTAAACTGTAGAAGTGAAATAGCAAACAACTGCTTACAGATAATAAAATCTACCTAAGGTAAACAATACATAATAAATAAATAAATTAACAAATAAATAAATAAAAAACTAAACTAAACTAAAACCTAAAATAGAAATACCAGTAAACACCTATTAAAATAAGCTCACACATTATTTTGACATAACAAAGAAAAGGGGATGGGCCACCCTATAGAAAACAAAATAATCAAATAGGAAATAGCAAGTAAAATCAACTGAAACTTTGTTTGTAAGAAGCCCTATGGTTGGCTAATGGAAACATAACTTTGGGGGATAACAAATAATCTGATTGCTTAACTAGTCAAACTAAACACTACATGCATATATAAAAATACCCGGCAACACAAACTCCATGCATTTTAGCCTGAAGATTCCCTACGGTGATGAAAGGGCTCTGTGTAGTATACTTACCATAAATATATTTTCATAACTTACAATATATATATATATATATATATATATATATATATATATATATATATATATATATATATATATATATATATATATATATTAAATACAGTCGTTTCCAGACTCATTATTACTGGTTTGGTTTCTTTCACGGAATATCAACAATCTATAGGTTATTTAATGACGAATAAAGTCAAATATAATTCTTTAGGTATGATAATTATTTACATTCATAGTATAAAGTACTCTCGGAAGACATTACTTTTTGAATACATTACTCTTAACGATACTATGACAAATTACATTTTTTAAAAACAATCTAACCCCTTTTATGAAGTCTAAGAGTTTTGTCGGATTTGTGTCTTTAAACAATCGTAGATGTGCCCCTTTTCTACCTGCTATTCTCATGGATGGCTCTACTCTTGAGAAGAAATCGACACTAAAACTTCCAGGTTTTTCTCTCTCATCAAATCTTTATTGGAGTTCATACATTAGATCCATTGCTCTTTTTTTTTTTTATCTCTATCGCCCCAAACACCTTCTCACACCTGAGGCTATTCTCTATCTCTACAAATCTACAATCAGACCATGTATGGAGAACTGATGTCATATTTGGGCTGATGAATCTCTGTCCCATTTGAGGGTTCTTGATAAAGTGCAGAAACGTATCTGTAATTTAATTCCCTTTTTCTTTTTTACACCCGCTCTCTCACAGATTTGATGTTACTAGTCACAGTCTTTTCTATAAATACTATTATTGCATGTATTCTTCAGAATTATTTGATCTATTCCCCGCTTCTTTTGTTCCAGCTCGTTTGACTCGTTAGTCTAGTAGTCTCCACCAATTTACTGTGTTTATACTTTATGTAATACAGCTTCCTATTACAGTAGTTTCTTTCCAACAACCTCAGGTTTGTGGAATTCTTTTTCTGGTGACTTTTTTCCTCCTACCTATAATCTTGATCTTTTCAAGACTAAGGCTTATAGTCATCTCCTGTCTTTGCGATAATCATGTTTTCTCTTGCTAGCTCCTTACTTCAAGTGGCTTCATGCTTTGTCTGGAGTGATTTTTACATAAATAAAACAAAAAAAACCTAGGTGATTTAGATTTTTCCGAGTTGTAATATTTCCTTCGGCTTTGTTGCCATCATTACAGGAAGAATACAACGAACAGTAGAATTATTTTCCAGAAACACATGGTTAATTAGGAAAGATGACATATATAAGCAATTCATCGAAGCTACACATTGATCTGCAATTTGACAGTCAGATAAAATGGAAAAACATAGTTTTCATTAAGATGTTTGTCCGAGAATACTTTTCATTTTGGGGTCATTCTTTCTAAGTATTTTCATCAACGGTTTTGTCTATTTTTGGTACTTGTGAATTAGCTCGAGATCAGCCGTCGGGCACCCAACAGAGGCCTCACAACTGACATTTAACAAGAATACTCCTGATAGCCAAACACAGCAGGGGAAGGTGGGACAGACGTTTCCATTTCTTTTTTGTTTGTGTGTTTTTCATCTGACTTTTTGTCTTTTCGTTTTTTCTTATTGTAGATAGAGATACAGAAATTCGATATTTTAAGAACATTTAACACACACACATATCAGTATGAATGTAGATAATAATAACAATGTGTGTTTTTAAATAAATAAAAAATTATAATCACTCCCTTTCTCTCTCTCTCTCTCTCTCTCTCTCTCTCTATATATATATATATATATATATATATATATATATATATATATATATATATATAAATTGATTAAGTTAAAATATTGTTTATGTAAATTTATATATATATATATATATATATATATATATATATATATATATATATATATATATATATTAGAAATTCGTTTGTTCACATTCTTTTAAAGCATCTTTTAAGAAATTTAGCATAAAATATAGGCATACGCCTAAAAGCACAGAGGATGCAGAATATAATAATAAAATAAAAATCAAGACAATTTTTTCTCATTTTAAACATTATTTATTTGTATTTAGGTTTTGCAATATTTCGCTAAAAGCATAGCTTTATCAAGCAGAGATATATTATAAGCAGTAGTAGTACCTTGTGTTATGTCAGGATAGAAAATGACAAAGATGTTATTTTCATTTTTTATATACTGGTCTCAATTTCTAACATTTCCACGGTGCACGGCGTTTCCCATATTAAAAAAACAGAGACCAGTATATAAAAAAAAGAAAATAATATGTTCGTCCTTTTCCATCCTGAAGTAAAATAAGGTACTACTACTACTGCTTATAATATCTCTCTGCTTAACAAAAAGATCTATTTCGTTCAACCTTCTGAACACAGTTTGTCGTGAAACATTCGTGACACCTTCCATTGGTTTAGAAATTTTACCATCTGTAAGGAAACGGTCTTTTAACACTAGGCGTTGTATAACTCTGTCCTCTTTTGCCGTTGTCTTTCTTGGTCTACCAGGTTTTGTTGTGTTACTTAACCTTCCAGTTTCTTTATAGAGTTTAAGAACTCGGCTTACAACACTTTTTAAACGTTTCACACGTTTTGCGATTTCTATTGTCAACTTTTCTTTTCGTAATTTGACGATTTTAGCTTTGTCGCTTAAATCAGTTTTATTTCTTCTTGACATGATTGATATTGTGTGACTTGTAGCAATGATAATAATTAAAGTTTAGAATATTTATTTTCATCCTTTTACACAAAAAACCCTACTGTTTTAAACTTTAAACAATTATTTGTCCTTAATGTTCTTTAATTTTTGACACTTGAAATATGTAAAATGGCGGATAACTGTAAAAATATTATTTTAATTCATCTGAAAATCTCGGTAAAAGTTCAACTACATAATTTACATATGTAGTAAAATTTTCACAAAAATTAAAAGATTTTATTTTCGTTCCTTAATTTTGGACGGTACTATATATATATATATATATATATATATATATATATATATATATATATATATATATATATATATATATATATGATATTTTGCATCAGACAACTACAAGAACTTTGCTTTGAAAAAAAATTGCTGTTATCAGATGTTATTTCGATTGGCCGAAAGTGTTTCATACCTTTAGCAAGAATGCTATGAAGCAGATCTTAAATACACATTGTTGTTCTGATCAGTTATTTTCCATATTGAAATTCCTTTAGATTGACATGTGAATATGAGTGAATATTGGTATTCAGCAATTTATTTCTTTTTTATGCTTATCAATGGCGTAAAGCATGTGCAACTGCACTAATGATCTTCGCATTGTATGTGAAAATCTTTTTCCTCGTGAATTCTGATAGATGCTCACATAGCTAATATATTCAATATCGTATGAGTGGCAACACTTCTCCATTTCTCTAGATATAAATGTCAATATCTGTGTCTGGTTGTGTTGTGTTGTCCCTTGTTTCTTACTTCCTTGAGGCCGTGTTTATTATTTTGTCAATTCTTGGCATCTTTTTGTTGGAAGCGTCTTCTAGACATCGTGTGCTCTCACGTTCCGTGCCATCTCCAGTTAAGACCCGTTGTTAATATAACTTCGTTGCGTCATAGTAAAAAGAATTGAAAATAGAGGTTTATTGAGAGAAAAATGTTAAATAATCACAAGTATCATGTACACTTAATTATGTAGGAGAGATAAAAATCTTAACCTAGGTAAATGCAGATAGATAGATAGACAGACTGACAGACAGACATCGCCCATGGTCGCGTGCGACCTACAACAGGTTTGTCGTCGTTAAGACATTTTGTAAGCGATCGTTTGCATCAACGTCGAAACTCGATATCCTTTTAGATTAAACCGTTCTTTCTCGCTTTCGTACCACGTGACGTCACATTCGTGAGCCCCTCTCTGCATATCGTTATGAGACTTGGCCTCTTCTGATATCACCTGACAAATCTTAATCTGATGTCAGATCACTCCAGCACACACTCGGTGACACTCTGCGTTTCAAACACAGCAAGGTCTTTTGTAATCGCATTCATTCACCCGTTCTAAAATCTATACTAGTAAAATCTACACACCCATTATCTACCACGTGTTTCCTATAAAAGGAAAGGTTAGATAATCTAATTAAAAACTAATAGTGCATTCGTATGTAAAATTTTTCGGGAGAAGACAAGGGAAGTGGTCATGAAGCTGTAAGTGCACCCTAAGAGGACTATGTTGGCAGAACCTTCTGTAAAACTTCAAATATATTCTATTTCGATAAAAATTAAATCATAGTTATAAAATTAATTGGAGATTACAATTGAAGGGGTCCCAAAACTCGAAGGGAACTATGGGGACAGAACCTTCTTAAAACATAAAGTATATCCTATTTTGATGAAATGTAACTCATATATATAACATTGTCTTAGGGAAGACAATGGAAGTGATGCCGAAACTCTACATACCTATTTACGCGCCGAATCTCTACGTACGCCCTAAAAAAGCTGTGAACTGAACTTACCAATACTTCTAATAAATATATCCAATCTTAATTAAATTTGTATACGATACGAATTTAGAGAGTTTTCCAAATTTCAGCTTCTTTCGACTATATTAGGGGAAGAAATGTGGGCAGTACAAAAAAGAAAGTAATATACTGTTGTGAACATAGGGAAAAAGATATAGTGTTCCTCATTCAATTCCGTGCAACGGCGGGTGTTTAATAGTGTTTAATATTAGCCAGCTTCATGCTCATAATACCATTTTTGCCTTTGATTAGAAAGTTTGGATATGCTTACGAATGTACTTTCGTGGCTCACTCACAACTTGTCAGCCAGTATACGGTGGATTTTTCTCGAAAGGCTGCACCACTTTAGGTTCAGCTTTTAGTTTGGAAAAGGCAATTGTTATGTTCCAACCTGTATCATGAACGGTTATCTCTAATCCCGACATATAAGTGTTTGAGAAGAATGACAATTTGTGAATTAGAACTCAAGTTATACATTCTGAAAGGTTTGTTGGAGTATTGAGTTATCTAACTTGATAGAGTTGTGTCCCTTAGTATCTGTGTATAGAGTTGCGTCCATTTGTTTGGTGTTTACGTATTTACTGATTTAAGATGGCGTCTAGACAGGCATGTGTCGCGTTCGTTACTGTTTTATGATATTAGCAAACTTACAAGGTGAAGCGAAGTCTTTGAAGGAGACGTGGCATTTCAATTAAGACCAGGCGAACAAACGATGTGCTTGTCATATTTTCCTTATGCATGATATACTAGAGTCATACTACCTAAATCATATAAAGAGACTAGAACGTTTTCATCAACCATATCTACGGGGAATAGTGTGAACATATGTAGATATGTGATGTTAAAGCCTGCACTACCCCCTCCCCCAATAAGGACTGTATAAAGAACAATTTAATAAAAGCAAATATATACATTCATGGATACAAGACGTTACCTTTTAATTGTTTGTATTTTTTGGATCATTCAAAGTACTGTTCTAATCTTTGATGTTATTCTCACAACGTTTCCGTCGATATAACCTATGACCTACTTAAGGTGCGTCTTAATGTCAAACACGAGAATTTTGATCGTAATATTTTATTTAATCCATGAGTGTAGTTTACTCTTGTTCCGTCAGTTATGACCTGGTAGAATTCTTAAGCAATTCGTAATTCTATTCTTAGTAACGCCCATACTGAGCATTGAACCTTACACCTCCAGAAGAATATCACTTAGAATTGATTATTACTTACCACTTTTATCCGTTGAGCTACGGATCCTTGATCATCATTTATGAAATGAGGCAGTGCGGAATACCACTGGGAAAGAGGTATGAATACGTCGTCTATCCCCTACCTATGGGTTAAATAGTCGGGTAGACTGCATGCCATAGTAGGACAACTACTCCAGTATTGTTTTCGGAATTCTTGTGTTACTCAGTGACATTGGACTTGACCAAAAGTTCGATTGGGGGGGGGGGGGTTATACTAGCATTGCCTAACAGCATACACCCTCCACACCCCCTTTTTAGAAGGCATGCATTGTTTTTCGTCACTCATTTATCAATCCAAAGATTCAATAGGAATTCATACATATATTTAGTTTTTATATAAGTAAAACTGAACAGAACGAGAAGCATGATAGATTGATCAATAATAACTTGTTTATGAAATGGAAAAATGACCATGTAAAGAGGCACAACCAATAAATAAAAATAAAACATTCCTTTGAAACTGAACATCTCAGAATAGAGCAGGAAACGTCACAATAGGTGTGAGCACTTCAGCAAGACGTACTCACAATGAGATAGTGAAAGATGTTCCCTGAAGATGTCAACGTCAGACATGTCGAACACAATGGTGAGAAGGTAGAGCTGGAGGAAAAGGTGTTCAGATCTTAACAACATAGATTCGGATCGATTCTCCGTGGACAATGGAAAGAAAAAAGGTCGCCATATTGGATATTCGCTTTTGTCTGTATTCTTCACGTAATTTTCCAATTAAAAAAAATGTCTGCAACTAAAATTAACTTTCGTTTCATGAATTACAAAAAATTGAGGTTTTATACCTTTTGTTTTGCATGAGTTGCAAAAGTTTGATATTGTAAAAAAATTGCTATAATCTATAAGGGATTTTTTATAACCTCGTAAATTAAGTTAATTATAAATAATAACTTGTAAATAAATGGATGAACTATCAAGAGAAACGTTTAGCAGATTTATTAAAACTGAACACAGAATGAATTAATGAGTTAATTGGCCGCTGGACGCGATTGATATATTCACAGTCTGGCGCCGTGGTCTTTGTTTTGTTTCTCTCCGGGCAGACGACCTTTTTCCAAGGACGATAACTCTTAACTCCCGAAATGGTTCAAGGGAGGTAATTCCGTTTTCGTTAGGTGTCCTAACAGATTTACACATAGAACAATGTATAAGACACAGTAAAGCTCCGACCCAGGAAAGTAAACATTCTAACCTTCCCAATTCAAGTGAAAGTCTACAGATCGTTTTGCTTGAAAAACATATCTAGAGGTAATGGTGGCTGAGTGGTTAACGACACGGACTGCCAACTTGCCAAGTTCGAATCCAGTTGGTTCCACAGAAACACTTTCACTTAGGATGTTATCAACCTTCACGTGGTCCGTCTTGTAAGTACCGGATGTGTTTCTGAAAGAATTCTAACTCGAAAGATATCAGGGAAACAAATGCAAACAATAAATTCATCTGATTCGTACGAAATGAATAAATGAACGAAAATTAATCTCATGTGCGTCAACGTGTACGTATTCAGGCAATTGTTATTAAATAACATGTAGTTTTTTATGATGCTATTCCATTTTTTTCTGAATGATCAAATTGGTGTTTATATGTAACATGGGTTTCTTGTTCCATATTTTCTCAAGTATGTTATCATCAGGAGGAGGCACGTCTTGTGTGTTGTAATTTATTTTATTTTAGTGTTTAACGAATTGGTTAATTACATTTGAAACTTCATAAATTAAACTTTTGGGCACTTCTATCGAACATTTACCAGTTTCCGTGCACTTCGCGTCGGCAGTGTTCGGACATGCTACATAAACACCCAAGAGATAACGAAGCGAATGTTGCCAGCCGATGAATTCGATACGTTGCTGCGTCGTATTTCTTTTTTTAAATAAAAAATATTGTTCGAATAACGTATCCAATACAGAATATCCCAGCAGAAATTGGTTTTTGATTCTGCCTAAGAAGACATCCTTGTCGACTGAGACAAGTTTTATTTTGTTTAAAAAGCGGAGTTTTCCATAAATAATATTGAAAATAATGTTTAAATATTTAATTTTTGTAAATAGTCTAATGGTTTTTCGTAAATAAAAATGACATAATCGGAAGAAACATTGCAGTACGAATCAATGATTTGTTTAATTTTACCATTGAAAAATGCATTATTTTGTGAATATTTGAAAGCAGATATTTACTGCCTCAGTTATGTGGTGTTTACATGGTTAATATAAATGTATATTTAAAATGTGAATGCGTTAAAGTGTAACCCAGATTGTTTACATAACTTATAAAAAAGCATTCATAATAGCCGAATGATATTACCTTAACCTATGAAAAGGAGCGATCGTTCTTTGATTTAAAAGCTATTGTATCATGTAGACAATATGAAAAAAAGTACAAAATTAAATAATTTAGGTGATTTAACAAAAAATCCCTTCCATTAACAAAATACCCGGTGTAACTGGTGACGGTTAGAGTAGATAAATAGAAGCAAGTAAGAATGGATGCAACATTCTCTTTCGAATGTTTATTTGGGAGTGTTCCGTAACCTGGGAAAATATAATAAATATTGAAAGAAGGAAAACTAAATGCATAATTTCTGGAAACACACATAACGGCTTAGCTTAATTGGATAATGGAGCAGATTAGCATATTGAGGTTTTGGTTATTATCCTATTGTTTTACTTTAATATATAGATATAAATTATAAAAAATAATATATTGTTTAATTATTATTTATGGGATTTTAACGATAATTTATAATATATGGTTTAGTGAAAATAATAAAGTTTGTAGATTCCTAGTGAATCCGTGTAAATTACAGTCTTATTGAAAAGTTCGCCATGAGACGGAAGAAACTTACTAAACCATAGAAATGGGGTATTTATAAATTATATACGTAGCACTAATTTTGAGAGATAAATTGGTTTTTAAAACATTTTATATGGATTTTATTTTGTCTGAATTTTATGGATAATCAGGAAACTTCTTGCTTATTTTACTTAATTCATTAGGTTGGTGGCATTAGTCTCTTCATTTTTATTTTAGAATCAGATAGAGATCATGCGAAGGTTACACGTGAAAGTGCATTGCAATAGATTTGACAGAACTCGAATATGAAGAGTAATACTATTTCGTGTTGTTTTCATGTCAAAATTAATGCTTATTGTTTTAATGTTTTCACCGATGTGTCCTCCTACATCATTCAACTGCGTGTTAATTTTATAAGGTGATTATTCCATCGTAATTAAATAAAACTTTTATTGAAAACTGATACAAACAATTTCGAAATGCAAGGGCTCATCTAAAACAATGCTTGGTGCTTAGTATACTCAAGAATAAACATAAAAACATTATTTGGCCTGATTTAATTACGTAAGAAATATTATCGTACACATATATTCAACAGTAATTGTACCCCCTAAAGTCCAATCCTTCCTTAAGGGATAGGTAACAACGTGGTAGTGTCAGTACTACCCGGCTAACAGGGCTCTGGGGGAACTTTAGGAGGAGTCGGTATCAGGATCCGTAGTGCTCTGGTCGTCTCTGCCTCTGCGTGTGGCAATCAAAGACCAACGTAGAAGGCTTCATGCAGACCATGATTGTTTGCGAATACTTGCTAAATAATTCATAATGAAAATATTTCCTTTATAACGTAGCCAATACAGAATATTCCCGAAGTAATTTTTTTCCCGCTTAATAAGATATCGATAATGACCGAGGCAATTTTTATTTTGTTTGAAGAACGGAATTAAAAATATAATAATGATGTAAAATAGGTTTTTCATACGGTATTTTTCTGAATCGTCTAATAGTTCTTTTTTTTTTTTTAAATAGAAATGAAATCAAACAAATCAACGTGATAGTGTAAGGGATACCCGGCAAACAGGGCTCTGATGAAACACCAGGAGAGGTCGTCATAAGGATTCGTAGTACCCTGGTCGTCTCTGCCGCTGCGTGTGGCTATCAAAGACGTGTCAGGCGCGGAACCGCAATTCAATGGAGCTTCTGATTATTCCATTTGTGTTTTCTGTGCCAAACCGGTGTTCCCGGTGTTGGAAGTAAAGACTTACAAACCTGCAATCTTGCAGGTTAATGAATAGCTGAAGACAATCGTGAGGACTTCATGCAGACCATACGATCCTGAGGCACGTTCTTTGTGAGCTCTATGCAGAAGTCCAACTCTCTTAACAACAACAACAACAACAACAACAACAACAGCAGCAGCAGCAGCAGCAACGGCAGTAACCGTATTTCATTGTAAGAAAAACAAGCACGTTACATGAATGGGGAGTGCACCTGTATAAATTAAGATCTCAAACTAAGCTAAACGTGGCGTAAACATAAATATTAAAGTCTGTGTGGACAATAGTCCGGTAAAAAAACAATATAAATCAGAAAGCTATAATTTTCTCGAATATTGCATTAGATTTCACAACTATTCACTTGTCGAACAATTACAAGTTTTCCAAGTAACTATCATTGATGACTCAACGTAATGAGAAGCCGTATTTAAATTTCAAGGAACCAGACCACTCATACCAGTTCATGCCTTCCAAAGCAATTATAGCATTATTTTGACAACGAAAAAAAATACAAATAGCTGCATGATAAATACTCGGTTCTAAAAAAACGAATTTATTTTAAATTCCAAGAATGTATTTTTTTTACTCGTAAGCAATTGTAGTTGTTCTTTGCGTATCTTTGAAGCATGTGGTCATACGACAGTTTCCCACTTTTTATGCAGTTCTTTGCGTTAGTGCTGTACTTTGACATACATTTCAAGCTGCACAGGTTAGGCAGTAGGGAACAGACAAGGCAGTGTTGCATCGTATGGTCCCCCCTCTCTACATTTATATGGTTGGGTTAGTTTTGTAACCCCATCTATTTATAGCAACATTTGATCGCTCCATTCCGACAAATAACGATAGAGTAGAGAAATATTAGCAACATATCACCCCTGAGAAAGGGACTTAGGAAAGAGAAGAGACAATTCAACCACTAGATTTTGAGATAACAACCCACAAAACTTACCATCCAACATCTTTCATTTCTTTACCTAATGGCTACCCATCCTTCAATTCTTTCTTTTACACTACATCTTTTAATTCCCCAATCGCACCTTTTCTATCTGTTTGGTCTTGAACGATTTTATATCTTTAAAAATCGAATTTCAACGACGCAGTTCATCACATTATTAAAATAAAATATATCAATAAAAAAATCGATATTTAAAAATCGATTCTCAACTTTCATCTAGGGTCGCTATGAAAAATGGATTCGTTACGTTGATAAAATAATTCAACCCTCAGCTAAAAAGACAACAACGCTAGACAAATCAAACAGAATCTATACACCCATAAGCTGAGTTACCTGAAAGTTAAACAAATAGCTATAATGAGTTTAAACGTTTATCAAGAAGATATTACAGCAAATACACGATGGAAAACAGGAAAAAGACTCATATTGAGGTAGATTTTATTGTTATGATGACAAATCAATTTTCTCACAAAATAAATAAAAAGAGAATCAAATAAATAATGTCAGTATTGCAGCTCGCTTGGCAGCCATGATTCTTTTTGTAATACAAAACGTATGATTTTGATTGATATTTCAAGAAAACGAAAATAACCAAAAAATACGGCTCATATCCGATAAAAACGAACCAGACACGCAACATCAATGCAACATTAGATATAAACCAAGAAAGCGATTAATTTAAGAGAAAGTTGGAGCCAATAAAGACGACATCAAATTTCGTCGTCGTATTTTCTTCATAAGAACGTAGTAATATTTCCCGCCAAATATATCGCTAATACTCGTCAATATCAAACTCTAAAAATGACTATCAAGAATACCCGGCGTAGTTTGGATAGGTAACATAAAATAAGAGTTGTGCAATATATATAGTTAAAAACATCAACTCATGTTCATAAAGAAAAAGGAAAGAAAAATATTGTCCAGCTACAAAAAATACACAATTTATAATAATAAAGACTTTAATGAGACTTTAATAAAGACTTTAATATATACTTTAATAAGACTGGAAATAGATTGAACACTTACATTTTTTTTTACTAATATAGATTTTATTATCAGTAACTAAGATCAAGCCTCATCTTCTTTGCACATAAAATCAAATTTTCAAACGTGATTATTCTTTTATTTTTCATTATTATGAGTTACTATAAAAAGTAAGATTACGATGAAGCCTCCCATTATTTGCTCATGATAACAAATCTGCATACGTGATAATTAGAGCGAGCCGGGCACACGCACGTTAACTATTATTATATAAATGCCATTAAAACAACAAAACGATAAAAAATGTATTTATATCAAATATGATACTAAAACCAGACATCATAAATTTACACTATAGAGACATTTATATAAAGTGAGTACCCAAACACCGGAAAATTAGACGATGTAGATATTTATATTGAGAAAAACCTTAAGACGTGAAATCGAAAAACTAGTAAATAGAGATATATATCTTCAGTATTATCATAAAACCAAACACCAGAAAACTAAACAATGTAGATATTATTATAGAGTATAATCTTATGACCAGGGATCGTTAAACTAGAAAATATAGATATTTATATTCAGTATTATCATAAAATTAAACACCGGAAAACTAGACAATGTAGATATTATTATAGAGTATAATCTTAAGACCAGAGATCATTAAACTAGAAAATAGAGATATTTATATTCAGTATTATCATAAAATTAAAAACCGGAAAACTAGACAATGTAGATATTATTATAGAGTATAATCTTAAGACCAGAGATCGTTAAACTAGAAAATAGAGATATTTATATTCAGTATTATCATAAAACCAAACACCGGAAAACTAGACAATGTAGATATTATTATAGAGTATAATCTTAAAACCAGAGATCGTTAAACTAGAAAATAGAGATATTTATATTCAGTATTATCATAAAATTAAACACCGGAAAACTAGACAATGTAGATATTATTATAGAGTATAATCTTATGACCAGAGATCGTTAGACTAGAAAATAGAGATATTTATATTCAGTATTATCATGAAACCAAACACCGGAAAACTAGACAATGTAGATATTATTATAGAGTATAATATTAAAACCAGAGATCGTTAAACTAGAAAATAGAGATATTTCTATTCAGTATTATCATAAAATTAAACACCGGAAAACTAGACAATGTAGATATTATTATAGAGTATAATCTTATGACCAGAGATCGTTAGACTAGAAAATAGAGATATTTATATTCAGTATTATCATAAAACCAAACACCGGAAAACTAGACAATTTAGATATTATTATAGAGTATAATATTAAAACCAGAGATCGTTAAACTAGAAAATAGAGATATTTCTATTCAGTATTATCATAAAACCGAACACCGTTTAAACTAGACGATGGAGATATTTATATTATATATAATCCTAAAAGAACACATCACGAAAATAGACAATGGAGATATTTCTTGCTCTTATTCTAACAAAAATATATAACATTTGCTTAAAGGAGAAATGCTTTCCATCTCCTTCGAAAACCTCCTTCGTCTGCCTATTGTTTAAAACACTGGTTATCAGTCTTCTGCATTTCAGTACAGACCTATCAGTATTTTATGCATCATTGGTTGGTGACCATTTGAGAATACCAGGCGCTGTATGTAGGAGGACGTCGACACCTGTTTGCAAAAACTGCAAAAACCAAACGGCGTAATTTCACTTAATCGGGATATACATGCGACTGGAGATCACTTGTGAATGTGACACTCCCATGAAACCGGTTCAACCTGCCCAGGGTTAATGTTGCACCAGGTACAATACGGTAATATATCTTCTGTTTCTTATATCTCTTTTCTCACCGGAATAACGTTGCTAGCCTCTCTCTTTTCTATTATTTAAATAAAAGGTCCTCGACTGAGTTCCAATCGTTGGTTCTTCCGAATATTGTTAAGAAAATTAACATCTATGCTGATGATACCACTTTCTATTTTGGTGTTGCTTCTCGTCGATTTCCCATGGATCAGTCGAAATAGGCAGCTGATCTAAAAGTTGAACTGGGTTCAGTTGTGTATTGGAGTACGAAATCGCTTGTTTCATTTAATCACATTAAGACTCAGCTTGTGTCTTTCAATCGTGGGCGTGTTCCTTTTCTTCCTGAGATTCTTATAGATGGCTCTACTCTTGAGAAGAAATGGACACTGAAAATTCTTGGTCTTTCTCTCTCATCAAATCTTTCTTGGGGTTCATACATTAAATCCATTGCCTTTTTCTGCTTCTTGTAAAGTCGGTTCTCTCTATCGCTCCAAACACTTTCTCACGCCTGAGACTATTCTCTATCTCTAAAAATCTACAATCAGACCATCACACCATGAGCTGTCATATTGTGGCTGGTGAATCTCTGTCCTATTTGAGGGTTCTAGATAAGGTACAGAACGTGTCTGCAATTTAATTGGCCCTACCATTTCTTCTCTGCACCCTATCTCTCACATACATGATGTTGCTAGTCTCAGTCTTTTCTATAAATACTATTATGGCATGTGTTCTTCATAATTATGTGACCTATTCCCCACTTCTTTTGTTCTAGCCCGTTTGACTCCTTGGTCTAGTGGTCCTCATCAATCCGCTGCTTTTATGCCTTATTGTAAAACAGCTTCCTATTCCAGTAGTTTCTTTAAAAAACCTCATGCTTGTGGAACTTTCTTTCTGCTGACTGTTTCTCTCCTACCTATAACTTTAGTCTTTTCAAGACTAAGGCCAATAGGAATTTCCTGTCTTTGCGATAATCATTTTTATTCTTGCTAGCTCCTTATATCAAGTGGCTTCGTGTGATGTTTGAAACGATTTCGATTAAAAAATAACATTCTTAACATAAACTCGTTTCCCTACCACAACGATTTTTTTCCTTTCTTTTTCTATGTATCTAACGTCAGGCGAAATTTCGATGAAGAGAGTTTCTTTTCAAGGGCTTCCCATCTGTGGAGCATATTGTCACGGTCAGTAGATATCTATCATGAACCTCCCCCACAAGTATTCAAACTTGGTCCTAACAACTGTTCCATCTAATTAACTTTTTTCCTCGAGTGGTGTTTGCCCTTGATTTAATAAAAGAAAATATGATCTTTAAAGTGGACATGACAAAATAAGACACTCGAGGCATTTATATTCAGATAACCATAAGACAGCATATCACTAAAGTAGAAAATATATAGTTTTGAATATAACCCTTATCTGATATATGACGAACAATTCAGTCCTGTGTCGTGTAAGCCTTTTTACAGGACTTAATATAGACACTTCAGAGTTAGTAAATTAGTTACAACGTAGGTCTATGCACTCTGAAATGTTTGTAATGAGTTATTATATAAGAATATAGACACTTCAGAGTTAGTAAATTAGTTACAACGTAGGTTTATGCACTCTGAAATGTTTGTAATGAGTTATTATATAAGAATATAGACACTTCAGAGTTAGTAAATTAGTTACAACGTAGGTTTATGCACTCTGAAATGTTTGTAATGAGTTATTATATAAGAATATAGACACTTCAGAGTTAGTAAATTAGTTACAACGTAGGTTTATGCACTCTGAAATGTTTGTAATGAGTTATTATATAAGAATATAGACACTTCAGAGTTAGTAAATTAGTTACAACGTAGGTCTATGCACTCTGAAATGTTTGTAATGAGTTATTATATAAGAATATAGACACTTCAGAGTTAGTAAATTAGTTACAACGTAGGTTTATGCACTCTGAAATGTTTGTAATGAGTTATTATATAAGAATATAGACACTTCAGAGTTAGTAAATTAGTTACAACGTAGGTTTATGCACTCTGAAATGTTTGTAATGAGTTATTATATAAGAATATAGACACTTCAGAGTTAGTTAATTAGTTACAACGTCTATTTATGCACTCTGAAATGTTTGTAATGAGTTATTATATAAGAATATAGACACTTCAGAGTTAGTAAATAAGTTACAACGTAGGTTTATGCACTCTGAAATGTTTGTAATGAGTTATTATATAAGAATATAGACACTTCAGAGTTAGTTAATTAGTTACAACGTAGGTTTATGCACTCTGAAATGTTTGTAATGAGTTATTATATAAGAATATAGACACTTCAGAGTTAGTAAATTAGTTACAACGTAGGTTTATGCACTCTGAAATGTTTGTAATGAGTTATTATATAAGAATATAGACACTTCAGAGTTAGTAAATTAGTTACAACGTAGGTTTATGCACTCTGAAATGTTTGTAATGAGTTATTATATAAGAATATAGACACTTCAGAGTTAGTAAATTAGTTACAACGTAGGTTTACGCACTCTGAAATGTTTGTAATGAGTTATTATATAAGAATATAGACACTTCAGAGTTAGTAAATTAGTTACAACGTAGGTTTATGCACTCTGAAATGTTTGTAATGAGTTATTATATAAGAATATAGACACTTCAGAGTTAGTAAATTAGTTACAACGTAGGTTTATGCACTCTGAAATTCTTGTAATGAGTTATTATATAAGAATATAGAATGCAAATAAAAGTAAAATACATCACTTATATTATCGTTTCGAACACGTGGCGTAACGGATAAAAGTGCTATGTGATAATCAACTTTAAGTAATATTCTTCTAGAGGTTAAATGTTAAATCCTAAGTGCGGACGATATTAAGAATAGAATTACGAATTATTTATGACTTTTTCCCGAACATGGCTGAGTGAACGCAAGCTAAGCTCCATCGTGGTTTAAATAAAGGATTCCGTTCGACACAAAGCTTCCGAGTTTGACCTAAAAATTGCCGAGTTCGACAAAGCGCACCTGAAAAATATCCTCGGTTACTTCGGCTGAAACGTTGTAAGAATAACATCAAATGTGAGTCAGAATAATACAAATAATACAACTTTATTATCTTTTTACACATATAAAACGGCACGGATGGAGAATGTAACTCCCAACTGAATTATAATTTCCTCCCTTTTCTTACCTCTGAGATTTGATCCATACTTAAGTTACATCAGATTACAGTAATTATGAGAATTTGACCGACAGTTTGAATATTTTATGAGTCGTTAATGTCAGCTTGAGACAAGATGATTAACACTTTTCTAAGCGCCAACCTTCAGTCGTATATGGTCTGATATTTAGACGAACGAAGTATTGAAAATATATTTTATTATTTGCAGATATGAACTCTTGAACCCATTGAAAGCGAAACGACTGTCTCTGCATTGTTGGCTCATCCATCGCGGGAATTCCATATGATAGTAATATTAAGTTTCTTGCAGACGTTAGTACTGATAACATATTTTTAAAAACCTATAAAATTGGCAAAAATGTAATCTTTTTATATGGATTACAAAATTTTCTAAGAATTTGATGAAGTTAGTTACATACATATACTGGCACATATGTGATATATATATATATATATATATATATATATATATATATATATATATATATATATATATATATATATATATATATATATAGTACCGTTCAAAATTAAGAAACAAGAATTACATCTTCTGAATCTAAACAAAATTATATATTAATTTTTGTGAAAATTTCACTGAATATACACATTATGTTGTTGGACTTTTACCGAGATTTTCAGATGAATTAACATAATATTTTAAAAGTTATCCACCATTTTACAGATTTCAAGTGTCCAAAATTAAGGAACAAAATATGATTTTTAACTAAATCACATTAAAAAGGCAAAAGAGATTTACTATTTGGTACTTCCACCTTTGTTTTCAATAACTGCGGCGCATCTACGACTGAAGGATTTCACTAAATCTTGACATTGGGTCACAGTTATTTTGACCCATTCATCTTTCAGTTTTAGCTACATGTCTTCGATGTTTTCCGGATTCTTTGCCGTAACATTCTGTCCTAGAGTATTCCATAAGTTTTCTATAGGATTCATGTCAGGTCTCTGAGCAGGCCAGTCCATTACCTCTACTTCTTGATCAGCCAGATAATTCATGACTAGCTTTGCCTTATGGTAGGGAGCATTATCCTACATAATAACAGGCTTTTCGATACCAGAATTGTGCAACACTAGCAAAACATTCTGTTCTTGTATACAGTGGCATTTACTATAGTATTTAAGCGTATAAGTGGTGATGTACCCTGCCATGATATCATGCCGAAAGCCATCATGCTAACTCCACCAAATTTAACAGTTTTTTTGATGCAGCTAGGATCCAAACTTTTGCCTTTTCTTCTTACAAATTGTTTTCCATCACTGCCAAATACATTAAATTTCGATTCGTCACTAAAATAAACCTTTTTTCAATTTTCTTCTGACAATATAACATGCTTTTTAGCTGTTTTTTTTTTTAAATTTTTTTTTTTTTTTTTACTTATTAGCAGTTTTTTTCGAGGAGATCTTGCAAAAAGACTTATTTCGCGCAACCTTCTGGACACAGTTTGTCGTGAAACATTCGTGACACCTCCATTTGTTTAGAAATTATAATAACTGTAAGGAAACGGTTTTTTAACAATATACGTTGTATAACTCTGTCGTCTTTTGCCGTTGTCTTTCTTGGTCTACCAAGTTTTTTTGTGTTACTTAACCTTCCAGTTTCTTTATAGAGTTTGAGAACTCGGCTTACAACACTTTTTGAACGTTTCACACGTATTCCGATTTCTTCTATTGTCAACTTTTCTTTTCGTAATTTGACGATTTTTGCTTTATCGCTTGAATCAGTTTATTTCTTTTTGACATAATTGATATTGCGTGACTTGCAGCAGTGATGATAATTAAAGTTTAGAATATTTATTTTCATCCTTTTATAAAAAAAAACCCCTACTGTTTTAAACTTTAAACAATTATGTTTCCTTAATGTGCCTTAATTTTTGACACTTGAAATATGTAAAGTTGTAGATTACTTTAATAATATTATTTTAATTCATCTGAAAATCTCGGTAAAAGTCAAACTACATAATTTACATATGTAGTGAAATTTTCACAAATATAATTTATTTGAGATTAGGAAGATTTTATTTTTGTTCCTTAATTTTGGACGGTACTGCATATATTTGAATTACCTACTAGACACCGTCCTCGAGTGTTTGCGGTCTTTCTGTATAAGAGTTTGTCAACACAACCTGACATGAGAATACTTAACCCTACAAGTATACCCTGACCAAATATTGAAAATAACATAGTATTGGAAGTCCAAATAAGATCCGCTCAACACGGCTATACACTGGCTCATACGAGGAATGGTGCATCTTATCCTAGTGATGTTACCTCAAGTAACATCACTTAGCTGGATACTTAACCAGACTAGATATTTTTTTGTTAATTAAATACATGAACATGTGTGCATATGTGACACACACACACACACACACACACACACACACACACACACACACACACACACACACATATATATATATATATATATATATATATATATATATATATATATATATATACGAGGCCTGTCTAGAAGGTATCTGATCTTAAGGCAGAAAATAATTTCAAAAACGTGACAGAGTTGGGAGCCTAATCCCCTTTAAAGTAGGCCCTTATACTTGCACACACTAAGCCCATCGATCTATATACTACCGGAAACACCTCTGGAAGTCTTCTTTTGGTATGGTGTTGACTCGCCGCCGTCGTTTAAGATTCAGCAGGTGTTTGGAGAAGATGCAATGGGTGTAACACAAGTTAAGGAGTAGTTTAACAGATTCTAAAAATGGCCACACATCAGCGGGGAGCTATCAGCGTTCTGGCAGGCCCCAAACCGCTCGGAGTGCAACTTTTGTTGAGAGGGTGCAAAAAAAGAGATAATGTTGGAACGCGGCGGCGGAGATGAACACCATTCCAAAAATAGACTTCCAGAGGTGTTTCCAGCGGTAGATGGTTCGGTGGGCTAAGTGTATGCAAACACAAAGGGCCTACTTTAAAAGGGATTAGGGTCCTAACCCGTCAAGTATTTGAAATATTTTTCTAGCCTAAAGTCGGACACGTTTTAGACCTCGTATATGTTTAGATTACGTATTAGACACCGTCCTCGAGTGTCTGCGGTCTTTCTGTACAAGGGGTTGTCAACCCAACATGACATGAGTATACTTAACCGTACAAGTATACCCTGACCAAATATTTAAAATAACATAGTATTCGAAGGCCAAATAAGATCCGCTCGACACGGCTATACAATGGCTCATACGAAGAATGGTGCACTTTGTCCTCGTGATATTACCTCAAGTAACATCACTTAGCTGGATACTCCACCAGACTAGATAAATTCTTGTCCTGGAATCTGCTAAGACCAAGTGACCACAATAATGGTATACTATAGTTGACTGGTCAATTTGGGAAGGAACATTAATGTTCTTCACTTTATTTATTACCTCCACGTTTGATAGGTAAAGAGAACTTTAGTTTAACACTCGAATATCTATGCATCTCATATAGAGATTAAGTGTTAGCCCCACGAAGAGGCCCATTGATTTCTGAGACTTTACACTGAAGTACAATATATATATATATATATATATATATATATATATATATATATATATATATATATATATATATATATATATATATATATATATATATATATATATTATTTCATGTATTCACATGAAATGTTATAAGGAGATATAATATTTTATTTATCGATTTTCAGTATTTACTTTCACAGTGCTCAGTACGTGAGTAGAGCTAGGTAGTAAGTTATAAAAATATATTTATAGCAA
The DNA here is from genome assembly GCA_963556195.1 of Sepiola atlantica. Taxonomy (NCBI): domain Eukaryota; kingdom Metazoa; phylum Mollusca; class Cephalopoda; order Sepiida; family Sepiolidae; genus Sepiola; species Sepiola atlantica. Next base: position 191,925,711 of record OY744519.1, on the reverse strand, counting down.
TTAGGCTACACGGAGGCTTTTGTGTTTCATCCCTGGAGGGAATCGTTAGGTTAAAATGCCGAATTAGCCTGACAATTCCCCAAGGAGATTAAACGCGGAAGCGTCTGTGTAGCTTAATTGCCATAAATATATTTTCCTAACGTACTAAATATATATATATAAATATATATATATATATATATATATATATATATATATATATATATTATTTCATGTATCCACATGAAATGTTATAAGAAGATATAATATTTTATTTATCGATTTTCAGTATTTACTTTCACAGTGCTCAGTACGTGAGTAGAGCTAGGTAGTAAGTTATAAAAATATATTTATAGAAATTAAGCTACACGGAGGCTTTTGTGTTTCATCCCTGGAGGGAATCGTTAGGCTAAAATGCCGAATTAGCCTGACAATTCCCCAAAGAGATGAAACGCGGAAGCGTCTGTGTAGCTTAATTGCCATAAATATATTTTCATAACTTACTAAATATATATATATATATATATATATATATATATATATATATATATATATATAAGATCTCATGAATTAGCAGGCCAATTTATTATTCTAGCAAAACATTGAAAGAATTTTACCTGCTATACAACACCACTGCACTACTTAAGTATAACTCTTAGCCTTTTGTTCAGCATCAAAGTGTAATATCTTCTCTGATACTAAACTTCATCTATCCGCTGTCAGTGAAGTAGAATTCTTTTAGATTGAAGCGATTTTAATTTTTGTTGCAATTCAGAGTTACCCTTTTTGGGGTACTGGATTTTTCTCACAGTAAAAACCAAACTACCTTGTGTCTTACTCTGCCACGTGGGGAGGCAAGTAAATAAGAACAAAGCTATTTCTAATAATACGGGTTCTAGCTCAATCAATGTGAACATCTGTTATCACCCAGCTCTCCCTTTTCATTTAACTGTAGGACGGATAATCCTTTATATATATATATATATATATATATATATATATATAGTAAGTTATTGAAATATATTTATGCCAATAAAGCTACACAAAGGCTTCCGCGTATCATCCCCGTAGGGAATCGTTAGGCTAAAATCCATGGAGTTTGTGTTGCCGGGTGTTTTTTTATATATACACATAGTGTTTAGTCTAGCTAATTAACCAATCGGATTCTTTGTTATTCTCTAAGCCAATCGTTAGGCGTCTAACAAACAAAAGCTCGGGTTATTTTACTTTCTATTCTTTGTTCTGTTTTCTATAGGGTGGCCCGTGTCTGTTTCTTTGTTGTGTCGAAATAATGCGTGAACTTATTTTAACACGTGTGTGCTTGTATTTCTATTTTAGGTTTTGGTTTAGTTTAGTTTTTTATTTATTTATTTGTTCATTTATTTATTTATTTATTTATTATGTATTGTTAACGTAAGGTAAATATTATTCTGAGTAAGCCGTTGTTTGCTATTTCACTTCTACAGTTTAATAAGTTTTGGGGATCTTTAAAGTTTAAGCTGTCAAATTTCTCATTAAGAAGACTTTACACGGGTTGTCTAAATTTCTACATGTACTGGCCTGTCGTATTATTTTTCATTCGATTATTGGTGAGCGTCCGCTATCTTTGAGCTTAATGTCCATAAATATATTCTCATAACTTACTACCTGGCTCTACTCATGTATTGAGCATTGTTGAAGTAAATACTGATAATTGATACATAAAAGATTATATCTCCTTATAACTTTTCATGTGGATACAGCTCACGACAAATGAAACGGACCGTAAAAATATATCTCACTGAAATGCTACGTTTTTTGGAAATGTGAAAAAATAAAGATTATAAAATAAAAACATAGTTATTGGAATATGAAATGAACCTGACTTATATATATATATATATATATATATATATATATATATATATATATATATATCAGAGAAACGGAATCGCGAAAAGTAATCATGTTTTTTATCATGAACATGGGAATTAATTTTACGACGACCTTTCCGCTACATGTACGCTCCAGACTCCAATTCCGGACCAGAAAACAATCATGTTCGAGTGTGAAAGTACATCGCCATCTTTAAAGTATGTCTTATATCGTGTTTTACTATTTTGAATTTAATGGTCGCTTTCAGAAGAAATTACCTCTATAAAACTAAAAAGAGATCGGTTGGTCTGTATGTAGACATCATTAAAAATCCACTATTCCCTCGCCATAACAAATCACACGTGATACAATTGATAATGTTATTATTAATCTTGCACATCATTTACAACTGGTAATTTTCAATGAACTTAGATGCAACCCGTCTTCGTAAATAAGTAAAATTGTCACGCTCGTCGAACATAATGGGCAACCATTAGGTTCATCTGGGTAGGAGTGATGGAGGCAGACAAGGGGCGAAACAAATGGCTATAATGATGTCTACATTTAAGTGAGGCAGCAGTAGAGAGTAATTTACACGTGTTGATGTATACAAGGGGGTTGTTGTTAACTAACTGTGCCAGAAAAATAAAAGAATAAAAAAGTTTTGACTGTCATTCAATTTCCAACCGAATTCCGTGCAACCCACTTTCTCTCTCCCTTTCTCTCACCAATCCAAATCGCTTCTCGACCCTTCCCAGCTGTCCTCTTCATTTATATCAGCTGATATAAACATATGCAAATCAGAGACCACCATAAAAACCTGAACCGATAAAGAGAAGCTCTTTTTTAATCTGCAGACACGACATGCGAAGGACCTCATTCTTTTTCCTGACGGTGAGTGTTCCTCTTCATAGACTGTCAGATAGTGAGAGTAATATATAAGCACTTAGTAAGAGATAGATGACTTAGTAAGTCATTTTCAAACTGTGTCTAATTAGAACAGGGGCGGGCAACCTTTTCAGAATGAGGGCCTGATGAGACTTTTGGAAGGAGTTCGCGGGCCGGAGTGAAAAACGAAATCTCAGAATTACTGTATTTTGTTTACATGAATAAATTGTACAAACATTGCATTGAACACTCTACAAATCTGATATTTTCTCTCAGGAGACTTCTGTATGTGATGTTATAAAAGGCGCCGACGAAGAGCCATTTTGGAATCATAAAAAATAATGACAGGGGAAGTAGCAAGTTGATCCAGCATTCGTTTTGACACACCTCACATAGGTTCTATGTTTCATGCCCTTTCCTCGTCTCACCTTTCCCCTTTGCCTCTCACTTTCTCTTTTTCTATTTTTATCCCTTAATAGTTAAGGAAAAATGAAATATACATGCATCATCGCTCGCTGATATTCATACACTTTTATCCCCCGGTAATCTTAATTGAAACCTACTTTTACGTCTATGTCACAAAATGATATGAGTTTTACTGGGAGGTCCGCGGGCCGGATTGTAATAATAAAGCATAGCAGGGTGGCGGGCCGGATGCTAAGCCTTCGCGGGCCGGAGGTTGCCCTCCTCTGAATTAGAACAATGACAAATGATTGTTTTCAAACATAAATCCATCGCAAAACAAAAGAATATTTGAACATGCATTGTGCGTGAATAAATATATGAGAAAAAACTTTAGGGAAACAAACGTGTATTGACTTAGCTTTAGTATAATAATAGTGTTAACTAACTGTGCCAGAAAAATAAAAAGAATTAAAAACAATAAAAGTTTTGACTGTAATTCAATTTCCAACCGAATTTCGTGTAATCCACTTTCTCTCTGCCTTTCTTTCTCCAATCTAAATCGGTTCACCTTCCTTCTCAGCTGTCCTCTTCATTTATATCAGCTGATATAGACATATGCAAATCAGAGACCACCATGAAAACCTGCACCTATGAAGAGAAACCTTTTTTTTTAATCTGCAGACACGACATGCGAAGCAACTCATTCTTTTTGCTGACGGTGAGTGTTCCTCTTTATTGTGAAACTTGTTAAGTAATACCAACACACATTTTGCTACACTACTGCCCACCTAGAATCCCCTATAAATCAGACCCCTAATCACAGTAGTCTCTTACGTCTCAGTAGCAATATGCCTAGTTTGGGGTAAACAAAATGTAAAATAATGAGTTTATGGATTAGGGGTAATTGAATATCAATCTGTATTATAATTAAATTGTGGTTGTGATCTGCGGTTTTATTTGTCTCCATGTTCGAATAAATTAGATAGGATATCCATCCGATGCATAGATGAAAATGTAGACGATTGCATTGAAAATTAATTAAGTAACAGCTTGGAGTTAATGTTTACAAAAACGGGGGTGTCACTTCGAAAATTCCATCATGAGCTTATGAGTTTGATGAACTAGCAATAGAACCCCCGATTCGTACGACTCGCTAGATCAAACTGCTAGGCGGGAAACAATCTGCCTGTGTCCTAAACAAAAACTAGTCTAACAAATTGTATTCCTACGTTAAACATTCGATTGGTCAATTGGGTTAATTACTCAGTGGTACCTGTCTATTTATATCAAGGGGAAATAGTACATCAAATATGTGACTACTGCAGCATAATTGTTTTAATATTAAATTTAAATGATAAACATATAGAAAATTTAATCAACTGTGCAATGTAAACAAATCATATTCGTTTTTCTTAGTTCCTTATATGAGTTCTAATACGAGTCATTACCAGTGATCGATCCTTGGTAAAGATAGGTAGTGTTTTCACTGAAGTATGAATTACAACAAGTCTCCTCAGATTTCTAGTACTCCCCGCCTCTTTCGAGCAGCATTTCAGATCACTTTGCTTTTCGGCAACAACTGTTTACCATTAAGTTCGTGCTGATCACATCTGGTGATTTTCTCTGGAATTTGAGTGACAATAAGTCTCATCAGAATTCCAGTCTCTTCTGTGTAGTTTCAGTGGATGTATAATTGGTGCTTTCCGTCCTCGATCTTTCTATCCTCACATACGCTTCACGATCATTTTCTGTAATAAAAACCGATGTTATTGTCACCGCTTTTGATTTTTCTGTGTGGTGCCGTATAGGGGTTGTAAAAGTATGATATTTACCTTATAAATTAACCCGGAGGTCACGGTTCCCTTGGGTTAATCTTTGTATTTTATAATTTTTACAAATATTTATTTCATCATGTGGTTGCCCAGTGTTACATAGCTATGCGGGTTGGTTTCTGAACTTGTATGATACTATTGTGGCCCGGGGATTTATCCACGTGTCAAAACCTTAATTTGAGGCACCATCGTGATAATATACATCGTGGTCACGGGAGCAAGCCGGGGGGGGGGTTAGAGGGTGGAACACGAGTATTGCATTCGTTCTGACAAGCTCTGTTAATCGTTTTACACCCATGCTGTGTTTGAAGATCCTTATAACTTTAGTGTATTAACGTCGCTAGTGTGGAACGTCTTGAGGTAAGTATGTTAAATAGTGGGGGTGCCAAAGGAGGGAGGACGCTCTGAAAGGTGGGAGGAGTGAAGGCGGCAGTCAAGAATGACGTCATATCCGTTCGGGGCTGTTTGGGTCTTTTGCCACTGACTCACCAACAGAAGCGGATGTGAAGAACCCAAAGTCCGTCCTCTCCAACCCGGGAGGGGGAAAGACGGAGACGGTGGACACAGATAGCCAAAAGTGAAAAGGTATCTCCCTCCAAGTAATTCCTTCCTTCTCTCTCTCTCTCTCTCTCTCTCTCTCTCTCTATCTCTCTCTCTCTCTCGTACAATAAGTTCTATCTATTGGTTTATGTTAAAGAAAACTGTTAAAAACCCAACAGGCGTCCGCGTGGTTTTGCTTACAGCGATGATGACGGTGACAGTAACGACCACAGTGGTCAAGATCAGCGTCCCTGCGTTATCGTTCAGCAGTGTGTTTAATAACAACGACGATGCGGTCGAGATACACCGGTCAACGGTGTAGAAAATCCAGTGTTCCACGGTTGGAAGGTAAGCAGGAATACAACATCAGTGTCTGTTGGCATTACTTCTGACCAGAGAAAATGTTGTCTGGATTTCAGGGACGAAAATCGATGATTATGCAAGCTGAAAAGAAATGGCACAACAAAAACTGATCAGTGGTGTCTTACAAAAAATATAATTTATTTTTAAAGTGTTATTATTTCAGTAAAGTGCTGATAAATGATTTGTCCGCAACCCAATGGAGCGCAATAGCCGCTGTCAGACATACGTCTCTCTCATACTGCAAAACTGAATAACTTCCCTCAGTAATAGAAAGAAATGCTACCATTAAAGGACACCTCTTCTCCGTCACGAAATCTGTATGAGCCGGAAAAAAAACTGCCAACGTGTCAACCTCGGATGTTCACCCGTGTTGACCCAACGTACTTAATGACAGCTGTGTTATTTAAAGACAGAACGGGTAAGGGTTTGACTGACAGCGCCAGTAAGATTAACCATTGATGGATTCTGAGAACAATACTTGGGCGATATTCGATATCTAAAAAAGGTAGGTAGCAATTTCAATTGATTATTCTTGTACATTAATTACTCAATCTTTCTATTACTTTCATCAGTGCCGTGATTTGTATGGTGTCAATTTCACTTTTCATTTTCCAGGTTTATCGGAACTTTTTCTGGCGTTCCTACAATTATTGATATTACTGTAGTTTTTTCATGTTCCATATTACTGTCTTTCTATGGCAAGCTCTATGCATTTTCTTAGTGATTCTGATCTTTTTAGCTTCAGCCCATGAGGTGCTGGGACGGCGAAATATATTATGTATCAGTTTTTTTATTTACTTCTTGTTGACTTTTATCATGACTGGTTCTCTAGCTTTTATAAGTTTGTATAGTTGTATTTTCATGTCCCACAGGATATTATGGATTTTGTTTTAAAATACTGGCCAGGTCAATACCTATATTATTTGTCAATATTTCAAAGGTTCAACCGTTTATAAAGTTTTTACTGCATGGCCTTTACGAACGAGTCATGTCTATTTTCATGTTGATTTTTAATAGTTCAGTTACGTTCACTTTCTCTAAAGTGGTCACATGGACTTAGAGTTACTGTTAGAATAAAAAAAACACAGCGCTGTTGTGTTATTCAGAATCTATCACAACGTTTGAAGTGAACGGGATGCTATCATATCGGAAATATCATAGGTTAATTGCCTGTCTTCTGTGACTATGTAATCTGCGAGAGAATGCCGATGAGACCGACTAGAGCATTTTCATCGATCCTGTAGACTAAAAAATACTTTTAACAGTTCCGTTACGATTATTGCGCGCGCACTGTTTCCGTTGTTTTAAAAAAAATTTTTTTATTACTACTCGAAATTAGGGTTACTGTGACGATATAAAAACGCAGAGTTTTTTTTTTAAATTTCAAATTAATTACAATGTCCAAATGTAACGGGAGGTCACTCTCGTAGGCATTGCCACCTCTATCCAGAGAAGGAATAGGTTTCTTGGCTGCGGCATTCGCATGCATTAGAGAGTGCCGACGGGACCGATCAAACAGTTTCGGCCGAAATTGACTTTTATCGGCTCTTTAGGGGGGATTCAGCTCAGTATTGACGGGTTTGCTACTTCACTCACGGAGAACATAAAATATGAAGTGTAGTATCAGAACAGATACTACACTTTGTTCCTAAAAAAGAACACCTAAGAGATGCTTATTTACTTGGGTCACAACAAAGACAGCGTTAGGTAAAAAGTCGTTTTTATGTACGGAAAATCTTACTCCCTAAAAAGGGTACTCAGGATTGGGACAGAAATTTAAATAGTCTAAGACTGATTGCAGAAATGGTGAAATGTAGTATCAAAATTATTATGTCTTGGACAAATATACAATCAATAATTCGTTTTTTTAATTCGTATATATTTAAATATAAAGCTTTGAATATATCTATTCTTCTGCGGACCATAAACATCTTTGCACAATAGTCCGTAAATTGATTTGAGTTATTTAACTAGTAGTTGCAATCAATAAAATAGTGTCTTGTATTTAACAAATCGTATTTAATTAATCTTCGACAATACATGCTCAATTTTGGAGTGAAAATCGTTTATATTGTAAGAAAGAGTTACACTTACTTCAATAGCCTCTGGTTTGAGGAGACATGCAAAATCACCTTTATTCTTTGTGATTAGTTTTATACTAATAATCATGTGACCCTTAGAAGGTCACGTGTCATTGACTATGCTATATAACGGATTGTTTGGCTAAGTTTGCTTGCTTCTTCTTCCAGGAAGCCAGTGTAAAACACTTGCTTCCTACCTTCAGAGTAGCTAATATGTTCTTCTTTCCGCTTAAATTCTTAACGTTACAATAGTTACAAATTATTTACTAATATAAATAACCAATGCGTCATCTATAATATTGTCCGACTCGGGGGACATGGGTGAAGATTGCCCTGGGAATTCTGCTAGTTTCATAACCAGATGAAAGGCTCATTTAAAAGGAAATAAAACCTTTTTAATCTGCGAAATGATGAAAAGAAAAAACGGTACTTATATCGATCTTGACCCAGTTTTCGCGAGTTTCTTGTCGGAAGCGTTCGGCTATCCTACGCAAACGCCCGAGAGATGACGAGCCGATTTGTACCAGACGACAATTTTGATACGGTGCTGCGTCCTATGATTTTAAGTTATATTTTCTAGAAATTATCTAAAAGAAACAACAAAAAAATAAATATTTTTTGTTATTTTGATACGTTGCTGCGTCCTATAATTTTTAGTTATATTTGCAAGAATTTTTTAAACAAGAAAACAAATAAAACAAGCAAAACAGAGCGAAATTACTGTTATCAAATAAATATTTTTTATACCTAACCCTAACCTTAAACCCTAAACCCTAAACCCTAAACCCTAACCCTAACAACAAAACAAAACAAAACAAGCAAAACATTCAAATCATAGGACGCAGCACCGTATCAAAATTGTCGTCTGGTACAAATCGGCTCGTCATCTCTCGGGCGTTTGCGTAGGATAGCCGAACGCTTCCGACAAGAAACTCACGGAAACTGGGTCAAGATCGATATAAGTACCGAAAAAACGACGGACTAAAAACGTGATGGGATTTTATTTACCGTCTAAAATTAAATATGTTCTAGAAAATAAACGAGTATTAGCTTGGAAGGAATAATTCATCCGTTTTCTAATATAGCAAAACGATAAATGGACACGTCGGTAGTTCACACTGTAACTTTTTATTGATTTCCTTATCGGTCGCGTAGCGGCTGTTATTACAAACATTAAAAAGATGGCTGATATAAGAGGTCGCCGTAATGGTAGTTTTTTAAAATTTTTATTTTGTGTTCGTTTATATTCTTTGCTGATTGATAGATATTGGTCGGCGGATGATAAGAGAGACACGAAAGAAATAAACAAAAAAACTCAGGAAATTACAATTTGAATAAAATATTTATTCGCCATTTCGTCTTTTCCTTTATTTTCAAGTAAAGATTAATCGCAAATCTTTCTCAAAACAAGGTTTTCATTATTTACACATACATTACTCTCCTATTTTCATCTCTCTCATATATATATATATATATATATATGTATATTTAGGCAGCAAGTCATTATCTAACCAAGCGTTGTTGAACATCACGGAACATTCGCGTTTGTATATTTTCCTCGTGAGGTTCTCAAACCGTCGAGCCATCTTTCTGGTTTCAGGTGGCAATCCGTATAGTACTTCGCCGATAGTTTTTAATTCGGCCATTTTCTTGAGCGCTTTCGACTTTCGTAGTCGTCTTCAGGATTAGGGTTTTTTTTTTTTTAAATTTAAATAAGAAGACTGGAGTTAGTGTTTTATAGTTATCGCTACGGCCGAATGAAAGAGAGAAGAGGGTGTGTGGTTGGGTTCATTTTATTCTATCGTTTGTGTGTTTGGTTTTATTGTTTACTTATTTATTTTGTTAGTTCTTATTTTTGCTATTATTTATTTATGTATTATTATTTGTTCCTATTACTATTATTACTCTTATTTATTTATTTACTTATTTATCAATTTATTTATTTATTTATTTATCAATTTATTTATTTATTTTGTTTTTACTTAATTTCCATTTAATTATGGAATACTTTTAATATGTTGGTACCTGTGTTGAAAGCTTTTTTGTTAATGTTAGGCTGTTTAGTTTCAATGAATATTGCTTCTAGTATTTTAAGTCTGTTTGTGCAGTTATTTTTGTGTATTATTTTCGTGTTAGATATTAATATTTTCCGTATATACAGTCGGCCGATATATGGAAAATATTAATATCTAACACGAAAATAATACACAAAAATAACTGCACAAACAGACTTAAAATACTAGAAGCAATATTCATTAAAACTAAACAGCCTAACATTAACAAAAAAGCTTTCAACACAGGTACCAACATATTAAAAGTATTCCATAATTAAATGGAAATTAAGTAAAAACAAAATAAATAAATAAATAATAGCAAAAATAAGAACTAACAAAATAAATAAGTAAACAATAAAACCAAACACACAAACGATAGAATAAAATGAACCCAACCAGACACCCTCTTCTCTTTTTCATTCGGCCGTAGCGATAACTATAAAACACTAACTCCAGTCTTCTTATTTAAATTAAAAAAACAAAAACAAACAACACCCTAATCCTGAAGACGACTACGAAAGTCGAAAGCGCTCGAGAAAATGGCCGAATTAAAAACTATCGGCGAAGTACTATATATATATATATATATATATATATATATATATATTACATAAGATCAGAACAACATCGATACCGTCGGTTTCAAATCCAAACAAAGGGGACAGGGGACCTATAGTTGGTCTCCTATACCGGGGAGACATACATGAAAAGAGGTTGAAGAGAGTCCGGCATAGGCAACCAACTATACGTCCCCATTGATTACATTTGAAACCGACGGTACCGATGTTGTTCTAATCTTCTTTAATACATATATAAATCTATACTATGCTCTTATTTTTGATTTTTTTTTCATAATCGAGTAGTCCACTGGGGTTCTCCCCCACTAACCTTACATAGGAATATATATATAAGCTGAAGATAGCCGGATGGTAGAGTGCTTCTGAGCTTGAAACCGACAGTACTAATGTTGAACTAATTGTCCGTACACAAATTTTTTAAAAAATATTACGCTGTTAAGTTTGATTCTCTATTAATCGAGAACTCTGCTGAGATTTGTATTACTATATTACAGAAGAAGTTATATATATATATATATATATATATATATATATATATATATATATATATTAGTACTTCATGTATCCACATAAAATATTATAAGGAGATATAATTTTTTATGTATTAGTTTTCAGTATTTACTTCAACAGTGCTCGATACGTAAGTAGAGCTAGGTAGTAAGCAATGAAAGTATATATGGCAATCAAGCTACACAGAGGCTCCCGTGTTTCATCCCCGGGGGGAATCGTCAGGCTAAATGCATGGAGTTATTTTTGTCAGGTGTTTTTATATACATGGCTTGCTAGTTAACCAATCAGATTCTTTGTTGTTCCCTCAGCCAATCGTTGGGCTTCCCGCGAACAAAGGCTTCCCGCGAACAAAGGCTTTGTTGGTGACGCTCCTATGTCTACTCTATTGTTTGTTAACAATGGCTTTTCCTATATCCGGTTTCCTTTGTTTTGTCAATACAGTAGGCGAATTTATTTTAACACGTGGTTTCTTGTATTTCTATTTTAGGTTTTAAATTTTAACTTGTTCAGTTTTTTTATTTATTTATTTATTTATTTATATATTTTTTTTATTATTTTATTTATTATATATCATCCTAAGGTAAATTTATTTCTGTGTAAACAGCTGTTGGCTATTTTGCTTCTAGAGTTTAATAGATGAAAGTATCAGATGAAAGTATCACCAGACATATGCTGCTAAGGAGGTTGCTAAAGCATCGAGGGGGCGTGACAGAGGGAAAGTAAAGTAGAAATGCAATGATAAAATAACACTAGTACAGGAAACACCATGGCCACCACAACCAAGAAGCCCACTGTCAACATTGGGGGATTGTGACACTGATGAATGTTGCAGATGTGGTAGAGGGGATGGCATTAACTGGGTCTAGTGTGACATCTGTGATTCCTGGTATCCCATACAGTGCACGAGCATCAACATTTCACTGGAAGATCTCGGAAATGAGGAATTGCTGTGTGATTTTTACACACAGTAGTGTGAGGTGTTTCCTATTGCCCCAGGTGACTGAAATTTGTTGGAAGCAAACCTAAGTTTTTAAACAATTCAATAAATATATTTTTCTTTCTGATGAAACCATGTAAACTGGTATTTTTTAAAACAAAGACATCATCAATATATTTTGCCCATGATAGTCTAAAGAAACTTTTAAAACGATATTTTATGCAAATTAAACATCATTTCAGTGAAAAAAGTGGTGGTTAATACCCCAGTTTACCATATATATATATATATATATATATATATATATATATATATATATATATATATATATATATATAGTAAGCAATGAAAATATATATGGCAATCAAGCTACACAGAGGCTCCCGTGTTTCATCCCGGGGGGGGGGGGGAATCGTCAGGCTAAATGCATGGAGTTATTTTTGTCAGGTGTTTTTATATACATGGCTTGCTAGTTAACCAATCAGATTCTTTGTTGTTCCCTCAGCCAATCGTTGGGCTTCCCGCGAACAAAGGCTTTGTTGGTGACGCTCCTATGACTACTCTATTGTTTGTTAACAATGGCTTTTCCTATATCCTGTTTCCTTTGTTTTGTCAATACAGTAGGCGAATTTATTTTAACACGTGGTTTCTTGTATTTCTATTTTAGGTTTTAAATTTTAACTTGTTCAGTTTTTTATTTATTTATTTATATATTTATATTTTTTTATTATTTTATTTATTATATATCATCTTAAGGTAAATTTATTTCTGTGTAAACAGCTGTTGGCTATTTCGCTTCTAGAGTTTAATAGGTTTCGGGGATCTTTAAAATTTAGGATTTCATATTTTTCATTCAGGCATAATCTACACGGGTCGTCTAAGTTTCTACATGTACTGGCCTGTCTTACTATTTTCCATTCAATTATTGGTGAGTGTCCATTTTCTTTGTGTTCCCAATAATGGTTAGCTAGTGCTGTTTTAGTTCGACGTTCTTTGTTTTTAAATGTGCTTTTGTGGTCATAGTATCTGGTCTTAAAGTCTAGGGATGTCATATCCACGTAGTATTTCTTGTTATTTGGTCTTTCGTTGGCAAATATCGTTGCTTGGTATACAACACTTTTAGTTAGGCATTTATTTTGTAGTGGACAAAGTTTACGATTTATGCAGTTACATCTTTTCTCTTCATTGCTAACTTTTTCGTTTTTATTCGGGTGGTTATTATTAGTGTTTTGTTTATTTCTATTAGTATTGTTTATATTTTTGTTCATCGTAGTGTTATTTTGTGTATATTTTCTACTTTGTTTATTTTTTTCTTCTCTGTTGTTGTCTTTTAGTATTTTGTTGTTGTGTGCCTTAATTATCCTTTCTAGGTTTTCACAGCAACTGTAGGATAGTTTTAGATTATTTTTATTGAATATTTTATGTAGAGGGTTAGTTACGGGGAAGTGTTTTTCAATCAGATTTAGGAATTTTTTGCCTAGTTTAGTTTTTAGCATCTGGTTATAGGAAGGGGTATAGTAGATTATATTTCTTTTTCTTTTGTTTTTATTTTTAATTTTGTTGTAATTATTGGTGTCCTGTTTTTTATATTTAATTTCGGTATTATGGTAACCACTATTTTTTAGAGCTGTATTGTAAATGTTCATTGATTTTTTAAAAACGCTTTCGTTGCTAGAATTACACAAAATAACACTACGAAGAACAAAAATATAAACAATACTAATAGAAATAAACAAAACACTAATAATAACCACCCGAATAAAAACGAAAAAGTTAGCAATGAAGAGAAAAGATGTAACTGCATAAATCGTAAACTTTGTCCACTACAAAATAAATGCCTAACTAAAAGTGTTGTATACCAAGCAACGATATTTGCCAACGAAAGACCAAATAACAAGAAATACTACGTGGATATGACATCCCTAGACTTTAAGACCAGATACTATGACCACAAAAGCACATTTAAAAACAAAGAACGTCGAACTAAAACAGCACTAGCTAACCATTATTGGGAACACAAAGAAAATGGACACTCACCAATAATTGAATGGAAAATAGTAAGACAGGCCAGTACATGTAGAAACTTAGACGACCCGTGTAGATTATGCCTGAATGAAAAATATGAAATCCTAAATTTTAAAGATCCCCGAAACCTATTAAACTCTAGAAGCGAAATAGCCAACAGCTGTTTACACAGAAATAAATTTACCTTAAGATGATATATAATAAATAAAATAATAAAAAAATATAAATATATAAATAAATAAATAAAAAACTGAACAAGTTAAAATTTAAAACCTAAAATAGAAATACAAGAAACCACGTGTTAAAATAAATTCGCCTACTGTATTGACAAAACAAAGGAAACAGGATATAGGAAAAGCCATTGTTAACAAACAATAGAGTAGTCATAGGAGCGTCACCAACAAAGCCTTTGTTCGCGGGAAGCCTTTGTTCGCGGGAAGCCCAACGATTGGCTGAGGGAACAACAAAGAATCTGATTGGTTAACTAGCAAGCCATGTATATAAAAACACCTGACAAAAATAACTCCATGCATTTAGCCTGACGATTCCCCCCCCCGGGGATGAAACACGGGAGCCTCTGTGTAGCTTGATTGCCATATATATTTTCATTGCTTACTATATATATATATATATATATATATATATATATATATATATATATATGGTAAACTGGGGTATTAACCACCACTTTTTTCACTGAAATGATGTTTAATTTGCATAAAATATCGTTTTAAAAGTTTCTTTAGACTATCATGGGCAAAATATATTGATGATGTCTTTGTTTTAAAAAATACCAGTTTACATGGTTTCATCAGAAAGAAAAATATATTTATTGAATTGTTTAAAAACTTAGGTTTGCTTCCAACAAATTTCAGTCACCTGGGGCAATAGGAAACACCTCACACTACTGTGTGTAAAAATCACACAGCAATTCCTCATTTCCGAGATCTTCCAGTGAAATGTTGATGCTCGTGCACTGTATGGGATACCAGGAATCACAGATGTCACACTAGACCCAGTTAATGCCATCCCCTCTACCACATCTGCAACATTCATCAGTGTCACAATCCCCCAATGTTGACAGTGGGCTTCTTGATTGTGGTGGCCATGGTGTTTCCTGTACTAGTGTTCTTTTATCATTGCATTTCTACTTTACTTTCCCTCTGTCACGCCCCCTCGATGCTTTAGCAACCTCCTTAGCAGCATATGTCTGGTGATACTTTCATCTGTTGTGAGGCTGTCCACATATCGGAATCGCTATTTTTTATTGCAGATTGAAAGTGTGGAGTCATTTGTTTGAGAAAAAAGTCTTTCAATGAATCAGAGGAATATGATGAAGTCAACAAGGAAACAGGCATGTCTGAGGATGAGGGCCCGTGAGTGGGGTCTGAGGAGGAGGGTCCTAGAGTAGGGTCTGAGGCTTCTTGTTGACTTTATAATATTTTGCTGCTTGATTGGCAGACATCTGTTTTTTCATAAAAGCCCCATATGCAGCAATCATCTTCTCTGATTGGCTCAGATTCCCCCTTCTTTTGATAGTTGCGACCATTTGTGAACAAACAAGTATTAGTATCAGTAAATTTTGACTTGTTATTATAAATTTCTGGTTTTATATCACTTCCTCAATATTGAAAACAGGCCAATCTTAACTAATATAATCATGTTTCTAATTATATAAATCGATTCAAAGGATTTCCAACTCTTTCCCTTCAATAAAATACAGACATGGGAATTAAGCACCACCTTTTTTCAAAGATCAAAATATTTCTTAAACAAATAAATTACACAGAATGACATGAATTATGCTTAAATGAGAACCAGTACAAATCAATTAACTTACAAAAACATGCCAAGTTGAAGTTGCAGCTGTTTAACAAATTGGTGTGGAAATCCTGATCACATTGGATTGGCTGTGGATGCAAGCCACCATAACACATTTTCCAGCTCTGAAAAATCAAAATTTGAATTAAATCAAGTGTCAAAATGTTTTGGTACTTATCTCTGATATATCCCAGTGCTGCAGCAGCAAAGGAACAATTTCCAGGCTCAGTGATTTCGCAGAGAAACAAAGTTTTGTTCAGTTTCTCTTCTGGAGCATAAAGGTTTGAAGTCTGTTTCAAAATGGCTGTAGATTTGGAGCAAAACAGCTTCACAACTTGGCCCAAAAAGACTACTTTTATTTGGCTCAGTAAATGTTACTCGTGAGAAACAAGGTCTGTGATTGGTCAGTGATCAGACAAGTTTGGTGCTTATTGCCCTACAAGTGGCATGATAATGCTATAGAGAGGTTTGTGAAGGTTACCTAGTTTCTGGTGCTTAATGCCCCATTGTGCTTAATACCCCAGCTTACCATATATATATATATATATATATATATATATATATATATATATATATATATATATATATATATATATATATATATATGTGTGTGTGTGTGTGTGTGCTTTCTAGGTCTTTTGGCTAAGATGAAAGCGTAGTATCTATTCCGATGGATACTGCACTCCATAGACCGGTATCGTCTTGGCCTTCGGGGCTTGATGACGCCGGTCTGTGGTTCTGTCCTGTGCAGTTCTAGGAGGTCCACCCCCCAAGGCTTTGCCTTCTCACCCTTTGAGAAGGGGTTAGTTTATTGCTAATCGCCTGAGGGCCCCCTACCGGGGAATGCCGACGGGGCTGCCCAGGCAATTTTTAAAGGTCATAGGTGATGTTTATCTTTCCGACTTTGTGTCACATCTTACTGCTGTGGGAGGTAGATATATATATATATATATATATATATATATATATATATATATATATATATATATATATATATATATATATAATAGAATGGGCCGCAGCAGTCGGGGGGAGGGTGCAAATATAAATAAAATTTCAGTGACTCCCCCCCCCCCAACAGGGTCTGGTAACAATTTATAATGGGGAAAAGAACGGATTTTTCTGCTTGAGCAAGATCCAACGTCGGGTCTATACAGAGTCAAAGAACGCACTTTAGTTAAGAGGGTGGTAGAACCTGCTTATATAGGTTTTTTAACTACCTCCCATAATTCTTTCACATCATTCCTGACCATAAACCCATCGTCTATCTTCGCTCTTTTTTCGGTCATATCTCCCCCTCTGAAGGTCGAACTCACAATCAGAAAGTACATCTGTCATCCACTTTTTTTCACACATACTTTAGGGTTAGCTTATGATTAGGGATAAAAATAACAGTGTTTTTCTGTACATTTGTTTCTAACCAAAAAATAAAGTCGTCTGCTTTGTCGTCTGCCAGACATTTTTTCGCAGTTTTCGATTAAAAAAAACATTACGTTTGTTTTCGACTTGTTCAGGAACCCTGCTTGAGTACAAGTCGGTTTAGTTTTGTTCAAATTCTGTAGAAGTACCTTCGTTTTTATAAGAAAACATTCATTTTTAGCTAATTCAAATGAAAAACAATTGTAGCGAATGAATTTACAATTATTTTGAGATTATCTTATTTCAAATCACGGATTTAAAAAATATAATTTCAAGTTAATAGTTTTTACTTTCTTACGACATCCAAAAAACAAAACAATGGTTTATGAATAAAAATAACCGCTCATCAGAAAACATTCATTAAAATGTATATACACATTGTGTAATGACTAACGAGAACAGACGTAACTTGGGAAAGCTTTATTCAGCACACAATGTCGGTACAGTATTGGTACTACTATTTATAGTGGTTAGTAGAAGCAGGAGAGTTCTCCAAAAGGGAGATAAGTCAGAGTAAGGAAAGTTACTCGTAATTATTCATTACATTCACCCCCTTTCTAGTTAATAGTTTTTACTTTCTTATGACATCCAAAAAAAAAACAAAACAAAACAACGGTTTATGAATAAAAATAACCGCTCATCAGAAAATATTCATTAAAATATATATACACAGGTTTGAAAAAAAAAGTATAAATTAATCCATACATCATAGTTTAAAAAAATATCCGTTTAAAATTGAGTTTACCCCAGAAGAATCAGGAATCATTACATTAATAAGAAACGGGGCGCCAAAATACGGTTAATATATTATAAAAATATTCTTTACAATAACATAATAATATAGGAGAGTTGACAAGGGAGATAATGATTTTTAAATACATCAATTCTTAGAAGACTAAATTACAATCAAAGGGAGGTAAGTGTGAATTTATCAGATCATTAGCAATGTATCAGGTGTTTGAAAAGATCACATATTTTAAATAGTATAAATTATATTTATATACACATTATTAAAATATGTAAAATATATTTATTAGTCTAGATTATTGAATTAATATATCAGATGCCCCTTAAACTTCAGTAAAATATTAATATAAGGAACAGTTTTTTTTAGTTTTAATGTTAAGGTTAGGGTTATTATGTTTTAATGTTATAGAGCTTTATTTAGTAGGATATCAAGCCATTTGGGTGTTCAAGTTCGACTCTGTTCCGATTTCGCGAAGTTGATTTTCATATCATTGTTACTCTTGCATCGTCAGTCGAGAAATTTGGCAGTAGGTGTATTAAGTATTCAATAAGATACTTTAATAATAATAATAATAATAATAATAATAATAATAATAATAATAATAATAATAATAATAATAATAAAGGGACATGGAAATAATAAAAGTATGAGTAAACATAACTTAAATAAAAAAGTGATCTATTAAACAAAAAAGATAGAAGGTATTTTACTGGCCTAATTATGATAAAATCACAACTGATAATGATAATAATAATAATAATAATAATAATAATAATTATTATTATTATTATTAATATTATTATTATTATTATTAATATTATTATTATTTTTTAATAATAATAATAATAATAATAATAATAATAATAATAATAATAATAATAATAATAATAATAATAATAATAATAATAATAATAATAAAGAGGGTCGAGGAGGGAAAGCGCAAACCAGACCTCCACTGGAAGAGCGCGGACAGCTATGGGACCTTGGGAAGGCTTGTTGCCACTCGGGCCCCAGAGGGGACCAATGGCCCTTATAAGCGGGAAATCGGTGGTAGGTGGCTGTTGCGATACCGCAAGGTCACCAGCGGTGATGAACGAAAAGAGGTGGAGCATACTGGAAGTCTGAGGAGACTTGTTGTCACTCAGACTCCAGAGAATACCACAGGTTCTTGGCAGTGGGCGATCACTGACGATGACCAGTGTGATAACTCCTAGTAAGTAAATAATAATAATAAATATAAAAAATAGAAACAATAGAAAAATAATAATAATAAAGGGACATGGAAATCATAAAATTATGAGTCAACATAACTTAAATAAAAAAAGTGATCTATTAAACAAAAAAGATAGAAGGTATTTTACTGGCCTGATTATGATAAAATCACAACTGATAATAATAATAATAATAATAATAATAATAATAATAATAATAATAATAATAATAATAATAATAGTAGTAGTAGTAGTTGTTGTTATTGTTATTGTTATTGTTATTGTTATTGTTATTGTTATTATTATTATTATTATTATTATTTACCTACTAGGAGTTATCACACTGGTCATCGTCAGTGGTCACCCACTGCCGACAACCTGTGGTATTCCCTGGAGTCCGAGTGACAACAAGTCTCCTCAGGCCTCCAGTATGCTCCACCTCTTTTCGTTCATCACCGCTGATGACCTTGCGGTAATCGCAACAGCCACCTACCAACGATTTCCCGCTGATAAGGGCCATTGGTCCCCTCTGGGGCCCGAGTGGCAACAAGCCTTCCCAAGGTCCCAGAGCTGTCCGCGCTCTTCCAGTGGAGGTCTGGTTTGCGCTTTCCCTCCTCGACCCTCTGTCCATAATTTTGTGGCGTCAGCCTATGCTTGCGCCTCTCTCGTGCGGTTGTATTTTCCCCGGTTCGGCTGTCTTGTGCTTCCATGTGTTTGTTCTCCATTCGTTGCTTATGTGGGTTGGTTTCCGCATTCGAGGACATTTCTCAGGATTGTAGCTGTTTTGATCATTACTGTCCTTTGTATGGTCTCAGTTATCCCTTTGATTCCTATTTCTCCTAGTCTTTTCTCCATGTTTTTGGGGACTGTTCCTAGTGCTCCTATGATTATTGGTGTTATACTGACTTTCTTCATGTTCCATATTCCTTTCAATTCTCTGGCAAGTTCAGTATATTTGCTTCTCTTTTCCGTCTCTTTGATCTTCACTCTGTGGTCTCCTGGAACGGCAAAGTCCACGATTTTGCAGGATTTTTCTTTCTTGTTGATTATTATCATATCCGGTCTCCTTGCTGTTATGGGTTTGTCTGTTTGTACATTCATATCCCATATGATTTTGTGTTTTTCGTTTTCTAGTACAGTTTCTGGTTTGTGTGTGTACCGTTTTTTTGCATATTCGAAATTCAGTTGTTTGCACATTTCCCGGTGTACTTCTTTCCCCATGCTGTCATGTCTGTTCTTGTATTCCCTTTGTGCTAGCTTGCTGCATTCACTTATTATATGATTTATCGTTTCGTCTCTTTGTCCACACAGTCGGCATTTGCTGTTTTCCTGGGTTTTATCTATCTTTGCTTTAATAAAGTTTGTCCTAATCGCATTGTTCTGTGCGGCCGTCAGCAGAGATTCCGTTTCTCTGTTCAGGTGTCCTTTTCTTAGCCATGCCCAGCTGTTTTCATTGGCTTCATCGCTTGTGAGTCTTGTAAAGCGTCCATGTAGTTGTTTTTCTTCCCACTTTTCCTTTCTTGTCTTTTTGTTTCTGGGTTCAGTACTTCTGGGGTTGTTTGTTGGGCTGGTGTCTCTTGCTGTGGTGATCAGTCTTTCCGTGTTCTGGGTTACATATTTCTCCAGCTCTTTTTTGGTGTCTTCCACACAGTCTTCTATACTTACCAGTCCTCTACCTCCTTCATTTCTTTTCACGTAGAGTCTGTCCGTGTCGTCTTTTGGGTGCAAAGCATTGTGCATAGTCATTAGTTTTCTTGTTCTTTGGTCAAGGTGCCTGAGTTCTTCTTTGGTCCAGCGTATGAATGGTCCAGAGTATCTTATTAGTGATACAGCCCATGTGTTTATCCGTTTTACTAGGTTTCTGCTATATAGTTTAGTTTCTAAGAGTTTCCTTGTTCTTCGTAGATATTCTTTTCCAATCTTCTCTTTCATTTCTGTATACTTGATTGTGTCTGCTTCCAGAACTCCCAGGTATTTGTAGCTATCATGTTCTCCTAGCGCCCTCATCTCCTCTTGGTTGGGGAGTTCTATACCTTCTGTCGTCTCCAGTTTTCCTTTTTTGATCTCTAGCAGTGCACATTTTTCTATTCCAAACTCCATTTGGATATCCTGGCTGAATATCCTGGTTGTGTTTATCAGCTTTTCCAGTTCTTTTTTGTTTTTTGCAAACAGTTTAAGGTCACCCATGTACATCAGGTGGTTTATTCTTTGTTCTGTATCCGTAAACCTGTATCCGGCATCACACTTTCTGAGTATGTAGTTGAGTGGCATCATGGCTATTATAAACAGTAGTGGTGATAGGGAGTCTCCTTGAAAAATGCCTCTCTGTATTTTTATCTCAGACAGGTATTGTCCTCCGACTGTCAGTTTTAGTCTCCATGTTTCCATTGCTTTCTGGATGAGATTAATAATCCTGTCTGGTATCTTGTATATCTTTAAGCATTCAATTATCCATGTTTGGGGGATTCTGTCGTAGGCTTTCTTGTAGTCAATCCATGCCATGGTTATGTTCTTTTGTCTTCTCTTCACCTCCTTCAGGGTCTTTTGATCAATGTATAGTAGATCATGTGCCCCTGTTTGTCCTTTCCGGCATCCTTTTTGTTCCTCGGGGAGCAGTCCACGATTGTTCAGGGATCGGTAGATTTGTTCTCTCAGTTGTGCTGTGAGAATTTTCCACATTATTGGTAGACATGTTATCGGTCTGTAGTTGCCGGGGGTCGTTCCTTTTTTGGGGTCTTTTTGTATTAGTGTTGTTTTTCCTTCCGTCATCCATTCTGGTACGTCTGTTTTATGGATACATCCGCTCAGTTTCTGCGCTATTCTTTCATGCAGGGTCGTGAATTTTTTAAACCAGTATGCATGTATTCCATCGTGGCCTGGTGCTCTCCAGTTTGCCATTTTTTTTAGGGTTTTCTTGATCGTTTCTTTGTTGATTTGTGTTTCGGTTCCTTCTTCGATTTCCTGCAGTTCATCTCTCATGTTTTTCAACCATTGGGCATTCTTGTTGTGCTTTTTTGGTTCTTCCCATATCTTGCTCCAGAATTGTTTTGTTTCTGTTGGGTTCGGTAACTCTGTTGTTGTTTTTTCTCCATTTACGTTTTTGTAGAACTGGCTTTCATTGTTTTCAAAGGTCCTGTTCTGTTTGCTCTGTTCTGATTTGTACCTGTATCGTCTCAGTCTTCCTTCTATTGCTGCTATCCTTTGTTTTATTTCTTCATGTTTCTCATTTAGTTTTTCCTTGCGTTTCTGATTTTTGCTTCTTAATCGTTTCATGTCCTCCTTCCTTCTGTTCACGGTTTTAGCTTCTTTCCGAAGTTTGGTGATCTGAGTTTCCAGTCTGATTTCCCATCCAGGTTTTGTCGATCCTCTCTTTTGTCCATTGTCTTCGTTTCTTAGTTTCATACTTACCGATTTTGCCCCAGCATATATCAGGTTGTTTAGGTCTGTAATAGTTTCTGTTGGGATGTGTGTGAGGAGTCTGTTTACTCTTTCTGTTTCTGCTTGTAACTTCTTCGCTACTTCATTCCTGAGAGATGGGAGTTTTGTTTTGTTTTCTAACATGTATCGTCTAATGTTCTCCACTTCACTTGCTTCTTTTTCGTTGAGTTCTATCTCAGCAGGTTCTGTGGTTCCGCAGTCTTCTATCTCACCTGGTTCTGTTATTCCGTAGTCTTCAATCTCTTCAGTTTCAGTGTGTATGTTTTGCCCGTCCTCTTCCTGTGGTTTCTCCTTCGGTGGTGTTACTTGCTCCGTTTCGGCATTAATCTTCTGTCTGATTTCCGTCAGTTCCATCTCCGAGAACCATCCTCGCTTGAGGATCTGTCTTGCTTGATCTGCTATCCTTTGTTCCGTTGTATGGTAGTCACTAGCAATGTCCCAGAGATGTTTCATTCGTTTTCGGTAGCCTCTTTCTGTAGGGTAGCGGCTTTCATAATAGCACTCCATCACCAGTCTGTTCTCTTTCATTGTCCATTTCTTTCTATATCTTTTCAGTTTGCTGTTTTCGCTCTGGTTTTCTTGTCTCTGGTCTGTGTCCTTGTCATACCTGGAATAAGAGAGGTTACTTACCTGGTTCTTGTCCGTTGTCTTGTTTCTGAAATGAGAAGGGCCAACATTCGCAGGATGCGGACCGGGTCCCCCATGTTGTCTAACGAGGGAGCACCTGCCCATCATGACACTCAGGTCTTTCTCCTGAGTCCCACGGCTTGTATTGATATTATTGTGCATTATTCATATTTTTGGTGTGTGTGGCCACACCAGGCCCAGGCTTATTTTGCCTGTGGTCCTGTCACAGGGATAGTGGTTGTCTCATTAATTTTAATGAGTGATATTGTGCACTACCACACACAAAAAAAATTTTTTATATATATATATATATATATATATATACATATATATATATATGTTATATAAGGACATAGTAAAGTTCATTGTAAACGAAAAGGGAATAGAAAGTTGAAGATACGTTTCCCTCTCTCAAGTAAGTATAAATGTGAAATGAGGAAAAAAAAAAACAAAAAAAACTATAGGTCAGCTTGGGATTTCAAAATTACTGCAGTGGGAAAATCAATAGACAAGACATGAGGCAGTATATATCGATAATTTAACACATTTAAATCAAGCAGGATTTAGTACATTCATATAAGACACATTGAAATAAAGATGAGTAACGGAGAGGAAATAAAATAGAGAATAAAGAATAAAATAGGAAAAGAAGGTGCTTATCTCTCCATCGGATTTGGGATGATCTTTCCAGTTGGTCGTTTTGTCTCGAATGACTACCAAAAACAGGAGAGTCCTTTAAGTGAGAAGAATTTGGTGTCGGGGGGGGGGAGGGAGGGGAGGTATCTTCTTTTTCAAGCAGTTGGGAAGACATTTTACTTTTTCTCTTTTTTTTTTTCCACTATCAGAGTCAGAATGTCATTTTTCTATTTTTAATTTATTGTTCACTTATCATTGGCTGGGTATATGTTTAAATATAGTGAAAGAAAACATTAAGACTCGCTGCCTCGTCTAATACTATTGATACAATAGAAAGAACTAGATTAATTTAATAATTAGTCAGCCAGCATGGGGTTTCATCATCATCATCATCATCATCATCATCATCATCATCATCATCATCATCATCATCATCATCATCATC
>OY744519.1:191596320-191898820 GCA_963556195.1 Sepiola atlantica | reverse complement strand
CGCACGGAAAAAGTATGTGTGGGTACCCTTCGACCTGACGAAGTATGTGTGGGTACCCTTCGACGTGACGAAGTATGTGTGGGTACCCTTCGCCCGGACGAAGTATGTGTGGGTACCCTTCGACCTGACGAAGTATGTGTGGGTACCCTTCGACCTGACGAAGTATGTGTGGGTACCCTTCGACCGGACGAAGCATGTGTGGGTACTCTTCGACCGGACGAAGTATGTGTGGGTACCCTGCGACCGGACGAAGTATATGTGGGTACCCTGCGACCGCACGAAGTATGTGTGGGTACCCTGCGCCCGGACGAAGTATGTGTGGGTACCCTTCGACCTGACGAAATATGTGTGGGTACCCTTCGACCTGACGAAATATGTGTAGGTTATTTTATCTAACATACACAGACATGAAGAAGTAAATAAACACCCTTATTAAAATTAATAATGAAGACAAATATGGGACTTTAAATAGAAATGTTACATTTTTTCTCCAGGGAATGGAGAAGTTTTGCAGAGTTTAGGGGAGGCCGGATGTAGTGTAGCCAGGGTTAATTGGCAACCAGGTACGTGACATCTTTTGACCCTGGCAAATGTAGAAGAGGTGAACCTGACGAGGGAAACACAGACGAGACAGCTTTGGCTGAGGGCAACGGGTGTAGTGTCCAATGGGGTGAAGGAGGGCGACTGGAGAAGAGTGATCCCCTTGCAACACCGATTGGTACGTATATAGTATGCGCACCGGGGCGGTGATAGGTACATATATAGCACGCGACCCGGGGCGGCGATAGGTACGTATATAGTATGCGCACCGGGGCGGCGATAAGTACATATATAGTATGTGCACCGGGGCGGTGATAGGTACATATATAGCACGCAGCCCGGGGCGGCGATAGGTACGTATATAGTATGCGAACCGGGGCGGCGATAGGTACATATATAGTATGTGCACCGGGGCGGTGATAGGTACATATATAGCACGCGACCCGGGGCGGCGATAGGTACCTATATAGTATGTGAACCAGGGCGGCAATAGGTGCGTATATAGTATGCACACGGGGGCGGCAACTGGAACGAATATATTATGCGAACCGGGACGGAATATGTACCTATATAGAAGGCGCATATAGAGGCAGTACTTTTTATAGAAATATGTCATACTTTTGCCCTGGTCTACGGAGGAGGAATGGTGAGGAAGTGACAGCTTTCGCAAAAGGCAAAGGGAGAAAGCTGTGAAATGGGGCGACCAGGGAAGAGAAAAATAGAAAGATAAAGAGACGGCTATAGAGAGAGGGAGAGAAATAGAAGTTTGAATATAAAGATCTTACACAAGCGATTTTTCTACAATTATGTGTTTTTTTACCCCGAGCAACGCCGGGTAGTCACGCTAGTATATATATATATAGTAATAGGTAGTAATACTACAAATCAAAAATTAGATTAGAATAAAAGCTCTTACAATTCATACTAGAATTTTCAATATGGATCCATGAGGCGCAACTGATAAATGCCTTGGTTAGCAATCAGTTCTGAGTGACAGTTGTTTGGAGGCTAAAAGTTTAATCGTCGCTACATCATCATCATCATCATCATCATCATCATCATCATCATCATCATCATCATCATCATCATCATCATCATCATCATCATCATCATCATCAGTTCTTTTGGAGGCTAAAAGTTTAATCGTCGCTCCATGCGATAACAATTTACAATAAAATAAAATTACAAATTATTTAACAGTTCTAGCCAGCTATGTTGACGGAACAAGAAAAATCTACCCAGTGGATAAAATACAAGGTTCAGCTTGAAATTCCGTATAGGTTATCAAATTCAACATAAAGATTCCCGAGTTCACATGAAGAAGGCTGGTGGGTATATCGGCTGAAATGTTATGACGATAACAACTTAGATGAGAATAGTAATCCGAAAATCCAAATAATATAGAATAAAATATATACAACATTTAGTCAATTAAGAATATTAATCATCAAATAGATATAGAAATGAACAAAGAAGAAAAAATATATAATTTATGCAAAATTTAGATAATAAATTTAATGCCAAGATATTACCATTCATCACACTGAAGGATCACAAAGGTAAGTTTATAAATAAACATACTTACAAATTATAAAACCTTACTAAAACTAATATAGAGAAAAATCAGTAAACAAATATTAGGAAAATAACACATATTTTGTTAGTCTTTTGTGAGGCGAGCGAAGTAACCATGACACCCACTAATGACCCCTGTTCCATTTCTTGGACGCAATGGCCTTTCTGTAGAAAAGGGTTCACTGGCCATCATCGAGTGGAATCCATTTTCTACCACGAACATCTTGACCGCTTTTCAAGAAAATATTGGCCTTTTGTTGCACCTTCGCAATTTATCACTGTTAACGTTCGCCATTTTTTACGTTCGCTGCCACCGCCGCATATCCGTAGAATGTGAGCGATTGTTTGGCGCTTGTCCACACTTTGCATAAAAAAGGCGATGCTGATTGCCGAAGAAGAAAAGGAACAGGCGAAGGAAGCCATTTTGAAAGCATAAATCAAAGACCTTCAGATCAATTTTAGCGAAAAGAAAAGAGAGACAATAAAAGATCTAATAGAATTATATTCATTTTTTCTACGTTTTCTTTGCTCTCTGCTTTTGGATGCCTTCTTTATTGCCTTTTTATAGTCGTAGTATTCTTGTTACCATAACTTTTGTCTTCATCATCTTCTTCTTCATCATCTTCTTCTTCATTATATATTTCATCATCATCATCATCATCATCATCATCATCATCATCATCATCATCATCATCATCATCATCATCATCATCATCATCTTTTTCTTCTTCTTCATCATCATCATCATCATCATCATCATCATCATCATCATCATCTTCTTCTTCTTCTTCTTCTTCTTCATCATCGCCCTTTATTCTTCATCGCCCTTTCTTATTCATAATATTCTTGTTTTCATTAATTTTTTTCATTTTATTCTATTGAACTTTTTCTTTCTTTCTCCTTCTTTCTTTCTCTTCTTCTTCTTCTTCTTTTACGTCACACTTTTATTCATAGTATTTTTGTTTCCATCAATGTTTTCATTTTATTCTGTTTATCTTTTAATTTCTTTCTTTCTTTCATTGTTTTTGTTGTTCTTCTTTTTCATCACATTTATTCATAGTATTTTTGTTTCTATCAATTTTTCATTTTATTCTGTTTATCTTTTTCTTTCTTTCTTTTTTATTCTTTCTTTCATTCTTTCTTTCTTTCTTTCTTTCTTTCTTCTTCTTCTTCTTCTTCTTCTTCTTCTTCACCACACTTATTCATAGTATTCTTGTTTCTATCAATTTCTTAACCCTCTTTTCTATCTTTTTCCTTCTTTTCCTTCAACATAATTCTTAACTATATGTAGAAATTAGAATAAAGCGCGCCATTTCCATAACATCTAATAAAAACGGAACCCCTTTTCACACATAAAATCAAACTGAATCTTTAAGAGAAGAATTCAATTTAAGAACGAAAAAAAAATCTTTCTCAGCATATTCAAGGTTAGCGTTCAACTATCGACAGTTTTTCCTCGCAGGAAAATCTGGTTTAATTTCCGAACTTCTTGAACACACATTGTCCGTTCTGTTCTCGCTGAAGAAAAACTGGAAGATTCTCCAAGAGGAATAAGGAATGATAACCCCTAACGTTTTGAAAATAAATTATTTATGTTAGTGGCCGAGCGTCCATGGGTAACAGAGTGACCCTGTCATTTTTTTAAAAACATAGTTCACCCCAGAAAAGGCAGGCCGCCACTGTAGACGTACGGGGCTACTGAGAAGAAAGAAAAGGGAGAAGGTTGGGGGGGTCAACCTAAATTGGGATCTGCGCAGCGAGATGTCTGTTTACATTAGTTTTAAATTTCTGCATATGAGTACCGTCGGGGAAACAGGGGCAAGGAGGGAGTTCCAGAGGCCAACAGCAGGAGGAAAGAAGCTATTTGAGTAGAAAGCTCTCCGGCATCTGGGGACCTCCACAGTGAATGGATGGGATTTAGTCGATTGTCGAGTTGGTCTAGTGAACTTACGACGAGAGGGCACCAGAGCAGCATTAAATGCGTGACTACCATGAGCTTGGTAGATAGTGTGGGACCTATTAGATTGGATCCCTTTTTGAGTCTAGTGGTTGGTGCAGCAACCCAGATGAGGTAACAATGCGCCATGCATAGGAAGTACTGGAAACTTTCACATGAGATCTTTGTTTTAAATCTGAACCTATAGCATGATATAGCGATGTGTTAAAATGGAAAAGTAGATGGAAAACAAAATTTAAAAACAACATTTTAATATTGAAATAGAATTGCACATTGTTTCTTTTTCTCTTCAGATGTTTTTAACTCAAGTAGGCATAAATAAAAATTTTAATTAAAAATTGAAAATAAAATGTTTATTTTTAAATATAATATATTTGTTCATAAAGTCTACATATCGTTCTACACTAATGATGTCACGGCATATAAAAGCAGTTTTAAATTAGAAAAATAAATCTCCTCAACCCTACGGAAGGGAAGATAAGGAACATAAGCAAAGTTTCTTTTACCTGTGAGGTTATTAAAGTTTGCATTTAAATTTCAAATCTCAAGTAGCGATTGTAGACCATAGTTACAGTCATAAAATGTGGGATTAGAATACCGTGTTCGGATTCTGTCTAAAAGTTTGCATTCAAATTTCAATTTTCAAAGTAGCGATTGTAGACCATAGTTACAGTCATGAAATTTGGGATTAGGATACCATGTTCGGATTCTGTCTTAAAGTTTGCATTCAAATTTCAAAGTAGCGATTGTAGACCATAGTCACAGTCATGAAATGTGGGATTAGGATACCGTGTTCGGATTCTGTCTAAAAGTTTGCATTCAAATTTCAAATTTCAAAGTAGCGATTGTAGACCATAGTTACAGTCATGAAATTTGGGATTAGGATTCCATGTTCGGATTCTGTCTTAAAGTTTGCATTCAAATTTCAAATTTCAAAGTAGCGATTGTAGACCATAGTCACAGTCATGAAATGTGGGATTAGGATACCGTGTTCGGATTCTGTCTAAAAGTTTGCATTCAAATTTCAATTTTCAAAGTAGCGATTGTAGACCATAGTTACAGTCATGAAATTTGGAATTAGGATACCATGTTCGGATTCTGTCTTAAAGTTTGCATTCAAATTTCAAATTTCAAAGTAGCGATTGTAGACCATAGTTACAGTCATGAAATGTGGGATTAGGATACCTTGTTCGGATTCTGTCTTAAAGTTTGCATTCAAATTTCAAATTTCAAAGTAGCGATTGTAGACCATAGTTACAGTCATGAAATGTGGGATTAGAATACCGTGTTCAGATTCTGTCAAAGTTATCGCAGCAATCTTAATAACACCACCAGAAAAAAAAGTTAGTTTTCACAGCCATGGGTGAAATAGCAAAGTAAAATATACTTCCAATCCCTGGTATGGAGAAAATAGCTTAGATATAAAACCTGTACCTAATCATGGACCCTACCAGTAATCACTTACTTGATGGAAAGAGTTGGTCAAACATCCAATTGATTCATTAAAAAAATATTAATATGATTCATACATCGCGAGCTTGTTTACAAAACTAAGTAACAAAAGAAAACAAAACAAATATAATATATGCTATATTTATCCTAGTCTGTAAGGAGACAAATGCATTTTTTAAATGGCGCTAACCGATACTATCCCTACATTGTGCTATATTCTAGGTGAATGAGACGCTTGTTAAACACCAACAACCGCTAATAAAAGAATGAGCAATGGAGTAAAATGTGTCAGCTTTACGTCATATCAATCCTTTTATGGGTATTCACTACGGAAGCACAATAATCTAGCGAACTATTCATTTTATACGATAAATTGAATACATGTTTCTTTTTGACCTATAGAAAATGTCATGCCCATATCTTTCCCAACAGTATTAGATTCGCTATTATGTTAATTCTGCATATCAGATTACATAGTACACGACAATATCAATTGGTTAATCACTCACCCTCATTCAGTGGTTTGGAAAAGAGAGCACCGGGAGGGTGGTGGCGTCGGGTATCCAGGGGAATCCAATCATATTCAAACTGTATCCATTTCTAATAATATTAATCGAGAAGATTGCTCCTAGGCATCACCAGTGCATCACCAGACATCTCCACGCCATAGACCCTATATAAGTAACAATCGTTAATAAGCGAATCATATGAAACTGATTCCGGTCCCCTCAGCCATTTATCGATTCAATCGTCATCAGCTGTGACGCTAAATCTCATTAAGTAAAACACTGAATAGCAGTTTGACAGATATATTTGATCTGAATTACTTAGGAGAGATAAACATTTGATATGATATACTAAGGTGAAATAAGCATTTGATCTGAATTACTTCGGTGAAGTTAACATTTGATCTGAATTACTTAGGCGAAGTAAACATTTGATCTGAATTACTTAAGTGAATTTAACATTTGATCTGAATTACTGAAGTGAAGTCAACATTTGATCTAGATTACTGAAGTGAAGTCAACATTTGATCTGAATTACTTAGTTGAAGTCAACATTTGATATGAATTATTTAGGTGAAGTCAACATTTGATCTGAATTACTTAGGTAAAGTCAACATTTGATCTGAATTACTTAGGTGAAGTTAACATTTGATCTGAATTACTTAGGCGAAGTAAACATTTGATCTGAATTACTTAAGTGAATTTAACATTTGATCTGAATTACTTAGTTGAAGTCAACATTTGATCTGAATTATTTAGGTTAAGTCAACAGTTGATCTTAATTACTTAGATGAAGTCAACATTTGATCTGAATTACTTAGGTGAAGTCAACATTTGATCTGAATTACTTAGGTGAAGTCAACATTTGATCTGAATTACTGAGGTAAATTCAACATTTTATCTGAATTACTTAGGCGAAGTTAACATTTGATCTGAATTACTTAGGTGAAGTCAACATTTGATATCAATTACTTAGAGGATGTCAACATTTGATCTACATGTGTGTGACGGAACAAAGAGCTGATTTTCGGATGAGTAAATGTAGCATAACATAAAACGGATATGTGAAAGAGATATGGAGAGATATAGGTGATCGGAGACAGAAAAACAGAAAGAAAGTGGGAGGCATAGTCCAATTATCCAAGTAAAATTATAAGGAATATTGTTGTACGGCTATTAATATATTAATATTTTTTCTTCATTTTACTTCAGTCCAAGTTCTCAGAAATCAAGGGGCCTCTTTCATGAAGCTAACACTTGATTTCTATATGAGATACATAAATATTCGAGTATTCCATTGAAGAGCTCATTTACATTTAAAACGTTGAGTAAATAAATAATTTAGAACATTGATTTTACTTTCCCCAATTGACCAGTTAAATATGTTATAGTATATCGTTTTTTGTGGTCTCTTCGCATTCCAGGATCCCAGAACTAGACTTTATATAGTCTGGTGGACTATCGAGCTTAGTGATGTTACGAGAGGCAATATCATTTGAAGAAGGTTAACCATTCTCGTATAAGCCAGTGGGGGTAGCCATACCGAAGGGATCTTATTTGGACTTCGAATACTACGTTATTTTGAATATTTGGTCAGGGTTTACTTGTAGGATGAAACATTCTCATGTCAGGTTTTTCTTGACAATCCCATGTACATAAATACCTTAGACACTTGACGACAGTGTCTAGTAGCCATTTAAATTCTCTTTAGTAGGCATTCAAATTGTCTCTTTTGTTTCATTTTACTTCAGTCAAACTTCTCAGAAATGAACGGAACCCCATATTGGAGCTAACACTTCATCTCTATATTTGAATGTTCAATATTTTTTTCAAAAAGTGCTCAATATAAATGAGAGCTTTTATAAGTAAGATTAAATAAATGATTTAAGAAGTCCAAATTGAAAATTGAAATTATCCAAAAGAACTCAGACAGAAAAAGAGAGTAACGCCATTGACCTAATTAAGAATGTCATTTATACGTCTTATGATTAGACGGCCGATCCCCCTATCCCAACACATTTGATAGAAACCCTTTTTCTCACGCCACTTCATCCCTTACCTTCAATCGCCCAGCACACGCATACTTTGTTCTACCGTAAGCAATTTAAGAATTATGCACATTCATATTCCAGACACAAGTAAAATCCTCTCTCTCACACTACCCATTACATATTTATATATACATATTATAGGGAATAGTTATCAGTACTATAAACACATTTATCTAAACATTTCCCTGCATTCATATTACTGGGTTAAAAACCACACTATTCTGAATTTAGTTTAGTATTTTTATACTCAAGCCTGGTACTTATACAACTAGTGAATAATCTTTAAAACAATCATAAATTATATAATCATAAATATATCATAGTTATATGACGAAACAGCTGTATACGGATTACTATGTGTACATTATATTTACAAAATCACTGTTTCTAATATCAGTGAGTGAGCATTAAATTGTTTGGAGGCGTAGATGTGTAACCAACAGCTCAATATTACTCTCAGTTTCGCGCATTGCGTTTTCTCCGACCATGTTGTATACATATATACTATGCGTCTGAAAAGTTGATTTATTCCCATCATTCGTCCGTATCGATACAGTTGATTGTTGCGATCGTTAATCCCTTCATCTGCTGCCACTAAACAATGGAGTGACCCTCAGATCTCTCGGTGTGAGCGGCCAGCTATGGTTTTGTATAAATAATTGTTTTCTCTGAAAAGGGTGAACATCGATCGATTTCTTTTATACATTTGTTCGCAGGTTTGGGTTTCCATGTCATGTTTTGCATCGTCGAAGGAACGTATTGGGCGCTTTCAATCATTTTGTTATTTCCCGGCACAGATTATCCCCTCCTTATTTCTTTTACTGAGGATTTCGCGGTATCCACACGCTTCGCTCTTGCAACACACTTTATTGTTTGCGTTCAATTCTGAGTCTTTCATTAATATATTTTCAATTACTGTGTACAGGAAAACGTCGGTATCTCGGTATCTTGTATATCCATAACAACGCACTCCCACATACACTCACATACACACATGTACCCCCCCCATATATATATATATATATATATATATATATATATATATATATATATATATATATATATATATATATATATATATATATAATGTATATAAACATATAACACATCACTCAATAAGTCCAGGGCCTTACTAAAAATAATTTTAGGCAAGATTCGACTTTATTTATCTACATAGTTTCTTTGTAGGTGAGACACTGGTTACAACACCTCTGTAACAATTCGATGTCTTTTTGTAGAACGATTTATCTTTAACGTTAAAATACGTGTCATTTTCTGATATCACTTCTTTATTGGAGGCAATTCTCTTTCTCTTGAGTATTCTTTTTCGAGGTCTGCAAAAAGCCATTTGTCACTGAGGCTTAGGATAGGATGGATGCGGAATAAATTTGAAGTGTAATTCATGTAGCTTGGCTATCGTTGCGATCCACTTGTGACACAGTACATTGTCTGGGTGAAATAGCATTTTTTCATTTATGGCTGTTTTCTTTCGAATTATTTCCTTCAAACGCACTAATAATGCTATATAATATACGTTATTGATGGTTCTTTCTTTTACAAAGTTATTAATAGACAAAACACATTGCGAACCTCAAGTATTTGCAGCTTTTCTGGTTTCGGACAGCTTTCAACTGCTGCTATCAATTCAGCTGGCTACCGATTCGACTCCGGAGTGAAGTTGTGGATCTATGTCTCACCCATTGTTACATATTAAAGGAAAAAGAGATAACTTCCGATCTATTAAAGTCATTCAGAGATGTAGACAATTTAATATCGCCTTCTGTTCGTTAGGGATTTGTCATGTCTGGTTGAATCGCTGGGGAGAGAAGATTACTTACTTTTTTCGCTCTGCTGGCAACCGGGATTCAGTCTTATTTTGCTCAGTTCGGATTTAACGGGTTTTCTAATTGAACAACGAACTTTGATTTGATTTGGGTTGCCCATATCGGAATTTTGGAATTTTAATTGAACTTTCGACATTATTTGATTAATTTATCATTAACATTGAATATTGACACATTTCGCGACTGGATAACTTTGTCAGCCCCTTCAATTTCACGTATATGGACTGCTGTTTATAACTTGGAGTAATGTCTTTCCTGATTATGTTTCTCAATTTGTATGACCTGGATGGATTGTATGGATTCAACAAAAAGTATGTTTTTGGGTTGATATATTTGATGTTATGTATTTTTATGTATTTGTATATAATTTTATATATTTTCAAAGCGTAATTTTATTACCTGTAGTAGTATAACTGCGGTAATGGTCCTCTGAAGAGAAGAATTATCTTTGAAAACTCATGAGCTAAGGACTTAAGGATACTTTGCTTGAACTTGGAATTCTAATAAAATTTGATTGACACCTTATTTTATTACTTCATTTTATATTATAATATATTATAATATATATATATATATATATATATATATATATATATATATACATACATATATATATACATATATATATATACAT
Organism: Sepiola atlantica; assembly: GCA_963556195.1. Lineage (NCBI taxonomy): Eukaryota > Metazoa > Mollusca > Cephalopoda > Sepiida > Sepiolidae > Sepiola > Sepiola atlantica. Next base: position 191,888,261 of record OY744519.1, on the reverse strand, counting down.
ATATATATATATATACATACAAGGTAGCGCTTTATAAATAAAATCACAATTAGGTTTCGAATAGCCTACGCAAATACAATTACGTTTCAGCAAGCCATACGCTTCATCGAGGCTAAAAATTAATAATGAACATGAAAAACTTAAATAGTAAATATTTGAGATCATCATTCTCTCCGTAATGGATTGATAAAATCATCAGCAGCAACTTGGATGGCACGTCGGTCAACACTCGTCCAAACATGAACTTTTACGCGATGAAATTTAAATGGTAGATGTCAAACCTGTCAAACATATATAACTTTCTAATCAAATGATTAACTTCTCCCGTATTTATTTATTAAATTATATTTCTCACAACACGGCCAACACAAAGTTTATCTATTAAATCAAAAACATTTTGAATATGCATACATATACATACATGCTTCCGAGTAACCACACAGACCCCGATAGCAGACACACACGCAAACGCTCTAAATGAACATATGCACACGATTTACACAAATATATCTATAACCAAATGTACACATATATACAATTAAACACACAATCATCTAGATAAAACTATATAATAAAACATTACAGTATTAAAAATATTACATTAAAAATACAATATATATATATGTATATATATAACAATATTAGTAAATAGATATTAAATTATTTACACCTACATACAAGTCGTTTCACGCTTGCGCTCTCATCAGTGTAAGGACGCGATCATTTTAGACGGTCAATAGGCGCGAATAAAAACTATTTTTATGTTATTAAACCACATCAAATTTTCACATTATCACCAATTTCATAAAAAATCTATTGTTATTTGCAGCATACAATCGTTTCGGCCTACCACCAAGATACATAATAATAATGCTCCAAGTGTTCAAAGCATTTGTTTCTTTGGGAGGCTATCCTCAGTGCCCGTGAAAAATGTAATCTTTCAGGCAGGAAAAACCTGAATCCGTACTAATTTATTTTTTAAACATATTTAGTTTCTCTATATATTATTTACATATAGTTTAATTGTTTAATGGTGTAGTGTCCACATGTACATTCAGATCGCATCATTGACGCACCATGTGCTTTGTTCCACTATTACTGCTTATTAAAATAGTGTCTACTACAGCTCTAGTCGCACACTATTGAGCTATTATTAATATTATTATTATTATCAATAGTATATATATATATATATATATATATATATATATATATTATAATATAAAATGAGGTAATAAAATAAGGTGTCAATCAAATTTTATTAGAATTCAAAGTTCAAGCAAAGTATTCTTTGCTTGAACTTTGAATTCTAATAAAATTTGATTGACACCTTATTTTATTACCTCATTTTATATTATAATATTAATGCTCTATCCAGTATATTGAGCTTCAGTTTTTATCCGGATGTTTTACTAATTATAAGATATTAGTTGACGCTTATATCTTTTGTTGTATTACTTTATATATATATATATATATATATATATATATATATATATATATATATATATATATATATATATATAGGTGACATAACTACATGTATATGAGCTCAGTTATTCGGAAAGGATTGAAAAACATATGCATGTACTCAAATGAACTATGAAAAGTTAAAATATATTTTCAACGTTAAACAAAAACGAACATTTCAATCTAGAGAGATTATGTGAAGTCATTAATACTTGATCTCATGTTACGATTACAAAAGTCTCATAGTATTATGGTTTATAAATTGCAATTTAGGAGATGGAAACTCTAATCATAAATTACATTTTTATTGGCTCATGGATCATTAGATGTACATTTCTTTCAAACGTGTTTCCTCTTTCAATACATACATATTTGCCAATAGTTGCCTATGAAATGCAGTCTACCTTTGTTGTATGTATTGTATGCATTACCGATTTGCGGAATTAAAACAGTTTATTCTGATCAATGACACATACGTCTGCGATCTTAATATAGCTAAGAGATTATCACTGTAACAATGCAAATAGTTATCTTCCGTTTTATGGTCTCCTACAAAAAATGACATATTCTGCTCGCAGTGTTTGAACACCTGGAAATAATTTATCACAAGAAATGAAAAGTTTGGTATGTGTTTATTGTGTGTCTATGTGTATTTTCAATCTATTTTATGTATTTTTATGTTTTTGTTCTATTTATTTTGTCGTCTTTATTTAGTTTATTTTAGTTTACGATAACTTTATGGTCTATGTATCGAAGACGATGGAAAATAATAGAAGCAAATAATAAACATCCGTTTAATATGAAAACACTTGGTACATATATACATATACATTAGACACACACACGCACACAGATATATATATATATATATATATATATATATATATATATATATATATATATATATACATATATATATATATATATATATATATATATGTATATATATATCCATATTTTAAAATATTTTACAATTCTCCCGGACGCTGACTATGGGTAATTATTACTACTTATTTTAAATAGATAGAAGCAAATAATAAACATCCGTTTAATATGAAAACACTTTTTTGTTCTTCACTGGCTGGTACACATATACATATACATTATACACGCACACACACGCACAAACACCCCCCCCCCACACATAATATATATATATATATATATATATATATATATATATATATATATATATATATATATCCATATACTATTTAAAAATATTGTAAAACATTTAAGAATATTTTACAATTCTCCCGGACGGTGACTATATCACTACTTGTATTCCATTTTGTTTTTAATGTTATCCTTATATTTCAATTTCTTATTACATTCCTCTGTTAATAAAGAGAGAGAGAGAGAGAGAGAGAGAGAGAGAGAGAGAGAGAGAGAGAGAGAGAGAGATGCGGATACAGAGGGAGGAGAGAGATAAACAATTTATCAAATAAAAGCAAGGTCACGCAATATACAGTAAGAGAGGGAAACGGCGATAGACATACACTCGGTTACTTAATTGTATATTCAAAAAATTGGAACAATTAAAATTGATTTTTCTTTAAAAAATAATACAGTCACCAAACCCAAAATTATTTTTGCATGTATTTTGTGTGATTAAAATTCATAGGAAAAAAACTAGAGAAACAAACGTTGATTAATTCAGCTTATACTCACGATGTCCAATGACCAGTCAATGCTTGTGTCCACTCGCCATATTATAATTGTCATCAGATGCTGTATGCAATCATTTCAGTCTTAAATGAAATCCGCGAGTTTCGCGATATTTGCCATTTGGCAACAATTGCAAACAGCTACACGCGGAGATTCAAAGTTGCGAAGCCATTTTAAATACTCAAATCCCTCGACAGTCTATTTCATAATTCATGAACAAATATTATTAGAATGTCAGTTGCAGGCAAAGAAGTCCTGGGGATTTGACCTCTTCACTTGAACTTTTCCCGGTTTTCCATTTGGTTGTAAAAATAAACGACAACATATAATAGATACACACTTTATACGCGCCGTTGATAATCTTAGCACTATATTTTCACACTTTACGATTCCAATCAAAATTAGAACGGTTTCTGGAAATTCCACGGTGAATCAAAGACATTTCATCTAATTATTATATATATGAAATATAACAAAATAATACATTTTTAATGTCCGCATATATAAACACGCATGAATTTCTTCCTATTTTATCAACTCCAGTACGCTTCCTAAACGTCACGAATTTCATCCGTATCTAAACACTTCAAACTGTCTCTCTTATAGCTGTTTTAATATATCTTTTGTTGAAGTTTAATTGAATTATTACAGTATCGTTTGGTGATTAAATTATTAATTGAATCAAATTGTTATAGAACTAAAATTAATTGTTGTTTAGCTAATGTTGTTTTAATTTCAGTTGATGAAATTGTTGGATGTAAATAATGTTCACAACTTTCAATACTTCAGTTTTGGTAATGTGTCTTCCATTTATGAAAAATACATTTAGAAAAAAAGAGAAAACCGCAAAAGTAAAAATAAAATATAAAATGACTGATTATATATATATATATATATATATATATATATATATATATATATATATATATATATATATATATAAAATTTATTTACTACAATCGTTTCAGCTTGCCAATGATTCCACTGGGCACGGAGATTTACTAAAGATGTCTAAATCTGCCCTTTTCGATGAAACCGCGGTACATTGCTGAAATATGTAATATACAGTATCTAAATAAATTATATTAGCTCTCTTATATTATCGAGCACTATATTTGATTTCTTTTCATACATAACCTGACACACTATATATATATATATATATATATATATATATATATATATATATATATATATATATATACATAACATTTGGGTGAAACATTGAGCTCTTTAGGTCTTCCGCTTATTCCATTTTAATTTCATATATATATATACACATATATATATATATATATATACATATATATATACACACATATATATACATATATATATACATATATACACACACATATATATATATATATACATATATATATATATATATATATATATGTATATATATATAGTCTAAATAAGCTTTGAGTCATTTTAAACAAAGAATGAAAATGCAGTTTAAATTCCCAGGGATACTTACTAAATTAAAAAAATCGAAGACTTAGCACTTGCACAAGCTGACTTCACGCTGGAAAATTTACAAATACAAAAGAGGATTCAAGTATATAACAGTGAAACGAAAAGGGGATCTTAACTTAAATTGTAAAATATTAAATGGGGACCATCAGCTGTTTACCATGTAACTGTTTCGGAAATTTAAAAACAGAACAGCTTTAAAATTCATGGCTCTCCAGTGGTATTGATCGAATGACCACTTCCCCAAAAGACACATCGAGAAATAATTCAGTTTTTATTTCACTAATATATAAGAAAATAAATAATAATAATTATGATGATAATGAATCACCCTTAAGACAACCATGTAACAATATATATATATATATATATATATATATATATATATCTTTTCACAGGAATCTCCTCATAATCTTATGTCCCTTCCATTTTACTCTTTTCACATTACTATTCTTGTTTTTTTTATTTGTGAATTTCAGATTCCTGTCCTTATTCTAAAAATATCTCTCTCTCTATATATATATATTTCATGCATCTTGGCTAGATTTCATTAAACTTAAGATAATCCTTATGAATGAATACACAAGGATTTGCTGGACTTTTAAAGATAGTTTAAATGATTTTCTATTCGGAAGTCTAAATACCTTAAAGTTACAAAAGGTTAATAATTCTTTCTTTTTTCAAATATAACAAATATTAAAATGGCTGAAAATTTTAGGAAGAAACTAAATGCATTCAGCTGAGTTTAATTTCATAATATAATTATTTTTGTATCGAATAATCGATTGATAACAAATTGAAATATAATAACGTGTAAGTTTATATACATGTGTGTGAACGGACAGAGCAAAAACTTCGACTTTCACAAAAATATTTAATTTATTTATCAGTCATTTAAACAACCTCAAACCTTCATAGTTCCAACAAAGTTACCTCCCTTAGATCAAGCAATTTCTTTATTAAAATTACTCCGGGCTGTCTTAAAGAATTTTAACACGATTTTAACTAACGGTTTTTCTTTTTAGAACGCACACCTTCAAACACAAATACAGTAACGGCTAATGATACAAATTCATAAAATTGGCTCACGGGAATTACATAGATAATTTATTATTTCTTAATTTTTAATTTTTTAATTTTTTAATTTTAAAAATTTTTATTTATTTATTTTTTTATGTTTTATCTTTTTATTTCTTATGTTTTAATTTCAAATTTAATTTTAATTTTAATTTTATTTTTATTTTATATTTTTTTCCCTTTAATCTTATATGATTATATCTATCCAAATCTCCTCCGGTTTTTAAATCTCAACAGTTTCATTACACTAAATTTAAATTCAAACTAACTTACACAACACACTGAGCAAATAACGCGTCCCAACGAGAGTGTCATGTAATTTATTTCACTCGTACCTATTCCCATGCGCACCGGCAAATAAACCTATATACAAACAAACTAGCATGGAATCACAAGCATGCCTATACACAACATCTGCACGCATATGCACATGCGTGCATGTATACACATCTTCGCTCACATGCACGGGGGATATTAATTTAATATTTTTTATTTTTTGTGTTTTTAATTTATCCTTTAATTTATTTTATTAATATTATTTTATATTTTCTATTTATTAATAATATGCTCCTATACATACACACGCGCACTCGCACACATGCTTGTACACACATCTGGACGTATGCATACGCCTGTACATTCATCTTCATTTATACAGGGGTGGGCGGGTGATTTGAGAATCTATTATATGGATTGTATGAAGCGGGGGTGGGTGGGGGGTTTAGGGGTTAAGAAAACTTTGTGGTGTATCTGTATCTCCGTGATGGGAGAGTCACGTCGAGATGGGGTATCTGCTGATAAATGTATAATCCGCTGTGGAAGGCGTTAGTTTTAGTATGGATGATGTGATTATCTGTGGTGAAAGGGTGGGGTGTTTATTGATGAATGTTTTATCTGGGTTAGGACTAGGTTGTATCAGGGTAGGCAGGGCTTATGTAGTCGCGCCCGTGGTGCGTTTAACATATATCTTAGGGGGGTATTTTGTACGTAAATAGAAAGATAGGAATTTTGTTATGGGTTTAGGGAGGTCTTGTGGAGATTAATTATTTTATATGTTTTTAAGAAATACTTTACTATCTTTTTAGAGGGATAATTATTGGGTTATGTAATATTGTTATCAGACTATTGGGCTAGCAGGAATTTTCTTCTGTACGGGCATTTTCTGAAGACCTCGGTTTTTATGTTCATGCAGTTTATGGAAGGGTTGTTGATAGCTTGTATAATTCTTAATTTCTCAGTAGTGCACAAAGGGCAGGTCCTGGAGGTGGGCCTGTAGGATTTAGGTTTGTCGGTAATTCTCCATTCTATTTTGTAGGGGGTGTTGGACTTCTTGAGATCCCATACGTGGGTTGCCAGTGTGGTTATGTGGTCTTTTTTGAGGCATTTGAAAGTGTTGTTGTGGGCGTAGAGTCTTTGGCAGGATTTGGTGTGGATGTACCGGAGTTGTTCGGTGGGTTTGTGGTATGGCCTAGTTGAATTGTTGGTCAGGTCTAGGGATACGTCTAAAAAATCTACGCTAGTATTATTTTGTGGTAGGTATTTTCCCTTACTATGTTAATAATAAGTTAAATTTATTAAAATACTTTTAATCGATGTTATTTTCGTATGGTTTAAATCTTATTTTCAAGCCGTGGCGTCTATAACTGAAAACTAAGACAATTATGATTTGAAAGGTTTTTATTTTGTGGTAGTTATCTTCCCTTACTGTGTCTATAATGAGTTAACTAGCGAGTTACCGCTTATCAAGGTCCAAATGCCACCCGAGGATAAGGGTTGATGAGTTTTTCCATAGGATTAATAAGAATGGTGGGGACCTGGCAGGGTTTGATTATTTAGGAGGACGGCTCAACAAGAATTTACTAACATTGAATTAAAAAACAGCCATGTTTAAATCTGATGGAAACTATCACCGTATTATTGTGTTCTAGAGACGGGCAGTTCTTGGAAAGAAACATTTCTCATTGAAGTTTCGTTTAGTTTTGGTTACGCAGATGAAGAAATGAAAATTATTTTCAGTGCTTGTAGCTAGACGGTTCTTGCTGTGAATGTTGTAAATTCATTAATCTATAGATTGGAGATCTGTCTGACACCCACCATGAAAATAACAATAGTGTCGAGAAAAACCAGCAATTTAAAGCCGTGGTGTCTATAATCGAAGATTAAGGGAAACATGCTTTGAAGTGGCTTTTATTTTGTGATAGTTGTCTTGCGTTACTGAGTCCAGAATGACTTCAGATTGATTCCATGTTTTGAATGTTTTTTTATGTCTTCATTTTCTGACTTGTTCTGAAAATCTGGTTCGGTAAGAGTCGGTTGAGTTTGGTCCGTGTTTTGTCGGTTAGGTCGGAGTAAAATCAGCAGAAAGAGAGCTTCACAAACTTGTAGTTCTTTTGAAAGAAGCTACTGAAATAGGAAGATGGATTATAATGAGCTAACTAAACCACAACTAAATAAAACACACAAGTTGTAATACAACTATCTAAAGTTACTATTTAAGTCAATGAATTTAGAATAAGACAATTATAAATAACGTAATATAAAAAATAAGTAACTTTTATCGATAATAAAAGTGCTAATTATAATTTAAAGAAGAAAAAAAGTTCTTTAGTCGAGTTGATGTATTATAGATTATCATTTCGAACCCTACGCATATGATTACTTAAACTAGTATAATAATGTATGTCCTCTGTATAAACGGAAGAATAATGAGACGTGTTTTAAATGCAACCGGTCCCCGGGGATGATGATTAAAATTGTATACAGCTGTTTATTCATCGCAAAACTGTTCATTCTTAATACAAAATAGCACAGCAAAGTCTTTTCCCTAAAAACGCATTTAGAATAGTTATTGTGGCGTGAATGGATCTAAAGATAAAGGTCATTCTTGTTTGGTTCGTTCAGTTCTTTTTCTTTTTGTCATAGACGTCGAGTACAAGAACGTGACTGGCTTTTTGAAAAGAAAATCCAATATGGCGGTTTGAATAAGTGATCTACTTGAAAAAAGGAAAAAGTTTTCTTTGATTTATCGATATATAAATTTGCCCTCTTCTAAAAATACGATTCCAAATTATGTGTTCTTCTTCAACTCTTATCCCCCCAATCTTTTCAGTGTCTTCTTCATGGATGTTTTTATTCAAGAAACTTTGTAAACTAAGCAACGTAAACGACAAATAGAACTTCTTGTTACTTTTAGCATTAGATTAGAAGAAAACTTATAATCAAACATATCATTCTTAAAATAATAATAAATGTAATAATTTACTTATATTACTATAATACCCAGCGTGTACACACACACACACACACACACACACACACACACACACACACACACACACACACACATATATATATATATATATATATATATATATATATATATATATAAATATATATATATATATGATTATATAAAACACAATTATTTCATATAGTTCAGATTGTTTAATACAGGAATTAAATTCTAAAGCGAAATGAAGCTCAATATTCAAACCTTTAAATAGCTATTTAAAAAATTTGTAAGATATTAATAAATAAAATTACAGATCAGAGTTATATCATACTGTGATTTAATGCCAGTTTCGAAGCAAAGAAAAACTAACACGTGTTCCTATGAGAATCTAAAACATACTTGAACAAATTCAAGTAGTAACATAAAATCCCGTCATAAGAGTTTGTTGCGGAATTCAATACCGTATCATCAAGGTGAAATCTCATGCAAAGATTATTCAGATGGTCAGGAAACAACACCAAAAGGTACTGATGAAATGGACTTAAAACACGCCAAAATAGTTTTAAATGTTAGACAACTTTGATTCGAATGTTCAAAAAATCTCATTTGCACATCGAAAATCACGCTTGATAGATTCTTAAAAGTCAATACAAAACTCAGCCAGAATAACATTTTGTTTAAAAGACTCTACTGAATGGAAAAAAGATCGGTTGTTGGTTGACAAATGTAAACACTTATTTTTATATTTTCTCAGTTATTAAGATTTGTAAATTTATTTTACCATTTAAAGTGATAATGAAAAAGTCTGCGTAAAGAAAACAGTAAACAAATATACTTGAGCACCCCTTTTCCAGAAACAAGATGTGTCCCATTTATTGTAAATAAAATAACATTTTATTTTTGTGTGTCTTACATTTCTTTCATTAAATAAGTTCATTTGTTAAGTGGTAACAATTTACTATTATGTCTATTCTAATCATGGAATTTCTAACTATGGTGGGCATTTTTTTTAGCATTTCTCCTAGACCTGGAAGGCAGTTTTCAAAAACTAGATCTGTTAACCAGTTAAGTTTTTTTGCTCACAGAGTAATGTTTTTGAAATAAGTTGCCAGACCGGATTAAGGACAACAATTCAGAGAAAGTGATAGGAGGGAGAAATTGAGGGGGCACTTTTGGGAGTTGTCAAATGAAATATTTGACAGAATTTAATTTGGATATTGATACTGTACGAAGAGTTTAATGTTTTTTAACAGTTGAATTGAGAAAGTTGTTAAAAATTAGATGACCAAGGAGGCATAACAAACAAATAATAATAATAATAATAATAATAATAATAATAATAATAATAATAATAATAATATTAATAATAATAATAATAATAATAATATTAATAATAATAATGATAATAATAATAATAATCAGAGAGATTAACTTGCAATTCGTTTCTTTTACAATATTTTTACTTTTAATTTTTAAATTATTTACATCAAACAAAGTACCTTTCTACCGAAGCGTAAATGGATACTGTAATAGGGGCATATTTATAGAGGGGACAATTAGTGGAGTGTTTGGCAACATGATCTTTATTTACATTACATTTAAATTCCTGAAAGTTGGTTCTGTTGGGAAAACAGGGAGCCGTTATAGAATTCCCAAGGCAATCGATTAGAAGAAAGAAGCTATCAAAGTAAAAATCCCACCAGAGATCTCTACAGTGTAAGGGATGAGATTTATCAGCTTGTCAGGTTGGTCGGAGTATTTTGTTTAGGGGGTACAAGTAAGAAGGTTCATCGGTGCACATTCCTTTGAAGTATTTATAAAACAAGCATAAGAATGCAACTCTGCGGCGATGAGACAGAGGCTGTATCTTGACAAACAGTGCGAGACTTATCAGGTTAATAATTATTTTTTTTTATGCACACTCTCCAAGAGTGAGAGGTTATTAGTTTGTACACCAGTCCAGATGTGGCAATAAATTCATCGGGGAAAATGGTTGCTTTGTAGCGATATAGGATAACGTCCAAGAGTTAAAGGCTAGTGGTTGGTGCACCAGCCCAGATGTGGCAATAGTACTCCGTGCACAGCAAAATGGTTGCTTTGTAGCGATATAGGATAAATATAACATATATTCATATATTTATTTCTGGGAAGAGAAATGTTTAAGAAACCTTACGTAGCTCGTTACTGCATCTAGTGTCTACGTATAAAACAGAAAGCCATCATATTTCGTAATCGTATTTTTGAAGATAGAATGAGTCTAGAGATCGATGCATTCATGGATAACACCATTTCAGCCTTGTGCTCCGAAGTTTCAGGCGATTCATTGAGCAGATAAATCCTTCATTCAATCCGATGTATTTGATTTCATTTTAAAAAGGCCCGTCACGTACGGTCGTCGAAGTTTTGGGAGAAAAGAAAGAGAATTCAACGAAGTAAACAATAATGCGTCTGTCTTCAATGCGACATCACAAAATACCACCGAATAAGAAACGTTTACATCAATGTATCTTTTGAGAAAAATACCAATTTTGTTCGTGTCGAATCCATCGAACTTGTATAATGGAAAGACGATCATTCGATAGAAAGAGTCGTAAATATTCTTTAAGTATCTGTCCGATGAGACGCGATGTCTTTATTGCAGCTCTCCTCATTCTTACATCTTGTAACAAAAGACAAAATACTAGAAGAAGAAACCGCCTGAATAAGGGTTTTAAAATCATCCATGTTTTTACATGAACTCAACTGGAAAAATGTTTTACTTTAAGTTCTCATTAAAATATTTATTGGCAAGAAATGACACCATTATTTGCTTTTGGGGTTTAGTTTAGTTCTATTCACCAATTTATAGCGATGTACGTCTAGATAAGTTGCAATTTCACGACTGATCCTCATATGTGGCTCTAAATAAATGTCTGGTCACTTAGATGCCGTAAACAAAAAAGCAGAATAGATCTCTCTTCCATGACACGCACTTCCTTTCACTTACACCACTACTGCTACATATGAGTCGACTTAACAACTTAACAGCTAACGAAAAAGCCCATTTTCTTGCTCAACTATATTTCAACCATATTTGTATACACACAACATCTAACTTTCATACACTTAATAATTAAGAACTGTAGACGTTCGGGGCTACTGAGAATTAGAGTGCAAGTTTTGAGTGTCATACTAAGTTTAGAGCTGTTCAGCGAGATGTCTGTTTACATAGTTTTAAACTAATGCATGTCAGTACAGTCGGGGAAACGGAGGAGGAAGAGAGTTCCAGAGGCCGACAGCATGAGTAAAGAAGCTATTGAAGTAGAAGATACTCCGGCGTCTGAGGACCTCCACAGTGAATGGATGGATTTATCTGATTGCCGGGTTTGTCTAGTGTATTTACGTCGATGGGGCACTAAAGCAGCTAGTTCATCGGAGCACAATCCACTGAAGTATTTGTAAAACGAGCACAAGGAGGCAACATTGCAAACAAAGCAGGGAACACTCTATTTCTAATTAGACGTTCTTTCTGCAAGCTTACCCTGGAAATATTTCTACTACTGTACGTCTCTCCCGTCAGACCACTGCTAGAGTATGGTGTCCAGGTCTTTATTTCCAGACTTCCTCGGCATGATTAGTTCGAATAAATTACACACAAGTACAAATATTTGAAAACTTTTCAAATATTTCTACTTGTGAGTTATTTCTTCACACCAATCATCCTGAGGAAGTCTCTGAAATAAAGACGAAACATTGCTGAATACATAAATAATATTTTTGATTTTCCTTTTTACCTTTTCATTATATATATATATACATATATATATATATATATATATATATATATATATATAAATTTTTTTATATACATTTTTTATTAAAAATAAATTATACAAATTTTTTTATGATATGATAATTTTTTTAATTTTTTATTATTTTTTATTTATTTATTTATATTATTTTTTTAAAATTTTTTTATAGTTGATTTTCGGACCTTTATCTTTTGTCACATCGCAATACATAATTTTGTAAATTGATAACTTTTGTCTTTTTGATGAATTGGAATAAGAAAAGGTCCGATATTGACATAACATTAGTATGTCAATATCGCACATTTTCTTATAAGATAAAGGTCCGAAAATCAAAACAAACTCACATCGGATGAGCTTCCATCCATAGCGTCTCTGAAATCATCACATCAGGCAGGTAGCCATATTATAATTAGAAGCAAATCCAATAAAAATACGCACGACACATTGACCGAGGATATTTTATGAGGGTTGTCTTTCTTTTGAATTCAGAGAGGAAACATCCGATACTGACATACAAATGTTGGTTGGACTCCTACTAAACGAAACAGAACCGCAAAATTGCAGCAAAAAATATGTTTTAAAAACGTTTCGTAAGATAAATAAAATCTTGGCCTTTGGAATGTTTATATATATATACAGTATCTACAATAAGTGAGTACACCCAACGAATCTTTTACTTTTTACTTCATAGAACTTTAATTTTTCGTAGGATTTAAATGAAACTCGGTGTGAACATAGCCATGTAGTGGTTTAATAGCTTTATAAACTATGAAGGAACAAATATCTTGTCAATGCAAAAGAATTGAACAAAAACATTTGGAACAAGTAACAAAAAGTGAGTACACATGAGCATTTTAAACAAATAATCTTATTTTTAATACGTTGTATGACCTCCATTGTTATCAATAACAGCAGACAACCTCCTAGGCATTGATTCGACTAGTTTATGACATGTGTCCGCCGGAATTGCGTTCCATTCACATTTGATGACCTACTTCAGTTCGTTATTATTTCTCGGATATTTCCCTTCAATTTTCCGTTTCAGATGCTCCCACAAATGCTCTATTAGGTTCAAATGAGGTGACATACTCGACAATGGTAAGGTATTAACCCGTTTACTGTCTAAGAACGCCTTAGTAGCCCGAGATGTGTGCTTAGGGTCGTTATCTTGCTGGAAAACTCCACGTCTGCCAACACTTGTTAGACTTGGTAACATTTTTTCCTCCAATATCTGGCAGTAGAGTTTGGAATCCATTTTTCCTTCGATGAAAGCAAGTCGTCCAACTCCTTTGGCACTCATACACCCCCAAACCATTAAGCTCCCACTTCCATGCTTTACAGTTGGCACGACACACTTATCTTTGTAAGCTTCCCCTTTTCGTCGCCACACACGCTTAACGCCATCTAATCCAAATAGATTTATTTTTGTCTCATCAGACCAAAGGATTTTGTGCCAAAACTGCATGTCTTTGTCTTTATATTCATTAGCAAATTCATAGCGCTTCTTTTTGTGAGAAGTTTTAAGAAGAGGCTTCCCCCGAGGCATGCAGCCTTTAAACCCATCTTCATGGAGAATGTTGCGCACTGTCTGAGCACTCACAGTTACGTTTAAATTGTGCAAAATTTCTTCTGCGATGCTAGCAGCACTCCGACGTCTGTGTCCCTCTATTAGTTGTTTGATGCGCCTCTTAGTTCGATCAGAAAACTTATTTGGTCGACCGGGACGGCGGCCATTTTTGACGGTTCTAGCTTTTTTGTACCGTTGAACAACTATTGCTACCATATTTCGGCTGATATTTACATTGTCACTAATTTCCTTATATGAATGACCACTCTTGAATAAATTAACAATAGTTTCACGAGTTTTTTCATCTAAATCATTGTCATGAGGAGCAATTTCCAAGAATAAACGGACAATTGAAGGAAAAAATCCGAGAAATAATAACGAACTGAAGTAGGTCATCAAATGTGAATGGAACGCAATTCCGGCGGACACATGTCATAAACTAGTCGAATCAATGGCTAGGAGGTTGTCTGCTGTTATTGATAACAATGGAGGTCATACAAAGTATTAAAAATAAGATTATTTGTTTAAAATGCTCATGTGTACTCACTTTTTGTTACTTGTTCCAAATGTTTTTGTTCAATTCTTTTGCATTGACAAGATATTTGTTCCTTCATAGTTTATAAAGCTATTAAACCACTACATGGCTATGTTCACACCGAGTTTCATTTAAATCCTACGAAAAATTAAAGTTCTATGAAGTAAAAAGTAAAAGATTCGTTGGGTGTACTCACTTATTGTAGATACTGTATATATATATGTGTTTATATATGTTTATATATATATATATATATCAGCTATTTATTTAGATATACACTGTTGTTACAACTGGACAATCATCAAGCTTACAATTGGAAGAGGTTGGTATACATAAAGAATAGAAGATATATGCTAAAACATATTTTCGCACTACTATATATATATATATATATATATATATATATGATAAAGAGACAGGAATAACATGTTCTGACGTAATAAAAAATGAAAAAGGAAAACCAAAAGAATATTTATGTATCTATCAACGTTTCATCTTTATTGTTAGACTTCCCCAGGATGATATTGCTAATATCGACCGAAAGCTCTGAGCCTGCTAGCAAAATTTTTTTGTACGTGTATGATATCTTCTTCAAACTAATTATCATGAGATAGTTCTGCAATAAAGACGAAATGTTGATGAATACATAAATATTCTTTTGGTTTTCCTTTTACATTTTCCATATATATATATATATATATATATATATATATATATATATATATATATATATATATATATATATATATGAAAGGAAATTGTAGTTTGCCTGAAGCATTGCTGGTGAATAGAAATTTAAGTTCGTAATCCGAGGCAGGAGCAATTTGATATAGGTACCGGAAGGTGGAACAGATGAACAAAAATAAATGAGAAGAGTAAATATGAATGGAATCTCAAATCAATTTATTAATATTTCACGGTTTGAATACCAAAACAGCAAATAGAAAAAAGGTTTACTGTCAAGCAATTTAAAAGGTCCGGAATAAATTTTAATTTTCGAGAGTGAAACCTCTCATTATCAAAAGAAACAGACCAAAAATATAACCGAGTGGTCCAAAAGGCGAGATGGACACAACTGCTGTCTGTATGTGATGTTTGTGGGTTCCCTAAAGAAAGAAAGATTAGAAAATTTACATAAAATCTAAAAGTGTATATTTTTATGAACTTTATCACGGACGACCATGGAAGTATCCCCGAATCTTAAAGTGCATCAATAAGGAAGCTATGGTAGCAAACCCTCTTAAAATCTCAAATATACACTATTTTGATGAAATTTAAATCCGATGTATAAATCTTTTGGGGAAAGACGATAAAAGTTGCCCCAAATGTCTAAGTACCAACATTATCTAAGGGAGCCATGGGTTTCGAAAATCCTTTAAAACTTCAAGTACATCCCATTTTGATGAGCATTATATAATATGTATAACATTTTCCGGGGAAGATAATTAAGTGGTCCCGAAGACGTACGTTACCCTCTATGTGCCGAATATGTACGTGCCCACATCTTTAAGTGGCCCATGGAGACAGAAGCTCCTTAAAACTTTATATAAATATATACAATTTTTGCTTATGCGTTTTATTTTAAAAATCGAATCAACAAATGTCTAAATAGTTAGTTGGAAACGTCTCACACTGCAAACAACGAGTTTACGGTGTCTGTTCTACCTCACAATTTTTAAAAATGAAATCAAAAAATATGTTTCCTTCTTTTAATATAATAAAATGTTAGCAAATAATTTTCGTATATTTCGTACGTAACGCCTCCTATTCTGTCTCTCTGTCTCTCTCTTTCTCTCTCTGTTTATCGCTCTCTGTCTATTTATATATCTATATATCTATATATATTCTCTCTCTCTCTCTCTCTCTCTCTCTCTCTCTCTCTCTATATATATATATATATATATATATATATATATATATATATATATATATATGAGAAATGAAAATAATTAAATAATCCGACGGTATGAATTAAAAAAGAAAACACAGAAGACATAAAATTCAACGTTTCTCCCAACTGTTGTGTGAACTTTTTCAAGAGCTAAAACATGCTGGCAAAGAACGAAAATATCTGTGATTTTGAGAATATATATAGTGATAGTGTTAATAAAATGTAAATCTTTTTAGAGAGGGAAGATATGATAATATGCATATTATCAGCACACATATAAACACCCATATGCATATATATATATATATATATATATATATATATATATATATATATATATATATATATATATATGTATATGTATATATATATGTATATATATATATATGTGCTCAAAATATATATACAAAATGTATATAGATGTAGTATTTGCAAAAAGAAACGAAAAAAAAATAAAGAGCAAGAGGTTACCCAAAAGAAACTAATTTAAAAATAGGGAATCAATATATCTTATCTTTATTAGTAATAGCTTTAGATAGGTTTGGGCAGACATACTAGAAGCCTATTCTTTGTGTTATTGTATCTGTGGACTATAAGAGCTGATTCGTAAATTTGTTATGCATAGTTTTTATTAAGCTGGAGTTATTAAAGTTAAAACGATGATCATAATCCATAGCATGGCCACATACGTTGTTGATTTTGATCGCTCTTTTTTGCTCGTAAATTCTCTTGTCCAGATTCCGCTGTGTCTCCCCAATATAGACCCTATAGCAATCCAGACAAGGGATGGAATATATGCCAGCTTTGACTGTGGATGTAGTGTCGAATTTTGATTTTCTGATTATATCCATAATAGTTGATGAGAGTATTTGGGCTATATTAATACCTTGTTAATTACATTCTGTGTAAATATATTTATGGTAAGTAAGCTACACAGAAGCATTCATGTTTCATTGCCGCAAGAAACTCTTAGGCTAAATGTGTATTTCGTCTGATAGTTTCTCGCGGGAATTAACTATGCGCATGGCTTTGTAGCTTACTTGCTATATACATTATCATACTACTACTACTACTACTACTACTACTACTACTACTATTACTATAAAGCTCTACTTAGGTATTAAGCACTGATGAAGTAAATACTAAATATATATATATATAATATATTATATTACCTTAAATATTATATATGTATGTACATGAAATAATAAAACACACACACACACACTATATATATATATATATATGTTATATATATATATATATATATATATATATATATATATATATATATATAATGGCTTTAGTTATTTATTCATGACAAACATATATATGTATTAAACATTAATGTGTGTGTGCATTACGGTAACGTATTGAAAGTGATAATTTCCCAATGAGTCTATGTCAATGAAAGTTGTCTTATGACAAGAATGTCTTTCCTGGGACACGCCAATTTTTTACTAGAGAATGTTCTAGTTATTATTTTATTATATATATATATATATATATATATATATATATATATATATATATATATATGTAGTCAGTATAATTAAACATCGAAATGAACGGTATTTTGTTGTTTACGATGAAGACAGTTTCGTCGATGATATCCGTTTCGGATGGGTGTTTGATTGATACGCCAAATAAGGGTGAATTAGAGAACTATACAAATTGACAACAATATTGCTATGAGCAAGATTCGTGCAATAGTAGAGTTAAATTCCTATTTTCCGTTCTTTTAAACTGACAAATAATTGCAACTTACTCGGCGGGAAGAACTGGAAATTACAAATCAAAAGCATAAAAAAACAGAACCAACATTTATGAACAACCATTTTTTGATATTTAAGATTCATGTAATTTATGAACTGGTATCGCAAAGTTCCAGGAGTAAATGAATAACATTAGCACTAATTTTATTGGTATATTAATAAACTTTATCGTCTCTCTCTCTCTTCCCCTCTCTCTCTTTCCCTCTCTCTCTTCCCCTCTCCCTCTCTCTTCCCCCCTCTCTCTTCCCCACTCTCTCTCTTCCCCTCTCTTTCTCTCTCCCCCTCTCTTTAAATGTAGGATAAAAAAAAAATACCCAACCGTACAGAACTTATATTTATGTTAGACCGCATATTTAGTTTTCTAGATAGAATCAAATTGTGGGGGTTCTACAAAGAAAACAGATATGCGTGTTAATGGATGAGTGATTTAAGATTTTATTATATTAAAGTTTTATTTTGTGATATTTTTTATTTATTATGTTTTTATTTACTACATTTTTAATTCTATAATTTTGTAAACTTTCCCGTTGAGTTATATATAATTATACTAGCAAAAGAGTCCGGCATATCCAGGGTTCTATCATTTATTTATAAAAAGATTTATTCACTCGGAGGTAAGTTTATTTGCCTAAAATTACTTCATTTAAGTTGCAAATGCCTATTTATTTCATTTGAATGCGAAATGTATATATATATATATATATATATATATATATATATATACATATACAATAATATTTATAAATAAATATTAATTATTTAAATACCTACAGACATCGATGTTTCATGCTAACGCAATCTTCAGTGTAGGAACTAATTCTCAACGAATCCCGATCACAAATCGCCAATGATTCGCAGTCTTATCCATCGGCCATAGCCAATTAGTTAGTTAATATAGAGGAATTTTAAATGTAAATAGCGAATCGGCGGCTAGATACCAAGCAGTATAGAGTGATCTACGAAACAGCGTTCGGATCGTGCATATAGATATTTGCACTGCTTGTTATTAAAGTTACTCGAGAGTGCCCATCTTTGTTGGAGAGGACTGATAAACACACAAACACAATATATATATATATATATATATATATATATAAACTCCAGTAAGTAATGTGTTGGTCACATCCTAAAATATGTATATAAATATTAGCTTGCGCAGTTAGTGTATAATGATTAAGGATGATATTTTATTCAAATCTAAAATATTTGAATTTTTGAATACAAGTTTGTTCTCATGTTATGCTCTTAACAATCCTATATAATACCCTAAAAAACTGAATATATATATACATATATATATATATATATATATATATATATATATATATATATATATATATATATATATATATATATAAATAAATATAAACATCTGAGTGAATGATCAGACTTTTTCGCCTGATGAGATCTTAGTTTCTAATAACTATTGATCGATAACATCGACAACCCATTGTAGCGACTTTTTGTACATGTCTGTATAAAAGTAATATATATATATATATATATATATATATATATATATATATATATATATATATATATATATATATATATATATATATATATATCTTTAATAAACTGTTCATATCAATATATCCTAAAATAAACCAATAAAACCCCTCCACTCCCAAAACGTAAAATTAATAGTTGAGTTCAAATTTCGACAGCGAATCTAATCAAATTAGTATATGAACGTGTATATGAAGATATGCTATCACTATCTCTGTACATTTCTCAGAACATATATATATATATATATATATATATATATATATATATATATATATATATATATATATATATATATATATATATATATATATATATATATATATATATATATGGGAAGAGAAGGATGAAAGTAATCCGACGTGATGGGAAAATGAAAAAGGAAAAACCAAAAAATGGATGTTTTTTATGTGTATATCACCAGCCACAGTAGTCCTTGCTTACCCCATCCTTCCATTTTTTCCCCACTCATTTTCTTCAACATTCATTTCTATTTCTCCAACAAATACGGACGTCCACCCAGCAGTGGCCATTATTTAATTCTATTTTTCCTTCCAATATGTCTACCCTACATGTATCTGTACTTGCATGACATTTTTTCTCTATTTTATCATCCTGATGAAGTCTTATAAATAAAGACGAAACGTTGATGTACACATAAAAATCATCCATTTTTTGGTTTTTCCTTTTTCATTTTCCCATATATATATATATATATATATATATATATATATATATATATATATATATATATATATATATATATATATATATATATATATATATATATATATTCCAAATAGAAGTTTTCAACTTACAATTTACTATACGTATGAGTAAAAGTAGTGTTTCAGACAAATTATTCTTTTAGGCGAATAATTTTCTCAATTTTTATATTAAGGATCCGTTTGAGTTCAATTTAGTTTTTGTGCATATTCTATATATCCAATTATATAGATAATCAACGGTCTCATTTTTTAATTATACTATCTACGCAAACACACCCCTCAGCAAAAAGGCAACGTTATACGTCAATTATATATAAAAAAAGAGATCATTCTTGGTAGGTGATAATTCAAAAATGTACATGAATAAGCGTTATAAATTTACTTATCTCTTACATAAGTATTCACTAGTTTTATTTTTAGAATCTAATTTTAAATTTATTAATCGAGTTTTCTTGAAATCGATTTTTGCGAGTGTTTAAATACGAAACAACAAACAATAGTCTTCAAGTTTTCTTTTTACACATGTCGTCGTTATATTTTGAAGTTTTAAAATAAGAAAATACAAATAAAACATTCCTTTTCACTCCATGTTTTCGTTAAATGTCTATATTAAAAAAATATTTAGTAAAATTGTAACTTTGTATTTCCCATTTACAGTTGAATCTCCATGTTCTATGCTAAAATGCGTTTATTTTCTGGAATTTTTTAGATGAGGATTGATAATTTGTATTATTTGGATTATTCGGACCACTGTTCTCATTTTGGGTATCATTCGCACAATTCTTCGGCCGCTGTAACCACCGACCTTGTTAAATTGGTTTTTTGTCGAACTCTCTAATCTTTATGTCGAACTCAGGAATCTGTACGAAATGTTAAAAGGAATCTTTTGTTTCATGCACGGGGGTAGCTTGATTTCGTTCCGTCAGCCAAAACCAGCAGAAGTCTAAGTAATTATTAATCGTATTCTTAGTATCGCCTATACTGAGGATTTGACCTTCAACTTCCAGAAGACTCTAACTTAGAACTGATTATTACCTAGCTTTTTTATCAGGTGATCCATGGGTAAAAGTGGGCAAAAACCCGTGGCTGTACGAATAAAAGAAGACTTCTACTCTGACATAGCTGACGGAATGAGAGCAACTTACCCTCGCGAATTAACTAAAGAGTTCCGTTCAAAATTCCGTACTGATTCCCGGGTTGCCAATTCTTTATTTTTGTTCATATAGTGTTTGTTTTTCTATATTTGATATTTCTTTCGCTCTGACTTCAAACGTCCGTTGGGCAGCCTATTCACTATTTCCTTTGACGATTTCAGTTTAGGAAGAACGGTTTTCTTGGGAAACGAATTTCCGATAGCCAAGCTGATACCATCTATTCAGTCGAAATATGATATTTCTTTAGGCAAATCCCCCGATGGTATTCTCCAAGAATATTGTTTCCTTTGTGTGAGTAATTGTCTTCAGAAACGAATGGGTTATGTCTATTCAGAATAAAAAGGAATTGTCAAAAGTATTTCTTTCTTAGAAATATTTTGTTTTCTACGCTTAAGTTTTCACGTTCGGTTGTATGTAGCGGTAGAGGTGCTCAATCACCCTCATCAAGAGAAGTAGGAAATATGTAATAATGGAGAGTAAGAACAACTCAAATACTTCGGTAACAGGACACTAGAAACTTAAGTTTCGGACATAATTCGTTCTGAAAATCTTATTGTTCGAAAACCGTATTTTCGAAAACCGTATTGTTCGAAAACTGTATTGTTCGAATACCAAATCATATTTTTACATTAAAAATAATGTAAAAATAATTAATCTGTTAATTCTAATATATAGACTATTTTTAGGTATTTAATCAGTTAATATACAAAATTATTAAGCAGCAGTTATATTATTGTTTTTAATACTAACTATAATGTATTATATAAAACGTTATTTCTTAAAAACATATTCCTTGTGAACTTTTTATGAATTAAGATTATTTTTAGTTCATATTTTGACCATTTTTACTACACATTTTCTAATATTACAAAAAATATTTAGCAGGTATTTAAAAATATAATTTCAAAGGAAAATCTAAAAAGCTAAACCTGAGATTGATTTAAAAACCCAAGAGTGGTAACCCTGCACAAAAGTGTTAACGTTTCATCAGATGGTATACTTTCGTTGACGTTGGTGTGGCTCTGGAATCAAAAGTTTGCTACAAAACGATGCATTTCCGGTTTGAGGTTTATGTTCGAAATTCGAATTGTTACAGTTCTGAGACGTTCATAAACCGAGGGTTGACTGTATTTTTATTCGATCAAAGAAATCGTATACATACGCACACCGTAAACGTGTATGTAAATTAGATAACTGAACGTTACTCTTATTTTATTTATAAGGATAATATAGAAATAAACAGCCTCATTATTTTTCGTTATTCTCGAATAATTACTTCAGCTGTTATTTATAAGATACATTACAAGCGAAATAAAAAAAGAAGGTATTGTGTAAAACAATGACGAACAACTTAGGTAAAAGAGAAGGAAAAGAGGACGATAAACTAACATGGGCATGCGCACATGCAGAAATGATAGTCTATATTGTTACAATGTAGTCCTAGGCAGGCAGAGGCACCTCTTTTTATGCGGCCTTTCGCCAAACAGGACAAAAGAGAGACATCTCTTATATGTTTCCTACCTCCATTGCAAAAGAGGCGACATGTTGCAAAGATATACATAGCTGACGAACTTTACCCCCTCTTGTCCCGGATTGAAGCGACACCCTACCTTGTTTTACAATATCAGGTGAAAGGGTACGACGGACTCAAATGTTAAACTCGTACGGGCATATTAAGCTGACAACTGTATGTAGCGAGTTCAAGTGACAAAAAAGATAGCAAAAGACGCGCCTTTTGTAGCCCTTCAGACGAAACCACTTTCAAGTGGTAAGGGATATCAGAAATCAAATAGGGAGTGAGACAACTAACCCAGACTGCCACGCTGTTTAATAATTCATTTAACAGAATTAGAAAAATAATTCTTTAATCATTAATTACAGCTTATTAGAACAATTAAAATATACTTTGTTTTAAAAACAAAACTCAATTTCAGATGTAAGGTATACTTTAACATCTATTTTATGTTAATAAAGACTCTAGGATAACAAACATTGATTAATCAACATTTAATAAAATAATGTATATATATATATATATATATATATATATATATATATATATATATATATATATATATATATATATATATAAAGATAGATGAAAGAAGAGGGATGAAAATGTACGAATAACAAATTTATTTCAACTTCGATTGTTCAGTGCAAGGTGTACTCGGTAAAAATAAAAATATGTTTATTATTCTGTCATCTATCTTTATAATTGCTCTATCTCGTATATTGAGCTTAAACCATTTCACTATAGGTTCTATCTACTAAAAGTATACCTTTAGTTCTATATTTTTTTAAATTTTATATATATATATATATATTTTAAAGAAAGAAAGATGAAGATAAAAAATTGCATAAAATTACATAAAGTTACATAAAATTAATACAAATTTTATTACATCGAAAGTTCAGATGCAAGAAGTTACATTAATCCTTAAACCATGGGTTTTCAAAGATAAAAATCTTCTCGTCAGAGGATTACATTTGGTAATGTGGTATTTATAATAAATAAATATTACCTAGTTCTATTTCACTTTGAAAAATTGAAGAATAAAACTAGAAAGGTTGGGGATAAAGAAATAAATGGCCGGGAAGGAAAAATTAGCAGTATTGAGTAGCCATTTTCGAAGATAGTGCAGATAGTAACAAAATTTGTATTAATTTTATGTAACTTTATATAATTTTATGTAATTTTATGGAATTTCTTATCTTCATCTTCATCTTTCTTTCTTTAAAATTGATTGCTCTACTCAACGCATTGAGCTTCACTGTATCGCGATAGATCACTTTACGATACTTCAATTATCGTTAATTTTATTATCATTAGTATATATATATATATATATATATATATATATATATATATATATATATATATATATAATTCATCTAAAAGAGAGCAGTTGCGTATCGGTGAAATATCAATGCCCTAGAAATAGACGTAAAAATTCTACCAGTACGATCCCATCGGCTGAAACTAAACGCGGTGTCTCACAAGAAAATATGAATAGACAAAACAAACGCACGTACGAAATTTATGTTGTCTTTTCGAAGGATATAAATACTCTTAACTTTCACTAGTGCAGTTTCGTGAAAAACGGTTTCAATCACACTAATATAAATATACCTACATCTTTACTGGTGCACGAGGCTAAAATAGTCACAAGTTAACGGTCGTAAATAATGGCCACTTGCTAAAGAATGTTAATATATAAACTTACTAGCAGCACATGGTTGTGTAAACGGCGCCTGGCAATAGAATATAAATAAAGATATCCTGCGTAAGTGCATAGGCTTAAAATTTCTGACAAATCTATGTCTTGTAATATACTTTATGTTGACTACAAAAAACGGGCGTAAACAACGATGTCTTAAAAACGAACATAAATTAGTCTAATGTATATCACACCTTTTAGTAAATCGTTATGTAAATATTTGATGTATTTTATTTTTAGCTTATTGTTAAAATCCAAAACACAACGAAAGCAGGTGCTCGTGATCACGTGCTTTCGTGCCTTTCCAAAGAAAGGTGTTGCGAAGGGATATTACAATTAAGTAATTTGATTCTCCCCCAGAACGTTAAAAGATTTAGCATGGTACATGTCAGTTTAATGTAAATTCTGTTTTTTTTTACATCGCAGTAAAGGTGAATATATATATATATATATATATATATATATATATATATATATATATATATATAAGTATTTTATGTATTCACATTAAAATTTATAAGGAGATATACATTTTTATGTATCAATTTTCTAGTATTTACTTCAACAGTGCTCGATACGTAAGTAGAGCTAGGTAGTAAGCTATGAAAATATATTTATGGCAATTAAGCTGCACAGAGGCTCCAGCGTTTCATCCCCGGGGGTAATCTTCAGGCTAAAATTTTAGCCTGAAGATTCCCCCGGGGATTAAATGCGGGAGCGTCCGTGTAGCTTAATTGCCATAAATATATTTTCATAGCTTACTATATATATATATATATATATATATATATATATATAGTAGAGAATGGTAGTTTGCTTGAAGCATTGCTGGGTATAGTAGTAGTAAGTTTTTGAAAGGCTGTGGGCAATGCAATTCCGGGTAAGATGCAAGTTGAAAGGAAAGGAACAAAAACAATAAAAATAAATCGAATACGATATAAGACTTACTATTTATTTTTCCTTTTTTTTCCTTTTTTTTTTTTCCTTACATAACAGCAAGAGTGTATTAGCTGTCCGGGTGATTAAAAATCACTATTTGATATTTCGGGAAAAGACATCCCTTTTTCAAAAATAATTAGACCAGAAGAAGAATAATATTTTATTCTTCTCCGACTGTGTAGAGAATAATACAAAACAAAATGGCTGCCAGATATAGACCGCAGCAAAAACAGTTTCACAGGGAATATAAATTAAGTTAAGTTTTATTTTAATATTATGTTAAATATATGATTGGTGTTTAGAATATTAGTGTAATGTTGGTTAGGTGTATGGTGTTCGATAAACTGTTATTTTTGATAATATATATATATCATTTTTTTATTTATTTTTTTTTTTTTTTTATATTTGAATATTTACTTTTGTTTTATCTTCGTATTTTTATTTTGTTTATCTTTCTATCGTAATTTAAGAATTTTAATATAAATTAAAGTAATTAGTCTCATATTTTAAATATTCTAGATCTATCTACTATTGATTTCGATTATCATCTATTAAAGAAGTGTTATTAATTACTAATTGTGAGTTTCGTCAAATTAGATTAACGAATTAACTTATTAACTTGATATATTTATCATAAGATAAAGGGGAGTAACTCTGGATTTTTAAAAATATTTTTTTATAATTAATTTTTTTTTTAATTTTTTTTTTTTTAATTTTAAAAAATTTTTTTTTTTTTGGTGGAGATCTGTATAACAATATTAGTATATATATACAACATATATACACAAATGCATATATACATATATATATACATATCTATGTATTATTGTTTGTTTAATTGTTTATCTATATATATTCATCAATTTCTTTACATATTTGTTTGTTTGTTTTTTTTTTTTTGTTTTTTTTTTTTGTTTTTTTTTTTATTTTTTTTAATTTTTTTTATTTATTTATTTTTTATTATTATTATTTACTTGTTTAATTTATTTTATGAATTATTTATTTAATATTTGTATGTTATTTGTATACATTCTATATGTGTTTGGATTTATTAATTAATAATGCTAGGTTATGGAGTGACTTATTTTGGTGGGTTAGACGAGTATGCTGAATATGGTTTTTGGTTTGTGGTTCAAGTGTGTAAGGATGGAAGTTCATATAGGGGGGGGGCCTGTTTGATTGTTTGGGTGTATGGTGAGTTTATTATGGGAGGTGAGTAATGGGTGAAGTGGTGGAAACGGACTCTGTTAAGTGTTAGATATGGGGGTTGGTTGGTGGATGGGGGGTAGATATTATAGAATGAAAGGTGAGTAGAGCTCGTGACGTTGATTGAGTGAGGGGTTTAATCTGGAGATGAGGATTGATTCTGTGATTCAAATCTCCGGCCTCCCCATGGGTTCTAGCCTTTCCGGTCTCTTAGCCATCACCTACATGAACCGGTTAGAACAACGAGCACTTAACTCCTGCCTCTCCTATATATTCTTCTCCAGATATATAGATGACATTCTAATCCTTACATCCTCTCAAGACGAAGCCACACAAATATTCAACACATTCAACAACACCGACCCCCACATACAATTCACCATAGAACACCCAAACGAGTCCGGCTCACTCTCTCTCCTTGATTTCAACCTTAACATCACCGAAGATGGCTCTATACACACTAACTTCTATAGGAAACCTGCCTGCAAAAACCTTTTCATACACTATAAGTCTGCCCTGCCCACAAAAGCCAAATTAAGTTATGCCCATAATGAAATTACCCGAATACAAAATAAATGCTCTTCTGCTGCTGACAAAATATCACACACTAAAAACTTCCACCAAACCCTCCAAAATAATGGCTACCCCGCCCCCACCATAGCCCACCTAAATAAGCCCAACACACGTAGACACCGCACCCTCGCTAACACATGCTTCTTAAAACTCCCTTTCTTCAGCGATAAGATCACCACCTCCATCCGCAAGGCAATACATAAGGAAAACCTTAACATACAACTAACACATACTGGCACCTCCTTACGCCAACATCTATCTAATAAACACACTAACCACACACCCGAACCCTGCTCCCTGGCCAATTGCCCTATCTCCAACACAGGTCTGTGCCTTCGCACTAACTGTGTTTACAAACTACAGTGTAATAAATGCAGAAAATTTTACATCGGCAACACTACAAGACCGCTACACTTGCGCATAAAGGAGCACTTGAATACCCGTATATCCTCTTTCCACAAACACATAGAGATTTGCTCAAACACTCAGCGCGATATTCACGTCTCCATCTTAGCGTCTGTCAG
The DNA here is from genome assembly GCA_963556195.1 of Sepiola atlantica. Lineage (NCBI taxonomy): Eukaryota > Metazoa > Mollusca > Cephalopoda > Sepiida > Sepiolidae > Sepiola > Sepiola atlantica. The sequence continues at coordinate 191,859,925 of OY744519.1, read as the reverse complement.
AAACATCGGTGACCTTAGAATCACAGAATCAATCCTCATCTCCAGATTAAACCCCTCACTCAATCAACGTCACGAGCTCTACTCACCTTTCATTCTATAATATCTACCCCCCATCCACCAACCAACCCCCATATCTAACACTTAACAGAGTCCGTTTCCACCACTTCACAGATAAACAATTAAACAAACAATAATACATAGATATGTATATATATATGTATATATGCATTTGTGTATATATGTTGTATATATATACTAATATTGTTATACAGATCTCCACCAAAAAAAAAAAAATTTTTAAAAATTAAAAAAAAAAAAAATTAAAAAAAAATTAATTATAAAAAAATATTTTTAAAAATCCAGAGTTACTCCCCTTTATCTTATGATAAATATATCAAGTTAATAAGTTAATTCGTTAATCTAATTTGACGAAACTCACAATTAGTAATTAATAACACTTCTTTAATAGATGATAATCGAAATCAATAGTAGATAGATCTAGAATATTTAAAATATGAGACTAATTACTTTAATTTATATTAAAATTCTTAAATTACGATAGAAAGATAAACAAAATAAAAATACGAAGATAAAACAAAAGTAAATATTCAAATATAAAAAAAAAAAAAAAATAAATAAAAAAATGATATATATATATTATCAAAAATAACAGTTTATCGAACACCATACACCTAACCAACATTACACTAATATTCTAAACACCAATCATATATTTAACATAATATTAAAATAAAACTTAACTTAATTTATATTCCCTGTGAAACTGTTTTTGCTGCGGTCTATATCTGGCAGCCATTTTGTTTTGTATTATTCTCTACACAGTCGGAGAAGAATAAAATATTATTCTTCTTCTGGTCTAATTATTTTTGAAAAAGGGATGTCTTTTCCCGAAATATCAAATAGTGATTTTTAATCACCCGGACAGCTAATACACTCTTGCTGTTATGTAAGGAAAAAAAAAAAAAGGAAAAAAAAGGAAAAATAAATAGTAAGTCTTATATCGTATTCGATTTATTTTTATTGTTTTTGTTCCTTTCCTTTCAACTTGCATCTTACCCGGAATTGCATTGCCCACAGCCTTTCAAAAACTTACTACTAATATATATATATATATATATATATATATATATATAGGAGTGCGAAAATATATGTTCTAGGCATATCGCTTCTATACTTTATGTATACCAATCCCTTCCAATTTAAGGCTCGATGATTGTAAACTTGCAACAACACAGCAATTTTTTATAAACTCTGCATTGAATTTTTCAAGATGGCATTGTTAGGAGCAGTAAGGACAATCTAGTGTTATTTTGTTTTGTGCTTTGGGACGTTTGTCTTTCATGTCACGCAACCATCTATAATTGTTAAAACTGAAAACTGTTTGTCGTTTCTGCGGAATTCAAAGAAGACAGATCTAAGTTGACATACTAATGTTGGTTGGTCTTCAATTAACGACAATTATTCGTAAAATAAATTGCACTAAAGATTGACTGTTTTAGAAGGTTTCGTGAGATAAATAAAATCTTGGCCTTTGGAATGCAACAAAATCTTGTTTTTTTACACACACACACACACACACACACACACACACACACACACACACACACACACACATATATATATATATATATATGTGAAAAAATGTAAAGACAAAATAATCTGACGGTATGAGTTAAAAAAAGAAAACAACGGAAGACCTGAGAACTGAACATGTCACCCAACTGTTGTGTGGGTTTTATCAAGAGCGAAACATGCTAGGAGTGTCAAAGAACGACTTTGCCACTTCTAGCATCTTTTGATCTTGATAAAGCCCAAGAAACAGTTGAGCGAAACGTTGAGTTCTCAGGTCTATCGCTATTTATTCTTTTAACTCACACACACACACACACACCCACATATATAAATATATATATATATATATATATATATATATATATATATATATATATATATATATATATATATATGTGTGTGTGTGTGTGTGTGTGTGTTTGTGTATATAACAAGGGTGTTTTAGAAAAAACATATATATTGAGAGAGAGGGGGATAAGAGTAAAATGCTTATCATTGGTACAGTAAAACAAATCAACAGAAAGCACTCAATGGTGTTTTTCTCTGTGTCCAGCGGTCTTTACATAAGAACTTGATCGAGTTCATTTCCCGGTCATAAAGTGCGATGAGCATTTTAGTAATCTGAAATGTTCGGACGCTTCGTTACAAAATATCATTAAAGGATTATTGTTATGCTTGCTATTTCGACTGAACTTTCTCTGGCTACAACGGTTGTTCTTTCATGGTGATTCGACGGAGAGTAAATTGTAGTTCTCTTTCTCTGACTTTATTTGTTATTGGGTGTGACGAGGAGTTCTATTCGAAGACAGTTGTGGCGCTGTTGCACACATAAGAGATTCTTAGTCGATATCAGATTCGATTCTATATCTCTTCTTAAATTAAAAAGCGCACGTATGTTCCACCGTAAGTAAATATGAATAAAAAAAAACACTGAATCAACTGAAGAAATTTTGGAATTAGATTATATAGGATATATACATATAGACGATTACTTCATTATAAAACGTATATTTGTTATTGTTTTACTTGGAACAATAAGTTTTGAATTAAAAAAAATCACAGTTAATTCTGCAATTCCAACTATAAATGTAGGTATTCGTTTCCTTTGCTTGGCCTATTAGTTTGTAATACACACTAATAATTAAAACAGGCGAGACTAGGACCAACGTTGAAGGGTTAACTTGTAGAATAAAAAGGAACTGTTGACGAACAAGGCTAGAGAGGCAATATTGTTTATACGGTGCCATATTTACGAGGATGGAGAGTAATTTGGAGAAAATCTATTACGGAAATTCCTCTAGAAACTAGAAGCAGAGATGCTTCAAACACAAACACACATTCTTAAAAACTATTGGTCAGAGATAGAGAGAGAGAGAGAGAAAGAGAGACAGAGAGAGATGAATTGTACAGGTGAACTTTCTTTGGGCATTTCTTTTTTAAGTTCAGCACACAAAATCTTTAAATGTGCAATCTATGTTTTGAGAACCATAACAATTATAGGATACGAATACAACAACATATTTAACAAGCGATATGAGGTAATTTCAACACAGAATATAATGTAAAATAGTATACTAGTACATATACCTGAACTTTTCTCCTTATAATTTAGGAGTTTTATATTTTATTAAAATGTCTTATTAGTTACAGATCAAAATGTACGAACTGTTACACTTAAGTACTTTCAGATATGCGTGTTTATGTATTTCTATTATATCTAATTTATCACTATTAATTGCTATTACCTGCGAAATATTATTTTTTATTTCTGAGTTTAATAGTCTATAGGTATTCTTTTTAAGTTTGAGTTTATATATTCTGTCACTAATATGAACGTTATTAGTCATTATGTTATATTCCTATACTTTTCATATTCAGTCTTGTCCATCCTCATCCCTTTAGATTCAACATTCTAAAGGAGAACGGTTTAGCTGTCTGACCGATTTCGCCGTAAACGCTGAGATGCTGCTGTTCTTATTATTCTTGTTACTGTTATTTTCGAAATTTTGACTGTTTCTTTTGTACCCACTGTACGATTTTATTCTTATTATCATCTTTCGGCACTGATGAAAGATAAGTGTGCGGAAACGTAGTTGCATTTATGTATGCCAATTGAAATGAATGATCGTAAGTAAACTTTGTTTTGGAGTTTATGAAGAACAAGGTTTTAATCCTGTTGATTTTAAATCTTATTTTCTCAATACGCTTATCCCAATTTGCGATCATTAGATTCCAAGATAGAGATAAATTATTAAACTTAAGAGATGAGGTACGAATTAATTGTAGGGACTTACAAAAACTACCTTGGATTAATGTATAAGTAATTTAGTCGTAATATTATAAAACCGTATAAAGGATTAAAATAAATTATAAACTTAAAAATCTTCACATGCCCCATTAGGTTCTGTAAACTTACGCAAATTAACATAACAATAATAATTCCACTAGATATATTAATCTAAATTTCTTATTAACTCCATGTAATATTTTCAAAGGAACTTAGATTAACATATTTAACAACTAAAAATAAAAATAATAATTCGCAAGTAATATAAATTAATAGTTATAAATAAATAGTAAATAATATAAATATATATTAAGTTTTTTGTACCTGCATTATAATAGGGAAAAAGTACCTAAGTTTTTGTACCTACATCAGAATATGGAGAAGTAAATCTCAAATTAAAAAAATAACCGAAGTAAAAATAATTAATTTTTGAGTGTAATCTAAGCTTTTAATATTTTAATATCTTATTATGAGGTCTCATTTTTGTTAATATGTGTATGCACATACGTCTTTGTGTAGTGTGTTTAAGTGTGTATGCATGTTTGTGTATGTATATGCATGTTATTCACTTGTTTTATTTAACTTCAGTCGAGGTTCTCAGAAATCAAGGGGCTCCTTCCTGAGGCTAACACTTAGTCTCTATATGAGATACATATATATTAGAATATTCTATTAAAATTCGTCTTTATTTCTCGAACTTTGAGTTAGTAAAGAAGATAAGAAAATTAATTTTCCTCACCAATTGACTAGTTAACTATGTTATCGTATATTGTACTTCTGATCTCTTGGTCTTACCGGATTCTATGACAAGAATTCATTGTAGTCTGATGGAGTATCTAGCTACGTAGTGTTACTTGAATTAACATTACTAGAAGGTGCACTATTCTTCGTATGATGAAGTGTATAGCCGTGCTAAGGGGATCTTATTTGTGCTGCGGATACTATGTTATTTTGAATATTTATTAGGGTTTACTTGTAGGGTGAATTATCCTCATGTTAGGTTGTGCCGACAAACCCTTGTAACGAGCGACCGAAAACACTCGAGGATAGTGTCTAGTAGGTAATTCAAACTTCTCTATGTATCTCTCTCTCTCTCTCTCTCTCTCTCTCTCTCTCTCTATATATATATATATATATATATATATATATATATATTAGGGTAGGTCGATTTTACACTTTTTTTTAAATATTAAAAAAAGGCACGTTCCGAAAGTTGTATATAGACCTATTAAATACTCATGCAAAAAATTAGATCAAAAACTTCAGCGGTTTTTTGAGCGTTTGGTATCAAAGATCGTAGACAAGAATATACTGAAAATTCCTCGTTTTTGCAAGATTTGCTTGAATATTGGTGTGAAAACCAAATAATTTTAGCATTTAAAAGCAGGGAATGTCCTTTTATTTTATAAAAATGATATGAATTAAAGAAATCTTCAAATTGAAAATTTGCCCCCCCCCTCATTTTCAGTATCTGCTTTTGTAAACTACCCTTTAACGTTATGAATTAAACAGTAATATTTGAATACCTAAAAAAATGATTTTTTCTGTTATTAGTGAAAATATAACAAGCAAAGAAATAAGGAAAAACCTAACACTATTTTAATGAAGCTTAATATAGAGAATCAAATTGCTCCATATAAGACCCCTTAGACAAAAATGCTGGTCTCAATTTCTGACTCAAAACTTTGGCTGTAATGTGTTGATGCCTTGCTTCAAAACCATATACAGTTTGTGAAGCTTCTGTTATTAACTTAACTGCCCGTTCCACACCCTGAGAATGTGAGGGCAAATCTGGCAAGTCAAGCTTGGTTCCATTCATCAACGATTCTCGAAGTTCAGATTCAGTAAAATCTTCCGTCATTGGTGGTTCAAAAATGCCGCATAATTTTAAATCTATTAATTGTGTCCAATGTGTGGCATTAAAACTAATAGGTAGTATTCTTTTTAATCTTTTTCTGGTTGACTCCTCACTCCTGAAAGAACAAATTAATTAATTGAATTATTAAAAAATTCCAATCTGTACTGCTTTAATAATTATGGTGAAATTAGATAAAATCTTTAAAAATCATTCTATAAATTGGAATAAATAATTGAGTCAGAGATATATGAATAAATATTACTTACCTAATGGCCAAAATTCTTTTTAAAGCTTCTTCTCTTACTTCAATCTCCTCAGATTTAACCATGGAATATAGAAAGTTTTCAGGCAGTAAACAAAATGTATTACCTTGTATATTTCTAAATGTGATATCTTGGATTTCCTGAGGCTTCTCCTTAATCCTCTGGGTCATATTAAAAATGTGCACTTACTGATTGTGGAATTTACTATTTCTTTTAATTTCAAACCAAAAAGTGGCATACACATTTACAATAAAATTTACTACATAGTGTAGTTTTGTTGTGTGCCTTTGTGGGTATGCACCACGAGTCCATAAACACATAAGCCTGATGGCCAAAGTTAACCATCTTGCTTGGTTTAAAGGACCAATTTTCCAGGAGGCATATCTAGAGTCAACCTTACCTCTAGAAATACCTACTGTGTATTCATAAAGGAGTCTTTGGTCAGAACTAAGATCATGTATTTCATCAATTTTGGAAAATGATATTTGGGGTAAATCATATCAATCATTTGAGCATAATTTCCCCAGAGGGCTACTGAATGTTGTAGGGCCCTTTGCGCAACCATCTATGTTTTTAAAAAGGGCTCTGAAAGGTAGTTCATTATGATGCAAAGAGCAACCAATTGTGTGAAGAGTTTTAAAAAGTTTTTTTTCTAAAATTGCAACCATTCCACCATCGCAACTTGTGTTGGTATTAGTGTTGTCAACAAGTATAGCCTTGATACTGTTCTCACTGTGGAATTCATGCAAAACATCCACCACTTGATCTGCATGAACAGCACCTGTTGCACCACTATTCGGAAGAACTCTATGTGTCAGATATTTACTTTTACATGGTGTTTCTTTTGTAAAAGTTAAATGGTGTTCTGGTCCCTTAGTTTTTTTCATAATTCTCTGTCTATTTTCATCCACAATTTCCTTATACATCAATGTGTCCTTATCCATTCTCCCATCAACTCCAATACATATATTTTAGGTGGGGTAAAAACTCCTGGCTGAAATAGTTTTATTTATCTACCTCCAACAAGGTAAGATGTGACACAAGGTCAGGAAAGTGGGATTAGATAACCCTGCGCTATAGAGGTGAGCACTCTGGCCATTAAAAAATTGACTGGGCAGCCCCGTCGGCATTCCCCTGTAGGGGCGCCTCAGACAGTTAGCAATAAACTTACTCCTCCCCAAAGAGGAAAGGCAAAGCCTGGGAGGATGCACCTCCTAGAATTGCACAGGACGGACAAGCCCCAATAGACGGGCGTAAATCCAGACCCAAAGGCCCGGACGATACCGGTTTATTTGGTGGGGTAAAAAACCCTGGCTGAACTAGATTTTATTTATCTACCCCCAACAAGGTAAGATTGACAAAAGGTCAGGAAAGTGGGATGAGAAAGCCAGTGCTCGAGAGGTGAGCACTCTGGCCATTTAAAAATTGCCTGGGCAGCTTCGTCGGCATTCCCCGGTAGGGCCGCCTCAGACAGTAAGCAATAAACTTACTCCTCCCCAAAGAGGGAAGGCAAAACCTGGGAGATGCACCTCCTAGAACTGCACAGGACGGACAAGCCCCAATAGACGTGCGTAAATCCAGACCCAAAGGCCCGGACGATACCGGTTTATTTGGTGGGGTAAAACCCCCTGGCTGAACTAGTTTTTATTTATCTAACTCCCACAAGGTAAGGTGTGACAAAAGGTCGGGAAAGTGGGATTAGATAAGCCAGCGCTCGACAATTCAATATATATGTGTGATAATTAAACAGACAATCAACACGGGAAGTCAAATTCGCCCGATGAATTTTCAACCGGTGAATACCATAAAAAATATCCAATAAATAAAACGCCTATGTAAACAAATAATTATTTATATATAACATTAAATATAATAGTGTTTTATTCCTTTTTAATTTGAATATGTACATTTAATTTCTTAAGAAAAATAATAATAAACTTTAAAATATTTATTATTAAGTAATGTATTACTTTTTTTTGTTAAAACCCGGGTTTAATTTAAGGCGACACATCTGCCGGTGAAATCTCGGCAGTGAGAAAAAATCTCGATTTATTTGATCTTAAAGTTGCAATGCTCAAATAAATACAAAATTTTGAAGAAAAATATTTCTTGTGGTAACTTTTGACATTATTTGGCAACTTTCTTCGAGTGCGATAATTTACAGTTTCAAAATCGACCCCCCCTAATATATATATATATACGTGTGTGTATGTATATGTGTGTGTACATTTTTACACACACACACACACGCTATATATATATATATATATATATATAAGCAATGTTTTAATAAATAAATAAGCTTTTAAGTTCGGTTCAGTCGTAATAACTCTTGCTTAAATCTTTAACTCTGTGTCAAGCAGAGATAGATACATGCCATCTATAATCCTTCAAAATATTTGTCTATTTAAAAGGAAATAACTCTTGTATTTAAAAGTAACATTCCTTGCCTTTTAAACATTGATTGATCTGCCCAGAGTTATCTGCCCCTGCTTTTAACCAGAGTACCACAAAATAGGAATGTTCAATGAAGGACGCTTACCGAAATTGGCGTCGCGATAGACAACAAAATTTTCCGCATTTTATCGTAATTCTCCCGAATGGAACATTGTTAATAAAACATTTTACATTGTAATTTGTAAGACAGAAAATAACACTTTGTTTTGCGGAAAATTAGTAATACATTTTATTAATGAATAAATAAATAAAATGGGTAAAAAAAAAGTATTGAATAGATAGTAGTAAGGATATGACACACGTGTACGCGCTTAACGTCTATTGCTCCCCTTATCTTTCTAGATTTTACCCTGTTAAGGAAAACGGTTCAGCTATTTGCCTAATTTCGCCGGACAGGGCGTGTTTAAGAACTGATTTTTATTATTGTTCTGGTAACTGTTATTTCTCTAGTTAGCTTTATTATTTTTAATTTCTAATTCTATTCCTTGTGTACCCATTGTACGATTTTATTCGCATTATAATCTTTCGGCACTAACGAAGCACAAGGGTGCGGAAACGTAATTATATTTGCGTAGATGAATCTTAAATGTTTATATAATAAGTATTTATAAAGCTCTATCTAGCTTTGAGCAGTTTTTAAACATATATCTGTTTTAAGTTTATTTCATTAATATAATTGAAATTTTAAATTACATACACACACATACATATATATACAGGGTGGGTAAAAATAAGGGTCCTATTTTAAAAAATTCATAACTTTTTTATTTATTGATTTTTTTTTTTAGAATAAGTTAAGGACCCCTTCCGAAGCAAGCATGAGCCGTATTAGCCCTAAGGAACGTACCCTCATTTAGAAAACATTATTTTTGCTTAAAAAACTCAAAACAGTGTAAAAAACAATACTTTAGTTTTTGTAAGTTTTAAGAAGTGTTTTTCGGCTAAAATTTGTTTTGTTTATTTCAAAAAATCTCGAAAGGGTCAGTCTACACACACATAAAGTTTGGTGAGTTTAACTTTTATTTTGTGGAAGTTATTCAAATTCAAGTTATTAAAATTTAAAGATAGGACCCTTATTTTGGCCCACCCTGTATATATATATATATATATATATATATATATATATATATATATATATATATATATATATATATTATATTGAAGTATTGAAGTACCTCAATGAATTGTATTAGAGAGACAAAGGTGAATTACAGGTATTCGCCGATATATGAAAACGTATTTCTCGTTAAAATATATATTTTTATTAAATGTATACGTACATAAAGTAATCCATGAACACGTGTTTCTGACTCACATGAGAAGATGTAATTTGATCATTATTTAAAATACTTGTTGACATGAAATGATCTCCTTTGCAAAGGATCTACGTGTGAATGAGGGAACAACCATGTATTAAAGTTACTTCATATTTAAGTAAAAATGATAATAAGCGTATCTTCCCCTCTTCAGCCTAATTTTTTATCGCTATTATGTCATAGTAGAATCATTGGTTTAACTGGATATAAACTCTGATTCGCACATACAGAACCAAGGTAGGAAAGCTGCATTTTCAGGTTAGTATTTAAGATTAAATCGTCAATAGACGCATAGATTTGATGATGACAATGTTTCCAAACAAACGGAAACCAATTCTCATTATAAGCCTCCTACTGTCAAGCAATCGAAGTCGAAGAAACAGTTAATAATTAATTCCATCGTATGTGGTCGAAAGTTGGGACAACTGTTATGTCGGTCAATATAATTCGTCTGAATTGATCTTTTATTTATATGCAGCTAATCTAAATCAAAGTCAGCAAAGAGCTAAAATATAATGGAAGACACGCGCCGTAATATTACGTAGACGACATGTAAGAAAAGAAAGTGGTATTTGGAATGCGTACAAGAGTGGAGAAATAGGCTTATATCTGTATCTTTATAAAGTTGGGTATATATATATATATATGGGAAAAAAGGATGAAGGTAATCCGACGTAATGGGAAATGAAAAAGGAAAAACCAAACAGGAAGTTTTTATGTGTTCATCAACGTTTCGTCTTTATTTGTAAGACTTCTTCAGTATGATAATATACAGAAAAATGTCATGCAAGTACGTGGACATATAGTGTTTACATGGTGGGTTGAAGGGAGGAGATAGTAGCCACTACTGGAAAACAGTAGGAACCGACGTCCGGACCTGGTGAAGTCAGTTGCGAGGAATGAAAATAAATGTTGAAGAAAGTGAGTGAAAAAAGTTTCTTCAACAATTATTTTCATTAGATTCTATAAATTTATGTCTATTCGCAGTTGACTTATGGCGGACGACTTTCGGAATGTATGCTGCCTCTCAGCAATGGCAGCTGCCCATTTCGAGGCGAACCATTAATAGAGGTGGGATAGCTGAAGAATTTTTGCATAGGGACATAGGCTTCAATGACTGCTATAACCCATTCGGTTAACTCATTTGCACACTTATAAGCAGGGAGTGAGAAATTTTCATTCCATGGGGCGTCGCTGATGTGATCTCTAATGGACTAAACATCAGTCTGCTCATAGTGTAACGGCTCATCAGTGTTTTAATTAGTTTTTAGGGTGATAGCAATCATAACCACAACATGATCAGCATTTCCGAGCGGGCTATGTGCTTCAGTCACACAAGCTTCAGGTAGTGAGGTCAGGAACATGTCCAGAAGTGTGGCTTGCTGGTCTACTCGACCAGGGAGGCAGGTCGGGAAATCAACAGTATGAGAGGGAGGGAGCTGATGAAAAATTATACGTAGAGTTACCGGCTGCATCAGTAAGGCTGGAGAATCCCAACCAGTCACGGTTGTGTGCATTAAAATCCCTAAATACATGTAATTGAGCATTTGAGTCGAGTGAGAGTGCTCTATCCATGCTTTCAGGTGAACATATAAGAAATATAAGTTACTAACACTGTGATGTAATGTTAAGCTAAAGCACATGTAGGCTTGGTCATCTGATTCTAACCTATATTCTCTAGTCAGGGGAGGGTGTTACGAACATAAACTCCTAGCCCGTGCATATGTTTATCAGAGTCTTTACGGTAAGGAGGGAAGTAGTAAGTCATGTCAAAGTGGTGAGAGGAGGTTGATGATTGAAGGTCTGTTTCACTTAGTGCTAGGATATTCGGGGTGTTTATCAGGAGAAAAGTTTCCACGTTGTTGATGTTGGTTCTAAGTCCCCAAATATTAGTGAATGCGAGTCTCATGGGAAAAGGCGAAGATGTTCAGTGTTGGGTGTCTGGTTTAGGTTTGATTTTTTTATTTTGCAATGACATATTTGTTTTGAGTTAGAGTTGGGTGGACAAAGTGGGTTCTTGTTAGGTGCAAACAAGCTCATACAACCAGTCCATTAGTCGCAACCTGGTCCATGGGGATTGTGGGTCGGAGAATCCCACCCGGGATAACTTTAGCGGCCCTTTCCATGTGCGACATGGCACATACAGCTACCCAAGGTATTACACAACTGATGATGGAGCGGCCGTTCGCAGCACGACCGAAGAATTTAGGCTCTTATCCTGTCAGTCGAAAACAGCAGCCAGACCAGCTGTCTAACATGTACCCTCAACCTTCGGAAAAAAGCGACCCAGACCGGTCATGTAAGACTTAGTGACGTAAAAACTTTCTCGAAGTTGTCCAGATAGAGAGAAAGAGAGACGCCATTCATTGCTCTTATCAAGAAATAAGGCTCGGCACTGGGAGCCCTTGAGGCGTTCCAGCGCTGGTACCTCTGCGCCTGGCTTATAGACAGAGAAGGAATGCAAAAGCCTGGCGATAGACAGAGCCCATCTAGTCCTTAAGCAATTTTAGGTTTGCAAACCGGATATGTTGTTCGAGATTCCAGCTCGAGAAAGGTTGTGGACTAGGACTAATGGGGCATCACCCCCCTACGGTTTGTTGCCAAAACGTAAGTGGTTAGTAGCAATATTTTATTATCAGAGTTTTCCTTTACTTAGTTGAATATGTTGACAAGGTCTACGGGTCAAATACAGCGAGAAGGGATATCCCGCGCCCGTGTACTAGTCGGGTATTTCTGTGCCCCCGCAGGCATGATAAAATACTCAATATATATATATATATATATATATATATATATATATATATATATATATATATATATATATATATATATATACATATATATATATATATATATATATATATATAGAGAGAGAGAGAGATAAAATAAGTTTAGAGATAATAAAGGACTAAAGATAGGTTCCTCTCTCACTGTCATAAGCAACATTTATTGTGGGGGCATTTCACCAGCCCTTATTGTGAGTGGGAGGGTTTAATCTATTTTTGTGTAGGTCCGACAACGGGGCACTTAGCCATGACGTTACAGTAAAAAAGGCAATTTAGTAGTTGCATTACAGATCGAACTACCTGTAAACAAAATATTGTTTAACTAAGAAGTAGTCATCGCAACGTTAATACATGGATTATGTAAGACAAAGACATTTCAGAAATAAGAAATTAAGAACTTTGTTTTTTAAAAAATTTCGCCTATAAGTTTTACTTACATTGCGGTCTCCATTCCCGGTCGGTGGCAGATGTAAATATCTAGAATGGAGGTTATATTTGATATAAATAAAAATATAACTCTTCAGTACCCTATCATGAATAGAGTGTGTATATGGTGTAATAGAAACTACATCAAGTCGATGACGTTCTTTCCACCCTTCAAACAACAAATACCCGTATCCTTCTTCTAATGTCAGTCTTTACTTATTTTTCATTTTTTATAAGTCGTAATGTGCTTATCACATTCTGATACAACACTTTGTTGTTATCTTAACTTGACCTCGATTTACTTCTGTTAAGTTTAGTAAAAAAATATGTTATTTTAATTAATCATTACTAGCAATAAAGTATGGTGTAGTTATTGCAATCATAAAATCTGTATACGGCAAAAAATAGTCATATATATATGTATAGTTAAATATATGCATATATATAGAGGAATTCATCGATATTTACAGTAAGAGATTGGCATAGATGTAAACACATATACATTGATTTATATGCAAAATGATAAAAGAAAGCGTGAAGAAGGCAGAGAGCAAAATCGAGAGCGCAATTTGTGCTTTCATCTCGTCCATTCATATTCCAATGTCGGAATCCTTTTATATGCAATTCATTCAAACCAACGCCTTTAACGCAACTCTTTGAATTGACTTTCAGCCAACAACTTTAGGCAAATAGTGAACGACTTGCCACAGAAAATAAATAATATGCCACCTTTTTCCAGATGCCGCCGATTTGAACAATCTCCTTTAAAATAGTTCACTTCTAAACCTTCGCTTTGTCATTGATTTTCGAAAGGTGAAAGTTCGCAGCAATGACGGCTAACTCGCTGCCAAGTGATTCATGAATGCCTTCTTTCAGATGCTAGGAACAGTCGCGTACAGTATTTTATAGGTCACACTGTGTACGTTAATAGTTTTTAAGTTATATATGATACCATCAAACCCTTTACGGCCACTTCCCCTGACTGATGTCATCTCGTATTCCAAATTGTTTAACTATCTAAGTACTAGCTAGATTCCACGATGCTTAACTTACGTTATGAGACAAAACTTGTGTTTAATGGTGATATAGCCGCAATTAGACATATTTTGAAGGGGGACTAAAGCAAGTCTCATAAGATGGTTAAGTTGATTAGATATATGTAATTTATAATGATAATTTATAAACTCAAACTGAAGCTAATTGATAAAAATAAAGACACATTAAAACAAGCTGATGTATTGCAACTGCATAATATTGAGTACTCATCGGTACTTCGCAATAATATTGAGTACTCATCGATACTCCACAATAATATCGAGTACTCATCGGTACTCCACAATGATATCGAGTACTCATCGGTACTCCACAATAATATTCAGTACTCATCGGTACTCCACAATAATATCGAGTACTCATCGGTACTCTACAATAATATTGAGTACTCATCGGTACTCCACAATAATATTGAGTACTCATCGGTACTCGACAATAATATCGAGTACTCATCGATACTCCCCATAATATTGAGTACTCATCGGTACTCCACAATAATATCGAGTACTCATTGGTACTCCACAATAATATCGAGTACTCATCGGTACTCCACAATAATATTGAGTACTCATCGGTACTCCACAATAATATTGAATACTCATCGGTACTCGACAATAATATCGAGTACTCATTGGTACTCAACAATAATATTGAGTACTTATCGGTACTCCACAATAATATTGAGTACTCATCGGTACTCCACAATAATATCGAGTACTCATTGGTACTCCACAATAATATTGAGTACTCCTCGCCAAATTTATGCGTCGCATGTCACATAACAAGATTTGAGTCAACGTTACGGTGTACGTTCGTCGATGGTTCCAAATTACATGACAACTAAACATTAAGAAATGGAGTATAGATAATCGCATAATTAAAAATTATAATGGTAATACAAACTTCTATTTTTAATGTAATCATAACACATGGAATATGAGTGTGGGTAAATATAATCGCAGATTATGGTACACCATTCATAGCCGTGTGGTGATCTTGATGTCTGAATAAGTGATAGTTAGTTGACTGGAGGTCAACTCAATAGGTTTAGTGAAGCAGAATTTCAAATCCAAATTCCTCAAGCTTTGCCAAATTCGTACGTAAGACATTCAGCCGTGTATTGTCGCATAACAAGATTGGTTCTTTATCGGAAACATACAGTTTCCGATTCATATGATTTATCTATTGCCAACAATTTTCTATTGTCAGCACTTCACCTGGATTCAATAAATTGTGGTTTATTAAACCCCGTGTATATCATCAATCATTTTCCAGGAACTTCTGCCGATGTTTCCGAAGATTGGGAAATGTTTATTGATCCAATCACTGAACTTATACTGGCCAGTTGTCATAAAGGATAACCTTATCTTAGCACGTGTTTATACTGTTCAAGAAATGTTTGTTGTAATTCTCCAAAGGAAGATTATTCCATTGATTTATGAGGCAAACATATGTCGAACAACTTCCATTTTCTCATTTGCTGTTGCGTAACTTACGCCCAACTTTTTCAGCCATCACCTGAGCAGGTTTCTTAGGATCTCTTTCGAGCAACGATTCCACGTGTTCGTTGTCAGTTGAATACATATGACCCGCGTCATTGTTGACGAGAGTTTTGAGTCAAAATTACAATGTACATTCGTTGAGGGTTCCCTGGCCGGTTCTTCTATTTATGTTTCCAAATTATATGACAATAAAAAATCAAGAAAAGAAGAATAGATAATCTTATAATTAAAAATTATAATGGTAATACTAAGTAATAATTTAAATTTAATCGTAGCACACGGAATATGAGTGTATGGAAATATCATCACAGATTATCGTACGCCGTTCAATACCAGGTGGTGAAATGAGTTTGATGTTGTAGATTGTACTCCATTTTGGCGGTGTAAGTTCGATCCTTATTAAAAGAACACAATAAAATTAACGATTTATCAAAATAAGCATAGAACGCCGTATGAGATAAATATATTTAATCTTTGAATAAAGGATACTGTTAGAGATTATTGGGAAGTTATCGTTTACAAAAATATGCACCTAATAAAGCTAGAATGTAAAACAAACACAACTGACTACCTCAACCGAAACCTGAACATGGCACCAGACGAAAGGAAGACTACATTACAAAACATGTAAATAATATAAGTAACATCGATTTTTGTTATCTTAGAAAGCCGGAGAGTACACAGACCAAAAACATCTCTACATGAGAACACCCAAGATGTAACAACAGTCTAAACCATATAAATCATAACAATCCAATATTCTAAAAGACCAAAGACCAGAACGACATTAGCCAAAAAAAAAAAAAAGTCGAAAACATGTATACAATTTGGTGCTTATGTATCGTAGGGGCGAACACTATTTTATCTTTAATTTTAAAGAGTCAAACAAGGGGGAAATAACTCAAACTGTTCTAAACACGGTTTACCTTTAAATGGATCTTACTATTGTAATTAATGTAAAATAAAGTCAAAACAATGTATACGTAAAAGAATACTTTAGGAATAAAAGAATCACAACGTTTTATGGTATTCGAAACCAATGACAAATAAAATGATTTATTAAAATAAATCAATTATCAAAGAGGAAGAAGAAAAAAATTGAAAAAAATACATAAATGAAAAGGGAAAAACATAAAACAAGAGAACTAATTTTTTTGAAATAAATGAAAGTTTTACACGGTTTTGTTTAAAAATTAATCTGTTCGCTTACAAGAAGTCTATTATTTTGGCATTGGTTAAATATAAAATATCTTGCAAGTTCAGAGTGTTAAAATCCATTTCGTTGAAAACTTTGAGTTATCTCCCCGTTATATGATTCTTCAGAATCAAAGATGATTTTTTTAGCCCTACGATACATAACCAATTTGAATAACAACTATAATACATCTGCGAAGGCTTGAGAGTCCAACGGCCGAAATGTTTTGAACATGAAACCAACCACAGGATTATCTAAGCAAACCTAAACGTATAAGTAATCTTAATAAATCAACTCATCATCTCGTCAATATCGACAGACTTTACGAGTCACCAAGTCATTTTTCCTAGTTTATTTTGAAGCGTACAATCTACAGGAACTGCAATATACGAAATGTACTTTGAAACGAAATATTTGCAATAAGTAATAGAATGTTCTAATGTGATAGCAAAAGCGGTTTATTGTTATGGGAATTGTTTCAATCATTTTCGGTTTTTCATTTATTTAAAAAACAGTCTCTTCTTAGTTTTTGTGTTCAGTATTCACAGCAGCCATTTTGGTTTTGAAAGTGAGCAAAACAAGCTATTCATTTTTACTTGAAACACGGGAAACTTTATGGTTAAAAAAACAAAAACAAGGCGAAAACATGATTGCAATGCATATATATATATATATATATATATATATATATATATATCTTAGGAAGGCTGGGGGGGGGGCAATGCAAAGTTCCGCATTGATGAGACGCTGGAAAGAACAAAAAAATAAATCGAAGGGAGGACTTACTATTTATTGTTTCCTTACAATCTTACATACAGCAAGTGTGATATCGGCTGTGTATGTTGTCCGGATGATTATTAAGAATCATTTGATATTTCGGGAAAATGTTCTCTTTGTCAAAACGAGACACCAAAGGAAAAGTCCGTCTGTGTGAAGAATTCGCCAAAATGGATGCCGGAGAATAGGGTTGGAACAAACCGGCCCCGCAGAAAATGATAAATCAATAAATGTTAAATTTTCTAAAATTATGTTTTGTATATAAATATGGTGTTATATATATATATATATATATATATATATATATTATATATATATATATATATTATATATATATATATATATTATATATATATATATATATTATATATATATATATTATATATATATACATATATTATATATATATATACATATATATACCTATATATATTATATATATATATATATTATATATATATATACATATATATACATATATATATATACATATATATATATATATATATATATATATATATATATATATATATATATATACTATGGTCTCCTTGAATTATTTCATTGATTGTTTTTTACCTCCCTTGTTACGAAATGTGGAATATTAACACTGAAAATACTTGTCTGTTGCCGTTTGTATGTAAATCTAATTAATAGATTGAAACGGATTTTTGTTTTAAAAAAGAAAGGAATAGAGAATAACAAATATGTTGGGTTGGGTTTATAATTCAGATTAATAGATGAGGTCCTCCTCTCTTACAGATGTGAGGACGCAACTCAAAAAAGCAAAGCATATGCTGATCTCCATATTAAGAATTTTTAGATTAGTCGTTCGATTTTTCGGGTGAGGGTTAGGGTAAGGGATTTGTAGGTCTGTTGCGAATAACGCGCGAAATGAAATGGACGGGTCATGAACATCTTTCAACAATAGAATTCTCAATCTGTTTAATGTTTTCAATACGATTTCCGATAATTTAGAAGGAATATATGTCACATCTCTAATTAAACATATGCAATTGTAGAACAATTTATACGATTCGAGTGAAGAGAATTATACAAAGAAACAGAATGGAATATTACTCCGTAAAGTTTCAAAACATATTTTTATAGATTTTTATACATATGGTGCAATTAAATATATAGTTAAAAAACTTTAATTCACCCCAAACAAGGCATATGGGCACCTGATACGTAAGGGGCTATTGAGAATTAGAGGACAGATATTTAGGGGTACCTTAAGAGAGGAGGTATGCAGCGATATGCTTGTTCACATTACATTTAAATTTCTGTATGTTGGTACAATAAGTGAAACAAGAAGCAGGGAGGGACTCCAAACGCACCCTGTAGAAACCCTAATGCATCTAAATACCTCCACAGTGAAGTGATGGGATTTAGCTAATTGTCAGGTTAGTCGAGTGTATTAACGCTGAGAGGCCACAAGAGCAGCAAGTTTATCGAAGCACATTCCATTGAAGTGGGTGTAAAACAAGAAATAATCTATTTGCACTATGATTTCTAATAAAATAATGGATTAAATATATTTCGAGATCGTTTATTAATAAATACTAAAAATTTAATTAAAACTGGTTGATTTCCTAAAGTTTGATGAATTTTTAAGCATAGAGAGGGATAAAAATATCCATAGTCTGACTTTCAACAGATCTCGTTTGTTACTTAAGGGCATGACGTCATTTTCCAGTGCACTCGCCTGGTTATATTACGATGGTCTTGCCTATTCCAGATTGATTTATTTATAAATCTAGGGGAAGTTATAAGTGCCACGTGAAACAAAGTACTTTGGCTGTCTTTCGTCTCAAAGATCCACGACCTTCACATTACATTCCCTTTCGTATATGTGTGTGAACTACAGTAATTTCTTCTCATTATTATTATTATTATTATTATTATTATTATTATTATTATTATTATTATTATTATTATTATTATTATTATTATTATTATTATTGTTATTGTTGTTATTATTATTATTATTGTTATTATTATTATTATTATTATTATTATTATTATTATTATTATTATTATTATTATTATTATTATTATTATTATTATTATTATTATTATTATTATTATTATTATTATTATTATTATTATTATTATTATTTTATATACCGACTCGACCTTGCAGTTAGATGCAGCAAAGTAATTTTATTTTTTCATTTTGGGGGGGGGGGGGATCGGCCATTTATTTTGCCCATACCTAGAAGCTAAGAGTTCTTCGAGGTTCCTCAGTTTGCAGCAATGTAAAATTCGTCCCTTGGTAAAATATAGTGTCGTGTAAATCTGCTTCGTTTAGAAATGGCGCCAAATTCTCCCCGTCTCCTTTTCTTTTTATATTTTTCGTAGTTTAAGAACGAGATGTTCAATAAAATCTATTCGGTTTTTATTTATATGAAAAAAAGACTTTGTTTCTATTTGTTGATTTTTTTCTTGTACTAAAACGGCGATGATTACTCATATCATATTTCTAATATTGATGACAGTCGATCTAATCTTCTGGGATTTCATTTCGACATATTGCTGTAAAATTTAATGGAATTTTACCTACGTCTTTTATCACGTCAGAAACTTTGACGATTACGACATGTCAGAATATTAAAAAGAACACAATCTGCAATATAAAAGGGATTATATGAGAATCTAGAACTTTCAAACTTTCTTGCCGTTTATAATTCTAACGATTTCAATTCAAAGTCTGTCTCTCTTTCTTTCCTTCTCTCTCTCTCTCTATATATACACACACACACACACACACACACATATATATATATATATATATATATATATATATATATATATATATATGATAGTTATAGAAAATAATAATCATCCAACATTGTTTAAATATTGATCAACGTTTCGTCTTTATTTCAAGACTTTCTCAAGATGCCTGATTTGTAGAAAGACATAAAATACGTGATAGACACACCACTTATTTTGAAATATTAACTCCTATGTTTTTCTACAAATCAGTCACTTTGAGAAGGTCTTGAAATAAAGACGGAATGTTGATAAATATTTAAAAGAGAGGAGGTGTGGTTGAGTTGATTATAATTGTATGTTTATTTTTGTCTTGTTATATTATATTATATTCCATTTCATTTGTTTGTTTGTTTGTTTATTTGGTTTATTAACAATCAGCAAAATACTATATGAAAGCCGAAAGATTGCCTGACGCTTCGAAAACCTTAAGAAGAAGTTATGTAAACGAAAAAATTCCGTGTTGTTCAACAAAGCCTGTTTGAGTAATAACTTGCTGCCTATATATATATATATATATATATATATATATATATATATATATATATATATATATATATATGATGTTCGTGCATCGCTTGCATAGATGACCGTGATCATGTAGTTGTTTTGTCGGTCCGGAGATGGCGCGTCAGTCTGATCTGAGCTCTAATGTAGACCCCGCATGTAGAGCACCTACATATATGGTAGAGAGAACGATGGTTTTCACTTAGTGTAAATAAGTTGAGTACTTTCGGTTATCAGTATAGTAAAATTGTAAATAATTTAAATATTCTATTTTAATACGATATAATTTCCCCACTATATGACATAGAAGTTGATAGCTCTGTTGGAAGAGAACCGAACTGGGATCCGGGGTTCGAATTTTGGTGCGCCTAACTACACTGGCGAGTCGTAGAGACAACGAAATATGTGTCTGTAAATATATATATATATATATATATATATATATATATATATATATATATATATATATACTTCAAACACTGAAATGTTAAGGATGATCTCTAGCAAGGTGTTTAAATGTACTTTCTCCTCATTTGTCAGCATTGGACACTGGATGCAGAATGCACAGTGTACGTATTGGCCACCATATTTATATTATGCAAATAATCGCTTGACAATAGAATCCTAAATCTGTAATTAGGGGGATAGAATGTCATTTAAACTCACGATAATGACATGTATTGCTATCTGTACAAAGGTTTCTTCCTCTGAAATATATCGATAGAAAAAATAGTAGATAGATAGATAGCGAGAGAGAGAGAGAGAGAGAGAGAGAGAGAGAAAGAGAGAGAGAGAGAAAGAGAGAGAGAGAGGGGGGGAAAGAGAGAGAGTTATGTAACATCAACGTATAGACCTTAGAGGATATGTAAGGAAATAGAAAGGAGGATTAGAGACGAAGGACTGTTTAGGCTAATCTAAGCTTTATTAGTTTTGTCAATGAACGCTCTTCCTATTCCGACTAACTTTCCGAGCCATATACGTACGCACGTCTCGTTCTTAATCTCCCTTATGACGCGGATCCAACATTCTTTTCTCTCTCCATCTATCTGTCTTTCTATATATCGCTCTCTGTCAGTGTGTCACTCCATCCTCCAGTTCTGTAGTACTGTTAACGTACTTGTATGTATGCGTGCGTTCACCGCACTGGCTGTAATCGTCCCACCTTTGTGTCGTTCCAAGCTTGTTGTTCGATCTCACTCAGTGCTGCAACAAAGAACTCCCACTCCAAGTAAAAACCATGAGTCAAGTTTATCAACAAGTAACACATTTGTTTGTTGGATGTTATAAATGATACTCGTGTTTCCAAGTTGCATGACAGACTTGCAAAATAAGATTTCACTATCCCGGCGAAATAAGATATTAGTTCAACACAGTCCTTTGGCTAACAGCCTCAAAATGGGCCCACCTTGCTTCGAAGGGTGGCCAGCTTCAACTCATTGCCAGCTCTTCCAAAAGACTCACCTTCCTATCATGCCCAAAGGGACAGGTCTCCTCCCCCGATCTACCCATCCTCTTGAACGGGTCTTTCTCACTGGTCAGTACTAGACGACCCAAGCACTCGCCACTTGAGATTCCAACTTGAGATTCCAACTTGAAATAACTGTCAGACAGAGCATTATCAGGGAGATAATCTGTGAGCATCACAGCATGAGTCCCCGCCTTTTACGAGGTACTTACTTTATTTTAAAGAGAAATAAACTGCTGGTTGGCCCTAAGTAAAACCAAATATACTTTCACTTTTTTGTGTCCCCCACCTCTTTCCTCTAGCCGATCATCTAACACTTAGAACGTCCGCCCTTCATATGCATCACTGTCAAAATGAAGACTACTGCATTTTTACAGTACGAAAAATGAGCTGTCAACCTCAAAGTTTAGCGGATTACATCATTTCAAGGAATCATTTATGTCGTCTGCATCAGATATTTTAAGGGAGATGGTGTTCGTTTTGAAATAAAAAAGAAGCTTTGCAGCTCTTATATGAAGACGGATGGAGGTATATGTAAATTTGGTAAACTATATAAAAAAATGATCAGAATGAAATGGGCAAGGATTGAACGACAGGAGACGATTGAAATAATTTATTTTTATTTTTGATAATACAAGATAAAGTACATCGCGTAGTGTGAGGTAGCTAAATGAAACCCAGAATACACAACAGATCGTCCAAAATGAATCGTGCGGCCGTGTTTCGGTCAAGTGTTTATTTAAAACCTTCGGTTCGTAAGAATCTGCGCGAAGAATGTTCTTCTTTTGTTTGGAATTGCAGTGAAACTGACATCACGCCTGTCATGCTTTTCTAAATCTGTTTACATTGGACGATCGTAAATGTATTAATAACGCGACTGTCGCTTTCCACGTACCTATACGCATTACATCTAGATCTAAGTAGCTGTATTATAAGCAAAATATAAGTTTGATTGGCATGCTGAAATCTTTCCGCTTTCTCTCTATATATTTACTGTATCATCTTTTTCTCTACCCATAGTTGATATTTGTGTGCCTGCACAATGCTCGACGTTCATATTTTAAAGGAATAAAACGGTTTGATTGATATCCTATAACTTCCATAATACTACTGTATACCCTCCGTCAAAAGTGACACATAACAGCATGCGTCGTCAGTGTTCGCATTTATATACATAAAATAATAGAATTACGTTTCTATATATAAATTATTATTATTATTTCATAGTAGTTTCAACTTTTTGGATGTTTTTAGTTGGAGTTTTCTTTTATGAACATCAAGTTAATTTCCTAGACCTTAAACATTCAAGCTGTACCTTAACACTTTCTGTATTCCTAACAGGCAAGCCCTTTGCAGAATTGGAAAATAAATTGTCTTGCCAATCTGTTTAAGCCATTTGTGGTGGCTTTTCGTTATGATTCCAAGTGTTCCAATTACAACAGGAATCAACTTTACTTCTTTACATTTCCATAGTCTAAGTAATTCCCAATTTTTGGGTTCTTTCTCCTGCACTCTGGTATCGAAGGGGAAAGCTATATCAATGATTACGCAAGTTCTCTCGTTTTTGTTTAGAAAGATTAAGTCGGGTTTTGAATGTTCAAGAACCTTATAAGTCTGTATGCGCATGTTCCAAAGAAGTTTGACATCGTCGTTCTCCTGTACCACTTCTGGCTTATGATCATACCACTTATATGTATGGATAGTTATAGGCTGACATTTTGCACACTTATTTCTGACACTTTACATATTTGCATATATTTCCCTCTATTCAAACCCTACCACTATATATATTCCCCAATTATATGACTTTCATGTCTTTTATCATTTTTAGCACACTCTTCATCCGCTCTTGAAAAAGCCCACATCACATCACGCGAAACGTTGAGCTTATGGGTCTTCCACTGTTCTATTTTTTAATTTCATCACGTCGGATTGTTTTATCATTTTATCTACCCATATATATATATATATATATATATATATATATATATATATATATATATACTAATAAATCTAATAAATGCACATTTGTCTTTATTATAGATTGGGGGATTCGAGCTAAACTATTGCAATTTTTAAATTGCTGGTAAATAATGAAGCGTTTCCAAAGACGGAAAGATGTATTTAAACGAATGAGGAATCATAAATAATATAATTGAGAGAAGTAGAGTAACTATTAAATAAGAGAAATGAAATGCAAGAGAAATATGCATATGATGATGATGATGATGATTATTATTATTATTATTATTATTATTATTACTACTACTACTACTATTATTATTACTACTATTATTATTATTATTATTACTGCTACTACTACTACTACTACTACTACTATTATTACTATTATTATTATTATTATGTTAGAGAAATCTGCGCATATTTATGATTTTGAAGATCATTGATCAGATATAGAGATTCCATACATAGAAATTGAGCAAGTCACATGATTGTAAACTTTTTTATATAACACTGGAAATATAAATAGTAATTCATTCTCTTTTCCAAAGATGAATTTTGCACAAGGAAAGAAAAGGTAATTTGTTATCATTGCAACAACTGGGAGCATGTCTGTACACATGTGTTCGTCAACATTTTGATCCATTGTTTGTAATGTTCGAAATGGGTTTCAAAACAGACAGCAAATAGTCAGTTAGAAGTTCAACCAAAGCAAATCGATACTCTGCTTTGGTCCAGAAAAGCGGATCTTTGAAAAAATCTACTTATTGTTGCTTTGCTGGAAACCTTGCTTACATTTAACGTTTAGTCTTGACTTACTGAGAAACAGACATCTGTGATTAAGTCACAATTTTTATACAGAATTCGTATTCATTATTACGTTTTTATAATAGCATTAACTGAGATAATCGTTTACGCCGGTATTCTCAAATGGACAACCAAACTTATAAATGCCATTCAGTAATTAGCATAAGATTTTTAATCTGCCTATGTGCATAAGGAACACACTAATATAAAGAACAACTACCAATCAATATTAGAATATCGTCATTAATCGATGAGATACGACACCCATGCACATACAGTACGCTTACTTTATACATGTTAAATGTGTGTTGTCAACTCTTGTATGAATATTCGGTCACTATTTTCGTTGATAATGTCCAACTATAGCAAATCATTAGTTATACAATGGTGAGAAAGACCTCACACCTTTACCAATTAACGAAATCCCGTTAACCATGCATAGTGTTTTAATCTATTAGCATATACATACATATATACATTTATAAGAAAGTTTCGTCTTTTCACTTCTGTCACTGTTAGACTGGCACGATAAAGCTTCGCTTTGAATAAGTATATAGCCAAAATATATCTGTACTTATAGAACCCAAATAATTGTAAAAGAAATATAAATATATATATATGACGATGGTGATAATAATAATAATAATAATAATGATAATAAAAAGGAATTTTCCAAGGAAACTTCTTATCACCACTACTGTTTATAATAGCCATGATGTCGCTCAACTACATAATGTGATGCTGGATACAAGTTTATAGACACCGAACTAAAAGTAAACCACCTGGACGACTTGAAACGATTTTCAAAAAGCAAAAAGGAACTGGATAAAGCTGATAAATACGACCAGGATCTTCAGTCAGGACATTCAAATGGAATTCGGAATGGAAAAGTGTGCCCTACTAGAAATGAAAAGAGGAAAACTTGAGACGACAGAGGGTGTGGAACTCACCAACCAAGGGGAGATGATGGTGCTAGGCGAACACGATAGCTACAAATATTTGGGAGTTCTAGAAGCAGACACCATCAACTCTACAGAAATAAAAGATAAGATTGGAAAATAATACTTACGAAGAACAAGAACACTCCTTGAAACGAAATTATATAGCAGGAATCTAGTAAAAATATAACCACCTGAACAGTATCACTTATAAGATACTCTGAACCATTCATAAGCTGGACTAAAGAAGAACTCAGCCCCGTTGACTAGAGGACTAGAAAATTAATGACCATGCACAATTCTCTACATCCAAAAGACGATACGAACAGACGCCACATGAAAATAAATGAAGGGGAAGAGGACTGGTAAGTATAGAAGAGTGTGTGGAAGACTAAAAAAAGAGCTGGAGAAATGCATAACTCAGAACACAGAAAGACTAATCACCGCAGCAAGAGACACCGTTCCAATGACAAACTAGGGAAACACCGACACCAGAAACCATAAGTCAAGAAAAGAAAAGTGGGAAGAAAACCTAATTCATGGACGCTTCATGAGACTGACAACAGAATAAACCGACGAAAATAGCTGGAAATGGCTAAGAAAAAGAAAACTTGAACAGAGAAACGGAATCTTTACTGATGGCTGCAAAGAACAATGCGATTAGAACAAACTACATTAAAGCTAAAATAGAAAAACTCAAGAAAACAGTAAATGCAAACTTTGTAGACAAAAAGGCGAAACAGTAAATCATATAAAAAGTGAATGTAGCAAACTCGCCCAGAAAGAATACAAGAACAGACATGACTGTCTGGGGAAAGCAGTACACTGGGAACTGTGCAAACAATTGAATTTCGAATACGCAGAAAAATAGTACAAACCTAAACCAGACACTACTGGAAAACGAAAAACACAAAATCCTCTGGGATATGGATATACAAACAGATAAACTCATACAAGCAAGGAAACCTGATGTTATTATAATCGACAAGAAAGAAAAATTTTGCAAAATCATAGAATTCGCCGTTCCAGCAGACCACAGAAAGAGACGGAGAAACGAAGCAAATAACTAGCCAGAGAACTGAAAGGAATATGAGCATGATGAAACTCACTATAATACCAATAATTATAAGAGCACTAGGAACAATCCCCCCAAAAACTGGAGAAAAGACTGGGAGAAATTGGAATCAAAGGGATCATCGAAACCATACAAAAGACGACAATGATAAAAACAGCTGCAATATTAAAGAAAAAACTTGAATGCGGAAACTTACTCACATAAGCTACAAAGGGTAACCAGTCACAAGGAATTTAGAACAGGTAAAACACAAAGCCACAAGAAGAACAACACAAAACGAACCAAGGAAAAGACACAGCAAGAAACATCACTTCATAATCCCAATAAATTACACGGGCCCCTACTAACACCACACAAAAATAAACCAAGGAACAGAAATCACTAGAAATACCATAATCTCTTCCACTTACCACCCCCACTCCCCACCTCCCAAACAAAAAGGAAAGAAGAAAATAAAAAAAATAAAAATAAAAGATATTTATAAAAAATAATTGATAAAAAAAAAAAAAAAAAAATGGTACCAGCCTAGGCTGACACCAAACAAAATATTTGTAGAGGGTCGAGGAGGATTAAAAAACCGATGAAGGACAGAACAAACCAGACCTCCACTGGAAGAGTGCAGAGAATGCTTCGAATTTGGGGAGGCTTATTGCCACCCAAATCCCAGAAAAGACCAATGATCCGTATCAGCAAGAAATCAACGGTAAAAGGCTGTTGCGATACCACAAGGTAATTTGCGGTGGTTATCGAAAAGAGGTGAAGAATACTGGAAATCTAGGGAGGCTTGTTGTCACTCAGACCCCAGGAAGTACCACTGGTTGTTGTCGGTGAGCAATCACTGACTACTTATCTGTGTCAGAACTCCAAGTGAGTACAAATAATAATAAGAAGAAAGGCTCAATATTAATTTCTCAAAGGGTATAATAACAATATTTTATTTAAAAATATTGAATTATTTTAATCTAAAGACGCCGGCGTTTCAAGATTTGGCTATCATCAGTGTAGGAGGTGACAATTTGAAAAGGTCGTACGACACGAAACCAGTTAGCCTTGACTATGCAAACTAGCGCTCTAATCCCACGCACACGGAAAATTATCACGTAAAGAAGGAAAATTAGGTTCTATTTGTGCGTTAAGAAAGCAGGCAACAGACAGTAGACAGTCGAGAGAGTTCAACGAACGTTTTCAGAACCTTGCTTATAGCTATTTTAACTCTCCGAACAAATTAATTTCTTAGAAGGTAATAACAATATTTTATTTAATACATATTAAATTATTTAACTTACAGACCCTGGTGTTTCACCCTTTTGCTATCAGCAGTCTACAAGGTGACAATTTCAGATGATGTAAGGCATGAAACCAGTATATAATCTTACCTCACGCCCTCGGAAAATTATCACGTAAAAAAAGGGAAATTAAGTTCTATTTGTACGTTAAGAAAGCAGGCAACATGCATATATACATGCACGTGTGTTTCGAGGGTGTATTTTATATACATTTTTTAACACGAATGTTTATATTGTAGCGCAATAGTGTACGACTAAAGCTCTTAATTTAACATCATGTAATCGTTAGTTATCAGAGAAACATTCAATATTTCTTACCAAAACAGTTGTGTTGCATAGTCTTTAATTTCTCATACCTTTTATTCTTCGTCACGGAAGGGATGTCGTCTCGATGTCGTCTAGTGGTTGAGTTCTTTCTTCGCTTCTGTACTGCCGTGAACATCGCCGTCCGCTGTGTCTAAAACAACACCTTCATAACACGATTCACGAGGCAACAAACTTTTAAACTTTGATTAGTTTATTTCAGGTGTCAGTCTACCGTCGGTCTTGGAGATGTTTTACCAACGTTAAGTGAGAGATACAAATTACTACTCTATCGTAGTTAATTCCTAGCTTAAGTTCTTAGCCATTCGAGGAGGGGCGAAAGATGGAATATCATGCCTGTATTCTCTTAGGGAATTTAATTCCCCTAATCATTTCGGACTACATAGAAAATATGTCTGTTCGACTTGCTTCTAAAAACCAGACTGGCAAAACCCAGTTTCTCACACAAAAGCCCGTGACGTCACAGAACACCTATGCGCAGGTGCACCTTGATCGTTGACCATGAGGTCTCGTTAACGTGGTTACCCTGTCAACGTTTGTGAGCTCCAACTGTAAGAACCAGTTTATTTTGCACTCGACTTTACGGGTTCGCCCACACTAAATCGCGCAAGCCAAACCAAACGATCTCCCACACATACGACCACTTCAACATGCGTACTGCCTCACAGGGCTATTATCCAACAGTTGTTTGTCAATGTCATACCTGTATGGGATTAACGGATAACTATGTCATGAATTTTGTGCCATTACGAGAAAGAAAAAATGAAAAAAAGGAGTAATAATGAATTAAAGAAAACATAAATAAGAAAAAGGCTTCGCTACGAATAATTGCGCTTGTTCATAAATAAGCATGAATTATATGTCCACTTTGAAATATGGTTTTGATCGATCGAATATAAACGCTGTAAACATGAAAAATAAACATATATTATGAACACAATACAACGTGAAGCTTTATATAAAAACAAAGTTACATGAGTTTTCCCTTTGAAGTTTGAGTAAGAAATAAATATGTATAAATTAAATGACTGTTGCATACATTTTAATTTTTCAGCTTGTCTGTGAAATTTTATACACTGATGAAGCCTCTTCATTAATGTTTGTGATATTTTGTATATCATAAAAATATATGTTCTTAAAATGGGTAGAAATAATTGTCGCTTGACTAAAAAATGTTGAAGGAAATAAGAATGTTTCACTGAACAATTAATGCTTTATATATATATATATATATATATATATATATATATATATATATATATATATATATATATATATATATATATATATATATATAGGAAAAGAAGGATGAAGGTAATCCGACGTAATGGGAAAATGAAAACGGAAAACCAAAAAGGGATGTTTTTTATGTGTACATCAACATTTCGTCTTTATTTATAAGACTTCATCAGGATGATAATATAAAGAAAAATGTCATGCAAGTACGTGCACATATAGGGTTGACATTATGGGAAGAAGGGAGGAAAGTAGTAGCCACTACTGGAGAAAACAGTAAAGTTGACGCCCGGACTTAGTGGAGTCAGTAGTGAGGAATGAAAGTAAATGTTTATGAAACAGAGTGGAGAAGAGTGAAAAGGTGGGGGTGAGCAGGAATACTGTGGCATTTACTTTCATTCCTCACTACTGACTCCACTAAGTCCGGAAGTCAACCCTACTATTTTCTCCAGTAGTGGCTACTACTTTCCTCCCTTCTTCCCATAATAGCAATATTCCTTAAAAAACTTCCATTCTTTCACCTGCTTTTTTATTCATTGTGTGCCATTAAAAAGACCTGATGATAATTCCGGAGAGAATCGAAAACGTTTGTCAAACATACGGATCCTACATTAATTAATTCCATGTCAACGTTAAAAAGATCATTCGAAGAATGGACAAAATAAAAAAAGGGATTACCAAACAAAAGAGTTCTGTTGTTTTCAACAACACATGCATTAATATATATATATATATATATATATATATATATATATATATATATATATATATGCATATTGATATGTGTATATGTATCAGAACGAACGACGCTTTAGCTAATTCCGGTTGTAACTGGTCAGGTAAGATCTAGAATAACAGCTAAATTTTGATCGAAACTGAAAACAAATGTTTGAAGATGAAGGTTCGGCTTTGCAAGAACGGCATTTTGGTAGGACGAGGAAAGACAAACTAAATAACAACTTTCCAGCCAGGCATATCAGCCGAATTTAAAAAGGCAAAAGAAATATAAATACGAATAATAATCGACTTTGAGAAAGATGAAAAAAATGTTTCCTCCCAAAATAGTGAGAGTCTGATCCAGGATTTTGCATTCGGATTTAACTTGTCAATAAAATGATGATGCTCTCTGGAAGAGAATTGAAAGCATCAGGAACGTAAAACATACTACACACACACACACACACACACACACACACACACACACACACACACACACACACATATATATATATATATATATATATATATATATGAATAGAGATTATTTTCCTCACTTAAAAGCATCGTGTTAATCTGAATATAAATTTGTAAGTTTGAAAAGCCAGAAACAACGGAAAAAAATATATAAAAAATTAATTTATTTAAAAATAGGTAAATTTCGATCGCAAAGCAATATTCATCAGACATAGAAACAATTTTAGTTTTTTTAGTCTTTTCTCTTCTTTTTTGTTGTTGTTGTTGTTGTATGTCTTCGACATTGTGCTGGAATAGGGGTAAGAGTCCGTGTGATCTTAACAGTGATAATTTCAAAATGTTCAGTCAGGAGAGGAAGGTACGCGATGATGGACGGCGAAAGCGTCGTGTCAATCTGAATATAAATTTGTAAGTTTCTAAAAGCCAAAAACAACGCCGAAATACAATTTTTTCAATCGAAACTGGCGGTGAAATTTTTTTCTTGTTGTGTCCGCGTAGATTTCGTACTGGTGTAGGAGTTTATAATAGGTTCTGAGGTACATCATAATGACCATAAAGGAGATTGTAGGCCAAAATGAGATCACCGATTAATCACCGGCTCTCAAGGGAGAAAAGGCGAATTTCTTTTAGTCGGCTTACATAGGGCAGGTCCCATTGACTCTAGACGATTTGAGTAATTAGTCCGAACTCTCTCTAGATGCTTGATATCAAGTATTAGATATAGGTCAGAAGCCTGGAAACTATACACTAACAATGGTCTGACGAGGAAGACATAAAGTGAGAGAAATATTCTCGGAGTGAGTTTGCAGAAAGAACGTCGAATCAGAAATAGAATGCCCCTTGCTTTGTTTGCAACCTGAATGCAATGTTTAGATGGCTTGAGGGATGAGTACACTAGAAGACCAGATAAAAACCTGCTATAATGGTACACGCTGTTTTATATGTTTCAATTATCTGTGTATAATGTGTCGCGGCCAGATATAAAACCGCATTGAAGATAAAGGGACAAATCGGTATCATTAAACAATTCAACAAAACTACTTAAAGAACCTTCTCCACTGCTTCAAGCAAGCTAATGCCTCTATAGTCACCACATTCAGATTTTGAACCCTTTCCTTTATAAAGCGAACTCATTATTGCATCGATTCAATCATACTAAACAGCAGGGACGATTGTTGGCAATGTTATCTTTAAATAACAATAATTCGACAGGCAACCTATCTAGTCTTGGTACTTTTTCCATGTTAATGCTTTTCATGTGCTTTTTGTCTCATAAATGCTCGGATCAAGTATCATCTCTTCGAAAATGTCCTTTTTGAGGGAGATTGTAAATAACCTGTTCATCTATTTCAGTCGGATTATTAAATAAGTCCCTGGAATGCGCTATCCACCGCTTTAGCATCATTGGGAAGAGTATTACCATCTTGAGATTTCAAGGCTACTATTTATAAAACCAGAAAATAGTAATGTTTTTCGATAAACATTTTTTCAACCTATGAAATATCAAAGCTAAAATTCTTTTCTTTCGTTAAAAATCCCAAAGACAGGAAATCAGTACGAAGCCTACTATAACTAGCACATTATATATATATATATATATATATATATATATATATATATATATATATATATATATATATATATATATATATATATATACATATATATATATACAACATGATATAATCCTAGTTTATTAAGAAAATATATACTCATTTATTGTATACAAAATCTACCAAACATTAACAAGAGGCCTCATCAGTGTATAACACACCACAGTCAGGCTAGAAAAAAACAATATATTTATTTAATACATATTTAATTTATTTTTATTTTCTTTTTGTTACACCAATCAAAGGTTCTTTGCGTTTAAGTGTTCATAATATGTTTGGTTCACCATATTTGTTTTTTTTTCTGTTAAAATGTTTATATTTGACTGACAAAAAAGAACACATCGCAAAATTCACACATAAGAGAATAATAAGTTCCCACAAACAGTTATTGTCTGATTTAACTATTTAAAAACAATTTCAGTTCTTTTTCTTCTATTTTCACTCATTTTTTTCTTTTCTATCTTTATCTTTAGAAAAACAAATCTTTCATATGACCAACTTCATATAAGTCACTTTTGGTGTAATCATGCATAACCTCTGTAGTAATTTGATTAAATCACTAAAGTGAACTAATTTTTATTTTAAATATCATTCTATCCTATTACACCATTATAATAATTATTAGATAAAACTACACACATAGTATAATATCGATTATTACTTTCGGTCATAATTATATCGCCCTTTTTATTCATAATTCTAAATTAATATTTCACCACTTTATAATTATTCCTAGTACAATTTATATGAATTTCCAATACATTTACGACAATTTTGTATCGATCCTGTGATTTCTGAAACATCGGGTTATTCATAAAAAGGTCAATAATTCATCCTTATAACATTTTACTTATAAACATAATCAAAATAATCAATTAGGTATGATAATTATTATTATTCCCATATTGATTTTATTTCAAATTGATAATGTTTACTACATTTTATTTTAACTATCATTCTACCACATCACACTATTATTATCTATATATTAATACGATATCGTGTGTTCGTGTGTCACGCTTCCGGAAAAAGCTTTGCGCATGCGTGCCGCACCTAAATTTTGAAAAAACATTCAACTAGCCTGCGTTTAGGAATATTTATATGTGTATCCCTCTGGTGTAATGGTTAGCGAGGCGGTATTTTTACTTCGGCCCTACTGGTTTATAGTTCGATCCCAACCAACCTCTCAGATTTTCGTTCTACATTTCGAGGGGAAAGGGAAGAAATAATACATTTTTTTATTGCCTGGTTAAAAACTACTTTTTTGTGTTGCTTAAAACTTAAAACCATTTTTTGTTTTTATGTTGGCGTTTTTAATGGCATTGTCTATTTAATTACGTTGACTGCTTAAAAAGTAGGGTATCGGCCAGTATTATTATTATTATTTTTTTTTTTTGAACCGATGGCATATCAACCTTTTTTTTGTAGATATGCGCAGTGTTCATCGTACACGAGTTACTATTTCAAACAATTATTTCACTCTTATCCAGAAGGGGGGTGTCTCATAATAAAGCAAGCGTAACTTACTAACAAATAGAGGGTGCATTAGGACCCGTATTGAAAACATCATTTCGTGTAATTTACACGGGTTCCGCTAGTAATAATTAAGATATAAATACTACGTAGTTCAATCATTAATTTCGGTCATAATTTGATCGATTTATATCCCAATTTCTTACTCATAATTTTTAGTACGATTTATATTATTTTCAAATACATTTTGCTTTTTGGACATGTTTACAATTTTTCATCAAAGATTATTCTCTTTGCTCAAAAAAACTTTATAATTTTATATTTGTTATATATTTTTTATTTTTAAATCTATGCTAAACAGTAATATCATTTTACTGTTTTATCCATGTGATCCCATCTGAGGATACGCATATACATATTTGAAAATCCATGGGTTAAGGAAATAAAACAGTTTATTCATATATTTCTTGTTTTAACTATTTGATGAGTTAACACATATTATATATTTTTTAATTTGTATCCTCATCATTCATTTCCCTATATTAGTACTGTATTATGTATAGTGACCATTGCGTTTTTTAAGATAGGATATAATTTAAAGATACAATTGTATTTTAATCTGGATTATCCCTTCATATATATATATATATATATATATATATATATATATATATATATATATATATATATATATATATATATATATACATATATATAATATATATATATATATATATATGTGTATATATATGTATATATATATGTATCTCTCTCTCTCTATATATATATATATATATAATATAGATAGAAAGATAGATACGTGTTGACTTTCGGACACTGATTATTATATTTAACAAATTAATTATGTCGTAGATTTAATATTCTACCGATGTATATATATATATATATATATATATATATATATATATATATATATATATATATATATATATATTCACCCACACACCCACACATATATATATATATATATATGTATATATATATAGTATAAAAACATATTAATAGCAGGCAAGCTACATAGAAACGTTCATGTTTCATTCCCTAAAAATCATCAGACTAAAACAATATTCCCTTTTTATTCCAACCTCCTGTGTGCCCAATAAAACACAGCACGCAGCATGGTGTCGTTCATTCTGAAGAAGAACCGAAAACAGGTGCGTCGCTATTACCCGAATGACACTACTTGCTTGTGTCTAAATATTTCTACGTCAAAATGGCGGAGTTACTCAAGTGTTGGGTCGCTGTTACACATTTCTTTTTATATAAAGATTTAGTTGACATAGGTACAAAAATTAATGCATTCGTAACATGACAAATGTTCTTATTACATAAAACTTTCGTAGACATAGTAAAACGGTTTATAAAAGCATTCGTAACATGACAAATGCTCTTTCTACATAAACATTTCGTAGATATAATAAAAGGTTTATAGAAGCATTCATAACATTACAAATGTTCTTTTTAGATAAAAAGTTCGTAGACATAGTAAAGAAGTTTAGAGAAGCATTTTTAACATTACACATTTTCTTTTTACATAAAAATTTAGTAGACATAGGGAAAGGGTTTATAAAACATTCGTAACATTACAACGATTCTTTTTACATAAACATTTAGTAGACATAGTAAAAAAGTTTATAGCAGCATTCGTAACATTACACATTTCATTTTACATAAAAATCTCGTAGACATAGTCAATAGGTTCATAGAAGTATTCATTACATTACAAATGTTCTTTTACGTAAAAATTTAGTAGACAAAGTAAAAAGTTTATAGAAGCATTCGTAACATCACAAATGTTATTTTTACATACACATTTTGTAGACATATTAAAAAAGATTATAGAAGCGTTTGTAACATTACAAATATCTTTTTACATAAAAATTACGTAGACATAGTAAGAAAGATTATAGAATCATTCTACACATTACAAATGTTTTTTAAATGAAAATTCCGTAGACATAGTAAATTATTTTATAGAAGCATTCGAAACATTGCAAACATTTCGTAGGCATAGTAAAAATTACATAGAAGCATTTGTAACGTTACAATTTTTTTACATAAAAATTTCGTAGATACAGTAAAAAGATTATTGAAGCATTTCTACAATAACAAATGTTATTTTTACATAAGAATTCTGTAGACATAGTAAAAACTTTCATAGATAATTTCCTAACTCTTCAACAGTTCTTTTT
This sequence comes from Sepiola atlantica, assembly GCA_963556195.1. Lineage (NCBI taxonomy): Eukaryota > Metazoa > Mollusca > Cephalopoda > Sepiida > Sepiolidae > Sepiola > Sepiola atlantica. The sequence goes on along the minus strand of OY744519.1, from coordinate 191,823,541 downwards.
CCAAAAAATCTTTCGTAGACATAGTATTAAGGTTTTATAGAAGCATTCGTAACATTACAAATGTTGTTTTACATGAAAATTTCGTAGGCATAGTAAAAAGGTTAGTATAAGCATTCGTAACATTACAAATGTTATTTTTACATAAGGATTTCATAGACATAGTTTATAATAGAAAAAATCGTGACATAACAAATGTTCTTTTTACAAAAGAATCCCGTAGACATAGTAAAAAATGATAAAAGCATTTGTAACATTACAAATGTTCGTTTTGCTTCAAAATTTCGTAGACATAGTAAATATACTATAGAAGAATTCGTAACATTAAAAATTTATTTTTAGATAAAAATTTAGTAGACTTAGTAAAATAGAATTTAGAAACATTCGTAACATTACAAATGTTCTTTTTACATAAATATTTCGTAGATATAGTAAAAAAGTTTATAGAAGCATTTGTAACATTACACATGTTTTTTACATAAACATTTTCTAGACATAGTAAAAAGGTTTGTAGAAACATTCATAACATTACAAATGTTCTTTTTACATGAGAATTTCGTAGACATAGTAAACAAAGTTTATAGAAGCATTCGTAACATTACAAATGTTTCCTTTACATAAAAATTTCGTAGACATATTAAAAATAAGTTTATAGTATCATTCGTAACATTACAAATGTTCTTTTTACATCAAAGTTCTGTAGTTTATAGTAGCAGTCGCAACATTACAAATGTTTTTCTTACATAAAATACATGCCTCGAAGGTTATTAATAGATATCGCTTGTATAATAAGCTATCTAGAATAATGATAAGTCATAATATTATTTTTATATCTAAATGCTAACACATATTTGATAATACTAGGCTTGAGTGGAATTGAGGAATGTTATAGGCTATAGAAGCCATTATTACCTATCTGTTTGGCAAAATCAGCTAGTTACTGGTAGATATATAACACAATCCATAGCATTAGATGCATTCTCCAATGATAATATAACTGATATAGTTACGGATGGCCTCCTGATCGATAATGTTTATTATAATTCTAAAACACTAGCCAAGGATATATGTAGTTATATTTAGTTTCATACAAAGCGAGTAAGAAGAGTTCAATGGGAATTGAGGAATGTTATAGTTTATACAGGCCATCATTACCTATCTAGGGGTTATATAACAAAATCTATAGCATTAGATGCATTACTCAATGATAATATAAATTGTATAATTACGGATGGCCTCCTGATCGATGATGTTTATTATAATTCGAAACCACTCGCATAGGCTATATGTAGTTTAATTTAGTTTCATACAAAAATAGTATATAGAGTGTGAAACCTTTCATGAAAACTTAGATACCTGGGATTTTTTGTGAAATTTTTACAATAGGTATTAGACATAAATAAGTAAATATCTCCTAAATGTCAATCACTTTGTAATATTTTAAATGGTTTTATAAGGATATATGGGCACTACCTCAAATTCTTAAATTCAAATATTTTCATGGAAATCGCTCTAGACAAAAAAATGAAACAACTTGATGTGAGGAGCTAAATTTGAATGTAATTTTATCCATAGGCATTAGCCACCAATAAAGCAAGGTTACCGAATTTTTACTTTTTCGTTCAATTTCCAGACATTTTCTATTATCAAAAGCATGTAATGGATTCTGATCAAAATTGGAATAAATATTCTAGACATCGCGTGTAGTAGCATTATATCGTGCTTTAATGTTCGCAAGGAGACATAAAACTGGTGCAACACTTTTCAGTAACATTTTTATTCGTCCTAGGACGGGTATTCTTCTGGAAATATATAATACTAATTCTTGTTTATGTTTAGTTCATGTGTATTAGTTATATATGTAGAAGGACACTCAACACAGATACAATTGACAAATACAACATCGAAAAATGCTGATGAATTTTAATGTTAAAAATGAATTATTTTTAGCCTAACTGGACCCATTTTATCTTACTGAGTTCGGAAACGAACAGCTAGAATTAGGATGAGTAACACATCCGTAGACAACATCTAGAATAAAGTCATAAGTGTGGTTGTGCCTCATTCATTACTATGAAATCAAGTAGAAACCGAAAAGTTACGAAATACTATTAGCCCGTTAGCTTCAGATAAAATATCATTAGGTTTTCTATGTATCCGTTACAGACATTTGGGTAATAAATAACCTTTCAATACAGATATATTGTAAAATCAAAATATAAAATATTAAATGACATTTGAAGATGAGGCTGGTCTCAATGGCAGATTTTTAGAGAAAGATAACATTTCCTCCACTAAGTCTGGACACCGACAGCTTATTTTAGTAGGAATAAAACACCTGGATATTATATCCCGAATCACGTTTGGTCGTACCTCATCTATTAGTTTGAAATCATGCAGAATTGAAGCATTCACAACTGTATTAGCCCTTATCCTTCTCAGCTGCAGATAAAATAACATTTCTTCTTCTGTGAATCGTTTAGGTATTACATAATCTCACAATACTTATATTTTGTAATGTTAAATATAGAATGTGTTTTGACCAGACCTGGCTTGTCCCAATGCAAAACTTAAAAAATGGTAACGCAAGTGTAAAACGCAAGGAGACAAATCCATATTACAACTTTGATGTAACTCAAAAACGATTATATTTAACTTGTAACGTTAACTTCATGCTAGCCCCCGTTATCCGACCTTAACTTGAATCCTTGAATACGTCCAGTAAGAAAGTTATTAATAATATATACAGAACACCATTACATTTGTTGTGTGTGTTAATTCGGTGCCGATAAACAGTGTATTAGCAACAGTAAGTCAGTAAAAATTAATGTGTAACGTAACATCTGGTCTTAATTTAGGCATTTCCAATAGAGAATCTGAATGATATTAAATAAACGTAAAATGCAAAACAAAGATGGTATGTTCTAAGACAAAACAGATCTTAACTTTGCTTGTGTTTCTACTATAAAATTACCCGAATGAAACCGTTTAATGTATCAGGAAAATGCAATAATACTTGCTTGTGTCCAAATATTTCTACGTCAAAATGGCGGAGGCCTGTTAATTTTGTCTTGTAAGCTACGAGACACTCAAGTGTTCGTTCACTGTTTAATTTGCTGGCCGTTATGCCGAACGATATTTCTCACTACTCTGATCAGAGATATCAGTTTTATTTATTTTATTATTGCTTTTTGGTGCGACATGAATGCCTCTCCGCAATAATCGAGATTTAGTAAAAGCAATACATTTTTGTTTTGCATAAATAATCAAGTTCTGTTCCTTTCATTAAATCTTGGCGATGGGCTCAAATAACCTTCGGTTTCATTGAATGTGCTACACATCCTAATCCTAGCTGTTCGTTTCCGAACTCATTAACATAAAATCGGTCCAGTCTGACCGAAGATCATTCATGTTTAATATTAAAGTTCATTAGCATTTGGAGATTTTGTATTTGCCAATTTTATGTGTTTAGTGTCCTCATACATATAAAAGTAATACACATTAAATAAACATAAACAGGAATTAGTATTATATATTACTAGAACAATACCCGTTCCAGAACGCGTAAATATATTACTTACAAGTTTTGCACCAGTTTTATGTCCACTTACGAACATTAAATTCACGATATAAAATCTTACTACACGTGATGTCTAGAATACTTATTCCAATTTTGATCAGAATCCATTACATGCTTTTGATTATAGAAAAGTTCTAGCAATTGAACACTAAAGCTTTAGAGGTCTCACGAAGAAGTAAAAAATTCGGTAATCTTGCTTAATAAGTGTTTAATGCATATGGATAAAATTTAATACAAACTTAGCTCCTCACTCGAAGTTGTTTCATGCTTTGGGTGGAGCGATTTCCATAAAAAATTATATGAATTTTAAAATTGGAGGTTGTGCCCATCTACCGCTATAAAACCCTTTAAAATATTACAAAGTGATTGAAATTTGGGGAATATTTATTTATTTATTTCTAATACCTATTGTTAAAATTACACACAAAATCCCAGGTATCTAAGTTTTCATGAAGAGTTTCACCCCCTTTTTAGTCGCTTTGTATGAAATAAAATTAAACTACATATAGCCTATGCGTGTGGTTTGGAATTATCATAAACATCATCGATGTGAAGGACATCTGTAACTATACACTGCTACGGATTTTATTATATCTCCCCTTTAATTAGCTGATTTTGCCAAACAGATAAGTAATGATGGCTTGTATAACCTACACTATTCCTCAATTCCCCCTGAAACTAAGACCAGTCTTATAAAACACCTGCAAGTATTTGGAAATAAACATCCTATTTAAGACTTATAAGTATTCGAGATAGCTTATTCACAATAGCCATATCTATTAATAACCTTCCAGACATGCATTTTATGTAAAAAGAACATTTTTAATGTTACGAATGCTTCTATACACTTTTTAAAAACGTCTACTAAATATTTATATAAAAAGAACATTTGTAATGTTACGAATGCTTCTATAAACTTTTTTACTATGTCTACTGAATTTCTATGTAAAAATAACATTTGTAATGTTACGAATGCTTCTATAAACTTTTTTACTATGTCTACGACATTTTTATGTAAAAAGAACATTTGTAATGTTAAGAATGATTCTATAAACTTTTTATCTATGTCTACTAAACTTTTATGTAAAAAAACATTTGTAATGTTAGGAATGCTTCTATAAACGTTTTTGCTATGTCTACTAAATGTTTATGTAAAAAGAACATTTTTAATGTTACGAATGATTCTATAAACTTGTTTGCTATGTCTACTAAATATTTATGTAAAAAGAACATTTGTAATGTTACGAATGATTCTATAAACTTTTTATCTATGTCTATTAAATTGTTATGTAAAAAGAACATTTGTAATGTTACGAATGATTCTATAAACTTTTTATTTATGTCTACTAAATGTTTATGTAAAAAGAACATTTTTAATGTTACGAATGATTCTATAAACTTTTTTTTACCATGTCTACTAGATTTTTATTTGATTTTATCCCATATCCAATGGTTTAGAAAGACAGATTCCCATATTTAACAGAATTTCTTTTCTTATTTAGCATAAAATTGTTTCGGCATACACCAATATATATATATAAATGCTCATATGCATTTGTTTCTTTGGTGTTCATATTCTCAGTGCTGGATGTATGCAGCAAATCATTATTTATGCAGGCTTCATTGAATCCTACAGAATTTTCTCATTTTATTATCTTCTTTGTATCTTCTCGACGCGGCGGGCAAGTTTTCTGGTTTTGGGTGGTAGTTTAAACATCATGACTTATAGCGTTGTTTCCTCGGTCATCGCTCAAGCCTAAATGATACAACTGCTATTCAACGACATATCATCTCACACAAAAACTATAAAATCAGCTGAAATATGGGAAACACTAACAACTAACGCTAAAATCATCCATAAAAATAATTGTACACGCTTACTAAAAATCCTTGAAGCCTTATACATTAAAAACTGTAACCCTACTTTAGTAAAATATCATTTAATACTTACACTAACTCCCTATCCATCTTCCATAATCAAAAAAAAAAAAAAAATTAAGAAGAAAGCACTATAAAAAAGTAAAAAGACGAACACGAATAATAAGACACAACTAATGACGATCGCGAGATCGAAAGCGCTTGAGTGATAGCCGAAGAAACAACCCTTGGAACCATAGTGTTCAAACTACCACCCGAAACTAGAAAACTCGCTCACCGCGTCCAGAACATAAGAAAGAAATGCGTAGTGTTCAATGAAGCCTGCATAAATCTCTCTCTCTCTCTCTCTCTCTCTCTCTCTCTCTATATATATATATATATATATATATATATATATATATATATATATATATTTATATATGTGTTTTATATATATTATATATTATATATATTTTATATATATAATATATATATATTATATATATGATATATATTATATATATATATATAATACATATATTATATATGTATATATATTATATATATCATATACAAATATTATATATGTACATATTATATATATATATATATATTATATATATATTATATATATTATATATATAAGACAGACAATCAGACAGAAAGTAAGATATCGGTTAATTTAAAGCGCATCAAGGAGACTATTTATTCTTAAAAATAACCTTAAGCTTATGAAACACACAAAATTATCGAAATAACAAAACTTAAACAAAAGAAGCGATCAAGAATCATTTTCCACGCTATATTTTTACTTTCTGACAACCGAGTCTGGTTTACTGTCACATTAGCATAAGACGAAATTGAATTCAAAACGATCACAAATATGTATAAAAAGTGTTGTATATATATTATTCATCTACCCATTTCCCAGAAAGAGCAAAGTATGGCAGGGGGGCATGTTTAAATGGACACCCCATATGTACATTCAAAACCGTTTGTAATATGCAGAAAACATAACGTATAGATAATTATATACCCGTCTTCCAATGAGAGCGACGTACGACACAACGACATGTTTAAATAGAGACCACATATGTACATTCAAAATCGTTTGTAATATGCTGAAAATATCTGCTATATATCAGTATCTACCTGCCCGTTAATAAGAACAACGTACAACACAATGGCATGTTTAAATGGAGTGACGTATGTATATTCAAATCGTCAGTAATATGCAGAATTATTTGGTATATATTATCTACCTGTCTTACTATAAGAGAAAACTATGACACAATAACATATTTAAAGTGAGACCACATTTGTATGGGAGATAGAAAAATCAACATTAACATATATTAGTCCGGATCTTTGTGGCGATCATTTTAAAAAGCGGAAACCTTTCCACCATTATTGACAGCATTTGAACACGGTTCAGATGCTAGAAGGTCATTTACGCACTGTTGTGTCTGTCTTCAATATAAAAGTGTATCTTTCATAATAGATTGACTTGTCACTTGAACTTGGAATAATAAACGGTGAGGCATTGCCCGTTGTTTTTCTACTTTTTTATATTGAAATATTTCTAAAACTGTTTCTTCTTCATTTTTTAGTTGTAATTATATGGGACTGACACCTGTCAAATTTGTCAGAACAAAGGAAATTATTTAAAAATTAATGTGTCTAGCTTTAGTACACATCTTAAGAGATCACCGATCTCACTTTTTAATGATTGCGATTAAAATCGTTATATAAAGAGTAACAATGTGATCGAATAAGAGGAATTGTATCAAGATACATATATTACATTTTTTTTTTGCGCGATATGGCAATGGACGTAAAATGCTATTCAATATGATTCTTTTACCGACATGGTAGATTTAATACTATCTAGAAGAAACCAGGACTTTAACGTTTTAACGTACAATTTAAAACAAAGCAACAAAATATCAAAATGCTTTAACTTCGTATACAACCTTACACAAAGCCAAATGCAAATTAAGAAATTTCATTTTCAAATAAATTAAATATATATTCAAATTTAAAATCTTCAGGTGAAATTTAAGAAAAATCAACTTCAAATTACAAAAAAAACAGTTTAATTATATATAAAATATATTCAACTTCAAAGTAAGAAAATCTTAACTTTGAAGTAAATACGCCATATTCTAATTTCAAATTGAGATTTAAATAATTTGAAGCTGAACTGTTTTAATTTGGAGTTTAATCCGAAAATCGTTTACAATATATATTGTTTTGTCCTTTTAAATACACCGAACAAAGTTTGAATAATTCATAAAACCGACTAATAAAACAAAAACAACTTCTCATATATTTAATATTACGTGGTTTTATAATCGATGCATTACTATCTATTTCTATATAAAGTAAAAGCATGTGTATATGTTTATATATTTGCATGTACATGATTAACTCCTAAACTAATTAACCGATCATTATAAGTCTTGGGAGAGAGCTGTTAGGCGTTAGGGTCGGTAATTTGGCTATATTTAGTTAAATTTGGTTCATGCAAAGGTGGCAAAAAAGGGGGTCGATGTTCTTCGTGAACATTTGGATACCTCCGATTCTAGTGAAATTAGGTATTAGACATCGTTTAATAGATATTTTCTTAAATTTTAGTTTTCTTGAAGTATTTTACATGGTGTTTAGGGGAGAATGATAACCGCACAACCTCACATTTAAAAATTCAAATATTTCAGATTTGCATTAAATTTGATTCATTGTCATTAGACACTCACTAAGCAAGATTTCCTCAATTTCAATTATTTTTCAATATCTTCCTAAAACTTAAACCTTGAATTTTAAACATTTTCTAAAATCTAAATGATGTAATTGGTTTTGATCAAAATAAGAATAAGGCCTTGTAGTCATAAGATTTAGTATCGTCATATTTTGATTTTAATGTTCATAAGGATACATAAAAGTGGGGCAAAACTGTTAAGTTCGGAAAATTAATTTTACATGTCCTGGGACGGATGTTTTAAAAGTTATCTATAAAGTTTCTTATTACATTTGTTGTTAAACGTGCAAACGATACATAAGTAACGCGAAACCTTCACATAACTTATTATCACCTACGTGAAATGAAGTGCTTCGTTTTTTATTAAATAAATCAGAAACTATTGAGAGCGGGATACCACAACCTTAGCATACAGCTATGATCTGACTCAGTGTGTGTAAGACAGTCTATAAAAAATACAGAAGCCTATGATGGATATAAAGAAGGTTAACTGTTGCAGCTATCCATTCAGAACGTTTATTACTATTGGAACAGATCAGTCGACCTGGGTTTAACGTTAAAATATATCAAAGTCATTTCAAAGATAATGTCGTGATGAATACTGGTTGGGGACTTTGAATTACCTACTAGACACCATCCTTCATGTGTCTCCGGTATCTCTGTACAAAGGTTTGCCAGGACAACCTGACATGAGGATACTTCACCCTACAAGTAAACCATGACCAAATATTCAAAATAACATAGAATTCGGATCCAAAATAAGATCCCCTCGACATTTGCTCATACGATGGAATAGAGCACCTTCTCCAAGTAATATAATCTCAAGTAACAACACTTAGCTGGATACTCCACCAGACCAGATGAATTCTTGTCCTGGAATCCGGTAAGACCAAAAGACCACAAAAATATATAGTATAACATAATCAACTGGTTAGGGGAACATTAATGTTCTTAACTTCTTTACTAACTCAACGTTTGAGAAATAAAAGAGAACTTTAATAAAATATTCGAATATCTAGATATATCTCATATAGAGATCAAGTGTTATCCTCAGGTAGAGGCCCCTTGATTTCTGAGAACTTCGACTGAAGTAAAATGAAACAATAGTTGCTTATGTTTCGGAATCTTTGATTATTTGCATTTATTATTAAAATTATTATTATTATTTATTATTCATACTATTCTACTATTGGATGGTCTTACCACAACGTTTCGGCCGATGTAATCTCCTACCTTCTTCAAGTGCGTCTTGGCAAACTCGAGAATCTGTACATAATTTCAATATTCTTTATTCTTTATTTAATTCACGGGAGTAGCTTTCTCTCGTTATGTTGGCCATGGCCGAGTAGAAGTCTTAAGTAATTCGTAATTGTATTAGTATATCCTGTACTTAGGATTGAACGTTATGTCAGACTGTCACTTAAAACTGATTTTTACTTGAGAGTTCGACAAGATGCAATTGAAGAAGTTCGGAGGTTACATCGGCCGAAACGTTGTCTGAATAAATAATCCGTATAGCTGCTTGTTGGTCAGCTAAATGGGTTCATTCTCACCAAGCAAATAAAGATACAAAGCTCAAACTACGAAACTAGCATTATCTAATATTAATAACCTTTTCAACATTCATCAGATAGAGTATATGTGGTACGGAGTAGTACTTTCAAATATAACACCATATACATTTTTGAACGGTGTAAGTGTAACGGAATTACAGGTTTGGTTCAGATCAAACATGAAAATCAAACAATTTATTTCTATGCTGTTTATGTTAGAATCTAGTCTATTAATTAATGTAAAGCCCCTAGTAGGCGGTTCTTGTCACCACTAGTAGGAGTAATCTTTGTGTACTATGCCGTCCATTGGTCTACTGTGGGGTAAACTAATATATTGTAATAACTGCGTACCTGCTAACATACAATTGTGTTCATCTGTTCAGTGTGGGATGTAGTAAGATATTGTAATATGTTCATACCTGCAAACGTAATATAGTATACATTCGGTCAGTATAGGGTGTACTGAGATATTGTAATCACTGTGTACCTGCAAACATACTATCGTGTTCGTTCGTTCAGTCATAGGCTTACTAAGATATTGTAATTTCTTTATACTTGCAAACATACTATTGTGTCAATTCGTTCAGTGTGTAGGACGTACTAATATATTGTAATCTCTGTATGGCTGAAAACTTACTATGGTGTCCATCTGTTTATTTAAGGGTGTAGTAAAATATTGTATTCTCTGTGTACCTGCAAACTTACTATTGCGTCCATCTGTTTACTCTGGGGTATACTAAGATATTGTAATCCCTGTGTACTTTCAAACACACTATAGTGACGATGTTTACTCTGAGGTGTACTAAGATATTGTTATCTGTGTGTACATGTAAACTTATTAGTGTCCTTGTTTACTTTGGAGTGTACTAAAGTATTGTAATCTCTGTGTACCTGTAAACTTACTACAGTGTCCATATTTACTCTGAGGTGTACTAAGATATTATAATCTCTGTGTACCTGCAAACTTACATCAGTGTCCATGTTTACTCTGGGGTGTACTAAGATATTATAATCTCTGTGTACCTCCAAACTTACATCAGTGTCCATGTTTACTCTGGGGTGTACTAAGATATTATAATCTCTGTGTACCTGCAAACTTACATCAGTGTCCATGTTTACTCTGGGGTGTACTAAGATATTGTTATCTGTGTGTACATGTAAACTTATTAGTGTCCTTGTTTACTTTGGAGTGTACTAAAGTATTGTAATCTCTGTGTACCTGTAAACTTACTACAGTGTCCATATTTACTCTGAGGTGTACTAAGATATTATAATCTCTGTGTACCTGCAAACTTACATCAGTGTCCATGTTTACTCTGGGGTGTACTAAGATATTATAATCTCTGTGTACCTCCAAACTTACATCAGTGTCCATGTTTACTCTGGGGTGTACTAAGATATTATAATCTCTGTGTACCTGCAAACTTACATCAGTGTCCATGTTTACTCTGGGGTGTACTAAGATATTATAATCTCTGTGTACCTGCAAACTTACATCAGTGTCCATGTTTACTCTGGGGTGTACTAAGATATTATAATCTCTGTATACCTGCAAACTTTCTAGTCTCCATGTTTACTCCTGAGTGTACTAAGATATTGCAATCTCTGCATACCTGCAAACTTTCTAGTGTCCATGATTACTCTGGGGTGTACTAAAATATGTTAATCGCTGTTTACCTGCTAACTTACTATGGTTTTTATTAGTTCAGCGTAGGGTGTACTAATATATTGCAGTCTATTTGTATCTGAATTTAGTTTCTGTTTGTTCCACTTCTATAATAAATGTTGATTACCTTCATAAATACAAAAAAGAAGTTTTTTTAAAACTATGACAAATATTACTATTTATATTAATGTTATCACTTATCAAGGCTAAAAGTTACTCGAAGATATGAGTTAATGATATATATATATATATATATATATACATATATTGTCTGTTGAACGTAAAATATTATGAAAGAATTGAAAATGATGATTTTTTTGTGGTTTGATTTTGAGACGACCATGTTGTTTCATGCAGGGAAGAAATCACGCAGTAACGTATTCCACAGAGGTAATTTTCTTTTTATATTCATGATTATTACTGAGTCACGGCAAAAAGAATAAAAATACATCGGTGAAACAATTTTTTTTCTCACAGCAGGTGTTTGCACTTTTCCTCATGAAGTAATAAAGAACATGGCAGACAATTCTTGCCAGTCTATCTTAATTTTGTTATTTATTTATGATACTTAATCGATATATTTTTATGTTATATATTTTTATATATATATAACATAATATATATATATATATATATATATATATATATATATATATATATATATATATATATATAACATGTACATTATATATAATACGAATATACAGTACACATCTTAAATGGTGCATCAGATAGACCCTAAATGTCTTTGTAAATGCATTCTTTTACGATCTTTATAATAATACTTTGAATCATTTTATATTGCACGTACGTTATCACCTTTTCACACACATTCGGTCATCCGATCAGAAAGGTTATTAGTGATTAATATGATGTCACAGAGGTAACAATTCTGACTTTACCCATTTTAAAATGAATTGTTCAGAAATCAAATTATACTATCCCGTCGAATAAATATACAATTTTAAATAAATACATAAAAAAGTGACATTTGTTTCATTGATTTAAAGTATAATTGGCTGACAATTATTTTTACAGTAAACCATTATTTATAGTTTTAAAAATAATTAAATCGCTTCAATTTTTGATAAATAGATAAAGATACATTTGCGTTATTTCTGTAATGAATATTTAGCTAACAATGATAATTATTTTACAGAAAGAAAAAAGTCATCGTTTCCTTAATGGTATTGATCTATAGACATGTGTTAATTAAAAGGAATATTATTATTAACATTAAATTATACAGGAAGCGTCGTGGAATTTCCACCGAGTTCTGTTAATAATATGCCAAATGATAAAATATTTTCCACAACTGATTAAATAATGTATTTGAAATATTCTTGTATATTTAAATTTTTAAATATTTATTGCCAATAATTTCGCAGCATGATGATAGATATTAAAACATTTTCCATATTTAAAAACCTTATGTTTTATTTGGAAAATCTCCATTAAATCATACACCATACTTTTTTCAAGTAAAGTAGTTAAACCTAATGTTCAAACATATTTTCATTATTGCGGTATATTAAACATTTCATAATTTCAGTCATTTTTATTTGTAAACCGTTTAATTTTGATATCATTTACAATCCCATTGTCTAGATTTCGATGCCCAGGACTGAGTACATTATTTTATATGAGACCTTATTACTCTCGCAATAACATAAACTTCTCCTCAAACAAAATAGAAGTTAATTGATAAATGTTTGATTGGAAAGACATTCTTTGATAATTGCCGAGTATGAGGGAGAAATAAAAGAAGGAGATTAAGATGAAAACATTAGAAGAAGAGTTTCCTGCTCTTTCATTTAACGGTGCTGGCTGGTAAGATGGCGGATGTGAGCGGCGAAAGGAATAGGAAATGACAATTCAAATTGTCCACACGATTGCTTTTTATATTCGCTTATTTATGTTTATATATTTAAAGGCGCCATCTTTGTACCGAAAAGTTCTGTCTATTTTATCAAGCATCTCACATCTATATTAGTAATTCATCCGTGGAATGGAAATATGTCACAAACTCCTAGAAGGGTTTTCGGGGTGACAGGTGAACTCCCATACCTAGATATATTATGAAACTACATAATTAGAGTAGTTATACAAATGTTAATAAATCCGGTACAAGAATATCGTGGGGTCTGTGTTCGCGCCAGATCTTTATAAAATGCGTCAACAATATACAACACATGAAGGTGACAAGTGTGGAATTTCCACGGGTCCAGTTAGTAATTATTTTTATTAATTCATTTAGTTTATTGTTAGAACATATATTTTACACTGGTGCTAAATTTTATTCGATTAAGTAATTCGTTTACAAAAATATCTTACTTTTATATAAATACAATCTATATTCGGGGGACCTTTGGATTAAACAAACTTTTTGCCAAGAATTACCCAGTGTGAGGAGAAATATCAAAACGTTTTCTGTATTTAGACATCCTTATGTTTTATTTTTGATCTCTCAATGTTTTAATGGAAATCGCTCCAGACATGAAACAACTAGACGAAAAGAGCTAAAGCAAAACTACTTCAAGGTCAAAAACAAATCAACAATAAGTGTTAGATGGATAAATTCCGTCCGAGAAAACAGCAATTCTTCCCCCTTTGTCAAAAACATCACCCATGGAATGTAAGGACTAAAGGGCAAAATAAGGAAAGCGAATATTATGAGGCTGCCGAAAGTAACCCCAAGAACTACTTTCTACTCTCTTAACTAGTAACAGCTCACACTTCTCCCGAATGAAGTAGTTAAACCTAATGTTAAAATCTATTTTAACAATAGAAATATATTAAATCGTTTCATATTGCAGATATTTTACTTTGTATACGTTCTAATTCTATTAGTAAAGACAACCATCGTGTCTAGCTTTCAGTGCACATAGTTAGAGTGCATTATTTTGTATTAGATTATATCAAAGACTATAATACTTACTCTTGCAATAACATGAACTTCTAATGAAACAAAATGGCGGTTAATTGATGAAGTTACGATTGTTTGATTAGAAAGAGACTCTTTGATGATTGCCGAGTAGGAGGGAGAAGTAAGAGTATATGATTGAGATGAAAACATATTAGAAGAAGAGTTTCCCGCTCTTTCATTTAACGGTGCTGGCTGGTAAGATGGCGGATGTGAGCGCCAAAAGGAAAAGGAAATGAAAATTCAAATTGTCCACACGATTGCTTTTATATTCGCTTATTTATCTTTATGTATTTAAAAGCGCCATCTTTGTACCGAGAAGTCCTGTCTATTTTATAAGCATCTTACATCTATATTAGTAATTCGTTAAAACAATGTACATTGTTGATGAACTTTAGATTTTTATTTGTTCATTTCGTAATAATTTTCCTGGTTTTAATCGGTTTTATACAAAACTAAAGGTGACTGTTGTTCTGTACTGTGGATGATCGCATCATCATTTTATGTGATCGCATCATAATTTTATGCGATCACATCATCATTTTATGCGATCACATCATCATTTTATGTGATCGCATCATCATTTTATGCGATCACATCATCATTTTATGCGATCACATGATCATTTTATGTAATGAACAGTCTGGCTAGATAATGACTCTTGTACTCATCAGAACGCGTACTTGAAAGGAAAGAAAACATGGTCAAATTAATAAAGTATTGTTTCAGATTAAATAGTAGTTGTTTCATCTTTACACATGACCAGTGTTTCAGTAATCGGTTCAGGTGCAAAGTATTCAAGCCATATCGTGAAGCAAAAGACACCCATATATATATATATATATATATATATATATATATATATATATATATATATATATATATATATATATATATATATATATATATATATATATACGCTCGCGAAAAGGACATTCAAATTAAAATCGTTTGGTTTCAACCTCGTCACAAAAAGAGAACATGAATCGATGATTCTCATAGATTAGAATGCTCCGTTTTGTACTATAACGGATATTGGGGATCAATATAGAAGCGTTCACTCACGATCCCTGTCGTCAAATCAAATCAGAATCAAGTTCATTTGACCCCTAAATAGCATACTGCGTCAAACCATATAAAGAGACAGGTTGGAGCAATTAACAGCCACACACAATCTGAATGTTTGTCCAAGGCTACTTTAAACCTGAATATGGTAGTCATCGTCACGCCATATTATAAAAGCTTGTCACATGGAGAATAAACACGGACAAAAAGAATGCTACGTTTCTTGTATTGATTCGAAGCAATGGTGGTACATCTTTTGGGAATGCGGAAACCACGACTTGGCGCTGAGGTGAAAACTCATCAAAAGTAGATTTACATTGCCGTTCATGATGTTGTACGTCAGAATCAAGTCTCCTCGCATTACCTCCTTCTAAAGTATACGCCAGAATCCTCCGCTGCTTGACTGAGAATCGATTTAGCCTTTTGAGATTCTCTCTGTAGATAAGCATGAAGAGCCCTGTCACCATCTGATAATCTATGATACCTAATATAACCTGCCAATGCTACCTAACACTTTGAAGCATATCTCTCTCTCTCTCTCTCTCTCTTAAAGGTGACTTTAGTCCGTCGTTCGAACCCAGCGACCGGTGATATAGCCTTATATAACCGCACTGATGAGTTTTATAAGGATGAAACATATATGTATGTGAATAAACGAATAAAATACTAATCATGAAAATATGTAATTGCTTTCTTTCATAGGTAAATCACTTTGTAGGGAAGAAGACTGTAACGAATCTATAGTAGGTATATTTCTCCTTTCCATTTCGTAGATGGCAGATGGTGCGAAGAAGTTGGATATTATTTAATACTAACTTTAACCCTGCGTTTGAACCCAACGACCCGTGGTATAGCGTTATATAGACACACTGATGAGTCTTATTTAGACAAAACATATATGTATGTGGATACATTAAAATATTATATACGAGGCCTGTCTAAAACGTATCAGATCATAGGCCAGAACAATATTTCAAATACGTGACGGGGTTGGGACCCAAATACACTTCAAAGTAGTCCCCTTATGCTTGCGCACACTTATCCCACCGATCGATCCACTGCCGGAAACACCTCTGGAAGTCACATTTTGGAATTAAGTTCATCTCCGCCGTCGCGTTCCGCATTATCTCTTTCTTCGCACCCTCTTTGACATCAAAGTCATAGTTTAACCCATTGATTAGAAAATTTGCTTGAACTAGGTCAAATTTTTTTAATAAAAACACCCTAACTAGTTTTAACCATCAGGAGCACGTGTTACATAGCAGCTATAATCATTATGTAACGTTTACAACTATTGTCAGTGTATGTTATATATTTATAGTTTAATACAATTAATACGTAAAGTTTACGTAAGGTTAATTACTTGATTTGATTTTCTTCATACGAGTATTATATCTGAACGGTACTCTAGTAGATCACTGAAATTTACTCATGTTCGTTTACAGAGATGTCCCGGTCCGCAGATTACCAATTCTACTTCATACACACATATTAACACATACATACAAAACATGCAAAACTCGTCTACCCCGTGTAATCTCTACAGGCTGTTCCAATAAAATACGCAAGCACGACAAAGATACATATACACACATAACCACCGAACATCATAATCACTTTATCATCTACATCTACACAGACACACTATCACAAAGAAATACATAATAACACACGCACAAAACACTTAATTTTATATCCGACTACGTAGTGATCTACGTGAGAAATGTGGTATTTTGTACAGTAGGACCCGTGCTTAAAGTCCTTCGACGTCGGTGCTTTCCGGCGGTTTACGTTAAACGCCGGAAAGTCCCAAAGCGAGACAAATAAGCAGACGACAACTAAACTTTCAAACTGAATGAAACGTTGATCTTGCACACTGATAGAAACGCGATTTCACTATGACTTTTGACGTGGTATTACTGGCAGAGATCTAATTCCTAACCCTGCTCTAACCCTAAACTCTGACGAAATAAAAAAAAAATAATCAGTAAAAAATGGAGAAAAAAACAGAAATTTCGTAATAAAATATAAACTAACACTTACTTGATTAACTTTTCACTGTTATGTATTTGTTGTTATGTTTAATAAGAAAAAAACGTAAAAAATAACCTTTTAATTTAAACACTTTT
Source organism: Sepiola atlantica (assembly GCA_963556195.1). Lineage (NCBI taxonomy): Eukaryota > Metazoa > Mollusca > Cephalopoda > Sepiida > Sepiolidae > Sepiola > Sepiola atlantica. The sequence continues at coordinate 191,806,013 of OY744519.1, read as the reverse complement.
TTTAATTTTTGTTAAAATAAAAAAAATAATTATTTCATACAAAATTTGTTGCTTGTTTTGCCCCGCTTGTAAATCCAGCCTCGTTTGTGTTTTTTGGAACGCACGTATGTCAACGAATTTTTAATTCGGCACTGTCCGGCGTTTAACGTAAACATCCGGAAAGCAGCGATGCCGAGGTACTTTCTACGCGGGTCCTACTGTAAAAAAGTACCAAAAATGTAATTCGTAATGCTTTTATACGTAGCCATATTTAATGGCTTACACTTAAAGTAGATACATTTAGAATCTAGTGCTCTTGTCTAGTGTAGTAGTTAGGTATATATGCTGATATGTTTATATACTTATACATACATATCATCAAGTTCTAATTCAGAACTGGATATGCTAACCACGTATATTCCTGCACAAAATGTACGCTAAACACTCTACTTTGTTCAAATAAGTGAATATAACAAATAAATATTGGCGGCACATTAAGAAATATAACAAATAATAAAATATTTTTTTAAAATTCAAAATTAAAATAATATATATAATAAGGTCTTAACTATATTTGATAATTCGGTTTCTTCACTAGTGAACTCTCATCTATGTGTTGTACAGTCATCTCTTTCTCTCTCCCTCTCTCTCTCTCTCTCTCTCTCTCTCTCTCTCTCTATATATATATATATATATATATATATATATATATATTACATTCATATATATGCGTCAATTACTGATAATACAATTTGGCGTAATTTTCGATTTTATGCCTTTTTTAACATACACACACGTAAACACATATTATATATTGATATATATATACACACACACACACACACACACACACATATATATATATATATATATATATATATATATATAGTCATTCACATACATACTGTTTCGCTGTATCACCACTCTTCAGTGCGGCTAGACCAGATAAAGCCTCAAGCCGGGATTGAAACTCAACCCTCGAGAGTCGGCGCCTCTACCCCTGCGCTATTATGCAACACTGACTGAATGTAAGAGGTATCTCAATGTAAATATTGTCAACTGCAGGGAGCTCGAATTAGCAGTTTTACCCAATGAGCTATGTCTTAAACCTAATGGCAATTGACGATATTCTTACAAATAAGCTCTACACAAGAAAGGGAGCTCAATATAGTCATCCACATGCATACTGTTTTGCTGTATCACTGCTCTTCAGTGCGGCTAGAGCAGCTAATATATATATATATATATATATATATGTGTGTGTGTGTGTGTGTTTGAGCTTCAAATGCATATATGTAATAGTGAACACATCAAAACGTATGTGTATGCAATGGTACATTTATTCGTGTTCGTTATAAACGAGATCTCGTGCATTGCTTTCGCATGAAAATAAAATACTTTCCTTTTTACAATTATTTATGTCTTTATTTAAGCTAGATAAGTAAAAAAAAATCAGATTCGTTCGGATTTCTTCTAGAAATAAATATTTTCACAAATTGTTGTAATCCGAATTATATTGCTTTAGACTAACGCTATATTTACGGCATGAGAAATAAAACGGCATGCTATAATCGGATTAACTGTGTCAAAAATATATGTAACGATTTTCTCGGGAGTTTTGATACTTTTCTCTTTTTAGATGAGCAATAAATCAATCAGTCGTTTAATTTGAGGTTTAAATAAATCAATGGCGTTTTTAATTTTTGCTTTTTAAAATATTTTATTTGTTAAAGATAGTACAATTTATTTTTATTGAGTTGGATTTTGTTGTAATCACTAGTCTATGTACAATTGTACGTACACCGATGAAATAGAGTGAGGTGTTATAGTGTATCATAATATTGTGAGAAATTGAGACGAAAATTAACGACAATCACCTAAGATATGTATCCATGTTAGCTTACACTAAACCTCCTTTAAGAAATTGAAGTTGAGCTCTGTTGGAAGATATTAAAAACAGACTGTCACTTAGCTATAAGCAAGGTTCCGATAACGTTCGTCAGACCTCTAGACTGTATCTTGTTTACTGCCGGCTGTATTAAGGCATAAATAGAACTTAATTTCTACTGTATCAAGTGATAATTTATGATATGCCGTGCGGATAGATGAAAAGCGTTCAGAGTCTTGTTTGACTCTGTGAACCGGGTAAGCGCTCTGTGCACATCTGAAAGTGTCACTTCCTACACTGATGAGGGCATAAGCTTGATACGCCAGCGTATGTAGGTATACATATTTTAATATTTATTTGTAAATATTATAATTATTATAAATCCCCTTTAAAAAATTAAAGTTGAGCACTATTTGGAGATATTAATAACAGACTACCACTTAGCTATAAGCACGGTTCCGTTAACGTTCGTCGAACCCTCTAAACTCTCTGCTGTTTACTTCCAGCTGTATTTAGACATAAATAGAACTTAATTTATCCTGTATCACGTTATAATTTCTGATGGCCGTGGGGATGGAGCGAAAGCGTGCGGAGTCTTGTTTTACTCTGTAGATCGGGTCACGCCCTGTAATTGTCTGAAATTGTCACTGCTTACACTGATGAAAGCGTAAACAAGAATTTCAGGTGAATATATATATATATATATATATATATATATATATATATATATATATATATATATATATATATATATATATATATATATATAGAGAGAGAGAGAGAGAGAGAGAGAGAGAAAGAGATAATAACATACGATCTGACAGAATATCTTTTATATATTTGCTTTTTTCCCCCTTTAACGTAGTTTAAGATATTATTTGGGCTATTATTTTAGTGTTTTTCACTAAGAACATTCTAAATTACAGCTAAAAGTCTAAGAAAATAACTAACACATTATGAATATTCAAGTTCCATACTCTAAAAACATCTTCGCAAAAAGACATTTATATATGAAACTCAATGTATGTCGGCGTGTGTGATGTTTGTGTGTTCTTTACAGAAAGAAAGGTTAGAAAATCTACATAAAATAAACAGTGTACTCTTATGTATTATTTTCCGGGGAAGACAATAGAAGTGTCCCCGAAACTCTAAGTGCATCCCTCTGATAGCAGGGGAAATTTAATCATAAGTATAACAGTTTCTTTTGGAAGATAATGGAAGTTGTCCCAAATCTCTAAGAGTACAATTAACCCAAAGGAGCTATGGGGGCCAAACGTTTATTAAAACTTTTAATAAATTTTGATGATATTTATATCATATGTATAACATTCATTTAGAGGAGGACAATTAAAGTGGTCCAAAATTTATACGTAACCCTCTATGTGGCGATTATCGAGGTGTCCCCTTCTTTAAATTGTCCAATAGGGACATAACCTATATAAAACTTCAAACACGTATATCTGATTTTAAGGAAATTTAAACCATGTGTATGAGACACTAATTCAGAGAGTTTTTCAACAATTCAGCTTCTTCCGACTATTTTAGGGGCGAAACAGAAGGAAGGGCAGTGAAAACTAAAAAATAAATATAGTGTTATGATCTTAGTAAAAAGGCAACGTCGTGTCTTCCTGCTTGTATAAAATAAATAGGCAGATGGCATTCTACTTAATATTTAATTCAATACACCTTAAAATTTACAAAACTATTTAAATTATGTTAAACTATTTATATATCAATATTGATTAACATGAAACGGCTAATCGAATGTTTCCTAAATTTGTAACTGACTACATTTTATATTTATCATTTCTTACTAATGTACTCAGAAATTTTAACCGTTCGAATGCATCGTTGCACTCTAAACCTCAACAATTCTAATTTACATTAACAAAATTGAATTTCAAACTTTAAAAGATTAAATTCAAATTCCAATCGTTCTAATTAAAATTTAAAAAAATGCAGAATTCGAATTGAAAACAGCTGACTATCAAATTAAACTATTTTTACATCTGTTCTAATCTTAAATCATGAAATGGGATTTGATATTAAAATGATATTTTTTAAACATAGTTCACGCCAAGCAAGGCAAGTTGCCACTTTAGATGGAAGTGGCTACTTAGAATTATGGTGAAAGTTTGCAGAGTTATCGTAAATCAGGAGCTGTGCAGCGAGATGCTTGTTCACATTTGTTTTACATTTCTGCATGTCGGTACAGTCAGGGAAACAGGAGCAGGGAAGGAGTTCCAAAGGTCTGCATCACGAGGGAAGAAGCTATTAAAGTAGAACGCTCTCAAGCATCTTGGTGATTTCACAATAAATGGATGGAATTTTGCTGATTGGTTTGGTCGAGTGAATTTACGCCGAGGGGACGAGAGCAGTAAGTTCATCGGAGCACATTCCATTGAAGTACTTGTAAAACAAACACACATATGCAACATTACGGCGATGGGACAGAGTCTGGAGCTTGGCGTGTTGCATACCCTTTAATTACTCGTACCTTTTCTTTTTCGTCGTGGAGGGGTGTCGTCTCGATGTGGTATAGTGGTTGAGTTCTTTCTTCGCTTCTGTACTGCCGTGAACATTGCCGTCCGCTGTGTCTGCAAACCTTCATAACACGATTCAGGGGGCGAACAATCTTTTAAATTTTGATTAGTTTTATTCAGGCGTCAGTTTGCTGTCTCTCTTGGAGATGTTTTACTAACGTTGAGGGAGAGATCAATTTACTACTTTATCGAAGTTAATGCCTAGCTATCTATGGTCCATTAAGTCCTTAGCCATTCGAGGAGGGGGTAAGAAGGAATTTTATTACGCCTGTATTCTTTTAGGGAAATAAATTCCCCTGTTCATTTGCAGACTACATGAGGAAATACGTCTGTTCAGCTTGCTTCCAAAAACCAGACTGTTTTCCACACAAAAGCCCGTGACGTCACAGAACCCCTATGCACAGACCTGAGTTCTCGTCAACGTAGTGACCCTGTCAACGCTTGTGAACTCCGACTGTGAGAACAGCCCTATTTTGCATTCGGTTGTACGGGTTCACCCGCACTAAATCGCGCAAGCCAAACCAAACGATCCCCCACACATACGTCACCTGAACATGGGTCCGGCCTCAAAGGGCCATTATCCAACAGGTGGATAGTGAGGGACCTATGTGATTAGGGACACTTTTTTTGGACCTTGTCGAAGAAGGAGAAACCAGTGGATGGTGCACCAGCCCAGATATGAAAACAATACTTCATGAATTGGCGGATGGTGGCTTTGTAGAGATATAGGATCCTGTCAGGTGTGAGGGTGCTCACCGTCTTTACGCCAGCCCTGGCAATGTCTACTATGAATTTGTCACGATTCATGCCACCTGTGAATGTTAGGCCGAGGAGTTTTTGAAAGTTTTCTAGCATGCTAGAAAGTTTGCAGCAGCATCTGCAATATCCTCTATTTATTTGTTCTAATTCATGTTACCTGTGCATGATAGGCACATGAGTTTGAACGTTGGAACGTTTCAAATTTAAACTTTAATTTAAAAAGAATTAACTTCTATTTAAAAAAGAATGCAAGTTACAAATACAAATTTAATTTGAAATTAAGTGACTGTGAATCACTAAATTATCTTTCTTACTTTGAAGTGGCGTTTTTTTTAATTTTAAGTTTAATCTTTTTAATTTGAGTGTTAATTGAGTATAATGACTTTCGGTCGAGTGCATACCTCTGTTAAAGTATATCGACCGATAGGTGGAAAAATTGATAATTTATATGCTTTCCAACTGACTAATGAGACAAAATGAAACGCGACGATATCCAGTAGACTAATACAAACATCAACCAGTTAATCGGTCAATCAATAGATTGTGAATGATGGAGACATGACAAATAACAAGTTTGATGGAGAAAATGACAGGATCTAATACGGATGTAACAAATATAAGTAGGTTACTAAAATATAAAATGAGAGTGACGTAACAAACACGAAGTTGCTTTCTTGAAGTAGCACAGTATTTATAAGATGTGGCAAAAAAAAGACAACTCTCTCTCTCTTTGATACTGTCTACGAGCTGAGTCAGACGTGTTTCCAAGGACTTCTTTTCCCTACCCGATAGTGTGAAGTAAAAACTCATATATCTATCTTTCTAGGGGAAATTGAATAACAAACTAAACTAAGAAAAATATTAAAACCCAAAAGGGATAATAGATGTTTGTACTACACATTGCCGACTATTAAAGAAAAGACACGGACCGCCTATATTCTCTACTACTACGATCATCGCATAACGTAACATTATAGAGACAAGACAATTGTCAACAATGTATATTTACGTGGCGAAAATCCGTACGCTATATTCCAGACTTCTGGGATCGTTGAGAAAGTACTAAGATATGCTACAAGAAGAGACATTCAGCTTATATGAGAAATACACGTTGATAGGCCAATATATATGAGAGAAAATAAGCCTTGTGAGCTGTAATTTGTAATGTTTTTATTGAAAAATAACTCTTCAAAAGAATGGCCTAAATAATATCTTAAACAACGTAAAAAGATGCAAAAAAGGAATCCAAAATCTAAAAATCGACGAAGATCACTCACACATTATAAATAGTCAAATTCCACACTCTAAAAACATCTTCGCTAAAAGAAATATTGTAAAAAACTGTCTGATTCTGGAAAAAAATTGTTTGACCTGGGATGACCGTATACTGTGTGAAAGGTCATTAAACATCAACAAACAAACATATTGCTCAGAAGGTTTCACAATAATCCTTGAATTTTTAAATTCCAAGTTTTACTTTATTTTTTGAAGTTGGATTAATTATCACAATAAAAATGATGTTAAAGCACCAAATTCCTATTCAAAATAAAAGAAAAATAGCTTTCTCATGTGTATGCAATCGACGTCTCAAGATTAACTAATTTTCTTTATGATTCGCAAAATAAATAACATTAATTCACTATTGTTTTTATTGTTTTCTAATTCAGTTTTTGTTTTCATTTCAACTATAACACATACATATTTTAAGGACTAAATTTAATATCGTGAATAAAGGCTTAACATTTTTGGTGATAAATCTTTCCTATACATTTAATTGTGAGAGTTGAGCTCGAGTTTTAGATTATAAATTTATAACAACACCCACTTAAACCTAACACACCCACACACCACATCCAGGCAAAGTAAATGACTCATTAAGACCCCTCCCCATAAAAATATTAAAACATTACTTTTACCATGCTATCTTTCGGTTTATTCGTAGATAAGTCAATTGTTTCATGGTTTTGTTAAATTCTAAATTAAAAAGAAAGCCCTACACCGGAACACAGCATAACTCTATTTATTCTGTTGTTTTTTTTTATATAAATAATTGTTGTCATTTTGATCTGACTGAAAGTATGACAGATATACTGAAATGTTAGTCAAACTATAACATTCATAAACCAACAGACTCGATACGCTACTTTGCGACTAGTAGTATCTAAAATACGATACGTTTATTCAACCCGAGTAATGCCAACTGGAAATATCTGAACTAAAAACCAAAAATGCTAAATAGGAATCCGGCACGTTTAAGCATCATACATTTCTGCCTCGGTAAACATCTTTCTTTTTAGAGAATAATGCATTCAAGGCTTGACGAGATAGTTCAGCTTGTCAGCATTAATGTGTTAAACGAAAACCAGTATCTTTGAAAACCGAGTTACATATGGACCCTAGGTGCAGGTTTATTTATCAAGCTTAACATGTTTTACAGGAACCGCAACTGAATGTATTATACTACTAAGTAATTTTAAAACGACAATAGTTTAGAAGGACTGGCCTATCACAGCTAATAGGTATTTTCTTAATATTCACGTTTTATAATAATACTAGATTAACATTGACTCGTTGGGTCACCCATTAAACAAGCTTAAATTGTTTGAATTAGAAAAAAAAAGTTTCGAAACCAGTTGAATATAAAATCAAATCAAACGTGAGGATGCTTCTGGTGGCATGCGATAAACTTTTTAGAATCAGCAGTAGCAGCGGATCACTTTTACTTATCGACGTTCGATTTGACAAAACTTTAAATCATCAGTTTGTGTCAACCAATCACAGACACTCCGAATTACAGCGTGTTATATGAAAACCTAAACAGCATTTTTCTGTATATTTTGTCCGGTATTTGCTTCCACAGAAAACACACAAGCGCACACGCAGTTAGAGACTTTAACGAACTACTAAAAACAGCACCAGCATATATACCCTGCTGACTAAACTCTCTCACATCACCATGTATATTCCATTTAAGGAGACGTAAACGCAAATGGCGCCAGCCGAAACGAACATTTCTTCGAAATTCGTTTGTAAAGGCGTAACAACTCGTACACTTCGGACGCTCCTTAGACTCTTTGAACTCTCATTTTGCATTGTCTTAAAATTTGTTGTATAAATAGACGTTGTAATTCTATCTTTTGATAATTTCATATCGTCAGCGGATATAGTACCTGGAATGAATATCACCTGAACTCTGATTTGGGACAAAAGGACATCGATATTAAATCAGATACTATTTGAGTAAAGTAATATTTTACCAAATAAAATATTTTCTTCGAATTAATAGTCTAGAATAAGATCACCTAAGTGTGTTCACTTGTGTTGTCGAATCAAATTGTTATATAGAGTGCATATGTTGATATATTTTCTGGCTACTTTATACATCTTCTTTTTGAATTGTTTTAACAAGTTGTCAATAACATTAATTATTTTGTATGGATAGACATTGTCATTCTTTCTTTTGATAATGCCCTATCGTAAACACATCAATCGCACGGCACTACGCAAATACTTATCTACGGGGCTGTGAATAATTATTATCCGTTTATATAAAGGCTAATGCAGATACAAACCACTTTGGTACAGTTGTGGGCAACTCTTTCAAACCTACGCTCCATTGTATCGATATGACAAACAAAGTCAAACGGGTTCTCTTCTTGATTCACAGATCTATTCTCAACCTAACGGCAGACACTTCCCGTCTCTTATACATGTCCGGTACGGCACATTCTTAGTATGCCATCCAAACAACAAATCTTTATCTACAAAAAGATATCATACAATTAGAGTATGTTCAACAGTTGGCAACCAAAATGGACACAGGACTTTCCACGCTTACCTACAAAGAGCCATCCCAAAGACTTAATCTATTCTTCACTTGAATAGTGGAGAATGCTAGGAGACTAGATTCTGGGTTACAATGTCAACGGAATTTGAATCTACTTTTTGAAGACTTTTTTTGCACCAGCGCCACAGCGTGGTCTCCGCGGGCACCAACAAACGATACACCACCGTCGTTTTGAGCTCAATAGAAGAACGGTATAATTTTCTGTCCGCGATTCTGCTCCGAGGAAGATATAGTACTTGAGATGAATGGCCCGCTCTAACTAAACACATACTGAAATATGAGTATAGCCAAAAGAACAAACGGAAGCAAGTCTTTTACATTGATATAACAACTGTTATTTGAGTCAGATAATATTTTACTTAAGTAACAGTCATGCAAACTACAATTCAGGTGTACCCACTTGTCTTTCCGGGTCTGGTTGATACATAGAGGGTACATTTTGATATATATTTATATTGTTTTAGGCATCTCTTTGTTTCGATAATAACATTGTCCTTTAGACAGTTTCTATTGTACGACGGCGAAATCCTTTTATCATTTGACACTGATAACGCCAACTCGATAATTAATTTCCGAATTGTATTCGATCAGCCAACGTTTGAGCAGTACTGTTATCTTTGTTACAACTTTGGAAAGTTTCAGAAAGTTTCATTCGATGAAAAGAAAAATTCAACTTAGTCGAGCGCAAATCCAGTCGTTCGACTTTTACCAGTTTGAAAAGAGACGAGGGCACTTGTTGTTTGGAACTAAGCCAAGTATGATTATCCTATGATACGTGTCTTTTTAATAATGGCGTCGATTTATCTCGCGACAGCTTGTATGTGTGTTGTAAGCCAATTCGACAATCGTCTTTAATTAATAGAAGGTCAGGGATTAATATTCAATAAGCTGAACACTGTGAATGCCGGGAGTTGGCATAATCGTAGTCTCTAGTATTAGAAGGAGACACGGAACCTTTGATCGATCTAAAAATGCACTCTCCTTCGAGCTCCAAACCTTTCCACTGCTACCTGTTCGTCTTCCATTAAAATGGCTACTGTGCCAATTTCAATAAATACATATGCACATAAGTGTGGCCAGAGTGACAGTCCTCTATCAATTGCGGACATCCTGTTTAAGTGTATCGAAGGAAAAGAAGAAGACATATAAGAACGACTAACCTACCTAATTTATTTTGTGAAACCTTTAACCTTTTCGAAAGAATTACAGGGAATGGCAAAATATGGTTAAATTTCGTGCATCTGTTTTGTGACATTTAACCTCTGGTTTTAGTTATTTCATCTCTCAGCTGAATAGTTATTTTATATATATACAGTAGATTAAAATGTCCACAGTATATTTAACAGAATATCGCTTACTAACCAAAGGCTATATATATATATATATATATATATATATATATATATATATATATATATATATATATATATATATATATATATATATATATATATATATATATGTGGAGTAAGGTACACGATAAGTCATAAAAATGAAATTCCGTGGTAGACAAAATGATTAAAAAAAGACAAACGGAAAAAAGGTTATAATTTTTTTGTTATTCTCTTTCATTATAACCTGTTTTCCGTTTGTCTTTTTTCAAACATATATATATATATATATATATATATATATATATATATATATATATATATATATTCTTCGGCAGTCATTCGTACGATCCTGTAGAAAGAGTAAAACTGAGTTTGTTCAAATTTATCGATTTTGATATTTATTTCGGTTTCATAGTTTTCTTGTGATAGTCATACATACAGGATTTAGGAGGAATTTACACTCTTATACTCAATTATGCTACCATTTTCACCTACGTACACCGGGAAAACTTTTATGACACACTTTCGTAACACCGTTATTTCATATTTCAGTTTTTCTATTGTACGTTATATACTCTACACGTTAATACTAAACAAGCAGCTTTTCCTTTTACCAACACCCTTTTCTGCAAGACGCGTTCTGATTGTTAAATATTTTTTTTACATTCTTACTTACCGGAATAAAGGATTAACAGATAATTATGAAACAGTTTTCACCACTGTTCATTATTAACACATTTTATTTAACCCGAATGCGAAGACCGAGGACACCGTTGCTTTGTGCATACATTCTAACTAATATAATCCATTGAATTAATGTGGCATGTAGCGGTTAGCCATCTTTAAAACACAATAAATTTGGTTTCTCGTAGATTTAATAACTTATCTCTAATTGTTATTCCGTTATTGCGTCTTTCAGACCCGATCGCTTGAACAAAAAAGCCGTCGGCATCGTTTTAAACACGCATTGACTTTAAATTGAATCAAATTTATTTGGCAAAAATAGCATAGTGCAACAAGCCATGTAAAAATAGGTCAAAGCTATTTTCATGCACATACAGTCTGAATAATTTTGCAACGCCGCTTTAAACCTAAACAGGGAATACATCGTCACTCCTCTGGCAGATTGTTCTACGGAGTTGAAACACGGATAGAGAATGCTGTTTTTCTTATATTGAACCAGGTGTATGATGTCTTTTTGTAGATAAAGATTTGTTGCGTGGATGAATAGGCCGTACCAGTGATGTATGAGAAATTTACGGTAAGAAACGATCCACAGATCACGTAGAAAACTCGCCTGGTTCGCCATCTCGATACAACGGCGCTTTGGTTTGAAGAAGTTGTCAACAACTGTACTAAGGTCCTTGGAATTAGCGACGATATTGAGTCGTTTAGGTAGAAAACTGATAGTAAAGAGGGGCAGTAGGTGGTGGGAAACCGATAGTAAGGAGGGGCAGTAGGTGGTGGGAAACCGATAGTCAAGAGAGGCAGTATGTGGTGGGAAACCGATAGTCAGGAGAGGCAGTAGGTGGTGGGAAACCGATAGTCAAGAGAGGCAGTAGGTGGTGGGAAACCGATAGTCAGGAGAGGCAGTAGGTGATATGAAACCGATAGTCAGGAGAGGCAGTAGGTGGTGGGAAACCGATAGTCAAGAGAGGCAGTAGGTGGTGGGAAACCGATAGTCAGGAGAGGCAGTAGGTGGTGGGAAACCGATAGTCAGGAGAGACAGTAGGTGGTTGGAAACCGATAGTAAGGAGGGGCAGTAGGTGGTGGGAAACCGATAGTCAGGAGAGGTAGTAGATGATATGAAACCGATAGTCAGGAGAGGCAGTAGGTGGTGGGAAACCGATAGTAAGGAGAGACAGTAGGTTGTGGGACACCGATAGTCAAGAGAGGCAGTAGGTGATGGGAAACCGATAGTCAAGAGAGGCAGTAGGTGGTGGGACACCGATAGTCAAGAGAGGCAGTAAGTGGTGGGACACCGATAGTCAGAAGAGGCAGTTGGTGGTTGGAAACCGATAGTCAAGAGAGGCAGTAGGTTGTGGGACACCGATAGTCAAGAGAGGCAGTAGGTGGTGGGACACCGATAGTCAAGAGAGGCAGTAAGTGGTGGGACACCGATAGTCAGGAGAGGCAGTAGGGTGTGGGAAACCGATAGTCAGGAGAGGCAGTAGGTGGTGGGACACCGATAGTCAGGAGAGGCAGTAGGTGGTGGGACACCGATAGTCAGGAGAGGCAGTAGGTGCTGGGACACCGATAGTCAAGAGAGGCAGTAGGTGCTGGGACACCGATAGTCAAGAGAGGCAGTAGGTGATGGGAAACTGATAGTCAAGAGAGGCAGTAGGTGGTGGGAAACCGATAGTCAGGAGAGGCAGTAGGTGGTGGGAAACCGATATTCAGGAGAGGCAGTAGGTGACGGGACACCGATGGTTAGGAGAGGCAGTAGGTGGAGAGACGATATGAAAGTGACCGAATTTCTTAGAGTTCAGCGATGAATCCCAGCTTGAAGACCAGTACCATAATTTGGTCGGATTGTGCTGAAATTGACTAAAGTTACGTTTATTATTTATATTTATCTAGCATACTCATTCAGTCATTCTCTTGTTTTATAATCTTTTTCTCACCCGGTGTCTGGTAGTCTTACAGCACGTATTAAATATACTTGATAAATGCCGCGTTCGGCGTTTAACGGTTATATACGCGCGACACCAAATCAGTCCTAGCTAGTTAGATGGTGGCTATGGTAACATAACTACGGGACCTGAGAGCAGTAAAGTGATTATTCATCAGAACTTTAAAAGAAGATATAAATGCTTCTGCACGAAGCTCATAAACTTAAGTTCACAATAATAGCGACTCTTACGTTGCTATCTAATTTTCGCAGCTATTTAATTTACAGTTTAAATAATTTGCGTTGAGGGCGCATCGTTAACGCGTTTAGTAATCGATATTGAACCCAATCTAGTTGATTTTCGCTTTATTACCATTTATTGTTCTTAAATCAACTTACGTGATATTATTAGATGTGTAATGCGATCATTTGCCGGGGGAGTGTGAACTCGGTGATCCGCGCCGTGGTGCCATCTTTGAAAGGGCGGTTAGCATTCTGGCACAGTACCAAGCTGTCCGAGTGGCAACGATAGGAACATCTTTCCAATAAAAGGGTTCATACTCGTGTGGGTATTTTACTTTACTTGAACGGGTTCTTCGTCGTTCTGGCTGGGGCCATGGGCTTCATAAATTGGGTCTGGCTTCATTAGGCTGGGCTGAAAACGAAAGCTTTTTGTAATGAGGGACAATCATTACTTTATATATAAAAATATAATTTATTTACGCCGAAAAGAATTAACAATTTAAAAAACAGAATTTGAGTTGGGCTGCTGTTGCGTTCAGAAGCAAATACCGAACTGCAATATCTCGCTTACTGGAGAGAGAGAAAGAGAGAAAGAGAGAGAGAGAAGAGAGAGAGACACACACACACACAATATACATCACAAAAAGAAAAACAGCATCTTCATCTTTTGTTTTGATTTAACAACCTGTTATGATTTTTAACAATCTTGTGGCGATGTCAGCCAACCTTGATTTAACCATCATCTACAGCTTGCACTTGTCAACCTCGGATTTATAAACATCTCGTGTACTGACGTTTTTCAGTGCAATGAATTATTGTACTCACAATCCAAGTCTGGCAAGAAAATTGAAAAATGTAATGGGGAGCATAAACTCACCAGAAAGGGGTTACGCGTTGTTAGTAACATGTATTCATTCCGCTCAAGTTAATTACCGTTTCTTAAATGATTTCGTTTTTCAAACAAATTACTATTTGGAAAAAATTACTTCTTCACAAAAATGAGATTTACTAAGAAAATTAAATCCACTAGAATGTAATTCGTGTTTTTTCAAAACTATATTATTTACAAAACATATTTTACGTATGTTCGGTTTATTAAAAAAACAAATCAGCCATTTTTAATTAACTACATTGTGATATTAAAGTCCCATGTAAAAAACAATTATTTATTTATATAAAATAATTTAGTGATTACATTAGATCCACTATAATTTATTTCACTTTCTTATCAAACAATTTAACCGGTTTAATGAATTACTTTGAGAAATAAAAATTGTATTTTTCAAAAGATATTTCATTGAAAAATACTTTTCTGATAATATTAATTTCTTTAAAATGCATTGCCGTTTCTTAGAAAACGAGTCAGCCATTTTAATGAAATAGTTAGTTAAATTCTATTTTCCTTGCTTTATAATCATTAGCAATTCCTGGTCTATTACTATAACAAAAATTATTCTAGTGAGGGCAGCAAGTTGTTAATGATTAATTATATACGATTTATTGAACTAAATTAAAGTTTTTACCTGTAGCTGGAGAGGTAGTTGGTTATTATCTTTCAAAAATGTATTATAAATAAGTGACCACAATAGATCCAATATGACTGTACGCTTCAGGCAACTCACACACCTCTGATAAAAGACTTCTATATCATATAGTCTGTATTATCCGTAGAGACCGTTAGACAATGCACATACTTTCTCCGGCTTCTGCCACCAGAGACGTCCCATCATCGACCTCACTGGTAATAAAGTGATTATATTTTTACTTGTAGCTTGTCTGTCTGAATATTTGTTCATCACAATCAAAGAATATGAACTCTTATTTGCTGATTTCAAAACATTTTACCCGAGGTTCGATTTTATCATCTTCCTTCCGAGGTTTTAATCTTTCATATTGTTTCTATCGCTTTCTTTGTTTCGGAGTGTATTCTCTTTCATACCCACAAGTCTTCGTGGCCTTACGTTATCGTTATCGTAGTGACACTAGATACGAAGCCATTTCTTCCCGCAAAACATAACCAGTCGTCTTTTGTGATATTGTTAATGGCAAACTCTTCCATACAATGAAACAATTTCTCTGTGTATAAGAGATATTCACAAAAAGAATCCAGCCAGAGAGAAAACAAATACGAAAAGCTTAAAATGAAAATCGTTGGTATTTACGATTCTTATGTCTGGTTCAGGTTAATCTGGACAAAGAACACCCAAGAAAATAATCCTAATTGGTTTCTATCTTGAATTATATAGAGCCGTCGGTTCTATATAAAAGCTGACTTATTAAAAATTATGTGTTTTCTTCTGTAATAATACGACGAAATGTGTTTATTATTTAAGAGTAATCTTTTAACGGGATGAATTATTCTTAACTTGTTTTTATAACGTCAATTAAATAAAATGTGGAGCTTAAAGAATGTGAAGACAAGAGTATTGATTTACTCCTCTCCAGGAGTTAGGCACAAGGCCAGTTTTTATATTACTCCCACAATTAAGATGTGACCCAAGGTCGGGGTGGGAAAGTGGGGTTTAAAAATTGCCTGGGCAGCCCCGGTAGGGGCGCCTCAGGCAGTAAGCAATAAACTTACTCCTCCCCAAAGTGGGGAGGCGAAGCCTGGGAGGGTGGACCTCCTAGAACTACATAGGACAGACCCATAGACTAGCGTAAATCAAGGCCCGAAGGCCAAGACAATACCAGTCTATGGGGTGCAGTATCCATCGGAACAGATACTACACTTTGATCTTTGCCAAAAAAAGAATAGAGAGGAAGGAGGGGAAGAAAGGTTAAGGAATGATATAAAGAGAAGGTGAACACAAAGAACAAAGAGGAGGAAAAAGAAGAGAACAAAATGGATAGATCTTTGATGCATAGAAGTAACTGAAAATACATAATATTCCGCAACTATAAAGTGTGTGTACATATACATTCTTTTCAGTGTAGTAATGTTCTTTTTAGTAATGTTCTTTTTAGTAATGTTCTTTTTAGTAAAGTTCTTTTTACAATAAAATAACAAAATTACTTTATCTGCATGTGCACTTACTGTTCCCACTACACGCTCCATTATTGCTACAACTTTTTATAAAAGATGCATTTACCCGTAGCTACATTGAAATCATACCCCTTAAAATCTGTCTTTCATCTGTAAAATAAACCAATAATATCATTGTACTGATGTTCACCAAATATAAGTTGTGTGATTCTTGTTGAGGAGGGGGATATTCCTATGCCTTTTCTTACTGCTAATTTGTGGATGTTGTGACTTATAAATCGAGTCTCTGCAAAGTAATTACGCAGTTGTTTGTGTTCGTTTGTCGATTAATAACACACATCATCTTCATCATATATATTTATCAGTTACGCAAAAAAAAGAATTCCATATTTCTTTGGTGATATAGACAGTCAGTTAATTACAAACACATTCTGAACTAATTTCTAATTGCTAAGCATTGAAAATAATTGTCATATTTTAAATTAAAAAAGATTTCACATTTTAGGAATGCACAAAAATATCACTTAATTCGTTGAATGTTGATGATGATGATGAAGGCGATACAGACACGAAATGATGACGGGAAGTGTTCGAGTCCCTCCGTATGAAACGCCGGGTCAATTCAAATAAAGATGTGTGCAATACTTAAATATAGAATCGGGGGAGTACAATCAAAGCATGCAAGTCAACAAACCGATACATTTTGACGCATGCAATTTCAATGCATCTTACTTCATTTTAGAGTGACGAATCTTAATAGGAAATAATTGTTTTGCCTATTACATCAGGCTTTTAACATTGAGTTACAAGAGTAAATCTAATATGCATAAGTATGTAAAATTAGGTATTACGATGAGAAAATCTGTACAAAAATTCCAGTTATTAAAGCAGATATTATAGCGGAAATTTCCTCCCTGCTGAGTATTTTTATGTATATCTTCATGAATATTATCTTAGTATGAATGAAAGAATCCATCTTGTTCATTGCTCACATCATCCATGTTTACTGTAGAATCGCCCAAGTGACTATGTAAATAATAAACCTGATTCATTCAGGTGACAAATCAGTGAATATAGGAAGCATAGGACTCCACTCGCAATTATGTGCCCATCCACCGGTCTATTTCACTTTACTTGTCTATTTTGCATTACCAACTACACATCAATGTATAATAATTATCTATCTATATTTGAGTATATTAATTAAGATAGAGAGAGAGAGAGAGAGAGAGAGAGAAAGAGAGAGATGGAGAGAAAGAGAAATACAGAGAGAAGTAAGTAAATATGTTAATTATCTGTCTACATCAGTTTGTTAATTATTTATGTATATCTCCATATATAGTCATGTATTTATTTTTCGCTATCTATATGTTGAAGCATTCATATATCTGTACCTTAAAAGTTACACGCACATATATATATATATATATATATATATATATATATATATATATATATATATATATATATATATATATATATATATATATATATATATATATATATATATATATATATATATATATATATATTCTGTCATTAAAACTAAACACTGCAGTTTCTGTTAGACGAACCGAATTTCATTGTTAATGACAGACAGTTTCTGTGTTCGAATCCGTCTTTTGTGTCCATACCAAATTTTTAGCGTCTTAGAAAACGAAGAACGGCACGGACATAAAGGAAGGATTTTAATGTCCGTAACAATAAAACTCCGGTTTATCTAACAGTAATTGTAGTGCCTGGTTTAGAATAAAATAATTTAAATATATATGAAACTCCAATTAGGTCTCACAGAAACTTTAATGTATAGTTTAAAAAAATATATTACCCCTTGTAAACCTTACGATCGAGCACATCATTTGTTTATTTTCAACACATTTTGATACGCTATATATATATATATATATATATATATATATATATATATATATATATATATATATACTAGCAAAACATAGCCGGACTTCGGGCAGCCATTAATCTAGGATAAGGGAGGAGGCTATAGTTAAAATATATAGCCATGTTTACATTTTTAAATATTTATTTTAAAGTTTTTTTTCCATTGTTAGAAAATACTGGATTTAAAACAGAAGGATATGTAATTTAGAGGTATAGAAATATAATGTTTGAAGCAATATTTAAAAACAAATGAAGAAAAACATAATTTTGTAGTAAGAAAAATTCCAATTCAATTCCATCAAGGAAGAAAAGAAATAAGCTAAACCCATGTCTAATAAAAATTATGTGTGCGTGTTGTTTTTAATATATTTTGTGAGGGAACAAAGTGATTAAATATATATATATATATATATATATATATATATATATATATATATATATATATATATTGAATGTTCTATTTTTAGCTTGCTATGGGTGCTAGTCTAGTCGCACAAGCGAAACAGTATGTTTGTGGATGACTATATATACAGCGGTACTCACCCCATATATATATATATATATATATATATATATATATATATATATATATATATATATATATATATATATATATATATATATATATATATATATATATGTATACTTAGGCAGCAAGTCATTATACAAGCAAGCGTTGTTGAACGTCACGGAACTTTCTTGTTTGTAAATCTTCTTCGTGAGCTTCTCAAACCGTCGAGCTATCCTTCTGGTTTCAGGTGGCAATAGCTTTCAACACAGGTACTAACATATTAAAAGTATTCCATAATTAAATGAAAATAAAGTAATAAAAAAATAATGGTAATAATAGTAATAATAGGAAGAAATAATGATAGATAAATAAATAATAGTTAAAATAAGAATTAATAAAATAAATAAATAAACAATAAAACCAAACAAACAAATGATAGAATAAAATGAACTCAACAACACTCCCTCTCTTTTATTTCATTCGTCGTTAACGATTCCTATAAAACAATAACACAAGTCTTCTTATTAAAAAAAAAACAAAAAACTAATCGTTAAGACGACTAAGAAAGTCGAAAGCGTTCGAAAAAAATGGCCGAATTAAGAACAATCGAGGAAATACTCTAAAGATTGCTACCTGAAACAAGAAGGATAGCTCGACGGTTTGAGAACTTCGCGAAGAAGATTTACAAACGAAAAAGTTCCGTGACGTTCAACAACGCTGCTTGGATATATATATATCATTTATATTTTTCATGGTAAACAGCTGATGATCCCTTAAAATAGTGTTAGAAATAAACTAATATAATAACTGTAAAAAATAAATTGACTTACATGAGTGATTTTCCACTGGAAGACTTGGGACTATAAGTTTTTTTTTTTTTTTTTTTTTTTTTTAAATATAGTTTTAATGGTTGAGAAACTTTCGCGACTATATATATATATATATATATATACACCAATATTAATTTTAAATAAATGATATTCAATTATTTTTACCTACATACGGTAGCGTTTCTAGGCTTTCGCTCTCATCAGTGCAGGAATCAGTGCTTATTCTTTAGTAGTTCATGTTTCGACACGTTAGTACATAATTCGCAGATATAGTAAAATTACATTTCCAGTTGGGGCATACTTCAAGCTATCTCTTAAGAAAGAAAGTTAACAATTATTTAACTTGTGTTAATATTGGAGCCCTTCAAAAATGGAAGATTGTAAGTCATTTATTCTTTTCTATTTTCATAAAGGCAAAAGTATCTCACAAACAAAAATCAAGATATGTGCAGTATACGATGAAAATTCCATAGCTGACAGAACTGTACGGAAGTGGTTCTCAAAATTAAAAGCTGAAAATTTAAAGCCTTAATGAACGCTCAGGCGGACCACCCTCTACAGATGACGACCAAATCAATACCCTTATGCGAATAACCCATATAAGCCAATCTAAATGATATCTAAATTAATGAATGCATTCAATATAAAAATGTTCATCGATAAAAATACAATACATCTATTATATTTTTCTTTCAAACTCTGTACATTACTGGTTTACATCTAGTACGAAGAAAATTATTTGTGAAATTTTCATGGGAAAATACGCTACAAGGTTTTAAGTGTATATTGCTATATAAGTATATCATTGCGTAACATTATAGTCGTGATTATTAGAATAGTTTACATGCTATACTACTTACAAATTACTTACCAAAAACAAGTTGAGACAGTCTCAAATGTTAGTCTTACATCAAAATACGAGATATAGCGTTGAGCCACTTCCATTACAATCACATCTTTACTACAAACAATAACATTAGAAGATCGATGGAAGTCACGTGTTTATATATTGTATACTTTATTTCCATAATATTTATATTTAATTTTTATTGACTGATTGTTGATCTGCTTAATTAAAAGAGAAATAATTTAGAAACTGGCGTATTGTATTCCGACAGTAAATAGAAATAAATACATTCAAACACAAGGTTGGGAAATAAACTGTATATTGTTTTATGCTAACTCTCTCATACCATATAACATATATAGATACACACTATTTATAGTCCTTTTCGGATGTAATTCATTATTTTTGTGAGGTGTATTATCAATTTACATCTTCGCCCTTGGAAGCATTTACTCCATCTGGAAATCATACTTTTGTCATTTTGGATCAATATCCAAAGTCAAGGTGTAAACATATCGTTTGCTGAGGGCGATATTTGGAACGGGGCAAAATGTGTTCGCCGATATCACCAGTGAGCAATCATCATTTGAACGAAAGTCACCACCGAGGAGTATGACCTGGTTTTCCGCGCTGTGGATACGTCATTGGGAAAACTCTTTTAATCCTGGCTATTTCATCGGCTTGCTGCTGCACTGGCTGTTTACTGGGGAGCATAGACTGTAAATCAAGGCTTGTAAAAATGTAATAAGGCATTTTACCTTTTATATAAAACAATAATTTATTATATTACGTCTGCTTCGTTCAGGTTTGAAAAGTCGACTATGTTATTCCGTTCAAGACAGAGCGGGAGAAAAATATATATAGAGAGAGGCTGAGAGAGAGAAGGCACAATATACAACACATAGTTCATAGTTTTGATAAATGTTTTGTTATAATTTAAGAGCCCGTTCTGGCTTCCCAACGCATCTCGAATGATAGGTGCTCTGATCTCTTGAACCCATGACATGCATCTGTCATTGATTTGGTTTGACAGTGACCTTAAGTCCTCTAAAACACGACCGAGGTACAGGCGCACCGAAGCGCAGAAAATTACTGTACTCGTCTTCAAGTTTGACACAAGAAAGGGTTCACGCGTTGTGAAGATGATTTTTTTCGCTTGCTAGAGCGTTACTGTTCTGTCGATACTCGAGGTTCCGGTGCATAAATCATAAATTATTTTCATAGATCAATATGGTTACCAGTTCCAGCTGGTTATCTCGTCGGTTAATAACCATTTCTTTCGCGTTCTTTCTCAGTAATGCTTTCTTTGTTAGCTAACATTTTCAGTGTTATAATCTTTTAAATATTCTTTGCTAGTCTTAACACATTTATAAGTGTGTTGTATATTTAAAACTTTTTAATTTTGTTAGGCATCAGTCCATCAGATAGTGATTGAAGTTTCCTTGCGAACACTAGTCCTGAATTCGTACTCAGGTTTGGAGTTATCCGACACACTCAGAGATACTTTTGCAAACATTTATCTTACCTCTTAATTAAGTCTGGTTATCTTAGCGCTCGCTTAAACGTATCTACGATGCGTTCGGCTTAGCCATTGTATAGCGGTGGCACGAAGCCGTTGTCACATGGCTAATGGACGATTCTTTACAGAAATGTCCAACATCTTTAGCCGTGAATTCAGTTCCATTATCAGATACATTTTCATCCAGAACACCAAATCCTGCGCAGATTCCGTGCAAAACGATTACATTTTTTATGTACGTTTACAACATTTGATAACTTCTGGCCACTTAGTAAAAGTATCGGCTACAATAAGGGAATTAACTCCATTCCCGTGTCTAGCATAATAAATATAATCTGTTCGTTTTCGGTCGAGGATTAATATTTTTACAGGGGGTAGATTTATTGTTCTTGCCCAGCATCTACTAAATTTCACAAGATCTTCAATTTTCTTTATCAATAAATATTATATTCAATATAAATATATAATTATTTACATAACATAGTCTTCAATATAAACATACATATATGTTTCATTTTACCCAAGAATCATCTGGCTAAACATAACTGTACCGCCGATGGTATGATTAGAAACCTTTACTGAAGTCACTCTTAATTTCTATCCGAGGTATTTGTCCCCACGACCATTTAGACAACTATACGAATAAGAAATATAAATATTCATATTATTCATTAAACTAATAGTTAGACTACGTAGAGTGTTCGACACACTTAAGAGGGAGAACTTTGCTTTTCAGTTACAAGGAGGTCTTCCTTGAACGAAGTTTAAAAAATTATTTATTATAAATATTCTTCAATAACCATATCCATATATGATTCATATAAACCAAAAACTATCAGTATGGCTAGATATAAATATACCACCTGTCGCAGAATTTGAACCCACGTCTTTGTTACCTACGGCCATTGAAACAGCTGTATGAGAAAGTAAGTCAGTTTCTGTAGAGTGTTCGACAAACTAAACGGCCGTGGGACTTTGCTTTAGTTTGAAACTTTTCATATTTTCTTATAAAAGCCACCGCGTCAACTTGTATTTTATGCAACAACTACTCGTTAGCGGATCCTTTTTACTAAGATCAAAGTGTAGTATCTGTTCCGATGGATACTGCACCCCATAGACTGGTATTGTCTTGGCC
This sequence comes from Sepiola atlantica, assembly GCA_963556195.1. Classification (NCBI taxonomy): domain Eukaryota; kingdom Metazoa; phylum Mollusca; class Cephalopoda; order Sepiida; family Sepiolidae; genus Sepiola; species Sepiola atlantica. Next base: position 191,783,085 of record OY744519.1, on the reverse strand, counting down.
TTCGGGGCTTGATTTACGCTAGTCTATGGGTCTGTCCTGTGTAGTTCTAGGAGGTCCACCCTCCCAGGCTTTGCCTCTCCTCTTTGGGGAGGAGTAAGTTTATTGCTTACTGCCTGAGACGCCCCTACCGGGGAATGCCGACGGGGCTGCCCAGGCAATTTTTAAACCCCACTTTCCCGACCCGACCTTGGGTCACATCTTACTTGTGGGAGTAAGATAAAAACTGGCCTTGTGCCTAACTCCTGGAGAGGAGTAAATCAATACTCGTTAGCGGATAATCAACAATTTATATCGCTAAGAGTAAACACCCATCTCAATTTAATATGTATAAGAATAAATATGGGAGAAAAAGAAACCGAGGAAGATAGATCGAAATTTTAAAGTTGGTTTTATATACACACACACAAACACATATCCATATCTCTCTCTCTCTCTCTCACTATATATATATATATATATATATATATATATATAGTCTCGGAAGTTTCTCAACCATTAAAACTATATTAGAAAAAATAAAAATAAAATAATAAAAATAAAATAAAATAAATAATAAAAAAAAACATATAGTCCCAAGTCTTCCAGTGGAAAATCACTCATGTAAGTCAATTTATTTTTTACAGTTATTATATTAGTTTATTTCTAACACTATTTTAAGGGATCATCAGTTGTTTACCATGAAAAACTGTTTCGGGAATTTATATATATATATATATATGAATTAAAAATGAATCAGTGGAAGACCTAAGAACTCAACGTTTCGTTCAACTGTTGCGTGGGCTTTGTTCAAGAGCGGCAAAATGTTAAAAACCGCTTTTAGAATTTTTTCTCGCTTTTGAAAAAAACTATGCAACAGTTGGGCGAAACGTTGAGTTCATAGATCTTCCGCTGTTTCCTTTTTAATTGATACCGTATATCTATCTATCTATCTATCTATCTATCTATCTATCTATCTATATATGTATATATTTACATGTATATGTGTATATATATTCAAGTTAAAATGAAATGACCATTATTTTAGCCATTTTAAGTTACGATTATAATTCATCTTGTAAGGACGAGAATTATCAGACGCGGTACGAGATGAAATAAAATTATATCGTTAAATGGTTATACCCATTTTACGATAATGCTAATCTGAGTTTTTATTTTTTAACAACTTCGGTTCTTCCTCTGCTTTACATTTATATCTCCGACTCCAGATTTGCAACAGAAATTTCGCTATCATTCGTGGATCTAACACACACTTACCATATATATATATATATATATATATATATATATATATATATATATATATATATATATATATATATATATATATATTAGAGGTGAAAGATGAGAATAAAAAATTGTAAACATACAATATTTATTAGAACATAACAAGTTCAGAGCAAGGAGCTTCATATCCTTAATCCATAGATTTTCAAAGATAAACTCTTCTCATCACAGCTGTTTTTATTTTTTGTTTTGACGTGTTTTTGGATATCATCCACCCTGACTTTACGCTCTCATCTCAACATAAGACTCTTTACATTTTGTTTTATTTTATGTAAAATTTTCAAAGTTAAATGTTGCCAATAATATTTACAATTACATTGTCGGGTTTTCCCTATCCTCTGAGTAGAAGAATTTATCTTCGAAAATCCATGGATTAAGGATATGAAGCTCCTTACTCTGAACTTTTGATGTTCTAATAAATATTGTATCTTTACAATTTTTTATTCTCATCTTTCATCTGTAAAATTGATTTCTCTATTCAATATATTGAGCTTTATATCATCACGATAGATTATTATTAAACGATAATTCAATTATCGTTATTTAATTCAACATTATATATATATATATATATATATATATATATATATATATATATATATATATATATATATATATATATGGTCACAATCAGAATATGAAACAAATTAAAGACCGTATGGAAACGTAATCATTGTTACATTTAGTAAACAATGTTACAATTAATAACACTTGACCAACTTATACAGAAACACTACTTGGTATGGATCATAGCTTTACTTGTGAACGTATAAGCCTAAAACCATCGTCGCATCTGCAAAAAACAATAACCGACGTCGAAAGTCAACCTTTTGGATCTACTTATTTTTGAAATCCCAGAAATGTACTTTCAATTCCATATTCCATTCTGTCGATTGACAGCTGAACTCAAACAATCAAAATAATACTCCGTCGCTCCTTAACAGTCACCAAAATACGATGAGCATTTGTCATACATGACTCATCGCTATATGATTGTCCACTTTTATCGAATCAAAATGTATTCAGTATTTCCACAAAACACCTACATATGACACTCTCCCCCCGAAACACATGTTTTCTAACATCAACATTTCAGTTGTCTAATAATTGATCGAAATCGCTTGTTTTTTTAATGTTTGCTCATTGTTTGTACATGTCGTGCTTATGGCGATGATTGTCAAAATAAAACTTGTTTTTCAGCAAATATATAAACAGCTTTTCATCAACAACAAACTCATTTGCCTTACGGGAAAATAAATATTTACCTAAGTTTTGTAGAAAATTCTAATCGATTTTTTACTTACCATTTTTACATTTCACTTTTAAATCTATATACTATCAAAAAGTCATCGTGTTTTGAGTTTGCCTGTTCATATGCAAATAGAAACATGTTATTCGTTGACAAAAAAGGAATAGGTAGAGTACGCATTACTAAGGCAGTAGTTTTTACGATGTTAATAACAATATTTTCAATGAATAAGTTTCTAATACATGTAAAAAAAAGAATAACATAAGTAACATGAATAACTAAGCTACCATATAAGGTATTCGACATGAGTTCAAAGTAAGTTATTTTTACTTAAAACATAAATCCGAATGTTTTCTATAGTTAAAAAGATATGTATGTATATATATATATATTCATCGTAGTTACATCCTCTCTCATGCAAATACTATTCTCCCTTTATTATTTTTATTTTCATTTTCTTTCATTTGCTGGTGACGAGGCATACTTCTAATATATGCTATTCAGGATTCTATCTGTTCCCTTGAGTGCAGTGGTTTGGATTTCTCTCGGACTTGGTTCACCAGGTATATTTTCCAAATACTATTTCAGGTTCTTCTTCATGAGTCCAGTGGCCCATATGATAACTGGAATGATGAAGATATCTTTGAGGTACCAGTTTCCTTTCATATCATACATTAGACCTTGATATTTTGTTATTTTCTCCACTAGGTTTCGAAGTCGGTTTTGTACTTTGGCAAGGCAGGAAAGAGTGTCTTGAGCGGCACCTTCTCAGATGTGGCAACAGTACTTTATCTCAGGGCGTATACACGTATAAGATTGAGCAGTGGAAAGATCCAACCAAATTTCTAGCAACCTAATTGAATAAATTCTATAATTAGATTATACATAATATATATCTATATATTATAAATTAACTTTAACTACTTATTCTCTGATTATCTAATTTTCAAACAGGTTTTGAATAAATTTATTTGAATTATTTATAAAAGTCTCTGTTTCTCTTTCTGTTTGTCTCTGTCTCTGTCTGTCTGTCTGCCTGTCTGTCTCTATGTATATATAATTATTTAATAATGAATATTTAATTATCTACAAACGTATAAGTTTCATCTTTTCGGAACATCCGTGTACATTCAAACCGGTCGTCGCAAAATTCAAACCCCGGAACGAGAGTCAGTTTTCTTACAACACCACATCCGGACGCTCTAACCAGTGCGGCCATTCTGAATGACTACATAAATTCGGTATGAATGAACTCTATTATGCTGAGCAGGCAACGATAGTCAGCCGTCTTATCAGTGTTCAACAAGGAGGAACATGCATTTATAGATATGATTAGACGGCTGTATTATTACTTCTCACTACAGGGCCCGGCCGAAATGGAGGCTTCAAATAATTATTTATTAAAAATATTTAATCATTTTAACGATTTTCAAATCATATTCTAAATGAAAAATATATTCAAATGTATTATAGTTGTTTACAGCTGTTTCAAGTGGATATTTATTTTTAGTCACACAATGTACAATACAAATTATTATAGCAGCGACTCTCTTCTAAATCTTTGTACGTATGTACTTTTTCCAGACTTTGTATGCTGTATTTTCTTAGTACATACGTAAAAAGAATCTTCTCAAATAATTCTGATAATTTTAAACATTTTCTATTGATCTTACTTTAGGAGAGTAAAAAGTAGACCTTGAGTTTACTTTCGGCAGGCTCGTAAGTATCGCTTATCTTATTTTGTCTTGTAATCGTCACATTCCATGAGCAATGTTTCTGACAAAGGAAAACAAATTGTTGTTTTCTTGGTCAGAATCTATCCATGTAACAGTTGACTAGCTTTTGACTATGAAGTAGTATTTTTTTTAGCTCTATACATGAAGTGGCCTTATGCGTTGTCCGGAGCGATTTTCATACAAAAAAAGAAAGGATATTTAATATCACACATAAATATAAGAAACTTTAAGCATACGATAGACTTAGATTTACGTTTTATTCTGATTTAGAAAGAAACAAAATATGCAGAGTAAAAAGTTCTGCGAGCCATACTTCATTAATGCCTCTTTTATGTCTTAAAACTCTTCGAGTATCTTCTCAAGCAATCATTGAAGAAACACTGATAATAAAAGCACTTCTGTAGTGAAACGTTGCCCATTTTTTATGCCTCAGTCGAAAGGCAAAAAGAATGGCTTTTAATGGTTATTCGTCCAAGTCAAAAAGGACAACTCAAAGCTTCGTTAAACACGCTTCTACAAAACCACACTCCGCTTCGATTAGCAAGCGATAAGGACAGTTAGGTTTTTGTCTATTTTGATAAAATGCCAATAAGTCCCATTAACATTCAAGCTCAGTGTTTATCATGCCATGGCTTTCGACTTCATACTGTACAACGTATTAATATGGTCTAGTTTCTCCTACTGTGAGAAAAGCAAGGCAATATGAACTCATCTAAACAAATTTAGATGAAAATTCCAATTTGCAGTTCTGTAGTTGAAGTGACCATTGTTTTTGACGTTCGATTGTACATCATTGAATGACCAGATATCGATGGAGGAAATTCACGACCGAATCTCATGTCAGAAACATTATTAAGCTTCTCATTTGTGGACACAATTTTAATATCCGCAAAGTCACACGTTACGTATAGGCACGCGTTTAAGAGAGTTAACACGCATTAAGAATAAGTAAAATTAATTATGTATGTTATATTCTAGTAGATAATATTATACAGTAATATGCTTTTAAAGTTAAGCATAGTTTGACAACTACGAAAGAGTTTCTTAGATAAGATTGACGAGGTTTATATGCGAGGATATCTCATCATCAGAAAGAAAATGATAATCTCCTTAGAAACATCTGTTTATTTTTGTAATTGCAAAAATCTCCAACGATGAAAGATGGCCATTTTAAAAACGCAATGACATCTGAGATATTTTTCTGATCTTTGGTATTACTAGTAAGTCACAGTTTATCGAAGTTAAAAGCCACTCGAGGATAAAAGAATATGAGATAGACAGATGAATGATTGAGATTACGAAATGATTGAACATTAACGAAATTAAAACATTTGTTTACATATGAAGAGGGTTAATGACAAGAATTTTTGGCATTGGATTTGAAGATGTCCATGTTGTATTCCGCAAGGAAGCAGCCCCGTGCTAATGTTTTCCACATATGGGAAGTAATTGGAAAATTATTCTGTTCATGAAAATTCCGTTTGATGTCAGGAACACGGCGGAAGAAAAAAAAAGAGTTTTTGCAGTTGTGGTAATAAGACGAGTTCTTGCCGTTTTAAAAGAAGGAAGCAGATATTGAAGCTCTGTCAAACATCTCACGTTAATATTTTGTAGTTTTAACATTCTGCATTAATCTGATTAAAAATATTATATATAAAACATGCGAGTAATGATGTGTTAGTATGCAACAACATGAAATTAAAGTTATAATTTAAACATAAACCAAACACACAGAGAGTACTTTAGTAATGACATGTATGTCTTAAAATTCTTGTGCAGAACGAAAAAAACGACAACAAATAAACGCATGTTTGCCAACTTAAAAATATTTTGTTTTAGTTTAGGATGTAACTTGTAGTAACGCAGTGTTTTTATGTTTTATTTGAAAAATACATCTTATATTTCGATTTAATAACTGTTTACTTTTTACTAGGAAAACTTTCATGGGATGTGCTCTTATGAACTATACATCCTTATTGTCATAAACACAGACACAGACACACATACCCCCCATATATATATATATATATATATATATATATATATATATATATATATATCTTTAAGTTCGCAACAAAGTATATATAGTAGCTCAATAACGTATAATAAGAATACAAATAGAGCTCTTCATTTAACATAACATAATTGCAGTTAATTTAAAAAACATCTTATTTACAAATTTACAGTGATGGACTCTTATTATAGACTCTCCTAAGGGAGAAACATCTTATCTTTGACTAAGGTGTCCATATTGAGGTCTTACTTTCTAATATCTAAAGATCAATAATATCGACAAGCCAGTGTAGCGGCTTTTGTAACTTGTCTTTATAAATAAAAAATATTAATATAAATAGCTCTATTTACTATTGAGCACTATCATATATATTTTTTAAAACCTGGATTATATATATATATATATATATATATATATATATGTATAGTACACATACGTATATAGGGAGAGTTTGAATTACCTACTCGAGATAGTCCTTGAGTGTCTTCGGTCTCTCTGTACAAGGGTTTGGCAGGACACTTGACATGAGGATACTTACACTTACAAGTAATCCCTAACCAAATATTCAAAATAACATAGTATTCGAAGCCTAAATAAGATCTCCTCAGTTTTACTACACACCTATACGAGGAATGGTGCTTCTTCCAATGATGTTATTTCAAATAGCAGCACTTAGCTTGATACTCCACCAGACTAGATGAATTCTTGTCCTAGAATCTGGTAAGACGAAAAGACCAAAATAAATATATACTATAACATAATTAACTGGTCAGCTGGGGAGAGGAAAATAAATGTAATTCAATTCATATAAAATGAACGCTTGATAGAATATTCGAACATTTATGTATCTAATATAGAGATAAAGTGTTAGCCTCAGGAACGGCCCCCCTTTATTTCTGAGAACTTCGACTGAAGTAAAATGAAAAAAAAGAGAATTGGTAGTGATGCACAAGTGCTACCAATGAGCGTGCCATTTTCCGGTCGTATGGTGTGTTTGCATTACTTTCACTCATGTTCATGGGAAAGGTAAGGACTCATCTTCGCAAATTTTAAGATTCTCATTTTTCCATCTCAATCTCATATCGAACAAGAATTGTAACCGATTTCATTTATTTACGTTCACCGAACAAAATTCAACGCACGTGTCAACCTCACGTGGTTTGAAGCGAACCGAACTCTTATTGTTGTGTTATCTCTCCCTGTTGTCATGCAGGGTGAATATGCATACACATTCGGTTTACACGTACAGAACTTCCTGAATATGACATTAAAAAATTCCCGGTGGTCAAGCCTCAATATTCAAGTTTAAGAAGTGCACACTCAAAGCGGTGAGTATAGAATCTAAACATTTTATATCATTGAACGACAGAGTCGGAGCACTGCACTGGAGCTTTTTAGGTGAATATTTATTTAAACATTTTCTGACAATACTCGACCTTCAATTTTACTTGGAAAGGGGCTTATAATAGAATTAAATTAGTATATATATATATATATATATATATATATATATATATATATATATATATATATATATATATATATTGTTACGACCTAACTGCGGGATGATCGGTATGGATTAGCAATCAGATCGTTACACATATATTTATTTTATTTAATGTCCGTTGGCACGTTAATCATCTTTGGTCAATCGTCGAATGTCGGATTAACTGGTGAAATTCGTCTTAGGGGAATTGGGATAACCAAAGCAATAAATGACGAACACAGACACGAGTGAAATTAAAAGTCAATAAAGACTTTTATAAACAAATAGAAGATGACACCACGAGAAAGAGTGAAGGAGACATACGTGTATTTTGGAGAGTGTGTGTAGCTGTATGCAACATGAAATTTCAGTCAATATATATATATATTTGTATAAGAAAGATACTGGCAAGAGATAGGCCAATACTTAGCTGTTTGTTCGAAGTATAATACGGATCAAAAGTCCACGCACATACAATACAAATGGTGACACGAAAATCAGTAATCTCCTTGAATAGTAATCCTTGGGAATAAGAATAAGATGGATTCAATCCCCGATAAGGTTGCCTTTAACTTCCTGGAATCGTAATCCTTGGGAATAAGAATGTTCTAGGTACAACCGGCGATACGATTGTTCTTTAAGTTCCTGGAATCGTAATACTTGGGAGTAATAATGTTCTGGATTCAACCGGCGATACGATTGTCCTTTTCTCTGTTTTAATTACACCAGCGTTCCGTCTGCCTTTTTCGCCCTCTCTGACGTATTCTTAAATTCACCTCGTGTGTTTTGTTTTTCGCGCCCTTGCGACATTCCCTGTCTGTTCCGTTTCCGGTCGCCTACGTCGTCTGTTCTTTCCAACCTCGCCTCCCTCTGCCCCGGTCAGGCGGCTGCTTAAATCGCACGACAAAATCTTAAAGAGGGAGATAGACAGAGACATAGAGAGAGTAAGCGCTTCGGCTGCCTGTGACAGGCATTAAAGAGAGAGAGAGGGAGATATTGAGAGCGTAAGTGTTCGCCTTGCTTTGAGAATTATTTATGACGATATATATATATATAAATGAATAAAGCGAAAGTATGGCCATTTGTTGCACTAACGTTAAAGTCAAAACGCCAATTTCAAGTTTATTCAACCTTACTCTATAGACGGACCATCTTTTTATATACTGCTTATGTATATACGATATCAGTCGCAAGGTTAATTAATTTGCATATTTGTTCAAAAAACATATTTTATTAATTAACTGTTATTTGTTATTTGTTATTTGTATTTATTTAATGATTTCTTTTATTTTAATATAACAAATAATTATGTTTCCTTGGAAAATATGTAGCATTTCTGTTCAAATGTTCCTTTTTTAGAGGGATCGACTTGATCAACAAGTTGCGATCTATTTTTTAAATTGCAAGTAAATAGGCAAATGGCATTCTCATTTGTTTTCTTTTCTTTACGGTCACACTTCAAAGATACATTAATTACAAAACTTTTAAGGTTTATCAATCGATTTGAATACACGAGAAATGTTTTATTTCGTGTTTACAACAAAATTATGAATTAAATGTTTATCATTCTATTTTAATGTTTACAGTAGGGAACTTTGCAAAGTCAGCTAGTATATACATATAAATAGTAAATAAAGACTGAACACATTGCACGCATTAAATACTCAATACAACAACCAAACAGGGGGTCAGTTTGAATTCATATCAAAATGAAAAGAGATTTTAATTATTAAATAATAATTTTAAAACTATTTATTAATTAGTTATGCTCTCTTTTGATCGGAAAACCTCTAAAACTTCAGTAATGCCCTTAGTTAAGTTACACGTTTCTGCCCTTAATAAATCGAATATGTACTGATTATGACACGAAACTGCTCTGCTTAGATGTACTTTCATTTATATCATGAATGAAGTCGGCAACAAAACAAAATAACTACAGTTATACAGTTACGCATAGAGATATTCTATTTTAATGTACATTGTTTGTGTTTCAGGTATAAATATATCTGTCTGTATAATTTCGATTATTCGGACTACTATAGTCATCTTGAGTGTTATTCTCACAAACGTTCGGCCGATGTAACCATCCACCTTCTTCAGGTGTATCTTTTCAAACTCGGGGATCTTCCTGTCAAACTCGGGAATCGGCACGGAATTTCGAACGAAACTCTTTATTTAATCCACGATAGTAGCAGTCTCTCGTTCTGTCAACCTTGACCGGGTGGAAGTCTTCAGTATGTCATAATTTCTAGTATCGACCGCACTGACGATTGACCTGTCAACCTTTAGAAGACTAGAACTTAATTGCGGACGAAACATAACTATATCTATCATATATCATCATTCAAGTATAACATTGGCCAAAGAACCATTATAATTTGCAGAGTTTAAGAAAAGCTATATTATAGGTTAATAGGAAGGTAAATTTGATAAACGACAAATCGCGGCTAACCTTGGGATTCTACTTTCCACTGTCAACCGACTGGACCTTGACAGGATAATATTGATTATTTACCCTCACTGATAAATTGGCCGGTGTTATACTTAAATTATACTATATGATAGATATATTTAGATGTGAAGCTACAACAATGTCAATTAGCATGAAACATCGATATTTTAAACTTTTACTGATGTTTTGTACGAGTGCTTGCCTTCCGTGAAAGCAGCAGAAACTGTACGCTTTCACGTAGTCCCATTAGGCCACGAGCGATTGTCACGTGATAACAGAGAAATTAAGTGATGCCCACACTCAAAGCGGTGAGCATAGACATCTAAACATTCTATATCACTGAACGACAAAGTCGGAGCACTGCACTGAAGCTTTTTAAATGAATATTTATTTTAAAAATTCTGACAATACTCGACCTTCAATTTTACTTGAAAAGGGGCTTATAATAGTATATATATATATATATATATATATATATATGAATAAATGCGAAAGTTGGGCCATTTGTTGCACTAACGTTAAAGTCAAAACGCCTATTTCAAGTTTATTCAACCTTACTCTATAGACGGACCATCTTTTTATATACTGCTTATGTATATACGATATCAGTCGCAAGGTTAATTAATTTGCATATTTGTTCAAAAAACATATTTTATTAATTAACTGTTATTTGTTATTTGTATTTATTTAAAGATTTATTTTATTTTAATATAACAAATAATTATGTTTCCTTGGAAAATATGTAGCATTTCTGTTCAAATGTTCCTTTTTTAGAGGGATCGACTTGATCAACAAGTTGCGATCTATTTTTTAAATTGCAAGTAAATAGGCAAATGACTTTTTCTTTGTTTTGTTTTCTTTACGGTCACACTTCAAAGATACATTAATTATAACACTTTTAAGGTTTATCTATCGATTTGAATACACGAGAAATGTTTCATTTCGTGTTTACAACAAAATTATGAATGAAATGTTTATCATTCTATTTTAATGTTTACAGTAGGGAACTTTGAAAAGTCAGCTAGTATATACATATAAATAGTAATTAAAGACTGAAAACATTGCACGTATTAAAGACGCAATACAACAACCAATCAGGGGGTCAGTTTGAATTCATATCAAAATGAAAAGAGATTTTAATTATTAAATAATAATTTTAAAACTATTTATTAATTAGTTATGCTCTCTTTTGATCGGAAAACCTCTAAAACTTCAGTAATGCCCTTAGTTAAGCTACATGTATTATTAATTAATATTTAATACATATAACACTCAGCCATTGAACAAGTAACATACAACGCTCTTTTAGAATTTCGTTTGCGTTCTAAGAAAATTAGGAAAATTATTTAATTGATAAAGTGTATGTTTTATACTAATCAGTCACAGCTTATCAAGGCCCAAAAGCCACTCGAAGTTTGAGTTTGTCAGGTGGACGATGAGACAACGCCTTGAGAGAATTAGAGAATCTGATGAAATGAAAAGAATTGATTATTTAAGAGAACGGCTCAACAATAATTTCTTAACATTGTACTTGAAAATCATCATGTTGCAGTCAGCTGGGTAGCAACCCCGTAGTATTGTGTTCCACAGCCGAGACGTTCTTTGAAATACGCTTTTTTTCATAGAAGTTCCGTGTATATAAACAAATCAACGAATTCCAATAGTTATTTGTTGGGTTATAAATACGGAGTAGATTTTTGGCCTCTAGTGTTTTTTTGGATTATTATTATTATTATTATTATTATTATTATTATTATTATTATTATTATTATTATTATTATTATTATTATTATTATTATTGTGTGGGATAAGAGAAAGGAAAGATAGTGAGGGACGGACAGGGCAAATTATCGAAGGTCTTTCGTAGAAATGATATCAACAAAAACAAACAAAGTTAACTCTCAATTTACAAAAGGTAAAATATTTATTAAGTTTGAAGGAAACACTTTCATTGAGAATGATAGCTCATTTATGAGTGTATTTGCTGAACAAAGGGGAATTAGTTTATTGAGATATCGAAGAAAACTGAATCGATAACTCAAGAGCTGTGAATAATCCACTGCTCTAAAAAAATCGAGAGTAAACTTCTCACTCAATTGCATGAACTAATTTTTACTAAAAGTCTTTAAATAGATTCAAATAATCATTCTCGAAAGTTTTAAAATAGTTAATTTATATAATTTACTTTTCAATTAGCAGACGACAAAAGGGAAATGCAAAAGTTTGTTATTGTTTCTGTGTCTGTGTGTTCGCCTACCTTGGCTGATTCGCTGATTGCTATTTTGATATTGTTGACTTGTTTTAGTTGAATCGAGTTGCAGCCAGCAGTGACATAAGCTTTGCAAACACTATCTCTGAATTTTTATCAACTGGTCTTTTTGGAAAATACAGATCTCTTTTTAAAGATTCTGATCGGCTCTCACAGACACAGAATTCCGGACAAACCTGAAAAATCCTCTGGCTGGTCCAAAATAAATTTATTGAATTTTTAAAATTAATTTTGTAAAAACGCGCGCCCAGCCGCATGCGCAGAAATGCTTGAACTTCCGGCAGCGAAAGAGTGAACTTCGTTGCTCACCATGGATTTGGCATAAAACAATGCAAATAATAAAATGTCAAGATATTTGTTGAACGTCAGATACACATAATGATGTTATTTGTGACGTGGATTATTTTAATAACATTGGAAAATAAAGAGTTATTTGTAGAAATGTAAATGTAGATATAGGAACAATAGTAAAATATAAAATGTATTTCATTAATCATTTCCATACATCATTCATATATAAAAAAAATCTTTATAAAACCGATTTTATTTTTACTTTAAAATGTAGATTTGTTTACTTATATTCTTTAATAATGTAACAGTGACGTTGGTATATTAGAACTATTGACAACGGTAATAAAATAAGATGCATTTCTAAATATATACCATTTTTGGTACCTTATGATCAAGATTGATACAGACTGAATGTAGGTATTAATATAAAATAGGATTTATGTGGCTATATTTAATTCGAACCTTTGAATCTATAGTAATGAATAATGGAATGAAAACAAAAAAGAGGAATACGTGAACAAGCGGAAATAAGTGAACGATGAAAAGGATAAAATAACACAAAACCTGAGAAATGAGAAGAAAATGGAAGATGGAATCACCGTGGAAATAAGTGACCGATGAAAAGAATACAATAAAGAAGAACCTGGAAAATGAGAAGAAAATAGAAGAGGGAATCATCGTGGAAATAAGTTAATGATGAAAAGAATACAATAAAGAAGAACATGAGAAATGAGAAGAAAATGGAAGAAGGAATCATCGTGGAAGTAAGTAGACGATGAAAAAAATACAATAAAGAAGAACATTAGGAATTAGAAAAAAATGTTAGAAAGAATCATCGTGGAAATAAGTGAATGATGAAAAGAATACAATAAAGAAGAACATGAGAAATGAGAAGAAAATGGAAGAAGGAATCATCGTGGAAATAAGTAAACGATGAAAAGAATACAATAAAGAAGAACATGAGGAATGAGAAGTAAATGGAGAGGGATCATCGTGGAAATAAGTGAACGATGAAAAATATAAAATACAATAAAGAAGAACATGAGAAAAGAGAGGAAAATGGAGAAGGGAATCATCGTTGATATAAGTGAACGATGAAAAGAACACAATAAAGACGAACATGAGGAATGAGAACAAAATGGAGATGGAATCATCGTTGTAATAAGTGAACGATGAAAAGAATACAATAAAGAAGAACATGAGGAATGAGAAGAAAATGAAAGAGGGAATCATCGTTAAAATACGTGAACAGTGAAAAGAATACAAGAAAGAACAACATGAGGAATGAGAAGAACATGGAAGACAGAATCATCGTGGAAAAATGAAAAGAATACAATAAAGAAAAACATGAGGAATGAGAAGAAAATGGAAGAGAGAATCATCATGGAAGCAAGTGAACGATGAAAAGAATACAATAAAGAAGAACATTAGGAATTAGAAAAACTGTTAGAAGAAATCATCGTGGAAATAAGTGAACGATAGAAAGAATACAATAAAGAAGAACATGAGAAATGAGAAGAAAATGGAAGAAGGAATCATCGTTGAAATAAGTGAACGATGGAAACATTACAATTGAGAAGAACATGAGGAATTAGAAGAAAATGGAAGAGAGAATCATCGTGGAAATAAGTGAACGATGAAAAAAATACAATAAAGAAGAACATGAGGAATGAGAAGAAAATGGAAGAGGGAATCATTGTGGAAATAAGATAACAGAAAACAATGAAAAGATGAAAACAGAAAAGAAAGCAGTAGGAAATAGTTGTGGTACCTACTTTACGGACTACATGAACTCTTCCACTTCATACCGGAAGCACATTCCTCTCGGCGTTGGACAAACCCAAATCTTCGGACTGGGTAACATCTGTCGAGGATTCGTTCTCGACAGTTGGTCCAGCAGGGACTGAGCCATTTTTATCTGTCGGGCTGAGGGGTTTGAGTTCTGGGTAGTGCTAGGAGGTGCATCCTCCCAGGTCATTCCTCCCCTCCTCGGGGTGAAGTAAGTTTATTGTTTACTGCCTGATGCGCCCTGACGGAGCTGTCCAGGCTATTTTCGCTAGGCCAGTATGCTCCTTCTTTAGGGGCGCTGGCTGGACCTTTCCCCCACTTTCCGGCCTTGTGCCACATATTGCTGTGGTGGGAAGCAATTAAATTCCTTGGACAAACCCCAGTCTTCGGACTCAGTAACATCTGTCGAAGATTTGGTCGGGCTGAGAGGTTGAGTCCTGGGTTATCCTAGGAGGTCTATTCTCCCAGGCTTTGCTCCCCCTCTTTGTGGTGGACTAAGTTTATTGCTTACTGCCTGAGGCGCCCTACCGAGGAATGCCGACAGGGCTGCCCATACATTTTTTATAGGCCAGAGTGCTCTGGTTTTAGGGGCGGTGGCTTGACTCTTCCCCACCTTCCGACGTTGTGTCACATATACCTGCGGTGGGAAGGTATTACACCCCTAGAACTATTCCAGTAGTATACTGGCAGTCAGACAGACGTTCAACTACTATCTTTATATGCTGTATTTATACTTTCTTCTTTGTTTCACTTAATTCCAAGTTCGTGTCTTCTTTTCATGTCCCTTACAGGTCCATGACAAAAATAAAAAACATGAAAATAATAATAATAATAATAAATAATAATAATATTAATATTAATAATAATGATAATAATAATAATAATAACAATAATAATAAGAAGAATAAGAAGAACATTAAGAAGGAAAAAAAGAAGAATAGTAAAAGCATAAGTAAATGTTCAGAAGAAGAAGAAGAAAAATCCTGAAATGAAATGAATATAAAGTAAAAGGCTGAAAAAATAATAAAAAGCAAGGAAAGAAATGGTAGAAGATTAGGCATAAGAATAAGAATACAAAATTAAATGAAGAACAAAGCGGGCGTAAATGATGAGATATAGAGAAAATAGAGAATAAAAAGCAGTAGAAAAGGAAAAATAAGGAAAAACGGGAAAGAAAAATAGAAAGAGAAGAGTGAAGAGAAAAAATCTGAGAAGAATAACAGAGAGGAGGATGCATAGATAGAAAATAACAGGGAAAAATATAGAAAGACGAGGAAGAAGAAGAAAAAAGAAGAAGACAGAGAAGTAGAAAGCGTAGATGCGGATGATGAAGATGAGAAATAGAAATTGTGGTCAATAATGTACAATTCAGCAAACATATCAAACGAAGAAGAGAAAAAGGGCAAACATAACAATTAGAAAAAAAAGTAGAAAGAAGAGGAAAAGGAATCAGAAGAATGCAATTAGGACTACGCATTAGATGAAAACAAAGGAGAAAAGGAGTGAAGACAATAAAAGAAAAGGATAGCAGATATGATGACGGATAAAAAGATAAAAGAAGAAAAAGAAGACGAAAAAGAATAAAAGAAGACAATGGTTAAAAGAAGAAGAGGATGATAAAGCTGCGGAATACCAAATAATTTCAACACATCTAAAAAATGATTAATAAAATAAAAAAAGATAAAATAAATACAAAAATACGATGGTGGTGGCTAAGACAAGTGATGGTTGTTACAATGAAGAGATAAGATATATATATATATATATATATATATATATATATATATATATATATATATATATATATATATATATAGAGAGAGAGAGAGAGAGAGAGAGAGAGAGGGGAGTAAGAAGCCATGTTCCAAATTTAAAAAAATAGATTCTAACGAAAACGACAACTTGACAAGTCATTTCAGAATTACATTTTGCCCGAACGATAACAATGGCAGTAATTTATTTAAAAAATTCGATCGATGTCCCTCGTCATACAACTGAATTCTGACTCAAAAGACATTCAGAATTTCATTGAGTTAAGCTTTACAAATCCGCACCGGGGTTTATGATTGAGTCTTACTCTTCACCACTATCTCGGACGAATGGGGGTATTTCAAGAGCAACACACATACATCAACACACACACACTGATATATATATATATATATATATATATATATATATATATATATATATATATATATATATATATTCATGTATTTTTACTTGCCGTTAGCTTTGTCAAATACTCTTTTCAAACTGTTCCAATCTTCCCTTCTTATTTCTTTTGTAATGAGGTTTTTTTTCTTATTACTATTAAATGAATAATTTCTCTGATGATCAACGATATTTAAATAAAAAACTATGTATTTCTCTTGACCTTGCTATGAAACGCGCGTAAGATGTGGAAAAAAGTATCGAATTTAGAAAAAATAAAGATAAACAAATAAAAACATTTTTTTTTGTGAGAAAAAGAGGAATTAGAGATATTCGCTGATATATGAAAATAAAGAAATTGAAAAGCAGATAAAAATTATGGTTATTAATTTATTGTCCCTATTGTCATTGAAATGCAACTATAAAATATATATGCTAAGAAGCTTGTAATACTACTTATTTAGCTTGCAATTTGGAACATTTACGGATATTAGAAAGAGTATATACTTAAATATATATTTTGGTAAGAACGCATAAATATATATGTATATATACATTTGGGAAAGTTCATTTTTTAAGCATCTTTAGAATTTTTAACTTAATGAAAGAGGCAAAATGCCTTAAAAACATGTGTTAGATGTAAATATTTTTTATTAAAGTCAAAATAAAAAATCAAAATATTTATTTTTCATCTTGAATTTTATCTAATATTTCGCTTGATATAACAAACCTCGACAGAGCTTTATACAAATAAAAGGCATTAACCTTATTTTCTTTCGTAATAATCCTTCCTGGTGTTCTAGAAGTGACGTCTGATATGTATGTATATATATATATATATATATATATATATATATATATATATATATATATATATATATATATATACTCCCATTTAGTCTTCATCACGCTTGTGAGGAGTTACGCAAATTAAAATTGATGAATTCATTAAGAATATTGATTAAAACATTTTAAAATTTTTATTAAAGCATTTCAGTATACCATCTCCTCCCTCATATCGAGTTTGGTTGATGGTAGGTTTGTTTGTTCGAATGAGTAAGGCTTCAATTATGGGGAGGCGCAGGTAGCAATTTGAGACGGCGAAGATGACAATATTTTTTTTATTAATATGTTTCTGAAATTTTTTTTGAGTGTGTCATGGTCTACCAGATATTCGTAAATGGAGCTATGGGGGAGGGGAGGTGGCATGTCAGGCGGCGAGAGTTACTAGTTCTAGTCATACCGATATATGTATTCCTTTTGGAGTCACATTCTCCCATTGGGCATTTAAATACATACTCAGCATTACTAGTTTTTAGTGAACTGTTATTTCTTATTAATAACTTAGTTGTTTAAATATTTTATAGTCATTAGTGAAACGGAGCTTATGGTTTTTGCCAGTAAGATAAATATGTTTACGTATTATTATTTTTCATCTACTTGATAATTACGGTGTATCTTACTTGTAGCTTACTTGCCATGAGTATATTTTCATACACAATTTTATGCTTTAATCTCATACTGGTATTTAATTATAGTTGATAAGGTCGAAAACACCAACACTCAATAATAACTCTTATTCAGCGTATCTTGTTTAGAGTTTAAAATTCGATACACTGATTTCATATTCGAGACCCTAAATTCGGCTTTACCTCATGTGAAGATTTTATGACAGTCAAAACGGTTATAATTATTAACGTCCGTTCAAAATGATAAACACCATTCAACGCCCATTTTTATCAAAATGTCGAAAAGTACCAGCTCGTAATTACTAAACAAAAACAACAAATGTTCATATTTTTTCATAATCTGTTAATTAAATGTTTATTTTTGTATTATTAAATAACTTTAAAAAAATCTGCAATATATAGATTTTAGAGAAAAGGATACTGCAGTAATCTGCATAATAAAACTAATCTGTTGCAGCCATTCATCACACACACTATCTATCTTTTTAAAAAACAGTTACAATCCCGAGGCTGGTTTTGCTCCAGCCGTAACTGTCCTTCTCCTGAAAAAAAATATGAATTTGAAATCTGGCCAAATCACGAGCTAACCTCTTGTGTGGCAATAAGACAACCCTAAGGACAGATGATTCATTTGAAATTAATCTATTGTAGACGAAAACATATATAATCTGAGTTGTCTGCCCTTTGTTTTCATGCAATCAATCTGAGGAGTGTAGATTAACCTCTTGTTAAGAAATAAAGGATTGCCCTGCGGATATTTATTCACAATTGTTGCGCCTGGAGATAAAACATCGTCAATGATACTTTAGACAGACAGAATCGAAAAAAAAAATCACAACACGATACCAACTAATACGACGTAGGGCACACATACGCATATTTATAAAGGATATATTTCTTAGTATAAAACTACCCCACAAGAGAGTGATGTCTTCTGGGTTGTTGTAATTTAATTAGGTTTAACATGTGTTTCGATAAAAAATAAATATAAACATTAAAGAAAATGAATGGAAAAAGAGCGAGTAAAGTTCATCGCTACCGATGGACTCGTGTATTCTGAGTTCAAATCTAACTGAAACTTGTCTCACCATTTACTTCCGTATAAAAGAGCTATTTGTAACCCAAACTGGTGTTTACTTACGCATCTACACTATATGGTTTAGAATGGTTATTGTATTTCAGTATTGACCGTTATAACCTACGAACTCATGGTGAACCAAGGATCTAGGCGCATGTGTACAAATAATGTTAAAACAGTAGTGTTCCACTGAAGACTAGAGTAAACTAGAAACTTCCATAAGATGTTAATAGACTTTAATTATAATTACATGTACAGGAAGTTGCGCCGTGAAAGGTAGTCTGGAATGACACGTAGCAAAGAAGGGAGAAAAGTTTTGCTCTTGGCTGATTTCGTTTGGTCAACTTTTTTATGCTCCATCTTCGTTCTACTGTCCGGTAGGAAGCTCACGTGTAACACCACATTGCTGTAAGAAAAAAAAAACATCAATGAGCATCAGCGATTGAGAAAAAAAACTGTCGTCTTTTTTTCTATTATGATACCATTCGTTGCGGCTACCAGGCGAGAGAGGAAGACACACAAACCTCGACTGCCACATCACCACTACGACTTCAGAGAGACCAATAGCTAGTTCTCTCGTCGAAGGCGACAAAAGACCAACCAGATGAATAGAAGAACATACGTCATTACATTACAATAGACTTTTAATGAAAATTGTTATTTATGCATAACTTATGGTTTCATACCATTTCCAATGTTGTTAATGCAACACACGGGATTCGAACACAGCATAACATCTTCCATATTCAATGATGATGTCTATGACACCAATCACGGATTCATAGACGTTGTTGTTTGTGGCGCAGCTGTTTTCCATCATGACGCCTTGTGTAAAGACAGACCATCAGAAATCACCACAACTATTCTGGCGCTTGTTGACAGCTAAACTCAACTCCCATACAACAAATTCGTGACGGTTTTGTGAAGCGAGCCACAATTAAAATTTGAAAAAGAAAGAGAAAAAAAGACGATCCTTTCATTCCTTTCGACAGGAAGTTGGTCTGTCGAACAGCTCTTTTGTATATACTGCTCATGCTTGCACCTGATTAACATCGCAAAATCGATGATATAATATATTCATAATCTGTCAATCGAATTTGAGGTCGAAGTTATTTGACAAAATTTAGGTTTTAATAACTAATTCGCAGATATAATGGGTTTCTAATTACATTGTTTTATTGTCATACATATTAACGATAGATGTGTGTCTAGCTTGCGTGAGTAAAATAACTAAAGCTTTTCCATAGCAACTTGTGTTTATTTAAGTATCTACACTAGATGCTTTATAATAGTTATTGTATTTCGATATTGATAGCCAAGACAGGATCCTGTGACCTTACCCGTAGTGTAGCCAGGTTGCAGTCTGGTGTGTAAAATAATGTTAAAAACGGTAGTTTTCTACATAAGGCTAGAATAAATATTAGGCTAGAGTAGTGGAAAATTCCACTAGAGTTATGAATA
Organism: Sepiola atlantica; assembly: GCA_963556195.1. Taxonomy (NCBI): domain Eukaryota; kingdom Metazoa; phylum Mollusca; class Cephalopoda; order Sepiida; family Sepiolidae; genus Sepiola; species Sepiola atlantica. The sequence goes on along the minus strand of OY744519.1, from coordinate 191,762,354 downwards.
CGTTTACAGTTAGTTTTTCCACAGAAAGCTAGAGTAAATATGAAGTTAGAGTAGTAAAAAACATACATTTTTGGAAGAATTGATTGAATTATGACACGTCTCACTGTTCTATTAGACATGATTGATACGTGATGACATTTTTCTTTATAGAAATCGCTCCCAACAAGACATGAAGCCACTTGCTGTAAGGAGCTAACTAAAATGAAAGATGATTATATCAAAGACAGGAGATAACTATTGGCTTTAGCCTTGAAAAGACCAAGGTTATATGTAAGAGGAAAACAGTCAGCAGAAAGAGAGTTCCACAAGCCTGCAGTTCTTGTAAAGAGGCTACCGGAATAAGAAAAGGTATTACAATGAAGTATAAAAGCTACAAATTGATGGAGACAACTAGACAAACCAATCAAACGAGTTTGAAAAAAGAAGGGACTAGATAACACAATTCAGAATACTACATTCCATAATAGTATTTATAAAAAAGACTGAGACTAGCAAAACAAGAGCTGTGAGATAGAGGGTGCCAAGAAGATAACGGTTGGGGGGCCAATCAAATTAGAGATACGTTTCTGCACTTTATCAAGAACCCTCAAATGGGACAGAGATTCACCAGCCCAACTATGACAACAGTACTGTGTACATGGTATGAGGGTACATTTGTAGAGATTGAGAATAGCCTCAGGTGTGAAAAAGTGTTTGAAGCAATAGAGATAACTTACTATACAAGAAGCAGAAAGAGCAATATAGAACCCCAAGTAACATTTGATGGGAAAGAACGATTAAAATATTTGAAAGTCAATTTCTCATCAAGAGCAGAGTAATCTATGAGAATCTTATGAACAAAAGGGACACGCCTGCGATTGAAAGACACGAGCTGAGTTTTAACAGGATTAAACGAAACAAGCCATTTATGAAAATTTTAACTACGTCATATCTGTATATAGACTCTGAACAGAACTAAATCCACGGTTTAAACTTAGACCTGTCTCAACATCCGTCATGTAGTAAACTACACATAGCTCTATCTTTACATCAGCGTTTCATTTGATTACAATTTGGTGCGATAGTTGCGTCTTCTCTCAATTATTCGCGTCATTCCTCATTGTTTTAAAAATAAGGTGGAATATTTTGGGGCAATTAAAAGAGCAAAACAAAATCACGACTTGCTTTCTATTTTATTTTATTGACAGCAACGATTAAAACAATAAAACATACTTGTGGAAGATGGTAGGTGACAGAGGAGCGATCGAATGACGAACCGCTTCACTTTTCTTATGAGAGATAATAGATATGACATGTACTTCTTCTATTTAAACTTATTACATTTGTCAGATATATTAAGTCATATTGTCTAATATTACGCTATAATTTAGACGAAACTATATTTCCGGTTTAATTTAAGACCCGACTAAACATTAGTTTTATATAAATATGCCACTACCGCAAGGCACTTTCTCTCTTTCTTTTTCCATCAGGGGTCTTCTGAAGCACTTGGTTTGCACATCTCCTTGGGACCAATCTTCGGGCATATCCGAGCCAGCCGAGACGTCGTTTACAGATTATTGACGATGATCCTATTTTTATGAAATTTAAATTATATGTATAAAAGTTTCCGAGGAAAACAATGGAACTCCTTTTTCACTATGCTAAAAACACAAAATTTCTTTCTTTTCTTTATTTACTGACTCCCGTTTCGCCCCTCTTTTAATCGCAACAAACTGAAAATTTAGAAAAAAAACTCTCAATTGGAGTCTAATACATATGGTTTAAATTTCATCAACATCTGATATACGTATTTGAAGTTTTAAGGGGGTTTAAGAAAGCACATACATTCGACATATTAGGAGGCACTTAGAAATCCGGCACCACCTTTATTGTCTTCCCAGGATAATTTAATACATATTATTTGTATTTCATCAAAATAGGGTATATTTAAAGTTTTAAGGGGCCCCGTCTCCATCATTTTCTTAGGAGGGCACTAAGAGATTCGGGACCACTTTTATTGGCTTCCCTGGAAAATACTATACATGATATAGATTTTATCCAAATAGGATATATGTGAAGTTTTAAGATAGGTTTTATCCATATAGCTTCCTAAGGGAGTGAACCTACTTAGAATTTCGGGGCCATTGTCTTCTTCGGAAAATGTTACACTGATGAAGATTTGGTTTGATATTTACGTTCTCCTATCAATTATTCACGTGATTTGCTCACCGCTTTTATAAAATGGATACATTATTATGAAATCCGTTTCAATAAGTTCAATAAAAAAAGGCAAGCCAACGGTTCAAGCGCACACACATTAAGTATCTCTCATTTTTCTAGAGGATATGTTTTTCTAGCTTTTAACAATCATATAAATTCTATTATTAACTGTTGGTCTTGGACGAAGCCGAGTTTTATGAAGTTCATACTATAAAAATAAGGCGAGACTTTGATTGTTTATGAAATGCAAAAAAGCTAATTCCTATTTTATTTCATTGAAATCCTTCTTTCAGAAGACGAAATCACAGAAATGCTATTTCTTGAATTTAGCGATTTGTCATTCTTTCAAACATAACACTCTAAAAATTTGACAAAATAATGCCGAAAACAAACGATGTTGGTTTAATGTTTAATAAATTTATTGATTGCACATTAAATATGTATCGACATTTGAAAAGAGATGCTTGATAAACAATAGCATGAAAAGATGTGTTGGCGGATACGACGGGTCACCAAACCGTACTATAATTTGATAGATATTAATTTAAATTGAAAATATCTTCGGATTGCAAACGATTACGTATCACATTCTTGGACGACTTTAAAAAAATGTGTTTCTTTCTATTTACTTGCCTCCCTACGAGGACAGAGAGGTCGGTATTTATGTAGGGAATATCCAACTCCCTAAAAAAGAATAGTCTAGATTGGAACAAAATAAAAATTGCCCTAGTCTAGAAGAACCTCTTCTAAACTGACCGAAGACAGAATCAGAACAGAATTCTTATAGATACGTGTTATTTATCATGTTTGTCCATGATGCGCTTTTGATAACCCACGCAATTTTCGATTAACTAACCTTAAGCCTAACCCTAATCCTAACCCACGCAATCTTCGAGTAACTGGATAATTTTAGTGTTGTTGTGGCCTTAAAAGTAACAAGCAACTTTTTTTCCCATTGCAGACTATATTAAGGAAGAATGAAATAGAGAAGAAAAGAAAAGAAAGCTGTGTGTTTTTCTGCTTCCTCTTCTCTCTCCCCTTTTTCTATTTTAATTTTCTACCTCTCCGTCACTCCCACCTACTTCCCCCTCTCCTTCCTTTTCTTTATCGTCAATGAATTTATGATTTATATTTTTATATTCTTTTTACTCCATTTCCTTTTTATTTTATTTCCTTTTATATTTGATTCTCAACGATCCACAATCTAACCACGTGACTTTCCAAATTTTAAATTAATTTTTTTATTTTTATCCCCGCTTTATTTATGCCAAATATGATTTGAGGTAAAGATCGGATTCTAACTCTGCCTGATAAGACTTCAGTTTATAACAGCTGCTAATTGATACAATCGACATGACAGTGTCGCAGATTTTGTACATGTCTATATAAATAAAAATAATTATATATATAAAAGGTCTATTTGATATTGGGCACTTTTTAAAAGCCCGATTGAAATTCTTTGGATTCTTATCCTGTGGATGTTTACTTTGCCTGAATTATATATATATATATATATATATATATATATATATATATATATATATATATATATATATATATATATCGAGGCAGCATTTTTTCCTTAAGACACGTATTATTAAAAATAACCGACAATTTTTGTATGGTTATTTTAGTATTGATCCCTTCAATTTTCCGGATTAAAATCTTAATTTTCCCGCCATAATTAATTATAAATCTGACTCCAGGTCTTTACCTGTTTGTCATTATTCCACTGACGATGAAAGTACTCTGGACCAACATGTACATTACGGCAGTTTCATCAGCCAATTTTCTTATGAGATTAAGATTTTAATCCGGAAAATTGAAGGGATCAATACTAAAATAACCAGACGAAAATCGTCAGTTATTCTTAATAATATATATATATATATATATATATATATATATATATATATATATATATATATATATATATATATATATATGTACTGTTTATTTATGCTATGTTTATTTCTGTTAATTCATAACATACCTATCTAGTGAAATAATTATTAATGTAATGTAATGGCTACTCTGCTTATTCCTTTTTCGACACACAATCATCTGTTTCTATGTACGTATTAATATACAAATTGAAAACTGTTTTATCATCATTTTCCTATTTCTAAATATTCAATGACATCGTATTATGTTTGCCAATTATGACAAAATTATTCATTGATAAATGAACTACTTTAATCTCCTTGAAACTCCAGTTTTAATGCAATTGAGACTTTTCTTAAATACTTGAATATTCTGGATAATATTAAGAAGTCAAATAAAATGTTCGAATTTATAATTTATAAAAAAAATAAATGCAACTTAAGAAACTGTTTAAAAATTACCTTATCATTTACCGATTCCACGCGTTATGACCCGAAGCTGGAACGGTTGTTAAACCCGCCAAACTATTCATTCAATCAAAGGAAATCATTTTGAATAGCAGAACTTGCAATATCGATCGCGTTTGTATTTTTGAATGTATTTTTTATCAACAAGTTTTACGACGTTTTCCTCGGATGAAGTACATCTCTTTTATAGCTTTATTTTCTTAACAATGTAAAGAAATAGAGTTTTCCGAAAGTTTTTCCCAGTCTGCATTGGAAACGATGGAGAAGACACAAGTATAATTATAATTCATAGTTTTCTCTCGATATTGACTGTTTTTCCACGACAAGAAGTGAAGGGATAAAGAAAGAGGAAGAGAAACACACAAAGGCAAGTAACAATAAGAAAGCAGACTATGGGAATACTGATAACTAAATTACACGAAATGATGTTTCAATACTAATTATCTTGTTCCTAACTTACACATGTTTGAATAAAATATGATAATATTTGACTTGTATATTAATTTAAAAAAAATGAACAATACATGAAACAATTTACAAAACTTCTTTATATAAAATATTTCTAGTGAAGGTAATATTTTGACAACTGTAACTTACTTGAAAATGTTTTAGATTAAATTAAATTTGGCTCCAATTCATGAGTAGTGTTGTGAAGTTGTTCCACAGTAAATAATAAATAAAGGAAGTCAAGTCGAGGGTTGGTTTAACAAGTGTATTAACAAAGTAAGAAAGTGACTAGCTCTTGGCTAGACAGTTACAAGACTGTGCTTTGTCTTCTGGTGACTCGCACTATTTATAGTGACAACCGGTGTTGTTTCTCCTGTGTAAGAACGGCCGGTGTAACAGTAGCATACACAGAATCGGAAAGTCGGTGCTTTTGATGTAAGTGTGACACACAAAATAACACACACGCTATTGTATTAATATGTGTCCGCCTGGTCGTCCTCTCCCTACCCCCCTTCGATGTAGAAAACAATCTTAAAAGTTGGTTGGGATCGAACTATAAACCAGTCATTCCCACGTCAAAATCCTACGTCGCTAACCGTTGCGCCAAAGGGAAACATTTAGATATTACGAAAATTAGGTGACTTGTATGCTTTTCTAAATCTAGCTTTTGATGTAAGCGTGACACACGAACACACACGCTATCGTATTAATATATAGAAGATAATAATACTACTACTAATACTACTACTACTACTAATAATAATAATAACAAACGAAGAAGAAAAAGAAGAAAAAGTAAAGAAAGAAGAAGAAGAGAACATTGTAGTAATACCAGTACTTACAATATCGATTGCGTTTGTATTTTTAAATGCACCTTTTTTTATTAACAGTTTTTACTTTTTGAGCGATGTTTTCCATCATTTGTATAGCTTGATTCTCCTAACAATGTAAAAAATAGATCTTTCCAGGAAAGACGAATCTAAAAGTCTATATTGTAAACGATCGAGGAGACACACATATAATTATAATTCATAGTTTTATCTTCGCCATTGACTGTTTTTCTGCGACAAAACGTAAAAGGAAAGAAGAGAATGATACAAAGGCAAGGAACAATAAGAAAGCAGAATATGCGAATAAGAATAAGAATAATAAGAAGAATAAGAATAAGAATAAGAATAAGAAGTAGAATAATAGGAATAGGAATAAATAAAATGATAATAAGAATAATAAGAAGAATGAGAATAAGAATAGCAATAAGAATAAGAATAAGAATAAGAATATGAATAAGAATAAGAAGTAGAATAATAGGAATAGGAATAAGGAAAATAATAATAATAATAATAATAATAATAATAATAATAATACTAAGAATAAGCATAAGAATAAGAATAAGAATAAGAAGAAGAATATAAATAATAATAAGAATGAGAACAAGAATAGCAATGAGAATAGCAATAAGAATAAAAATAAGAATAAGAATAAGAATAAGAATCAGAAGTAGAATAATAGTAATAGGAATAAGGAAAAGAATAATAATAATGATAGTAAGAAGAATAAGAATAAGAAAAAGAATAAGAATAAGAAAAAGAATAAGAATAAGAATAAGAATAAGAATAAGAATAAGAATAAGAATAAGAATGAGAATAATAATAATAATAATAAGAAGAAGATAAAGAATAATAATAATAATAATAATAATAATAACAATAATAAGGAATAAGAAACAGCATAAGTATAAAAATAAGTATACTAATTAAAATAAGAATAATAAAAATAATAATAATAAGAAGAAAGATAAGAAGAATGAGAAAAGGGAAATAATAAGTAGAGAAAGAAGATAAAATTGTAGTAATTAGTAAGAATCAGAATCAGAATAACAAGAACAAGTGGAAATAAGGAAAACAAAAAATGTTCAAAATTCGATTCGAAGTTGCATTTTCGTTTGTACTTATATTTCATTTTAAAGTTTACTAAAATATCATCTTACCTTTTATTATTCTGTGCATCTATATGCATAGTTTAATATATTCATCGATCACGATCAAGTTCTTATTGTTTTATATTTCTCGGTACTGCTCGGCAGTTAATCTTAAGAGTTATGTATATATTTTTTCATGATACACCCACACGTCTTACACTGTATGTGTCTAACTCACTATGTATTTGTCATTCTTGATCCCTCTCCTTATATATATATATATATATATATATATATATATATATATATATATATATATATATATGTGTGTGTGTGTGTGTGTTTTATGGAAATCACTCTTGACAAGACATGAGCCACTTAATGTAAGGGGCTAAAATATACACGCACATATATATGTTGGATAATGGCCCTGTTGGGTCGGACGCATCTTGAAGTGGACGCATGTGTGAGGGATCGTTTGGTTTGGGTTGTGCGATTTAGTGCGGGTGGACCCGTACGGTCGAGTGCAAAATAAACTGGTTCTCACAGTCAGAGCTCACAAGCGTTGACAGAGTCACAACGTTGACGAGACCTCAAGTCAAAGGTCAAGGTGCACTAGCGCATAGGGGTTCTGTGACGTCACAGGCTTTTGTGTGAGAAGCAGAGTTTTGCCAGTCTGGTTAGTGGAAGAAAATCGAACAAACGCGCTCTCTATGTAGTGCGAAATGAGAAATGCGAATTTATTTTTCTTAAGCGAATACAGTCATGAGATTCCTTCTTTCCCCCTCCTCGAATGGCTAAGAACTTAAGCTAGGAAGTAACTACGATAAAGTAGGAATTTGGTATCTCCCTCAACGTTAGTGAAGCATCTCCATCGACGGTAGACTGACGCCTGAAACAAACAGAATTACAAGTTTGTCTCGTGAATCGGTCATGAAGTTTTTGTTGCAGACACAGCGAACGGCGGTGTTCACGGCAGTACAAAAGCGATTAGAGAACTCAACCACAAGACGACACCCCTCCACCCGACGAAAGAAGAAAGGGTGCGAGAAACTAGACAACATCGAGATGACACCCCTCCACGCGATGAGGAAAGAGAGAAGGTACGAGACATTAAAAGGTATGCAACATTCACATTTTTGGTGTTAAAATGACCAGTTGTTTAAGCGAGAACTGCCACGGCCCATTCCGGGACGGGTATACAAAGCGTGAACTGCCACGGCCATTTTAGAGGACGGCTATGCAACATATATATAGCATTAGATAAAATAGAAAGAATTAAATAAGGTGCGAATCAAATTTTATTACAATTCAGAGTTCAAGCAAAGTTATTGAAAGTCCTTAACCCATGGTTTTCAAAGAAAATTCTTCTTGTCAGAAGATCTTTACTGCAGTGGAATTACAGCGAATAAATAAAACGTTACTTTGAAAACATAAACATAAAAATATAAAAATATAATAATAAACAAAATTAATAATAAAGATAAATATATGCAACACAAATTGTATCGGCAAACACATATATTTAAGTTGTAATACCCCTATCAAAGTACGACTAGAAGTAATATTGATTAAAGTAGAACCAGGAGTCAAAAGATCTACGTCAAACATCAGATCTATTTTCACAAATATGTTTAAAAAATAAGGCAGTCCAAATCGTGGAATTAAATCCCAAAGTAAGCCAAAATGTTACAATTCCATGTGTGATATTCAAGACATATATTACATGTAAGCGAAACAATGATTAGGGGATCATGTTATATGGGATAAAACTCAAAATAAAACTCACTAGATTCAAGCGCTGCTAAGCCCAATTCAAACAATGTTAAGCTGACCTGATGTTTTCGGACATTATTTTCTTCCATGAAAAATAATATTCGAAGGTAATCCTCTACGACAACAAGCTTCGGCTAGCCCTGCAGACAGCGCAACAAATCCCAAAAGCACGGCCTCCTCGGTACGCCAGCCGAGCAAAAATGGTTGAATGTCTGCTAAGTTAAACAGCGTGTACAACGGATGTTAAATGACTGGGTTAATAAGGAAAAGTCATCGTATAGCGACGGATGTGTAAGATCAGTTAAGTGCACTCCGGATGTTAAATGTCTGGGTCAAATCAGTTATGTGTACAACGGATATTCAATGTCTGGGTCAAAGAGACGGATGTGTAAAATCAGGTCAAACCTCTACATACCATCGCTCTAAACTTACTATTTGATCGTCTGATTTAAGTATATAAACGCACAGATACGATCATCTATCAAGTTCACATATCTAGCATGATCAAGTAATTTAGAAAATTTAGGAATTAATAATTAAAACAAATTTTAAAACATTTAGAATTTAATAATTTAAAAATGTAAAAATTTAGAATTTTAGCAACATAAAACATTTTTAAAGAAATATTTAGCCATTTTCAATGTCAAACATTTTAAGCAGGGAAGAGTTAACAAACACAACCTTCAAAACTGGATCCTCCCATGCTTTTCCCGATACTCATTCAATCAGCTAAGGTGGGGTTTGTGGTGGGCTGAACTGTGCATACTTGAATTTCCTCCTATACCGACATTTGGAAACTAATTCATTTCTAGAGTTGATCAAATTTAAACGTTTAGGTGCTGTGGCAATCATCACGGCCTCTGAGTTACATAGATCGCAGAATCTACATCCTGGGTTATAAGAGTTTAATTTTTTCAGAATAGACTATTTTATACTGTGTGGGATATTTTTAGAATCTAAGATTTTTTAACTAAGGTAGTCAGTGATATCTTGTTGTTGCTGACATCGTTATTGAAGGAGTAATTATGCGTAGATATGCGGGGTTTAATTAGATTTGCTTTGGCCCCAATATAAGTGTGTATCTTAGGGTTAGCTATTCTTCCTGAACCAATTGCATTTCTATTCACGGGTCTACTTCGGTTTACTGTATTATCATGATATGGCTTAGGTTGGTCAATTAATTGCATATTATGGTTAGCGTTATCGTTAACTACGTTTTCGGTTTGCTGAGGTGAAGGATGGATAGTAGAATTGTTAGGTGTAGCATTATGGTGCAAATTAGTTATACGGCTCAGTTGTGGAGTTTGATTAGGAGCTGCATTTATGTGATCTGAATATAATTGAAATAAAATACGACCCTATTGTTTGTAGTGAAAATAAGTTTGTTCCGATGCGTAAGAACCATGAGTGTCTTCCTCATTCTATAAGCCTGGAGGCAAATTCGTTATCATATTAAGAAGCTACGAGCTTTTTAAAGATTATTATTTTAAACGTTTTTCTTTTTTCTCCGGTCTTTATATATGTTGGCTTTGCTTTCGTAATATGCCGACGGCAATGGAGAAGTTTGGTCTTCAAAAGAGATACAAGAGAAGCATAGGAAAACGTAACAGACAACATATTCAAAATACCAACAATGAATTCTTAGAATAATTTTACTCTTTAAACCAAATTAAGAAAGAAACAGAGGCACAATTATTAAAACTAATGGAAGTGGATATGGTTTATATTTATTAATCACTTATAACATAATAAGCAAAGTGTTTACACGCTAAATGACTACTTAGTAGTGTTACATGGATATGCAATAACTTAGCATTGGTTCTGTTGGTATTATGTGTCAGGTGAGATAACATTCTTAAATAGCTAAAAGTTAAATAGTCCAATTGGTACCAAGAACTGACATACATATATAGGTTCTCTGGACCAATATATCTGATAACTGCTAAGAAAACAAACTTCTTATTAGTCTACGGTGAGACTTCGTTTATGACCAACGAGACTGGTGAGATGATAAATGAATTGAAATCGTAAATAATCGGTATAACCATGTTATTTCCTTGACCACAAACAATATTCTAGCCAAGAGTAAGGCAAGCTTAGACAGTAGCATATGAGTCCAGATTTAGTCACTGGACATTTACGACGCAATATTTAGCACTAATCTATTAAGAAGTTTATTAATATATATTATAAAACATTCACTTGATGCCACTTGATGTAAGGAGCTAACAAAATGAACAACAGAACAACTAAAAGACGAATTAAGTAATACTAAGAACATTTTGTGGGGATTTTAGATGGTAAAAGGTGAGGGTATAAGTTATTAACAATCCCATTATTTATTTTGCTTGTTAACTTATTTTTTATAACTTCACTTATTAAAGTAAAACTCTAAATTAATGTATAGAATATTGTAATTTGTGACTTTGTCTCTGTGGGCAGTACTGAATCATGTTAGGGGGTTTTACAGAAAAGACTAATGTAATTTTGATAATATTCTAAAAATATTGTTTGAATAAATTACATAAGTAAATATATTTTTATTGTTTTTTATTTATTATTTCCAAATAACTTCATAATCTCTAAATTTATTACAAAAGTATAGTCAATTGTATGTGTGTTGCTATGGGCAGTGTTGAATCATGTAGTAAGGCTGTACAGAAAAGGAAAATGTTTTAATTTACTATATTATAATTATGTAATTTTACTTTTTATAAACAAAAAAGTGATGTTATTTCTAATTGCAAGCTTCATTAAAATATTTATGATAACGCTATTTGTGTTTTGTTTTTATTGATAGTACTAAATTCTTTTTTTTAAATATACACGTGAAGTTATTATTGTTACTAACGTCATGTTTAAAGTTACATTTAAATTCATTACAATATAATTTATTGTTACATTCTCTTTGGGCAGTTCTGAATAATGTAGTAAGGCTGTCTAAAAAAGATAAATGGTTTAAATAATTATACTAAATAAACTCATATTTTTCTAAATCATGATAATTAAGTTAGTTAGCATTTCTTATTATTGCTTTTATGCAGATTACGAAGGAAAGTTTGAATTAATATTTTTTTTTTCAGCGGATAAGAAGTAATAAATCCAAGGCTAGGTCACATGTGAATTAGATGCTTTTATTATTGTTATGTCATAATGATTATTGGTTAAACTTAATTATCAACTGTTACTAATATTTCAACCAACTCAAAGTAGAGGTGACTTTGTTATTTGTTCTTTGTTTTAAATTATAATAAAAATACATTGTACATTCTCAAACTTTAATGCCTAAAAAAGTGGACTAGACTGAAACATGACGACGCATGTGTATTAATATTTATAAATATACACCTGGAAAAGTACAGAACAAGTTTAATTAACTCTTAAAATATTAAAGCTGAAATTGAGTTTTGAAGAATTAAATGTAGAGTAAAATTAGCAATGGAAAGTGAATAATATACAAGAATGAATTTGGTGATTTATTAAATACAGTTTAACTTTTTTAAAGCATCATTCAAAATGTGAAGAATTCTATAAGCGATTGCTCTTTGCCACATACCATGAGTGGAATGTATTCTGCGGCTGACTCTTATCAGCTATGGAATCTGCCTGTATTTAACTATGTATCCATACTACACAGGTAAGAAATTTTCGATAGTTTTGTGTTACATGCAAAACACATGTGTTTTCTTTTATTTTAATGAAAAATTAAACCAAACTTTGACATAACTGACTTACATTCAACTCTTCCTAATTGTCAGCACCATTTTATTTCAACTTCTATTTTTTAACTGTCCCTAACTGTAGTATTTTTTGCATTTCTCTCAAGTTACAAATATATTTCAAAATTCAAAAAAATTCAACTTTATTTCAAAAAGAAAATTTACGAATTAAAAACTTTAGTTATAAAGTTATCAAGTGATAAAAGTTTAGTGATTAAGTCACTAAATGTTTGAGTCACTAAATCAAGTCACAAACCAGTTAGCCTAACTTATTAATTTGCCTATGTCATCACTTTTTTGAGATGCCTATTTGGACGAAACCTACTTAATTATAGAAAACATATCTGGATGTTTTATGTCATTCTTGTGTTAATCAAAATACTAATATCCAAGAAAGAGATAAGAAAAAAACCTATTGCATATGTATGCCATTTTAGTAACCTTGTGATTAAGTGTGATTAAGTATACATTTAATTCTTCAAATCTCAATTACAGCTTCAGTATTTAAAGAGTTAATCAACATTTTACGTACATAAGCGTAATCTATGGACACGTGTTTCTGGAACACATTCGTCATCAGCATGACTAACTTGGACAAGGATCGCACCTTCAGTATTGATGTCTATAGTCTAGTGATTTACCTCTGGACGATGACGCATTGCCTAGGAATATGTACGTTTTTATCACATGAATATTTAATGTATTTTATGTAATTGTTTTTATTAGTGATGGTAGCGTTTGTTATTTTGATTACTACTATTTCAATTGTTCACTTCCTTAGTGAGACAGACCAATGCAAAAGATTGCATTATTAGTCGCCTTTAAATTTATAGGATGTATTTTTTGTTATATTTAAAAAAAATAACATATAGTTTTATTAATATATATATATATATATAATATATATATATATATATATATATATATATATATATATATATATATATATATAAATAAGTTCCTATTAATTTATATATCCACCTATATATCTATGCATATCTATATATTTATCTATTACTATATGTGTATATATTCTTATGAGAACACTTTTTCCTTTTTTACACACAGAGCAAAATCCGAAGTTATGCCATTAATTTTCCAAACACTCTATACATTTATGTACATAATTATGTATACTTTCTCTGCTGTAGATTATCGATATTTTGCGAATTTTATGTGTTACTGTATTACATTACTTTGGATAAACATCGTTTTGAAACAGCTGTAATCCATTTATGCATGCTCTTTATTTCGAAAATGATTCAAATATGACGAAATTCGCCTAAATGCATATACATATGTACATCGTTTTCTATGTGTTTTTATCTATGTACTTGTATTTGTATCGGTTTGCCACGACACATATATTTAAATCTTAGTAAATAGCTATCTACATAGGTATATATATATATATATATATATATATATATATATATATATATATATATATATAAATTTACCTAATTATGTTCATATCTATTTGATTTATGTATATACACACAGACACACACACACACATATATATATATATATATATATATATATATATATATATATATATATATATATATCTCACTATGTTCACAGGCATACATATTTCTAAATATGTATATTTTTATCTATATCGTTTTTATATAACTGCTTCCGGGAAAATGAATGCAATGATGACGCAAAGTAGGCACACGTAATTGCATCTCATATTAAACTCAAATTCCCAAGATATAATTAATATGAAATAAGAAACTGTTGTCTGCAGTAGAAACTGCATATTTCGGCGCTCTCTTGAAAACGCGATAGTTTTCCTGTTTCCATAAGCCTGAAGTCGAATCTGTTATCATAATTCAACGAGCATTTTTAAGATTACTATTTCTACTTTTTTTTCGTTTTACCCGTTATTTATATTGTAGGTCTGCTTTTGCAATATGCCGCCGGCACTGGAGAAGTTTCTTGTTCCCAGGAGATACAGGAACCCTAGAAAACGGAACAGACAACAAACTAAAAAAACGAAGAATTATCGATATATCTTCCTTATTAAAAACCACATGAAGAATAAAACAAACACAACAATAAAACAAGTAGAAATAAATGCGAATTTTATTTCATTCCGTAATTATTCATAAATTGTAAAATAAATAAAGTCTTGATGCGTTAAGTAAATGGCTTGTTGTGTTGATTTTTATTACTACTGCCACGTCTATAAGAGGCTTAGTTGAGCCGTGATTGTTTAAATATTGATTGATTGAGCTGATTGGCTGAACTCTAACTGGTTAAATCCTGATTGGTTCATATGATTGGTTGAGCTCTAACTGATTTAAATCCTGATTGGTTGAGCTAATTGGCTGATCTCGATTATATGCGTTACGCTTAGCAGCAGTTTAGCAACATTCATAATGATTTGTAAATTAGTTCAGGAGTGAATCTTGTACATCCACATATATACATATATACATACCTAAATTTATATAAATAGATATAAAAATTGGCTTATTCATTTTATCTAATTTAAGTAATTATCTTAGAGTAGACTTATAGCCACATACACACATGGATATATACAATTGGGAACCGTATATATAGATAAACATCGCTTGTTGTTGACATATTCTATGCTTACGTTCGTCAGACTTCGGCTTATAAGTACCAGCCTGTCAATAGTGATTTTTACATAAATCCTTACGTGGTGAACCCAATGTTATAAACAGTTTTTTCTCTATCAAATTTACATTGTTTTTCAATAATGCATATTTTCATAAGACGAACAAAGCATATTCAATGGCCGATGAGAAAACAATGGCAGATATTGTTGAGACGAAAATGCTATTTCAAAGTATAGTATGACAGACATCCAACAGACAGAATCTCTTCTATGGATGTTTAGACGTATATAGAATTAGATACGTCCATCTAATCTGCGCATTTAGAATGGGAATTATATATCAAACTGAAGCAGAGAAGCTGCTCGATTGATCCTCAATCTGGCCCCTCTATATTAGACATTAACTACAGGAAAGCATTTTACACCATTGCAATAGATTTTTAGACATAGTATGTCATTACTGACGTACATTCTGTGTTTTTCGTTTCTGTTAAAATTATTATAGCTTTAATTTCATGTTGTTGCGTACTAACACATAATTACTCGCACGTCTGATATCTGATATTTTAAATCAGATTAATACAAAATGTTATAACTACAAAATACTAATAGAAGATGTTTGACTGAACTTAAATATTTGCTTCCTTCTTGTAAAACATTTACGGCAAGAACTCGGCTTATTAACACAACTGCAAATATCTTTCCTTTCTTCCGCCGTGTTCCTAACATCAAACGGAATTTTCATGAACAGAATATATTTCAAACTACTTCCCATCTGTGGAACATATTACCACGGGGCTGCTTCCTTGCGGAATACAACATAGTCCTCTTCAAATCCAATGCCAAGAAATACTTGTCATTAACCCTCTTCATATGTAATCAAATATTTTAAATTTCGTTAATGTTCAAATCTTTTCGTAATATTCTTAATCATTCATCTGTCTATCTCATTACCTCTTATCCTCGAGTGGCTTTTGACTTCAATAAACAGTGACTCACTAGTGATACAAAGGATCAGAAAACTGCCGCAGATGTCATTGCCTGTTTAAAGTAGCCGTCTTTCATCGTTGGAGATTTTCCAGGATTGCAATTACAAAAATAAACAGATGTTTCTAGGGAGATTATCATTTTCTTTCTGATGACGAGATATCTTCGCATATAACCCTCGTCAATCTTATCTAAGAAACTCTTTCGTAGTTATAAAACTATGCTTAACTTTAAAAGCGTATTACATGCTTAATATTACTTGATAAAATTCCATGTGATATTCTGCACAATACTACTAGAATATAACATACATAATTAATTTTACTTATTCTTAATCTGTGTTAACTCCCTTAAACGCGTGCCTATACGTAACCTGTGGCTTTGCGAATATTAAAATAGTGTCGACAAATGAAAAGTTTAATAATACTACTGAGATAGGATTCTGTCGTGAATTTCCCCCATTCATGTTTCGTCACTCAACGATAGTATAAACACGTTGTACAATCGAACGTCGAAATAATGGTCACTTCAACACAGAACTGCGAGGGTAATGACTATTGACATTTTAATCTAAATTTGTTTAGATGAGTTGATATTACCTTGCTTTTCAGTCAGTAGGGGAGACCCGACCATATCAATACGTCGTACAATATAAAGCCGAAAACCATGGCATAATAAACACATATCTTTAATGTTAATGGAACTTATTGGCATTTTATTAAAATAGAAAATAAACTAACTGTCCTTATCGCTTGCTAATCGAAGCGGAGTGTGGATTTTGTAGAATCGTGTAAATCTTTCAAAGTAAGAACAGCTGCAAATAACTTTTCTTTCTTCTTCCGTGTTCCAAAATCTCACATAATTTCAATGAACTAAGTTTCTTTCAAAGAACCTCCCATCTGTCGACCATGTTAGCACGAGATCATTTCCCTGTCTGCTACAAAACGGTCGTCTTCAAATCCAATGTCAACAACGATGTACATATAAACCGTTTCGAAAAGTAATTACATCCATATCAAATTAGAATAATTTTGCGTGAGAGGCACTTCTGCTGAAGTGTTTCAGCATATTTCCCCGGACTTTGAACAGTCAGTGTTTCTCATGTAAAGATGATAAGATTGTTATGTTCCTGTTTCGTCTCAAAGCCAAAATCTGCCGAGCGCAAGACGAATAACCTAGACTCAACCCATGTTTTGGATATACGCGCGTTACTGACTCGGCATATTTTCGTATTTTTATCTACGTAATCATTTCAAGTCTCTGTATGAATACAATGTATTTAAATTGTAATGTGGGAGTTTGTTCTAAACAAAGCTACTAAACGAAGCCGACAGAATGAATATTTATGAATCCCAATCATCTTATAATATTCTTGATGATTCTACTGATAATATATCCATCTCATCAACTATCATCTTTGGGTGACTTTTAGCTTTGATAACACTGGTCAACACAATATTTTTGGCAGGCAAAGTAAGACTGGTTTCTGGGGTTTTCAAGGGCGCTGAATCCGAATCTGACATTAGTTTTTTCAAATTGGCTCTAGTTTTTGAGTTATCACAGGGGGGTCGTTTGTCTGAAATCACCCATTCGCGACCATAGCTAAACGTACAAAAACGGCTAAATAGTGCATAAATGTCAGATATTGATTTTTATGATAGTCTTAAACCACAAAGACAGTGTAAAATCTCAATCTAACAAGTTAAGTTAAATATAATATCATTTCATTTATCCTATAACTGAACACTTTTCATAGATTTCGAGGATATACAAAAAATTTGCTAAATATTTGCTGAATTTTAATTCTCCAAGTGAAAAAAAACATTTACATAATCAGTTATATATCATAAATTAATGCAAAGCATTATACACTAGATTCTTAGTTACAATGAACACACAAAACAATATTTTATTCACAAAACTAAAATTGACGTTTATACGATTTTCGCTTGTGAGCAACTTTTGGGCAGTCTCTCAAAAGGTTCCAGCAGTAGTCTGCCATCATGTGCTCATCCCATTTGCCTTGATACCTCTCGTCCATTGTTTTGATGTCTTGATGGAATCTCTCTCCCTGCTCCTCACTGTAATCACCAAGATTACCAGGACATCTGTCGAGGTGGCTAAACAAGAAATGAACTTTAATGCTCATATTTGCCCCTAGTTTTCCGTATGCAGTAAGCATCTTACGGACCAATTGCTTGTAATTGTCAGCTTTGTGATTTCCCAAAAAGTTTGTCACTACATCTGTGAAGGACACCCAAGCATTTAACTCAACCGTGTTCATATGATTAGTGAAGTCAGAATCCCTCATGAGCGTTCGAATCTGAGGTCCATCGAAGATGCCACCTTTAGCTTTTTCGATGGAAAGACCTGGAAATTGCCTGCATATGTACTTGAAGCAATCCCCATCCTTGTTCAACGCCTTAACAAACTGCTTCATGAGCCCTAGTTTTATGTGCAATGGAGGGAAGATGATTCTATCCCTGGGTACCAAAGGCTCATTGATGACGTTGGCTGTGCCGACTTCGAGACTTTCTCGTTCTGGCCAGTTCTCCCTTCTCCAGTGCTGGATTCTTGCTCTGCTATCCCACAAACAAAGAAAGCAGGGATACTTTGTGTACCCACTTTGCTGACTAAGCAGAAAATTCACCATTTTCAAGTCCACACAAATCAGCCATTTATGAGTGTTGTAATTCAGCTTTTCAAGAACAAATTTGATAGCATCATACTCTTCTTTCATCTTGGTAGAATGGCCAATTGGTACAGGAGCAAACTTATTGCCATTGTGCAAAAGTACAATTTTTAGACTTGCTTTCGAGCTATCTATGAAGAGACGCCAACCTGCTGGGTCATATGATGAGATCCCCATGCAGTTAAGAAGTGCAGAAACGTCATTACAAAAGACCAGGACGTCTTCTTTAGAAAAGAAACGAAGCAAGCTGCCTTCCCTTGTCCTATAGTATGTTACTTTTGTGCCAGAATCAAGAATGTTTTTCTCTTGGAGTCGTGATACAAGAACTTCAGACTGCTCCTTCGACAAACAAAGGTCTCGCACTAGGTCATTAAGTTCAGATTGATTGAAAAGCTGAGGGCCATTTGAGGGTTCTTCATAGTCACTACAGCTATCATCACTTGCTATTGAAAGATCAGCTAGAATCTCTTCGGTTTCATCGATTTCAGGCAAACTGGTGAAAACAGGCACAGGTACATCCTCAGAGTGCGCAACAGGATGGATAGCAGAATCCAGGCTCGGATACTGCCAATTTGCTTTCTTGTGCTTGT
Organism: Sepiola atlantica; assembly: GCA_963556195.1. Lineage (NCBI taxonomy): Eukaryota > Metazoa > Mollusca > Cephalopoda > Sepiida > Sepiolidae > Sepiola > Sepiola atlantica. The sequence continues at coordinate 191,743,076 of OY744519.1, read as the reverse complement.
TAAACCCCGTCATGTCATTGAGACAGAAGTAGCAGTCATCAAAATGATTGTTGGGCTCTCTCCACACCATTGGTACAGCAAACTTCAACTTCAGCTTACCGTTGGTCCAACCGCGGAGACTTTCTACACAGGTTTTGCACACCATATGTGGGGCCCAAGACTTGTCTTGGTCACCAAGTATCATATCGAAGTATGCTTTGTACGCCCTCTTGACAAAGTCTGTAATATTCCTCTTTTGTTGTGCCATCATATACTGTCCACAGATGTAACAAAAGACATCCGGTTCATATCTGCAACATCTTCTAGAAGAACTCATTTTCTCTCTGGAACTCATTTTCAACTGTGGAATTAAAAAGAAAATTCTTAATTACTGTTTAATTTATACTGCAACTATATTTATGGAACATGTTATTAAGTAATTACAGTATATAATTATATAAAAATTCTCCCTATATAAATAATTATATAAAAATTCTCCCTGAAATACTTCAATATATACATAATCATTATAATGATTCAATAATATCAGAAAATTATTATTTACTGCTTCTATATTGAAGTATTTCAGGGAGAATTTTAGCAGTTTAGGCTTATTTGGGGCTATCAGTATCTTCTAAACTAGAACCAATCTGGCAAAACCAATGTTATATTCGTAATCAGCGACCTTCAAAACCCCAGAAAACACTCCTAGATGGTCTGCCAAAGAAAAAAAATAAAAATTTGTTGACCAGTGTAATTGATGACTTATTAGTAAAAAAACGTGACAGACCACCCGAAGGACATGCCACACCTTAAAAATGAGATATGAATACGGCTCTCTACACGAGTTAGACTGTGTGTATACATGTGTCAATCTGTGTTTATATGGGCATCGGTGTCTCTCTGCGTGTATAATAAAGTATAAAAAGTCTTATACCCAACAATGGAAATCCACACCTGTTTCTCTGCGTCTTCCATGAATATTAATGAAAGGTTCAACAATTGGCAGACAAAATATCCGACAGGCAGCATCTGCTCCTGATTTGAAATTGGTGAAATATATTGTTAAGATGGACATTCAACCAGGGTTTTTTACTCCGCCTAATAAAACCGGTATTGTCCGGGCCTTTGGGTCTGGATTTACGCCGGTCTATTGGGGGTTGCCGGTCCTGTGCAGTTCTAGGAGGTGCACCCTCCCAGGCTTTGCCTCCCCTCTTTGGGGAAGAGTAAGTTTATTGCTTACTGTCTGAGGCGCCCCTACCGGGGAATGCCGACAGGGCTGCCCAGGCAATTTTTAAATGGCCAGAGTGCTCGCTCACCTCTCGAGCGCTGGCTTATCTAATCCCACTTTCCCGACCTTGTGTCACATCTTACCTTGTGGGAGGTAGACAAATAAAAGATGGAAATGCTATTTCAGATTTTAGCGTGATTAAAATAAAGACAGACATAGCATCTTTAAAAGATGCTTAGGGGCATATAAAATTTGATACGTCAATTAAATCTGCACACTTAGCAATTGAAATAATATGTCAACATAAGACAGACTAACTGACATAACTACTGATGTCATTGTAGGTATGCGACAACGCTCTCTTAAAATATTGAGATAGGGAGTAATGAACTATCTATTCCAGTGTGCGTGTGTGTGTATAACTACATCTGAGTCTGAATTCATGTCTCTGTATAGTAGTAGAAATATAGTGTTCTGATCAAAATACAAAGTCGTTCATGAAATTGTATCTGTCAGTTTTTCATAAATATTTATGAAATGCCCAACTATTCTAGACCAAACGCATAACGAACATCATTTGTTTCCGTTTCAAATTTGAAACATCGTGTGTGAGATTCCCATACATATTCATAAACATCTAACCATTTTCAGACAAAACATCAAAGGAACAGCATCTGTTCCCGTTTTGAATTTGCCGACATGTTGTCTTATAAAATCGACGGAAAATAAAACAAATATTTATTTCTGTAACGGAGCAGAGAGAATATAGAATGTAATGTTGAATTTTAGACGCATTTTCTTTTTAGTCGTGATGTTTTCAGTTTTGCGGTTAATCGATATTCTAGGGAGTTTGAACAAGTAAATATTTTAGATAATGGGCAAGTAGATCAACTAGTATACGAATAGTTAGTTGAGAATAACAGAAAATGAAAGGTCAGCTAGGGTCAACTTCATGACTCGAGGTTGGGATTGTTAGCATGTGAGAATTAATACAAACAGATATGACGTCAGAGGGTTCAAAATGAGTAGAAGAGAAGGCAGTCCGTTTGGAAACACGCAACGCGTTGACTTGCAAAATGATATGGGCTGACAAGATATGATTAAACAGTGATTATCGATCACATTCTGTGTCTTCTCATCCACTGGTCAGTGATGTGGACAGAAGATCAAGTCAAATGAACTACTTTTGTCTACCATCAGCTTTGTCTCGACTTATATCAAAATCAAATCTTGTAAATGTTTATAAGGCTACGAATTTGAAAGTGGTCCAAGAATATTTTCTGTGAATTCAAAGTAAGCATGCACACTAATAAGAAATGAGAGTTTGAATTCCATACTAGAGAGTTTAAATTACTTACTTGACACAATCCTCGATTATCTTCGGTCTCATTGTACAAGGATTTGTGAGGAAACAACAAAACAATAATACAATTACAAAGTTCCGTTGTTTTAAACAATACAACATGCAACAACACACAAATACTTACCTACAATACACCATCCTCGAGTGTTTTCGGTCTCTCTGTACAAGTGTTTATCAAGACATCCTGACATGAGGATACTTTACTATACAAGTAAACCCTGACCAAATATTCAAAATAACAGAATTCAAATCCCAAATAGGACCCCGTTCGATACGGCTATACACTGGCTCATACGAGTAATTGTGCGCTTTTTCCAAGTAATGCCACCTAAAGTAACAGCACCTAGCTGGATACTCCACCAGACTAAATGGATTCTTGTCCTGGAATCCGGTAACACCAGGAGACCATAAGAAAGATATACTATAACATCGGTCACAAGTCAATTCGGGAGAGGAAAATTAATATTCATTTTTACTAACTCAATGTTTGACAGGTAAAGAGAATATACGAATATCTATGTATCACATATAGAGATCAAGTGTTAACCTGATAACTTCGAGTGGAGTAAAATGAAAAAAAGATATATATTTGGCCTTCTTTCTGATGAGTCACACTCACAGAAAACCCAAGATATATAATTGTGTATTTTTGTTGTCAAAGTGATAAGGAAACGGTCCGTTAAGAATTGGATCTTTTAAAAATGAATGAAGACATGGTTGTTGGAATCTAATTTTCTATTGTTTATTTATACATGCCCTGGAGTTATTTTCTTTTTACATTTATTGAGCATAAATCTTTAAAGTCTAATAATGATATATATATATATATATATATATATATATATATATATATATATATATATATATATATATATATATAAATGACTCAATACTGGTCACCCCTGAAGAAGGAATTTTATTCCGTAATCGATAGGATTAATGTAAGAAAAAAAAAATTAATCTTGTATTGCTAATTTGGCTTATATTTCAATTTTATTTACTTTCCATGCAATACTTTGAAACTTGAACGATAAACACACACATTACTTGACAGCGTGCCAACGCATTTTTCGTTCGACACCGGTTTTTTGAATTCTACCCGCCATTCATAACAGCAAGGCGATGACGTCGTACCATCATTGACGTTTATCAAATTAACAAAGAAATAAGTTTCTTTATTCTTGTTTTTTGATGAAGAAAAAAAAATGACTCAATACTGGTCACCCCTGAAGAATGAATTTTATTCCGTAATCGATAGGATTAATGTAAGAAAAAAAATTAATCTTGTATTGCTAATTTGGCTTATATTTCAATTTTATTAACTTTCCATGCAATACTTTGAAACTTGAACGATAAACACACACACACATATATATATATATATATATATATATATATATATATATATATATATATATATATATATATAGCTGAGAGCTTGACAAAAATACGATATTTCTTTACCGATACAGTATTTGCTTGTTATTTCTCTCATTGTATTCCTATCGATAAATCTTGAAAATAGATCGTAATTCAAGCTGTGTAATTATCCTTCGTGATTCCGTTTCTTCGCACGAAAATTATCAACGTTGGAAAACTTCAGACTCAAATCTAAAATCTGGCATGAAAGATTGAAAGCAAAGATAATAACAAATTAATACGTCGAGAAATACATTTGTATCAGTATGTGTGATTTCCAAAACACACATCTCACAATTGTCTATTCTCCCCTGTGCACATGGGTGTCCGTGTCCGTGTACGCATGTGTGGGTGTATTGGTGTGCATGTAGTGAAGTAAAATATAGAAATCCACACGTGTTCATAAAACTTTGTCTTACATTATGAATATATATTCACTTGAAATGTGTTAGACTGTGCGAATCAGAAAACAGTAAGCTACCAAATGTTAGGGACCCTTACTTATAAGTTACACCCCAAATTTGTACACTGAACCGACAGCAAGGAAAAATTACAAGCATTCGTAGTTTTCAACACGACATGCAACACACCCCCCACCCCCCCACACACATATATATATATTTTATACTATAATAATTTGATATATATATATATATATATATATATATCTTCTATATAAAATTGAATGTCTGTATGTTTGTGTGTGTGTGTGTGTGCCCTATAGAAAAATGTTAGAGGATATAGATACAATATAAAAGTATATTCTTATGAAAGATTCACAGCGTAAGTTGATGGGCGTATTGTCGGATCTATAAACCTACCCCTTAGGGGTCCATGGCGCAGATTTCATCAGGGGGGGGGGGCTTTTCAGTTATTTATCATTATATTTTATAGTAATTTGAAATTGCTGAGTAATATTGTAATTTAATTACGTAATAATTTGAAACAATTTTTAATTTTATTTAAAGTTTCTTAGCGTCAATTCTATTTACATGGAGGGTGGTAAGAAACTACGCCAAGGTCCGCTACTAGCCGCCACTGCCCGCCACTCTGTATGTAAACAAATACATGTACATGAACATTTTATAATATCTTATATAAGAAAAGTATTCGGCGTTGTCCGGCAAATTATACCTCAAGTACATAAAACATTTATTTGTTAGAGGATAGCTAAGGAAGAACGATAACTCACGTTTAAAAACACAATTTAAGTTTGTTTAAAAAAGGTTAGAGAATATAGATAACATATAAAAGTGTATTCTTAGGTAAAATTCACAAAGTAAGATGATGGGGGTTTTGCCGAATCTCTACACTCACCCCCTTAGGGGTCTATGGGCGCAGATTTTATCAGTGGGGTCGGTTTCAGATATTTTTCATTCTATTTTATAGTAATTAGAATGGCTGAGTCATATTTTGCTTTAATTACGTAATACTTTCAGATAACTTTAAATTTTATTTAACGTTTCTTAGCATCAATTCTATTTACATGGAGGGGGTAAGAAACTATGCGAAGGTCCGCCAATAGACGCCACTGCCCGCCACTCTGTACGTACACATAATACATAGACATAGACATCTTATAATATCTTATATAAGAAAAGTATTCGGCGCTGTCCGGGAAATTATACCTCAAGTACAATAAACAATTAATGGTTTTTAATGAAATTTATTTGTTAGAGGATAGCTAAGGAAGAACGATAACTGACGTTTAAAAACAAAATTTAAGTTTGTTTAAAAAAGGTTAGAGAATATAGATAAAATATAAAAGTGTATTCTTATGTAAAATTCACACAGTAAGATTATTCATCTTCATCATATTCTGAAATAGGGGGGGGGGCAGAACATAGGTATAGACCGGGCTATTTGTTCTACTCGGCATTGTTCAAGATCAATAATCATTATTAACATTATTTTTCTTAATACTTTGATTTTACCGATACTTTTGGCAGTTCTGTGAAGACCCCCTTACTAACATTACAGTATTAAAAGATAAAGGGAAAAAGATAAAGAGACGGTTAGGGGGAGAGAGAGAGGGGATAGAAGTTTTAACATCAAAATGTTACACATATTATTTAACTTCTATTTTTTTTTATGTCCCGAAGCAATAAATGTAGATTACACTATTACATTTAAAGCAGATGGCTTCGGGGGGAAATGAATTACATTGTTATTAGTTTTTAACATATTTAAGCAAGAGAAGAATCATATGGGAAAAAAGGAAATAGAGGTTAAAGGAGGGAGGGAAATAATGGGGACCAGGGAAAGAGAGACAGCTAGAGAAAGAAGAGAGATTGAAGTTTTTATATAAAGATGTTAAACACACTCTTTAATTTCTACTACTTTGTTTCTTTATCACCCCCGGGGAACGCCAGGTAGCCCTGCTAGTATATATATATATATATATATATATATATATATATATATATATATATATATATATATATATATATATATATTTAAATGTTGAATTAAATTAAAGATAATTGAATTACCCGTTTAATATTAATCTACCGTGATAACATAAAACTCAATATATTGAATAGAAAAATCAATTCTCGAGATGAAAAATGAGAATAAAAAAATAGTAAAAATACAATATTTATTAAAACATCTTACGTTCAGAACAAGGAGCTTCATATCCTTAATCCATTGATTTTCAAAGATATACTCTTTTAATCAGAGGATAGAGAAAAACCGACTATGTAATTGTAAATATCTGAACTTTTGATGTTCTGATAAATATTGTATTTTTACAAATTTTTATTCTCATCTTTCATCTCTAGAATATATATATATATATATATATATATATATATATATATATATGTGTGTTTTGTATCCTATAATAACTTGATATATATATATATATATATATATATATATATATATATACATCTTTTAAAAGTAGTAATATTCGATGTTTGCTTGGCTTGACTCCTATTAGTGATGTTATCAAACGCCCGAAGAAGTGACATTTTAGAATCATAAAAAGTATACAATAAATATTCATAATCGTTTTAGAAACCATCGTTCGCAATATATTTGCTGTGTTTGAATTCTTGGAACTGATATAGTGTTCTAATTTTATTTATCTCAACCTACTCTCTCTATTAATCTCTCTATTTCTCTCTCTTTTCCTCCCACTATATATTTGTAGTCATCCACAGACAGAATGTTTTGCTGTATCACAGTTCGTCAGTGCGGCTAGCCAGGGTCGAATCTTCAGTCATCTATTCGATAGTCGTCAGCTCTATCCATCAGGCCAACGAGAGAGGCGCTCGTAAATTATATCTACAATGTCTATTCATATAAACACTGACCGCCGCTTCACCGTGCTGAATTTGTTTATTTACAAAGGGCTTTGCATTATGCTAAGAAGCAGCAGGAGCATCGCTCAACGACAGTGCTTGACCCGAGAAAGCGGGGTTTATATATTCATCTACAGACAGACTGTTTCGCTGTATCATATCATTTCGGTGCGACTAGACTAGCATTGCCCCCTTGTCAGGGATCGAACATGTTATAATCAAAATTTAGACGGCTTAACATATATATATATATATATATATATATATATATATATATATATATATATATATATATATATATATATATATTGTATAGTTAGGCAACATTCCTTCTTTTATACATATCTGGTTGAACAGGAGTGCCAACTTCTGTTTGTTCCTTTTTTGATCCTATCTTTCTATTCGTCGGATGATAGATCTTGTGCTTTTAATAATAGAGTGTAAGAAATCTCCATATTTATATATATATATATATATATATATATATATATATATATATATATATATGAATATATATATATACATATATATATATACTTGTTTCAGTTGATAGCTGGACAAATATACGATATTTTTCTACCGATGCCATATTTGCTATTGATTTCGCTCATCGTATTCATATCGATGAATCTTGTAAATAGATTTTCATTCAACCCATGTTATTATCCCTTATGCAGTCGTTCGTGATTACATTTATTCTCGCGACAAATGATCGATGCGTACAAAATCCTTTAAAATGAATCTAAATTATGTGGAATTATTTTTGGTTTTGGCACATGAAATTGTAAAGAACGAGGAGAAAAAAGTTCGAAATATTCATGAACATACTTAAGGAATGACTAAGTATGAATTAAGTGGGGGTTTGTCAAACTGAAATCACACAAGAGATATTAAGACAACTATTTACACCGTACAAGTTATATAGTAGACATTTAATTAGGGTCACTTTTCCGTATTACACCGTATTTTCGATCACTTTATCTGAATATAGAATAACACACAGACATCCACAATTTTCTTTCCCATGACGTTCTTAGAATATACATTAGAAATCGTGCCATACAATTCTTTGTTTAAGACTTGCACGTATTAAACTTTATGTACTAGTTATACATTTCAGATGTTACGTTAGAGTATTTCTGTTTTTAGTCTACATACTAAGAAAAAAGGAAATATGTATTTACAAACCGAAATAATATATGCCTGACTGTATGTACGATAAAGTAGAGTATCAAAATCTACTCCGTATATATATATATATATAATCATTAATTACAATATAGGTATTAGCATATACTATGAGTTCCTTTTACTTTGTAGTCTCCTTAAAAGATTCAGCTCAATGATTGTCAATTATTGATAACAGAGCAAATATAAGTCACTTCATATTATATTCCAATAACCATGGTTTTATTTTATCATTTTTATTTTTTCATATTTCCAAAAACATAATACTTCTGTGAGATATATTTTTTACGGTCAGTTTCATTTGTCTTGTGCCAAACAACATTTTTATGTCAATATCCGCTCTGCAACACTAGAAAAATTCACGTGTGAGTGTTTGCTCTCTTTTTATTTGTTTTGGTTTGTTTTCACCCAAAAATGAACTACTATATAGTGTAGGTTTTTTTCATGACACTTTAATCCAATAACTTATAACTCTTTGTGAATTTTTTCTGATGATTTTGTAGTGTTGCAGAGACGATGTTGACATAAAAATGTTGTTTGGCACAAGACAAATAAAACGGACCGTAAAAATATATCTCACAGAAATATTATGTTTTTTGGAAATGTGAAAAAATAAAAATAATAAAATAAAACCATGGTTATTGGAATATAATATGAACTGACTTATATATATATATATATATATATATATATATATATATATATATATATATATATATATATATATATATATATATATATATATATATTCAAGCACAGAGGAAAAGCCAGAACCGCATTTCACTATAGGTTTCAAATTTACATCAGTGATTACCGAAATTGAAATACAAAACGTCTTTTAATCCTTTGAAATCTTATGTAAACGTGATATTGGGGTTTATCTGAAAATTTTCAAGTTTTGTTATTGTTTTTAAAAAATAAAAATATATTGTTTTATTTAATAGCCAAATACAATAGACGATTCATTGAATTTCTCCACAGGTTACATGACATGCCCATTGGTCTCTCACACTTAACTTTTAAATAGCATCTCTACTATAGGGTTGTTTAATTCGGTATTTGGAAGAGAGAGATTGATAAGGGTCATTCTCCCACGAGAAATAATATGTAACTCAATGAAACCCATGCGATGTGGAGTTTATACGGAAACAATGTTTACACATTAATGATATAATTTTATAAATCTATCATGATAACAAATATATTTGTATTACTTTAAATTTAATATGATAATATAATAATTTCTTAGCCTCAAATAAATTGACATGTGTGAATTTCCATAACCATTTGAGGCATTCTTTTCGTCGTGTGTCTGACACCACCACATCAACTCCTACCTCATACCCCTCCCTTTGTCTGAGGAAAGAAGATAGAGAGTAGGAAGTGGACATTTGGTTAACTTTCGGGAGCCTCGTAACTCTTGCTTTCCTTATTTTGTCTGTTAGTCATCATCTTTCATGAGTGATGTTTCTGACAAAGGGGAAATTATTGCTGTTTTCTGGGTCGGAATTTGTAAATCTAACACTTATTGTTGGTTAGATTTTGACCTTAAAATGTTATATCTTTTTAGCTTCTTACGTCAAGTGGCTTCATGCCTTGTCTGGAGCAATTTCTATGAAAGACAAATTAATATATAGATCGTAGCGGATAACCTGTTAATATATAGAGTGTTCGGAAAATCTATCTCATGAATTCGAGATTATGTTTAATGAAATATGTTCCCTTAAACATAGGTTCGGAACGCCTTGTTTTTCCAGTTATAAGACATTAAAACAAATACTGATTAACATTCTGAATTGTAATCATCAAACACGTACAATGTATGTTATTTCTACATATGGAGTAGGCAAACATTATCCCTGTGATGGGATCACAGGTAAAATACGCCAGAGCCCGATGCTTCCACATACTCAAGCAAAACAATAAAACATCATATCAAACAGATATAAAAGCTGTGAGGCTCAGAAGAATAAGCGAGAGTCATGATCGACAAATACTTTTTTGATAGCTAACATGAGGCCCCGGTAGACAACCTGTGAACACTCCTTATTTTAGCTAACAGAATACGACATGCAAAATACAGGTAAATAAATACAATCAGCATACACCTAAGACCAAGCAGATTCAAAATGGAACGCAAAGAAAATTGTACAAGTAATGGCGTGTTATTACAAAAGCAACCGTCACACAAAGAGACTCTTAAACTATACAGAAAATAATCCCCATTAAATTTCCAAACATCTTGCGTAGAAAATCTATAGATATTTATTTAAAACATCGGCTTGTTAATATTTGACATAAGATTGATCTCAAACAGAACCAGAAAATGCGCGTATGTATTTCGAAATATAAAATCAAAGTGAAAATTAAAAAAAACAACTTTACTCTCAGTAAAACGATAATTTTTTTGAAAATCTTGTAAGCAATGAACAGAAAATAGAGATTAACAGTGCATTGCGCATAAAAATGGTGCGACTCATTGAGAAAATAGACAAGAATAAAAATGGATAGTCTTGAATATACGTCCATTCAACATGTGAGTTCATCGATGAAAATCAAGGGAGGTGCGAGAGTGCTCTATGACTTAATAGACTTGAAGAATGGCTTATGCTGGAAATCTCATTTCTTTGATCAATCATAGCTCAAAAACCAATAAACCAAATTAGTTAAAACTTTGCAAAAAATTTTTATTTTATAGGTTCTATAAGTGTGTAGAATTTCAGTATAATTAGTCAAGGCAACCAGAAATTGCAATCATGAAATCATGTTATCTGTATGTACGTACGTACGTACGTACGTACGTACGTATGTGTCACCTTTTATCTCATCAACTATTTGATGGATTCGGCTGATTTTGGCAGAGATAGAGGTTCTAGGGTCTAGTTGATGGCATTTTAATTTTAGTTTACCATATACCTTAGTTTTCCAGAAAATTCCAAAACACTTATGAGAAGGCATTGTATTGAGGCATATCCTTTACAAAAGTAGTGACATTCCATGAAAAATGGCAGTATACTGAAATCATATGCCCTTAATAGGGTTAAGATGAACATTCATATACACTAAATGTACAAAAGCAAGGAAATTCCCAAACTTTTACACTTTTATTGTCATTAAGGGTATGACTACATATCAACCAAACCATTTCATTATCACATCACTACAGTATACGTCTCTATACATGAGTAGATGAAGTGTGTGAGGTGCGCTGAAGAAAAATTCCTACCAGTAAAATACATAGCCCTGTTGTGCTCGCATACCCTTAATGACAATAAAAGTGTAACAATTTTAGAATTTCTATGCTTTTGTACATTTAGTGTATATGAATTTTGATCTTAACCCTATTAAGGGCATATGATTTCAGTATACTGGCATTTTTCATGGAATTATATTTAAAATTAAGGTATGTGAGATCAGCGGACAGACAGAGCATTTTATATAGATACGTGGACACGTTTAAACTTACTATTTCAAAATGAAGTCTTTCAGACCGACGAAATGTTATTTAAATCTTCAGCGTGACCGACCGGGGGTAGTACAGTTAATATTATAAAGATAATGGGACGATACAAGAAAACTGAATATAGAAATAAAATGAAAGATGCGTGCCCAATATAAGAATTCGTGGAAAATAAACCGACAAAGTGAGATTTTTTTTCTTATATAAAATCCAACCGAAAGAAAACCCCCGAAAAGTTACTTGAAGCAAAATGATGAATGCCCTTGCAAATCTTGCATGCAAGGAACATGAAAAGACATTTTTCATGTGAGTTGCCAATGGAAATATCAAATCGTGGAATTTCTTATTACTGTAACCATTTACAGATAAGACAAGTACAAAAAAATAAAAATACGTTATTTTTATTACCAATTCCAAATTGGGTATCGATTTTTCTTATCGTATCCATATCGATGGATCTTGCTAAGAAATATGGATTTTACACGAGTAGTTATCTTTGTTCAGTTTAATTCTGGTTTCCGTCTTTCAGGACGATGAGTCGAAACTTCAAAGTAAGTAGTGGATCCTATGAGTTAAAACATCTATAGAAAGGCGCCGTCTGTTCGTCTATCTGTCTATCGCGCTTCCACGATTCAGTTCGAAATCAAATTATATCGGTCTGTATGTTATTAAAGCTGTAGTGTTCAGTATCATTTATATTGCTAATTGCGTTTTATTTTTAAATGAGTCTATAGATTTTGATTACAAAGTGTTCCTCATTTGTCCGACAATCGGTTATTAAGTCCGCCAGTATTTCACCCATGCATTTGAAATAAGAGAGTTTGAATTACCGAATAGACACAATTCTTGGAAAACCTAACATGAGGATACACTGTACAAATAAATCCTAAGCAAATATTTAAAATAACGTAGTATTCGTAGCCCAAATAAGATACCCTCGACATATCTATGCACTGGCTCATACGGGGAACGGTGGACAATCTCCCAGTCATGTTACCTCAAGTAACAGCATTTGGTTGGATACTCTACCAGACTAGACGAATTCTTGTCTTGGACTCTGGCAAGACCAAGTAAACACAATAAAGATATACTATAACATAATCAACTGGTCAATTGAGGAGAGGAAAATTAATGTTCTTAACTTTTTTACAAACTCAACACTTGGGAGGGAAGGAGAACTTTAATAGAACACTCGAATATCTATGTATCCTATATAGAAATCAAGTGTTAGTCCCACAAAAGGGCCATTGATTTCTGAGAAATTCGACTGAAGTAAAATGAAATTAAATAATATTCTATATCGTTAAACGCTCAATGTGTTTCTTCTGTAACGCTAACCTTAAACATTTGATATATAAATATTTGATATATAAATATTTGATATATAAACATTCGATATATAAATATTTTATATATAAATATTTTATATATAAATATTTGATATATAAATCGCCTCTGTCATATAAAATAACGTCTGAATTGTTGAAGTTAAAAATTAAAAATAGACAGAAATAAATCTTGAAAGTTTTATAAAAGAAAAAAGAAACAGAAAATTTTTTTAATATATAGGGTGGGCAAAAATAAGGGTCCTATTTTTAAAAATTCATAACTTTTTTATTTATTGATTTTTTTAAATTTTTTTTTTAGAATAAGTAAAGGACCACTTCCGAAGCAAGCATGAGCCGTATTAGCCCTAAGGAACGTACCCTCATTTAGAAAACATTATTTTTGCTTAAAAAACTCAAAACAGTGTAAAAAACAATACTTTAGTTTTTGTAAGTTTTAAGAAGTGTTTTTCGGCTAAAATTTGTTTTGTTTATTTCAAAAAATCTCGGAAGGGTCAGTCTACACACACATAAAGTTTGGTGAGTTTAACTTTTATTTTGTTGAAGTTATTCAAATTCAAGTTATTCAAATTTAAAGATAGGACCCTTATTTTGGCCCACCCTGTATAACTATTTGATATATAAATATTTGATATATAAACATTCGATATATAAATATTTGATATATAAATATTTGATATATAAATATTTGATATATAAATAGCCCCTGTCATATAAAATAACGTCTGAATTGTGGAAGTTAAAAATTAAAAAAGACAGAAATAAATCTTGAAAGTTTTATAAAAGAAAAAAGAGACAGAAAAATGTTTTAATCGATAAAGAATACTGAAAGAAAAATGGAAACAGCTTTGCTTTCTCAATTCCCTTAAATACATGATAACAGTATGGCCCAGCAGTTATTTATCCGCCAACTCCTTACATATATATATATATAGAGAGAGATGAGGAGATAGATGTACCAATATAAAGACGGTCGCAAGATTCGAACCCGGTTACAGAATCACCCTAGACTCCGCACGCAAGCGCCAAAAGCAAACGGTCACGAGACATTACCACGTAAGGAAAGGGAATTTAAGTTCTATTTATGCGAAGGAGGCACATATAGAAATACTGTTTAGAGTGTTCGACGAACGTTTTTGGAACATGCAATATATGCATGTTTTGGAATTACAATCTGCCGAAATGTTATGTTCTCTTTGTAATGTCAAGTAAAGATGCTATATTATGTGGAATTAATTAAACAACGTACCGAATATGTGCTATGGATTTATCATTGTGGTGTATGCTTTTGGTGGCAATTCGATATTGTTGTTTAGTTTTTCAGGGTACTTATGTAAATTCTGTTTTGAAGTAACTCGATGTTTAAAAAGTAGAGAAGTAGACCATTCTCCGTTATTATGCGATATATAGCCTAGCTGATATTATCTCAATATTTAATTCTGTTTCATTATTTTTTAATGACAATACTTTGCCATGTTCTTAAAACTAATTGTAATTCGATTCAATCTTTTTAGTATTTACGTAAAAAGCGAGTAAGAGATATTTCTCTTACAAGTAAATAGATATAAAATACTAATAGGTTAAAATAATTAATATACTTATTTTATTTAAACATTTTTAATAATATCATGATTTTAGTAATATAGAGACACAGGTAGTAACAATATGGAAACTCTGGAATTTCTGAAAATTCACTGTCATTTCCAGTGACGTCGTTCGTTGAAAGAGAACTAATGCTTACATTATTCACATATATATTTATATATTTACTTTTGCGGGATTTATGGGAGCAAATTAATACATTCAATAAATTATTTATTTTTAAAGCCCCTTTGACAGAAGAGGATATATTGTTTTTTTTTTGTATGTTGTATGGTTAATACTGACTTTGTTCCACGTGGAAGCGTTACGTTAACACCGACGTCCTTCTGTTAATATTTATTAATAGTTTTCGATTACAAATAACATTTTTTTATTTGTGCGTTTTGGGCGATTCTTGTAACTGATAGAAAGTAATAATCTATATATTATTAAAACCATGGAACAACTTCAAGCGTCAACGTAACTTTCATAATTGCACACTGAATTATTATTTTTTTCTTATTTACTATGAACCGAATATAAATTTGAGTATAAACGATAATACCATAAAATAAAACAACATTTTCAAAATACTATTTAAAATATTTTAATTAGATTCATTATAATGCATTTCAATTAATTTTAAATAAGTCAGGCGTTTGAATCTTTTGCTAATAGTTAAAAAAATAATGGAATTTTGAAGACTTTAGACTATCGAACAGAAACTCTTGTCAACTGGCTTAACATGTAACAAATTATAATGTATTAAAAGATTGATATTTTTGGAAGCTATTTATATTCAATACTTTTATTAGTTTATATTAAAACATTTTCTAAATAAAATTAGGTACATTTTTAGTTAAAGCTAGTTTAATAAAAAATCAAACAATCAAAATAAGTCATCAAGATGAGTTAAGCGATAGGCCCCGCCACGCCAGACTTCCGCATCATCCTTTGTTAATTAACCCCACACTAGAGACCATCGTGGATTAACTTGGCTTTAGAAACGCCTCTCCATCGACACTATTCGTCGAAATGCCTCGAGTCTGCTGTCGGCGGTTTTCCAATGCCGCATGACATAAGATGAAAATTACTGATATTTGCATATTGGTATACAGTTAATTTAAAGAAATAAATAGTTTGATGTATATGGCTAAACATAATTTAATGACCAAACATCATTTCATTATTTAAATTTAACTTTGAAATGTGTCATATAACATGCAACCGCCGGAAACGGAAGTAGTTAAAACAGTGTAATGTTATTTTTACTGTGAACTGAAAATAAATATATTTTATCTGTAGAAGTATGATACTTCAGCACTTCGCACCTGAGCTGTTTTACATTTAATTCCAGCTACCATACCGGTAAATGGATCCTAACCTCTAATTCTCATGTGACATTACAGTCACACGTGGTTACCAGTCTTCGAGTATTTGGTTTGCAAATCAGATACCAACAAGAAACTTAAGATTTAATATCCCAGAGGAATTGATGTTCAAATAAAATTAAAACAAATCTCAGTTTCTACTTATATTGTAATAGTTATTTCATAGCAAACATATAGTTTTTGCAAAAGTAGTAAACATTTAACTATAAAAGATGTACACTTTAGCTAAGAAATATTGGATTCTATATACCAGATATATAATATCCAGAATATTGGTAAATTCGAAATAAAGTTTAATAAGAAATGGATTAGAACAAAAGTTATCTTCAATCGGCAGATTATCTTATATCTGATGTTGAATGACTACATTGAAGAACTTCAGTGATAAGTGGGATAGATAGATAGAGAAAGAGAGAGAGACATTCTGATACGTCTTTTACCTGCTTCATGCAAGAAAGAAATATTTTTGCACGCTAGTAAACACGTAGCAGTGGTTGTAAGATAAGTTATTTCTAATTCGTGTGAATTAAACATAAACGGTTCTGTTTTAGCTTACTTGCCTTAAAGATAATTTCATACAACTATATATATATGAAGAGTTCAAATGTAAAACGCGATAAACGCCATTTTCAAAATCACGAAACTGTTCCAAGAAATTGTTGCACTAAAACACTCGACGACACCCCAAAATTATATTTTACATAATATAATATAAAAATAATTTCTTTTCGATTTAAATTAAAATCAGCTTTCATTTGAAGTCTAGATTTAATATATTCGTGTTTTTATTGTTTAAGGTCTCAATTAAAACGAATTGAATTAACCGCGTTTTGCGTTCGAACTCTTCATATGTATGTATAGTTGCATGAAAATAAATCTAAGACAAGTATATACATACATATATGCATCTTCTAAATGAATAAAGGCGAAATGTATTTTTCATTTATCCGAACTATAGCAACATCAAAACACTTTAGCTCTACGTAATTCAATTATACACAAAAGTATTTTCACATACCGTGTGTATATGTATGTATATATATATATATACTAACAGAAAACCCGACTAAACACTCTCAATGCTATTAATTATTTGCATATGTAATTTTTAAACATTGTCTAATAAATCTATATTCAGTACTATTCACTTATAATTTTATTCTGCTATTTAATTATATATACGAAAATCTTTTCTCGATATTACTTTCTTAATTATTATCAGTAGTAATACTATTTTAAGCGATTTAATGAATTAAGTTTAAAATTAAAAATCATAACTTCCTTTTCATTATTCTTTTTTTGGTTATGTTTTCGCACGCGTATATTTACACATAGCAATAACCTCGATAACTTTCGAATAATTACTTATTAAAAATAAAATTTGCATTAAACGCAATACTTACCGAAGAGTTTCTGTGAATAATTAAATACATACGTTTATTATTTAAAAAAATATTTTTGTTGTTATTGTTGTTGTTGCTGTTCTAATTTACTTCCTCTCACGAGATAAGACTAAGACACTCTCAACTGGAACAAAATATTCAATGAAGAATAACTTACATTCACTGAATGACGACATACAATCTCAGTGTAGATTCAGACAGATACTACATTTTGCGCCAAGGAGTCAATATGTGTGTAGTGATGATTATGATGATAAGGATGATAACTGTAACATTTGTCATAGAAAAGTAAAACAACTTCTAATCTTTCTAAATTACTAATAAAATAGATTATTTTTCTCTAATATTCATTAAGACTTTTTTCTGTCTTCTTCTAAATGAATAAATGCGATAGTTTTTCCAACTACTCTTACTATATTAACATCTAAACTCACTAGGTTTATTTCAGTCTAATAATTCAAGAATCGTACATGTAAGAATCTAAATATATTTCAAACAAACCTCGATATTGCTCATTTGTATATTTATTTATTTTTCAGTTTCTAATGAATTAATATTTTCTAATATTCATTCCTAATTTGTATTGCTAAATTGTGTTCAATACAATCAATCGCTTAATATATAGTATTGTTATTTTAATTATCAATAAAATTATTTAATGAAATTTAATTACAAAAATGAATAGAGTTTTAAAAACTTTTAGAATTTCATTTTCAAATGAGATCAATTACATGAAACTTCCGTCAAATGTCGCTTAGATGTGGAGAACAGATAATACAGTCCTCCCATGAATTACCCCCTCTGTAAGAGCTTGAAATAATTTCCTGAGAAATTATCAATATACATATTCTGAAATTAAAACTTTCTGTTTAAATTGTAAGTTTTTGGCATTTAAAGTTTTCTTTCACTTCTTAACAAATACTGTTATAAACATCCCCTCACCAATTAATAACTAATTATAAAAGAAACAGCGGCGCTGACTTTTCTTATTTGAAGGTTATTCCTGTTTCACTCACGTATACTATTAAGAGTGAAATAGGTTTCGGAATTACCTATAAACAACTTATATTCTTTTAAACTTAAACCATGGTTTAGTAAAAACGACAACAACTTAGGGGTTTTAATGTTTTATTTGTAATGCTAAATTTCACTGTACACGTCAAACAGCAAAATAAAAATTAATTCCGAAAAATATAGTCGCCATCTAAAGAAGTCGAGAAAAAAGGCTAGCCAAGGAGGAATTTTAATTCAAGTTTATATACATGTTTTTTGTTTACTAGAAAATTATGAAAGGAATTTATCGTTCTTCGTTTGTAATCATAATTCTATTTGTTTTAATAAAGATAGCGACTATATTTTTTAGCCCAATTTTTATTTCGGTGTTTCACGTGTATAACGTAACTTTACAATTGTTTTTAATGTCATCTAAATGAATAATATGCGAATGATTTCTCCATCTTACCTAATTATATTAACATTAAAACAGTTTATGCTTATTGAATTCTGTGTAGTATATTTTCATTCGTCATAATATATTTCTTCCAGGCATCACCTCCTCTTTTTTGGTGGAGGATGGCATTATAGTATACGTTCGTTCCTCACGATACCTTCTCCCAGGATTACCTTCTCCTTTTCTGTGTGTGTGAGGGGGCATAGTACTATTTATTCTGTTGTCATGATATCATCCTCCCTAGATCTAGACTTTTTTTGGGAGGGGGGATAGGCGTTCGTTCGTCATGATATCATCTTCTCAGACATTACCTATTTCCTGGGGTCACTGCATGTAGTTCGTTAATCATAATATCATACTCTAAGTGTTTTAATTTACAAAAGCTTTATAAATTATTAAAAAAATAGATTCATATTTTTTTAAAATTGTCATTAAGTTTTTATTTTATTTTTCTGTCTTTAATAAGAAAAGTTATTCGTTGGTTTGATAGAGGCTAAGGGAGTAAACCCCAATAGAAAATCTGGAGTTTAGCAGGCAGACACACGCTGTTTGCCTATTGGCTAAGATCAAAGTGTAGTATCTGTTCCGATGGATACTGCACGCTTGTCCTGTGCAGTTCTAGGAGGTCCACCCTCCCAGGCTTTGCCTCCCCTCTTTGGGGAGGAGTAAGTTAATTGCTTACTGCTTAAGGCGCCCCTACCGGGGAATGCCGACGGGCTGCCCAGGCAATTTTTGATGGTCAGAGTGCTCACCTCTCAGGCGCTGGCTTTTCAACCCCCACTTTCCGACCCGATCTTGGGTCACATCTTACTTGTGGGAGTAGGATAAAACTGGCCTTGTGCCTAACTCCTGGAGAGGGGTAAATAATACACGCTGTACTCAGCTCTTCACTGACAGCCACTGCAGTCAACCTGGTGCGGGACGTTCTGGTACTTCATTTTCTCTCGGCAACATCAGCAACACCGAGAGGCGGATTCTGACGATTGGGCAACTCAGTCTCTCCATAGATCTGCCTTGGCCAGCGCGCTACGGAGATAAATCTTCAGCTATTTATCTGTATAAGACCAAACCGGATGGTGACAGTTACCGGTTATAAGTCTACAGCTGAATTAGCATACAGCTGGGTGCCAGGGGTCGATGCCGACTGTGAAAGAGGTTATTTAACCTCATTGGACAGCTACCGCCCGCCATAAATCTGATCAACCCTCAGCCAGTAAGGTGATATCCCGCCACTGGCCACCTGTCATACGGGTTGCGTAAGGCATAGGATCATTCCAACAACTGGTCAACAATCATTGCACCAAACAAAAACAAAAGAAGTACAAAAGAAACCAGCACTTAGGCTACGGTGCTGGAATGTTCGTACTATGACGACTGGCCTATCTACTGGCATACTCAACATCTGCGATGCCCGAAAAACTGCCATCTTAACGAGCTATTAAGACTAAAAGTAGACATTGCTGCACTACGAGAAACTCTCTTAGCAGACTCCGGATGCCTAAATAAATCAGAATATACCTTCTTCTGGAAAAGGAAGAAGGAAGAGGAAGTCCGTGAACACAGTGTTGGTTTCGCAGTCAGAAACTCACTGCTTCAAAATGTAAAACTCTGTGATTCAACCACTAAACAACACAAAGGAGCAGTTCTACACCCAGCTGGATGGCACCATCAAAGTATTTCCACAGAATGAAGACCTGATCATACTTAATGCATGGCCAAGCTTCTTTGGCCACTTTGGAGTGGGTAAATGCAATTATAATGGTAAGCGGCTATTATAACTCTGTGCCTACCATGACCTCTCCATTACCAACACATTATTTGGTACCAGACCGCATCACAGAGTGTTTGGATACATCTCAGGTCAGGGCGCTGGCACTAGCCTGACTTCATCATTACTAGACGAAGGTAACTCAAACATTTCTTGATGTCTAGAGCCTACCACAGTGCCGATTGTGATACGGATCATTCCTTAGTAGGTTAAACCTCAACCCACAGATTTCTACCACACTAAACAGGAGGGTATTGCGCATGTTGACGTTAGCAAGACTCACACCCAGACCGCATGGCAGAATTCAGCGTGATGTTTTCCTCCACCTTCAAAGGAGATCACAGTCGACCAAAGATATTATACAACTGTTGATGGAGCAGCCGTTCTTAGCACTCCCTAAAAGTTTGGGCTCCTACACTACCAGTCGGAAATAGCCGCCAGACAAGCTGTCTTACCTTCACCGTTAGAGCAAAAGCGGCCCAGACTAGCCATGTGAGACTTTGTGACAAACATTTTCCCCAAGTTTCTAAGATAGAGAGAAAGAAAGACGACGTTCATTGTCCTAGTAAAAAAAACAAGGCAAATCACTGGGTGTCTCTGTGGTGTCAGTCCGCTAGTACCTCTTCACTTGGCTAATTGACAAAGAAGGAGTGTAATTTCGAGTCGATAGGCAGAGCCAATCTACTCCATAAGGCATTTTAGCAATTCGGGTATTTTGTATAGCAATTCGGGTATTTTGTTTAAGAATCTAGCTTTATGAAGGTTGTCGATCAGGACTAAGGAGGCCTCCCTCTCCTAATTGTTTGCTGCCAAGACGTCAGTAGTCAGTAGCATAGTTTTTATATCAGAGTTTACTCTCTCCTAGATCGATAACCTAACGAGGTCTACGGGCCCATCACACCGTGAGGGATAGTCCTGCACAGGTGGACTAGTCAGGTATTTCACATTCCCGCAGATATTAAGAAAGAAATGTTTGATATATATATATATATATATATATATATATATATATATATATATATATATAGAATAAGTTTACACGTTACCTCCCAGAGATAACAGAAAATTATTGAAGATGGGTTATTGTCTATTAAGTACGTATAAGACGGAGGTATGGCGGTGGTTAATCGCCTTTCATGTATATTATAGATTTTTTTCGACTCGTCTTCGCTTCATGGATTGGAAACCCGAAGAAAAATATCACAATTTACTTAAAGGAAATCTCGTTGAATCGCTGTCACTATTCTATCGTTCAGCATTTATATTTCATGAGTTTTCTTTTCAATATTCACCTTTTTTAGTTTTGTCGAATTTTGTTTGTCACTATGATAATGTACAGCCTAGAGTCCACATCGCTTGACCAAACATGGTAAAAATATCGGTCATCTTCTAATTTAAAATTGATTTAATTTAGGATATGAGGGACACGGAAAAAGTGAAACTCACAGTTGTGGCGATAATTTTTGTTCTGTGCATCGTAACGACCTACTTGGCCAATACAGTAAACCATGATATTTCGCATCTTATATGACATAGAATTGACCATAAAAGCGTCGGTCATGGTCGCAATTTTGATGTAATTTTAAGTGTCGATTTTGCCAAATGTTATATCTGGATCTGATCCTTTTCGGTAACAGTAACCACTAGGATCGGATAAATACTTTTTGAGTTTTCAAAGTTTCTCTGGCATAACTTCGGGAAAACGTCATACAATATGCAGCAGTAAGGCCCAGAAAAGACTTTGCCCAATCCTTATGTTGTCAGGCACAGGTATGTAGTCTTACGATTGACCTATGTTATTGTTTTCTTGCAATATTGAAATGTAGCTTAAACAAATAAATTGTGGACACCATTGTCCTTTTTTGTTTAAAGAGACGTCTGTCTGTTAAAAACAATAGCTTACACTGACTTAACTGTAAGATGAAAATATATTGCAGAAAATATATTGTATACAGATTGCAGACAAGAAAAATGGAAAACGTTAGCTAGTGTTTCAATTTTTATACTTCCGACATTGACGATTTATAACAGCTACACTTATCGTTTCCATTCGTCGACGTATCGTTTTTTGTTGTTGTTGTTGTTGTTGATGTCTATAGAGCCATTGTGTTTGTATGTAAACTCTCATCCGCTGAGATTGGGTGCTCTTCTGAATGTATATTTTTGTTTCAGATGATAAAAACTGCGGTGGGAAATACTAAAAGAGAGCGTTGGCGATCGACATGGCGTGACATCGAGAGATCATGACATTTGAGAGGAATGGGTTTTTAACGTTAAAAAATCTCTCAGAAAAAGTTTAGTTTCGGGTGAATGGAATTAATATATATATATATATATATATATGAATACATACTAACATTTATAAATAAAAATTACATTATATTTACCTACAGACGACGTCGTTTCGAACTTTTACTCTCATTAGTGCAGAGAAGTGATAATTTCAGATTGTCATAAGGCGCGAACACGGTTGAAAGAGCCACCCTTGTTTCCGCACGCTTTCACTCTATCCTCACGAGCATAGTAATATTTATGCCGATTAAAGCGTAAACATGAAGACAGACTAGAGAAGTCAACAAACTTACTCGGAGCCTTTCTTTGTAGCTTAATCAAAAGTCTATTTTTGAATACATTCTTACAGTGTCCAACTTTAATTTTCTTTAAAGTGGCTTCATAATTATATTTGTATATATATATATGAGAAAGGAAGGATGAGGGTAATCCGACGTAATGGGAAATGGAAAAGGATAAAAAAAGATGTTTTTTTATGTATTCATCAACGTTTCGTCTTTATTTGTAAGACTTCCTCAGGATTATAATTTTAAGAAAAATGTCATGCAAGTACATGAAAATATTGGGTTGACATGATCGGTTGATGAGAAGAGAATAATAGCCATCATGTCAACCCAATATTTCCATGTACTTGCATGACATTTTACTTAAAATTATCATCCTGAGGAAGTCTTACAAATAAATACGAAACGTTGATGAATACATAAAACAACATCTTTTGGTTTTTCCTTTTTCATTTCCCATTACGTCGGATGACCCTCATCCTTTCTTTTCTCATCTTGTCGAAATGGAAAACAAAACCCTCCAGCAGAAGCTACGAAAATATAAAAACACACTATTCGCAGCCAACTCCCACAACAACAGGAGAACTTTTCTGCTGAGATGCATCGAAGAAAAGGTCATACCCGCAAGTACTTTAACATTTTTTAAACACTCGCACCATATTTTTCCTGACGGCATCAAACATATCTAATATCAACTGCAAACCTACTGAAACACAAAAGCTCATACCTGTTCTACGAGGCCAGAACATTGGCCATCAACCTAAAAAATAACAACACAATAATGCCCAACAGAATCACTAACATCACGAAATCTATCAAAGATTCAATGCACAACATACAAAGAAATTAAAAAACAAACTCACCAAACTAATCGTAGACATCAAATGGAAAACTTTAAGACGCCCGGAACTTATAAAAGAACCTCACCACTTATAAACTTTCAGACATAGAAACTGAAGCTCTCAGTTTCGGCTTGAAATTCGCTACCGAAAGACACTCTAACACCACCACCAACACAGTTCTAAACAATTATAGACATACTGACACAGACTTCACTAAAGGCTTAATTCAAGGAATAATCTCAACCACAGCCACTCTACCTAATGACCCCGTTTTTTACCTAAAAGATACATAGCCACTCTTAAACACCTAGCTAACAATAATAACATAATCATATCACCATCAGATAAAGGAGGGGCATAGTAATCATGGACAAAAACTCATATCTTAAAAAAATATCTATTCTATTATCCGACGAAAACACATACACTAAAACTGACCAAAAAACTATAAACAAAAACATAGAACATTTCAACAAATCTTTCAAACACCTAATCAAGAACAACAAAAAATGGGCATCATATATTGAGTATCACCCCATCATTCCTACACTATACTGGCTCCCCAAAACCCACAAACCGGACATCCTCATGTGCCCCATTGTATCAAACATAGGTAGTACCACACACAAAATCGCACAGGCCATAGCTTACATTCTCATCGCGGTTTATTAGCCTACCTCCTATTAGAATTCTTAGAATCCGACCCTTTCAAATTTAAACTACCCCCTAACATCAAATACTTTAGATATATTGATGATATTTTTTATTTTCCTCTCCTTAGATATACAAATCAATAACCTCAAAGACAAACTCAACACAGTAGAACCCTCCATAAAATTCACACATGAGACTGAAATAGACAGCTCGATACCATTCCTAGACACTCTTATAATAAAGTCCAACAACAAACTAGCATTCAAGGTACACCGCAAAAACACTCACAAAAATGACTACACACACTTCTACTCTCACCACAATAGCAAAATAAGAACAGGTATAATTATAAGCTTCTTCCTACGCACTCTTAGAATCTGCAGTCCTCAATACACAGATGAAGAAATACAACACATCATTAATTCCTTAAAAACAATGCAATACCCCACACATTTCATATTAAATGCCAAGAAGAAAGCCTTTCAAATATTCTCCAAAAACAACACACAAAAAATCAAACACCAAACTCTTCTCTCGTAGACAGACCCCTTCTTTACCCACGCATTTCAATAACACATCCATATACAACACACTTAACAAACTAGGCATTCCAACAGTACACACCACATCACAAACGATAAAACAAACTTTAAACACATCAAGACATTTCCAAAAAAAATCCACATATCATGCCGGCTTATATACTGTCCCATGCAACAACTGCCATCAAATTTACGTGGGAGAAACACAACGTGAATTGAAAAAAAGATTGAGCGAACACAAAAGGGACATAAAAAACAATAACTCTCTCAGTGCACTTTTCTCCCATGCATTAGAGCACGATCATACTTTCAAATTTGAACAGGCTAAAATCTCCAAATACATTCACAACAAAGCTCGCTGAAGACTACTAGAAACCGCAGTAATCACAGCCTCCAACACAATCAGACAACGAAATGGCTTCTATAATCTATCCCCGTTAATAAGCGAAATTATCCTGACCGAACAAAAACTGAACCTAGGTCATGGCTAATCTCTCTTTCTCTTCGCTCTCCATTGTACTTACATACAAGTCCCCGCACGCACCCCACATACATTCCTGCTATAGCCAGCTGTTCAAATACTCCTACTCGCCAAAAAATTCACACCTAACCACAACAACATCTCCCCTCTCCCCCTTCCCCCTCACCCATTTCACCCTTTCGACGCCTTCTTTCACACCCTTACCAACCGACCCCACCCACTTTCAAAGCACCTTCGTTTCGTCAAATCTTTTCTAAAGCCATGACACTACCTACACACCAAAAACACAGAGCCTCCCCCTCCCCTCCTCTTTCCCCACCCTCCATTTTTAAATCACAATCATCCAGTCAGTAACTCCCACCTCTCCACTTTTTCACTCATAGCCACCACATTTATCTTCATTCACTGCCACTTACTTCTCTCAGCCCGGACTTCGGTCCTGCGCTCCCAGTAGTGGCTATTACTCTCTTCTCATTAACCCATCATGTCAACCCAATATTTCCATGTACTTGCATGACATTTTTCTTAAAACTATCATCCTGAGGTAGTCTTACACATAAAGACGAAACGTTCATATATATATACACATCTTTTGGGGTTTCCTTTTTCATTCTCCATATATATATATAATGTATATATAATATATATATAATATATATAATATATATATATATATATATATAATATATATATAATATATATATATATTATATATATATAATATATATATATGTATAATATATATATATATTATATAAAATATTTGTTATTGTTTATATTTTTATCTATGGTCGTATACGTTTCGTCTCTTTTCGATCAAGACTCATCGGCATAGAAGTACGACTATTCACCACCGGTCACACGATTCGAAACCCTGGACTACAAGTATTTTTTCAACCTACAGTCCAACGTCGCTAACCGCTAGGCCAGTTCTGAACAGCTTATAAACAATGATAATTTTAACACAATAACGGCGGCGATGTATATATATATATATAATATATATATATATATATATTAGTTATTATTCGGTACAGAAAATAAGTACAACATCAGTACCATTGGTTTCAAACTAAGAAGGTGTTAACCTCCCGGCTATCTTCAGCATTGTTGTCACTTGGTAGAGATATATTTAAATAATTAATATTTATTTATAAAAATATTATTGTTTATCAGCCCCCTCCTACAAAGGCTGGGCACTTTCGAGTAGCTTTAATAACAAGCAGTACAAATAGCTATATGCACGATCCGAACGCCGTTTCGTAGATCACTCTAACTGCCTGGTAAATAGCCGGCGATTTCGCTATTTACAGTTAAGGCTCCTCTTTATTTACTAACTAATTGGCTATTGCCGATGGATAAGATCCCCGACTACGAATCAGTGGCGATTTGTGATCGGGGTTCGCGCCTACCGACCGTTGAGAATTAGTTCCTAGACTGAAGATAGCGTTAGCATGAAACATCGATGCCTCTAGGTATTTAAATAATTAATATTTATTTATAAAAATATTATTGTTTATCAGCCCCCTCCCACAAAGGCTGGGCACTTTCGAGTAGCTTTAATTACAAGCAGTACAAATAGCTATAAGCACGATCCGAACGCCGTTTCGTAGATCACTCTAACTGCCTGGTAAATATCCGCCGATTTCGCTATTTACAGTTAAAGTTTGCGTTAGCATGAAACATCGATGTCTCTAGGTATTTAAATAATTAATATTTATTTATAAAAATATTATTGTTTATATATATATATATATATATATATATATATATATATATATATATATATATATATATAATTATTTCCCGTCTTTGCTTATGCCGTATGCCTTATTTTTATTCACTCATTATTGTTCCTCCGAAATTCCTCCGAAATACTATCAAAGTATCTCTAGGTAACACACTTTTTTTTTGTCAGATATATATCGTTGTGTGAGACCAACAACACACACAATTAGTCTTTTTATAGACATATCCATGTTCTCACATGTGCACTCATCATTTCTATAATACAGTATGGAGCTCGTTTTGAAAAATGAAAGAATACCTGTAACTCTTGTTTTTCTAATGTTGTCCTTTAGTCCTCACATTTAATGAGCGACGTTTCTGCAAAGGGATAAGAATGGCTGTTTTCAATGTCGGAATCTATTCGTCTAACACTTATCGTTGGCTAGTTTTTGACCGTGAAGTAGTATTTTTTCAGCTTCTTACATCAAGTGGCTAAATGCCTTGTCCCGAGCAATTTTCATAAAAAAATCGTCTTAGAACATATTCTCCTACCGCTTAGGGATCGATTCTCTAAGTTTTTGCTACACGCTTTACATGTAGAATGTTTGTATGTTAAAGTAGCGTTTTATGTTAGGGAAGTCCACCCGTGAAATCCGGATACCAGTTTTGGTGGACACTTAATTCTTAAGGTGAACACTAATCGCTAAAGTAATTTTGCTATCCAAAACTTTGTGTTTGTTTTTTTGTTGTTGGCTAACAATTTGTGTAAAGGTATGACAACTCTAGCTGAACGTATTCTTCTGGAGTTTTGTCTCGCTGCGGATATTTTACCCTATTTCTCTAAAGAATTCATCATTTTTAATACAGTACTTCTTGATAAATAACACATTTTGGTACCTTACCTAACCCTAACCCTACCACTGAGCATAATTTCATTCGTACATTTAAATTTAAGATATTCTCCTACCGCTTTAGGGATCGATTCTCTAAGTTTTGGCTACACGCTTAACGTGTAGAATGTTTGTATTTGAAAGTAGCGTTTTATGTCAGGGAAGTCCACCCGTGAAATCCGGATACCAGTTTTGGTGGACACTAAATTCTTAAGAAACTCCAGAAGAATACGTTCAGCTAGAGTTGTCATACCTTTACACAAATTGTTAGCCAAAAACAAAAAAACAAACACAAAGTTTTGGATAGCAAAATTACTTTAGCGATTAGTGTTCACCTTAAGAATTTTGGTACCTTACCTAACCCTAACCCTAACCCTGATCATAATTTCATTCGTACATTTAAATTTAAGATATTTTTTTAAATATTATTTAAAAAAACTTAAACATATATAAAACTCTAAAAGAAGGCATCTTCTAAACATGCGTGCATTTAATCTAAGCGTGACAGTCCAACAAACGTGCCAAGTCAATGAAAGTGCCATTTCGAAGTTTCTCATTTCAGTTCTATTTCAAAATTGAACGTGACAGACCAAAGGGAATTATATTTCTAATATCAAGCCAATGAATGTGTTATATAAAAGCTTAAAATGGCAGACACAAGACAATTCCGTTTCTAATGTTAAGCGTGACAGACCAATTAACGCGATATATCAAAGTTCAGCGTAACAGACAATCGAGAATTCGATTTCAAAATTTCGATTTCAAAATTAAACGTGATAGTCCAAATATAATTATATTTCAATGTTACGCTAAACACCCTACAGGCAATTCTATTTCAAAATTAAGCTTTAAAGGCCAGATATAATTCAAGTTCAATGTCAAGCGTAACAGACTATCGACAATTCTATTTCAAAGTTAAGTAGGATTAACCACAAGTAATTTTATGTCAAACATAAGCTTAACTAACCAATGAAAGTGTTATTTCAAAATTAAGCGTGACAGAATAAAATAAGTTATATTTCATAATTAAGCGTGACAGACAACATAAAATGATGTTACAAAGTCAAGCATAACAAATGATTGAAAGCCATATTTCAACGTTAAGCGTAACAGATAACAGAAAATTCTGTTTTTTATTTAAGCATTACAAACCATTGAAAATCATATTTCAAAGTTAAGCGTGACAGATAACAGAAAATTATATTTAAAAATCAAGCAAAATAAACCATTGAAAGTCATATGTCAAAGTTAAGCGTGACAGACAACAGAAAATTATATTTAAAAATCAAGCAAAATAAACCATTGAAAGTCATATTTCAAAGTTAAGCGTGACAGATAACAGAAAATCTTGTTTCAAAGTCAAGTAAAATCAACCATTGAAAATCATATGTCAAAGTTAAGCGTGACAGATAACAGAAAATTCTGTTTCAAAGTCAAGTAAAATAAACCATTGAAAATCATATGTCAAAGTCAAGTGTGACAGATAACAGAAAATCCTGTTTCAAAGTCAAGTAAAATAAACCATTGAAAATCATATGTCAAAGTTAAGCGTGACAGACAACAGAAAATTCTGTTTTAAGTCAAGGATTACAAACCATTAAAAGCCATATTTCAACGTTAAGCGTGACAGACAACAGAAAATTCTATTTTAAAGTCAAGCATAACAAATCATTGAAAGCCATATTTCAAAGTTCATCGTTACACAACAAAGCAATCCTATTTCAAAGTTTTTCCCTAAAGTGCTTAAACGTCCTTTAAATAAAATTACCCTTTCAATATATGTGTTTAAATGGTACGTTTTGGGAAAATAAACCATTGAAAGTCATATGTCAAAGTTAAGCGTGACAGACAACAGAAAATTCTGTTTCAAAGTCAAGGATTAGAAACCATTAAAAGCCATATTTCAACGTTAAAAATTACAGATAACAGTACATTCTGTTTCAAAGTCAAGCATAGCAAACCATTGAAAACCATAATTCAAAGCTCATCGTTACACAACAAATGCAATCATATTTCAAAATATCCCCATAAGTGCTTAGATGTATCCTTAATAAAATTCACCATTTCAATATATGTGTTTAAATGCTACTTTTTGGGAAAATAAACCCTGCCAGAGAAACCGACTGCCGTCCTGACTGACCGCCAGATGCCATTTAACATAAAAACATAAATAAATTAACATAAAATAATACGATAATTCGAAGTGTTTTCTGTTATTTAATTAAAAAATCTTTTTTTATTAAACATATAACCTACGCGTAGGACACTAATGAACAAGCTATTAACAAGTTAAGCTTGACAGACTAAAATACACTTTTATTTAAAAGATGAACGTTACAGGCCACGTATAATAGGATTTGGACATAAGCTTGACAGACCAATGAAAGTACTATTTAAAGGTTAAACACAGATGACGAATAACAATTCTATTTCAACGTTAAGCATGGCAGACTAAAAAAGAATTATTTATTTATAAGTCAAGCATGTCAGACTAAAGTCAATTAAATTCTACAGATTTCCCTTAAAGTTTTTGGACGTATCTAAAAATAACTTGCGTATTTTTAATATACGCGCCTAAAACCGAAAATGCAATTTTATTGATTTTATCAATTTTTATCAATTGATGTCAGCTTAAAGCTAACATCTAACAGATTAACCGATTTATGACAGACTGACGGACATATCTTTTCATTGGGCAAAACTAAAATTAAATGATGCACTTGTCTGAATTAATTTTGGTGATTGAATTTCGAAGATTTTTCTTTGATAGGTATTGCCTAAACTGAGAAATATCTACGTGACCCGGTAGCATTTCTAACAAACGACGGAATGAATAGTCTGAGTGATTTGTGAGACAGGGGTATGATAAAACGCAATAAATATATTATACACGGCAACAGAAAACCGCTATCCAGTGAGCGCACCAGAATTCCCCCAAGTCAAGATTTTATAACCTTCTGTCTAGACAAGTGCCTTCATAATATACAGTTTTATTACTGATTTATTGCAAAAGATCACCAAAGGAAAAGTCACCAGATATGGAATCTGTAGATGGAAAAGTACATTAAAATAAAGACGGTCATAATAATGTATCGGATATGTAATAAAAACTAACGAAATCACATTAAGCGCTATTCATTGTAGAGATGTTACCTAAAGATTTATTCTCCGTTATTTTGTTAAGAAATAAATTATATATATATATATATATATATATTTATATATATATATACGTGTGTGTATATATATGTAGATATATGTATATATATAATACATATGTATATATAATATGTATATATATAATATATGTATATATATATATATGATATATATGTACATATATTATATATGCATATATATATATAATATATATGTACATATATTATATATGTATATATATATATATATATATGCATACATTTATATATGTATATATATATACATACATGTATATACCTGTATATATATATATACACATACATACATATATTCATATATATATATGTATATATATATATATATATATATATATATATATATATATATACATATATATATATATATATATATATATATATATTAGAAAAAGAATACACGTCCCTGAACAAGTAAAATCAATTAACCGAATATTTATGAAGTGATGTATAATACGTATTGTTAAATTCAACCAAATCGGAGGTTTCTGAATATTAACCGTCTTTTTACACAAATAATCGGGCATAAGTTTAGGAGTTAATCATGTACATACACATATATTTAAAAATGTTGAAGTGTTGACCGACCGATATGCGTAATACTTCTTTTTCTATTTAAAAAAAAGGTACTTGTTTAGATATTGACCCTAATTTCCGTGACTGCCCGGCAGTAGCAAGCCGACAGCTAACGGAAGCGTCCGAGACCTGCCGAAATCGAAAATGAGGCTGGCAGACGATATTGATTTGAAGGAGAGACGTTTGGCACTTGTAGAAAATGAATTTTGAAGTGTTGTGTCGTACAATTGCCTCTCCGGAGCAGTGCATTAACTTTTGGCAAAAGATATGCGATGTATGCGATGCGGCGGCGGTTCCTGCGGGTGGTGTGCAGCGAACACCTAGCCCGAAACCCTGCTCCGCCTCCTTCCACATCCTCGGCGACGACCCCATCCTCCTCTTCTGCCTGTATTTCGCTAAGCCCCCCCCCCCCTCAAAAAACGAAAAACAAGCCCTTACCCCTCCAGGAAAAGAATGTAATGAAGGAAACAAATGCCTAATGCAAAAAAAAAAGAAAAAAAAACCTCCAAAAAAAGCTAAAATAATGAAAAAAAAAACAATGCGTAATTGCAACAAAAAAAAAATGGTTTACAAAAGTTACAAAAAAAAAAAACAGTTTCTATTATTTTCGCGTTTTAAAGTTAAAAAAAAACAGTTTATTTCAGTTAAAAAAAAAATGGCTTAAAAAGTTAGCGTTTCTAAAAAAAGTCTTACAAAAATGGTTAAAAAATAACAATAAAAAAAAGTTTATTTATTTCAGCTATGGGTTTGTTCATTTATTTCATTTTTTGTATAAAAAATATATGCATTTCTTTTTCGTATATTCATCGTCTTACATTGTTGTCGTCTGCCGACTTGCCTCGGACGCTTCCGTTAGCAGTCGGCTTGCTGCTGCCGGGCAGTCACGGAAATTAGAGTCAATATCTAAACAAATACCCAAAAAAAACAACAAACGAGTATTAACCGACCGACGTGCTTGATACTTCTCTCTATTTAAAAAGGAAAGAGTATTTAGCGACCGACATGCTGAATACTTCTTCCTTCTATTTAAAAAAGAAGGAAGTATAAACCGACCGACATGCTTAATACTTCTGTTTTCTAGTTAAAAATGAAGAAATATTAACCGACCAACATGCTTAATACTTATTCATTCTATTTAAAAATAAAAAAGTTTTTACTGACCGACATACTTTATACTTCTTTCTTTTATTTAAAATAAAATGAGTATTAACCGGCCTACATGCATAAATGAAGACACTAGTCTGAAATACTAATATGTCAGTCAGTTTGTCACACATAATTGTGAAATAGCATTTTATTTCGTTCACAAGTAAATTGACTAGACGCATCATCTTATTCTGTTTCCCCGGCAAAAATTTGACCTTTCATTGAAACATGAAAGCATTTCCATCTTTAAAAAAATTGCCTATGTTCTTAGAAATGAAAATGCCATATAATATCAATGAAACATCCAAGTTTTATTCAGTCGTTCTTCCCCACGCTGTTTGTGTATTCCTTGCATCTTCCAATGCTAATAACGTTTAAACACTCACTTTCTTATTCATGTTTTTTTTTTAAATTTACTTCTGGTGCAACCAGATCAGGCTGTCTAAAGATATCGGCTTTCTGACCCAAAAATACACCAAACATTGATGTTTTAGTGTTTTTTGTTCTGTTTGTAAAACTCGATCATTTTTTGCAACCCCCCCAAAAAACAATTTCCCGCTCCCCCTTTTCATTCTCCTTCTGCACCTACTCTCTCTTCCTTACCCACTTCACTCAAACAAAATACCATGAATAAATGCTTGAACATATAAAGAACTTGAAGCATAAAAACTTTCACTAAAATGACCGGATTCGGCATTAAATAACCCGAGGAGGGTTGATATGCCGTAAAATAAAACAACCCAACCAAACACCATCAATAAATATTTGAAGATTTAAAGAACTTGAAGCATCAAATCGTTTACCAAAAATGACCGGATTGGGCATTAAATAACCTGAAAAGGATTGATATGCCGTAAAACAACCAACACCAAACACCATCAATAAATACTTAAACATATGAACGAATTGAAGCATAAAAACGTTCACCAAAATGATTGGATTCGACATTAAATAACCAGAAAAGGGTTGACATGCCGTAAAACGAAACAAACAAACCAAACCAATTTAGCTTATTTACGCCAGCATAGTTTAGTGTCTTGTATATAAATCTACGTTTTATATTTACGCCTATACATTGATTGTAATTGTTATTTTAGTATTGAGAGGTCATGTAGAAAAATATCGTTAGTTGGGACATCCGTAACTATAAATGTGTGATATTGAAAAAATCTCATATGTATATAAATAGATAATTTATTTAAAAACTAACACGGAAGTCTTTAAAAATGGAATACGACATTCAACTAAAAAGAATTATGACTTAGATTTCATTGTTTCGTGTGTGCACATAAAGAATACATGATTTTGAATCAGGATTCAAGGGATATTATATCTTTAATTGCTTTTTATTGAAATTAAAAAGATAATATGTTCTACTGTTATAGTTAAAATTTGTGGCAATTTGCGGTACTTAACCGGGAGTTTTGGATCACTTCAAACAACAGTGGAAATAAAATACATTCAAAAAATGAATGACGCCTGAACATGATAAATAACCAAGAACTACTCGATTTAGTTCCTACCAAAATCAGACCGGCGGTGTGTAGGCCATTTTTGTGGATGAATTGTTCTCTGAAGGACTGAGGTATTGTCCTGTACAGTTCTAGGAAATACACCTCCCCAGGTTTAACCTTATCGCCCTTTGAAGAGGAGTTAGTTTATTGCCAATCGCCTGAGGCGCCCGTACCAGGGAATGACGGCGATGCTGTCTAGGCAATTTTTGTTCGGTCAAAGTGCTCTTCCTCGAGAGCACTCGCTTCAAATCCTACTTTCCTGACCTTGTGTCACATCTTCTCACCGTGTGAAGGAAATACATACGACTCGGTTTGAGGTGTCGTCACTGTGACAAAAAATGACCCGTTTTTTTTATTATATTGTCACCTGTGACGAAATATCCATTCTCTATAATAAGAAAAACTCATAGGTTTAACAAACGATATTCTCCGTCTCAATTAATCTATATTTATTAAAATATACATTAATTCAGAATGGGCGCATTGAATAAAATTTCGAAAATAAATGGTAAACATGTCCAATATATTCCTTCTCGACTGACTTATTTATTTTATATTGTTCTTCACTGCATTCACGAAGTGAACGTTTGTAAAATCGATATAGAAATTGAGATTGATTTATTTGCTAAAATAACAAAACATAAAGGAGTAGACATTTTAGAAATCTGCGATGATTTGTTTGTTTTCTAAATCACACAATTATTGATTACATCAAGGTTATACCATTTATTTTAAGGGGACATAACTCTTTAAGTACACATATGTCTCAACGAATGTATTTTCAAGATACAGACACTTTCGAGAAAGAAAGGAGGAAGCACATTTACAGATAATGTGAGTCAACACTATTTGACATCAATCGATTACTTGCTAAGTTTGGATGATGAATGAATGGTACTTTTACAATCAATACTTCATTAACTTTTATAACATTTCAATTATAATTATTACATAAAAATATAAGTAAACACACAGAAACAAGTATTACCGTGAAATATATTTTTGTTTCCAGAATTAAAGCAACGGTAAATATATTAACAGCTAATATAAATTGGAACGAATACATAGTAGACATTGCCAAGGCTGCTGCAAAGAAAGTGGGCTTCCTCTACCGTGCTGGAAAACCTCTTACATTTGACATTATCCTATATCTCTACAAAACCACCATTCGCCCATGCATGAAGTATTGTTGCCACATCTGAGCTGGTGCCCCATCTATTAGTCTCTCCCTCTTAGACAAGATATCAAAATTAATCGCTACTCTAATAAGTTCCCCACTATCCAGCAAGCTCCAGCCCCTGTCCCATAGCTGCAATGTTGCATTCTTGTGCTTGTTTTACAAGTACTTCAATCGAACCAACCTGACAATCAGCTAAATCCCATCCGTTCACTGTGGAGGTTCCCAGATGCCCGAGAGCCTTCTACCCCAATAGCTTATTTCCTCAAAGCTGCCGACCTTTGGAATTCTCTCTCTGCTTCCTGTTTCCCAGACTGTACCGACATGCAGAAATTTAAAACAAATGTGAACAAGCATTGCGCAGCACAGCTCCCAACTTAGGATACCCCCCCCCCCGAACTGTCACCCTAATTCTCAGTACCCCCTTACGTCTACAGTCGCAACTTGCTTTGTTTGAGGTGAATTAAGTTAAAAATATTATCTATGAGCACTTCGAAGGGCAAAAAAAGTCAGTACGGATATTCAAAAGGCATAGTGAGTCATAGGTTATTAAAGTGTACTGAGATAGTCATGCGGAGTTTTCTTTTATAACCAACGCACGTCTATAAGCGTCTAGTGTCCAGTAAGTTTTACTAAATAAGAAAAGAAATTACAACCTGTTCTTGTGATACAATCAATGCGGAGTAAGTCACTGAGTGTTGTATTCTGGGTGACTCGGAAACAATGTGATCCGATAAATGTGATCCGACTTATTAAGGAGAGTAGAAAATGGACATTGGAGTTACCTTTGACATCCTAGTAACTCTCGTTTCCCTTATATTGTGCTTGAGTTCTCATATTGATGAGCGATATTTCTGACAAAAAGTGAGAATTGCTGTTTTCGGAGTAGGAATCTATCCAACTAACACCTATATTTGGTTAGTTTATAGCCTTGAGGTAGAAAGTTTATTTTTCTCTCTTTACATCAAGTGGATCCATGACTTGTCTGGAGCGATTTCCATAAAAAATATTTTACGGAAAAAAATAACACAAAATTTGGAATGGACATGATCAGCATGAATAAGTAAACAGTTTTTCTCAAGAAGCGACAAAAACATATTTTGAAACAAAAAATAATTAAAGCACGCAACCACAAAACAGAAGTTGCAATTAATTCAGCAATTAGAAAACATAGTAAAAATGGTACATTTATGATGGATTCATTCACAGAAATTGAATTGAATAATCTAAATGCAGAACATTCTCTTGTTCTGCGGAACATTCTCTTATTCTGCGGAACATTATCTCATTTTGCGGAACATTCTCTTATTCTGCGGAATATTCTCTTATTCTGCGGAACATTATCTCATTTTGCGGAACATTCTCTTATTCTGCGGAACATTATCTTATTCTGCGGAGTATTCTCTTATTCTGCGAAACATTCTCTTATTCTGCGGATCATTATCTTATTATACGGAGCATTCTCTTATTCTGTGGAACCTTCTCTTATTCTGCGGAACCTTCTCTTATTCTGCGGAACATTATCTTATTCTGCGGAGCATCCTCTTATTCTGCGGAACATTCTTTTATTCTGCGGAGCATTCTCTTATTCTGCGGAAATTCTCTTATTCTGCGAAACATTCTCTTATTCTGCGGAACATTCTGTTACATAAATTATTCTTGAAATTTCTAACCAATTCGACTTTCAATATTTACGCTGAAAGTTATTTCTGTTTTAAATTCGACTAAAGTTCCGACAATTGTAAATACATTTACATTTTTCTTTCTAAGTAAATAATTACTTTAAAATCCATACATTTTTGTTTATTAATATTAATAAATATAGTGCTTTTTAATGTTGGATAAGAATAACATATTTTACGAAACAAAATGAAATAAGGAGCCACATATGTACAAATTTACAAAAGAAATTCCCTATACTGTACAAGTACCCCCCCCGGGTCCCTATACTGTACAAGTACCCCCCGGTCCCTATACTGTACAAGTACCCCCCGGTCCCTATACTGTACAAGTACCCCCCCCGGGTCCCTATACTGTACAAGTACCCCCCGGGTCCCTATACTGTACAAGTACCCCCCCGGTCCCTATACTGTACAAGTACCCTCCCCGGGTCCCTATACTGTACAAGCACCACCCCGGGTCCTTATACTGTACAAGTACCACCCCGGGTCCCTATACTGTACAAGTACCCCCCCCGGGTCCCTATACTGTACAAGTACCCCCCCCGGGTCCCTATACTGTACAAGTACCTCCCCACCGGGTCCCTATACTGTACAAGTACCCCCCGGGTCCCTATACTGTACAAGTACCCCCCCGGGTCCCTATACTGTACAAGTACCCCCCGGTCCCTATACTGTACAAGTACCCCCCCGGGTCCCTATACTGTACAAGTACCCCCCGGGTCCCTATACTGTACAAGTACCCCCCCCGTCCCTATACTGTACAAGTACCCCCCCCCCCGGGTCCCTATACTGTACAAGCACCACCCCGGGTCCTTATACTGTACAAGTACCCCCCCCCGGGTCCCTATACTGTACAAGCACCCCCCCGGGTCCCTATACTGTACAAGTACCCCCCGGGGCCCTTTAATGTACAAGTACCCCCCCTCGGGTCCCTATACTGTACAAGTACCCCCCCGGGTCCCTATACTGTACAAGTACCCCCCCCGGGTCCCTATACTGTACAAGTACCCCCCGGTCCCTATACTGTACAAGTACCCCCCGGGTCCCTATACTGTACAAGTACCCCCCGGGGCCCTATAATGTACAAGTACCCCCCCTCGGGTCCCTATACTGTACAAGTACCCCCCCGGGTCCCTATACTGTACAAGTACCCCCCCCGGGTCCCTATACTGTACAAGTACCCCCCCGGGTCCCTATACTGTACAAGTACCCCCCCCCCCGGGTCCCTATACTGTACAAGTACCCCCCCGGTCCCTATACTGTACAAGTACCCCCCCGGTCCCTATACTGTACAAGTACCCCCCCCGGGTCCCTATACTGTACAAGTACCCCCCGGGGCCCTATACTGTACAAGTACCCCCCCGGTCCCTATACTGTACAAGTACCCCCCCGGGTCCCTATACTGTACAAGTACCCCCCCGGTCCCTATACTGTACAAGTACCCCCCCCGGGTCCCTATACTGTACAAGTACCCCCCGGGTCCCTATACTGTACAAGTACCCCCCCGGTCCCTATACTGTACAAGTACCCCCCCGGTCCCTATACTGTACAAGTACCCCCGGTCCCTATACTGTACAAGTACCCCCCGGGTCCCTATACTGTACAAGTACCCCCGGTCCCTATTCTGTACAAGTACCCCCCCCACGGGTCCTTATACTGTACAAGTACCCCCCGGGGCCCTATACTGTACAAGTACCCCCGGGTCCCTATACTGTACAAGTACCCTCCAAGTACCCCCCCACCGGGTCCCTATACTGTACAAGTACCCCCCCCCCCCGGGTCCCTATACTGTACAAGTACCCCCCCGGTCCCTATACTGTACAAGTACCCCCCCCGGGTCCCTATACTGTACAAGTACCCCCCGGGTCCCTATACTGTACAAGTACCCCCCCGGTCCCTATACTGTACAAGTACCCCCCCGGTCCCTATACTGTACAAGTACCCCCGGTCCCTATACTGTACAAGTACCCCCCGGGTCCCTATACTGTACAAGTACCCCCGGTCCCTATTCTGTACAAGTACCCCCCCCACGGGTCCTTATACTGTACAAGTACCCCCCGGGGCCCTATACTGTACAAGTACCCCCGGGTCCCTATACTGTACAAGTACCCCCCAAGTACCCCCCCACCGGGTCCCTATACTGTACAAGTACCCCCCCCCCCGGGTCCCTATACTGTACAAGTACCCCCCGGGTCCCTATACTGTACAAGTACCCCCCCGGGTCCCTATACTGTACAAGTACCCCCCCGGGTCCCTATACTGTACAAGTACCCCCCGGGTCCCTATACTGTACAAGTACCCCCCCGGTCCCTATACTGTACAAGTACCCCCCCCCGGGTCCCTATACTGTACAAGTACCCCCCGGGTCCCTATACTGTACAAGTACCCCCCCCCCCGTCCCTATACTGTACAAGTACCCCCCCCCCCCCCCGGGTCCCTATACTGTACAAGCACCACCCCGGGTCCTTATACTGTACAAGTACCCCCCCCCCGGGTCCCTATACTGTACAAGCACCCCCCCGGGTCCCTATACTGTACAAGTACCCCCCGGGGCCCTATAATGTACAAGTACCCCCCCTCGGGTCCCTATACTGTACAAGTACCCCCCCGGGTCCCTATACTGTACAAGTACCCCCCCGGTCCCTATACTGTACAAGTACCCCCCCGGGTCCCTATACTGTACAAGTACCCCCCGGGTCCCTATACTGTACAAGTACCCCCCCGGGTCCCTATACTGTACAAGTACCCCCCTCCCCCG
The DNA here is from genome assembly GCA_963556195.1 of Sepiola atlantica. NCBI lineage: Eukaryota > Metazoa > Mollusca > Cephalopoda > Sepiida > Sepiolidae > Sepiola > Sepiola atlantica. The sequence continues at coordinate 191,702,429 of OY744519.1, read as the reverse complement.
GGTCCCTATACTGTACAAGTACCCCCCCGGGTCCCTATACTGTACAAGTACCCCCCGGGTCCCTATACTGTACAAGTACCCCTCCGGGTCCCTATACTGTACAAGTACCCCCCCGGGCCCCTATACTGTACAAGTACCCCCCGGTCCCTATACTGTACAAGTACCCCCCGGGTCCCTATACTGTACAAGTACCCCCCCGGGTCCCTATACTGTACAAGTACCCCCCTGCCCCGGGTCCCTATACTGTACAAGTACCCCCCCGGGTCCCTATACTGTACAAGTACCCCCCGGGTCCCTATACTGTACAAGTACCCCCCCGGGTCCCTATACTGTACAAGTACCCCTCCGGGTCCCTATACTGTACAAGTACCCCCCGGGCCCCTATACTGTACAAGTACCCCCCGGTCCCTATACTATACAAGTACCCCCCGGGTCCCTATACTGTACAAGTACCCCCCGGGGCCCTATAATGTACAAGTACCCCCCCTCGGGTCCCTATACTGTACAAGTACCCCCCCAGGTCCCTATACTGTACAAGTAACCCCCCCGGGTCCCTATACTGTACAAGTACCCCCCCCCGGGTCCCTATACTGTACAAGTACCCCCCCGGTCCCTATACTGTACAAGTACCCCCCCCGGGTCCCTATACTGTACAAGTACCCCCCCGGTCCCTATACTGTACAAGTACCCCCCCGGTCCCTATACTGTACAAGTACCCCCGGTCCCTATACTGTACAAGTACCCCCCGGGTCCCTATACTGTACAAGTACCCCCGGTCCCTATTCTGTACAAGTACCCCCCCCCACGGGTCCTTATACTGTACAAGTACCCCCCCGGGTCCCTATACTGTACAAGTACCCTGCCGGTCCCTATACTGTACAAGTACCCCCCGGGCCCCTATACTGTACAAGTACCCCCGGTCCCTATACTGTACAAGTACCCCCTGGGTCCCTATACTGTACAAGTACCCCCCGGGGCCCTATACTGTACAAGTACCCCCCGGGTCCCTATACTGTACAAGTACCCCCCCGGTCCCTATACTGTACAAGTACCCCCCCGGTCCCTATACTGTACAAGTACCCCCGGTCCCTATACTGTACAAGTACCCCCCGGGTCCCTATACTGTACAAGTACCCCCGGTCCCTATTCTGTACAAGTACCCCCCCCACGGGTCCTTATACTGTACAAGTACCCCCCGGGGCCCTATACTGTACAAGTACCCCCGGGTCCCTATACTGTACAAGTACCCTCCAAGTACCCCCCCACCGGGTCCCTATACTGTACAAGTACCCCCCCCCCCCGGGTCCCTATACTGTACAAGTACCCCCCCGGTCCCTATACTGTACAAGTACCCCCCCGGGTCCCTATACTGTACAAGTACCCCCCGGGTCCCTATACTGTACAAGTACCCCCCCGGTCCCTATACTGTACAAGTACCCCCCCGGTCCCTATACTGTACAAGTACCCCCGGTCCCTATACTGTACAAGTACCCCCCGGGTCCCTATACTGTACAAGTACCCCCGGTCCCTATTCTGTACAAGTACCCCCCCCACGGGTCCTTATACTGTACAAGTACCCCCCGGGGCCCTATACTGTACAAGTACCCCCGGGTCCCTATACTGTACAAGTACCCCCCAAGTACCCCCCCACCGGGTCCCTATACTGTACAAGTACCCCCCCCCCCGGGTCCCTATACTGTACAAGTACCCCCCGGGTCCCTATACTGTACAAGTACCCCCCGGGTCCCTATACTGTACAAGTACCCCCCCGGTCCCTATACTGTACAAGTACCCCCCCCCGGGTCCCTATACTGTACAAGTACCCCCCGGGTCCCTATACTGTACAAGTACCCCCCCCCCGTCCCTATACTGTACAAGTACCCCCCCCCCGGGTCCCTATACTGTACAAGCACCACCCCGGGTCCTTATACTGTACAAGTACCCCCCCCCCGGGTCCCTATACTGTACAAGCACCCCCCCGGGTCCCTATACTGTACAAGTACCCCCCGGGGCCCTATAATGTACAAGTACCCCCCCCTCGGGTCCCTATACTGTACAAGTACCCCCCCGGGTCCCTATACTGTACAAGTACCCCCCCGGTCCCTATACTGTACAAGTACCCCCCCGGGTCCCTATACTGTACAAGTACCCCCCGGGTCCCTATACTGTACAAGTACCCCCCCGGGTCCCTATACTGTACAAGTACCCCCCTCCCCCGGGTCCCTATACTGTACAAGTACCCCCCCGGGTCCCTATACTGTACAAGTACCCCCCGGGTCCCTATACTGTACAAGTACCCCTCCGGGTCCCTATACTGTACAAGTACCCCCCCGGGCCCCTATACTGTACAAGTACCCCCCGGTCCCTATACTGTACAAGTACCCCCCGGGTCCCTATACTGTACAAGTACCCCCCCGGGTCCCTATACTGTACAAGTACCCCCCTGCCCCGGGTCCCTATACTGTACAAGTACCCCCCCGGGTCCCTATACTGTACAAGTACCCCCCGGGTCCCTATACTGTACAAGTACCCCCCCGGGTCCCTATACTGTACAAGTACCCCTCCGGGTCCCTATACTGTACAAGTACCCCCCGGGCCCCTATACTGTACAAGTACCCCCCGGTCCCTATACTATACAAGTACCCCCCGGGTCCCTATACTGTACAAGTACCCCCCGGGGCCCTATAATGTACAAGTACCCCCCCTCGGGTCCCTATACTGTACAAGTACCCCCCCAGGTCCCTATACTGTACAAGTAACCCCCCCGGGTCCCTATACTGTACAAGTACCCCCCCCCCGGGTCCCTATACTGTACAAGTACCCCCCCGGTCCCTATACTGTACAAGTACCCCCCCCGGGTCCCTATACTGTACAAGTACCCCCCCGGTCCCTATACTGTACAAGTACCCCCCCGGTCCCTATACTGTACAAGTACCCCCGGTCCCTATACTGTACAAGTACCCCCCGGGTCCCTATACTGTACAAGTACCCCCGGTCCCTATTCTGTACAAGTACCCCCCCCCACGGGTCCTTATACTGTACAAGTACCCCCCCGGGTCCCTATACTGTACAAGTACCCTGCCGGTCCCTATACTGTACAAGTACCCCCCGGGCCCCTATACTGTACAAGTACCCCCGGTCCCTATACTGTACAAGTACCCCCTGGGTCCCTATACTGTACAAGTACCCCCCGGGGCCCTATACTGTACAAGTACCCCCCCGGGTCCCTATACTGTACAAGTACCCCCGGGTCCCTATACTGTACAAGTACCCCCCAAGTACCCCCCCACCGGGTCCCTATACTGTACAAGTACCCCCCGGGTCCCTATACTGTACAAGTACCCCCCCGGGTCCCTATACTGTACAAGTACCCCCCGGGTCCCTATACTGTACAAGTACCCCCCCGGTCCCTATACTGTACAAGTACCCCCCCCGGGTCCCTATACTGTACAAGTACCCCCCGGGTCCCTATACTGTACAAGTACCCCCCCCGTCCCTATACTGTACAAGTACCCCCCCCCCGGGTCCCTATACTGTACAAGCACCACCCCGGGTCCTTATACTGTACAAGTACCCCCCCCCCCGGGTCCCTATACTGTACAAGCACCCCCCGGGTCCCTATACTGTACAAGTACCCCCCGGGGCCCTTTAATGTACAAGTACCCCTCCGGGTCCCTATACTGTACAAGTACCCCCCGGGCCCCTATACTGTACAAGTACCCCCGGTCCCTATACTGTACAAGTACCCCCCGGGTCCCTATACTGTACAAGTACCCCCCGGGGCCCTATACTGTACAAGTACCCCCCCAGGTCCCTATACTGTACAAGTAACCCCCCCGGGTCCCTATACTGTACAAGTACCCCCCCCCCGGGTCCCTATACTGTACAAGTACCCCCCCGGTCCCTATACTGTACAAGTACCCCCCCGGTCCCTATACTGTACAAGTACCCCCCCCCCGGGTCCCTATACTGTACAAGTACCCCCCGGTCCCTATACTGTACAAGTACCCCCCCGGTCCCTATACTGTACAAGTACCCCCGGTCCCTATACTGTACAAGTACCCCCCGGGTCCCTATACTGTACAAGTACCCCCGGTCCCTATTCTGTACAAGTACCCCCCCCACGGGTCCTTATACTGTACAAGTACCCCCCCGGGTCCCTATACTGTACAAGTACCCTGCCGGTCCCTATACTGTACAAGTACCCCCCCGGGCCCCTATACTGTACAAGTACCCCCGGTCCCTATACTGTACAAGTACCCCCCTGGGTCCCTATACTGTACAAGTACCCCCCGGGGCCCTATACTGTACAAGTACCCCCCCGGGTCCCTATACTGTACAAGTACCCCGGGTCCCTATACTGTACAAGTACCCCCCAAGTACCCCCCCACCGGGTCCCTATACTGTACAAGTACCCCCCGGGTCCCTATACTGTACAAGTACCCCCCGGGTCCCTATACTGTACAAGTACCCCCCCGGGTCCCTATACTGTACAAGTACCCCCCCGGTCCCTATACTGTACAAGTACCCCCCCGGGTCCCTCTACTGTACAAGTACCCCCCCGGGTCCCTATACTGTACAAGTACCCCCCCCCGTCCCTATACTGTACAAGTACCCCCCCCCGGGTCCCTATACTGTACAAGCACCACCCCGGGTCCTTATACTGTACAAGTACCCCCCCGGGTCCCTATACTGTACAAGTACCCCCCGGGTCCCTATACTGTACAAGTACCCCCCCCGTCCCTATACTGTACAAGTACCCCCCCCCCCCCGGGTCCCTATACTGTACAAGCACCACCCCGGGTCCTTATACTGTACAAGTACCCCCCCCCCCGGGTCCCTATACTGTACAAGCACCCCCCCGGGTCCCTATACTGTACAAGTACCCCCCGGGGCCCTTTAATGTACAAGTACCCCCCCTCGGGTCCCTATACTGTACAAGTACCCCCCCGGGTCCCTATACTGTACAAGTACCCCCCCGGTCCCTATACTGTACAAGTACCCCCCGGTCCCTATACTGTACAAGTACCCCCCCCGGTCCCTATACTGTACAAGTACCCCCCGGGTCCCTATACTGTACAAGTACCCCCCCGGGTCCCTATACTGTACAAGTACCCCCCCTCCCCCGGGTCCCTATACTGTACAAGTACCCCCCCGGGTCCCTATACTGTACAAGTACCCCCCCGGGTCCCTATACTGTACAAGTACCCCCCCGGGTCCCTATACTGTAATGTACCCCTCCGGGTCCCTATACTGTACAAGTACCCCCCGGGCCCCTATACTGTACAAGTACCCCCCGGTCCCTATACTGTACAAGTACCCCCCGGGTCCCTATACTGTACAAGTACCCCCCGGGGCCCTATAATGTACAAGTACCCCCCTCGGGTCCCTATACTGTACAAGTACCCCCCCAGGTCCCTATACTGTACAAGTACCCCCCCCCGGGTCCCTATACTGTACAAGTACCCCCCCGGGTCCCTATACTGTACAAGTACCCCCCCGGTCCCTATACTGTACAAGTACCCCCCCGGTCCCTATACTGTACAAGTACCCCCCCGGGTCCCTATACTGTACAAGTACCCCCCGGGTCCCTATACTGTACAAGTACCCCCCCGGTCCCTATACTGTACAAGTACCCCCGGTCCCTATACTGTACAAGTACCCCCGGTCCCTATACTGTACAAGTACCCCCCCGGGTCCCTATACTGTACAAGTACCCCCGGTCCCTATTCTGTACAAGTACCCCCCCCCACGGGTCCTTATACTGTACAAGTACCCCCCCGGGTCCCTATACTGTACAAGTACCCTGCCGGTCCCTATACTGTACAAGTACCCCCCGGGCCCCTATACTGTACAAGTACCCTGCCGGTCCCTATACTGTACAAGTACCCCCCGGGCCCCTATACTGTACAAGTACCCCCGGTCCCTATACTGTACAAGTACCCCCCGGGTCCCTATACTGTACAAGTACCCCCTGGGGCCCTATACTGTACAAGTACCCCCCCGGGTCCCTATACTGTACAAGTACCCCCGGGTCCCTATACTGTACAAGTACCCCCCAAGTACCCCCCACCGGGTCCCTATACTGTACAAGTACCCCCCGGGTCCCTATACTGTACAAGTACCCCCCCGGGTCCCTATACTGTACAAGTACCCCCCCGGGTCCCTATACTGTACAAGTACCCCCCCGGGTCCCTATTCTGTACAAGTACCCCCCCCACGGGTCCTTATACTGTACAAGTACCCCCCGGTCCCTATACTGTACAAGTACCCCCCCGGTCCCTATACTGTACAAGTACCCCCCGGGCCCCTATACTGTACAAGTACCCCCCGGGTCCCTATACTGTACAAGTACCCCCCCGGGTCCCTATACTGTACAAGTACCCCCCTCCCCCGGGTCCCTATACTGTACAAGTACCCCCCCGGGTCCCTATACTGTACAAGTACCCCCCGGGTCCCTATACTGTACAAGTACCCCCCCGGTCCCTATACTGTACAAGTACCCCTCCGGGTCCCTATACTGTACAAGTACCCCCCGGGGCCCTATACTGTACAAGTACCCCCCCGGGTCCCTATACTGTACAAGTACCCCCGGGTCCCTATACTGTACAAGTACCCCCCAAGTACCCCCCACCGGGTCCCTATACTGTACAAGTACCCCCCGGGTCCCTATACTGTACAAGTACCCCCCCGGGTCCCTATACTGTACAAGTACCCCCCCGGGTCCCTATACTGTACAAGTACCCCCACGGGTCCCTATACTGTACAAGTACCCCCCCGGTCCCTATACTGTACAAGTACCCCCCCGGTCCCTATACTGTACAAGTACCCCCCCGGGTCCCTATACTGTACAAGTACCCCCCCGGGTCCCTATACTGTACAAGTACCCCCCCCGGGTCCCTATACTGTACAAGTACCCCCCTCCCCGGGTCCCTATACTGTACAAGTACCCCCCCGGGTCCCTATACTGTACAAGTACCCCCCGGGTCCCTATACTGTACAAGTACCCCCCCGGGTCCCTATACTGTACAAGTACCCCCCCCCGGGTCCCTATACTGTACAAGTACCCCCCGGGTCCCTATACTGTACAAGTACCCCCCGGGGCCCTATAATGTACAAGTACCCCCCGGGGCCCTATAATGTACAAGTACCCCCCCTCGGGTCCCTATACTGTACAAGTACCCCCCCGGGTCCCTATACTGTACAAGTACCCCCCCCGGGTCCCTATACTGTACAAGTACCCCCCCGGGTCCCTATACTGTACAAGTACCCCCCCCCCGGGTCTATATACTGTACAAGTACCCCCCCGGTCCCTATACTGTACAAGTACCCCCCCGGGTCCCTATACTGTACAAGTACCCCCCGGGTCCCTATACTGTACAAGATTTCGTATCTCTAGCAATGCTGTCTGATTTTTCTAGTATTTCTGGCATTAGTCACTAGTTGGTTTTCCATCGGCACCTTTGGAATACACCAAAGGTGCCGATAGAAAATCAATGCCCATTTAAACGATATGTAATTGTTTAGAAACGTGTATATCTCTATGTATTAAATAACTAAACATCTAAATAACTTTCCTTGTATCTAGTCATACACACACACACACACACACACACAAACACACACTATCCTCGAGTGTCTTCGGTCTCTCAGTACAAGTGTTTGTCAGGATAACCTTTACCTTCCTCCTACAAGTAAACCATGACCAAATATTCAACACACCATAGCATTCGAAGACCAAATAAGATCCCTCCGACACAGCTATTCATTGACTCATACGAGGAATGGTACACTTCTCCAAGTAATGTTACCTCAATAAACAACACTTAGCTGGATATTACACCAGAATAGATGAATTCTTGTCCGTGAATGCGGTAAAATCAAGAAATATATACTATAACATTGTTAAATGAGGGGAAAATAATGTACTTAACTTCTTTTAACACATATTAATCACTCCGAATTTCAACTCGTGTTTCGCTTGACGTTTACGTATTCCTATTACTTAAATGAGACTAATCTCTTGAAGCAAACGTTTACAGCAACACACGCGTATTTTTTCAAAAAAAATAATCATTCTCCCCCCTCCCCCCAAAAAAACAAAACAAATAAAAAACAAAAACCACAATGTTTTATATTTTCTTGTATTTATTGAACTTCACTTTTAATTTACTTGCCTTTATGTGTTGGTCGTCTTGTGCATCTGGAAGATTTGTGTTTAACCAGAGAACACACACACCATTTTATTTTATGGTTATTTAAAAAAGTATTTGCCAACGTATTAACATGGAGATACGCACACATCAATATATGTTTACAATATATATATATATATATATATATATATATATATATATATATATATATATATATTCAAGAACTTTGTTCGCATCCCATAGAAGGCTTGAAGAAGGGAATCGTTCCCGAAAATTTCCTATAGACTATCCCCAAAAACAAAATCAAAAACTGAAATTGGAATTTACTTTACTTTGCTTCTAAAATCGTACAATAAATTCGGCACGAAATTGTAAATTTATTTATTTTTCTTCGTTCTCAGTTTTTTTATCCACTATTATTATACTTCTTCTCACACTTGTGTGTTTATGATTTTCTGTATACTGATTACACCTATACACACACACACACACACACACACACACACACATATATATATATATATATATATATATATATATATATATATATATACTTTTATTTACCTCAAACAACGCATATTGCTACTGAGATGTATAGGGCTATGGTGATAAGTGGCCAGATTTATATGGATCATCTTAAATCGGGCGTTCTGCAACAATATGTTTTTTTTCAGATTACATTTAATTTCTGCATGTTTGTACAGTCAGTGGAAAAGAGAGCAGGGAAGACGTTCCATACGAAAGCGTTCCGAGGGAAGAAGTTATTGATGTAAAACGTTTTCCAGCATCTGGGGATAAATTCGGTGAAGTGGTGGGATTTTGCTGTTAGTTGAGATGGTCGTCAGTATTTGTGCTGAGGGGGTAAAAGTGTATCAAGTTCGTCGGAGCACATTCGTGGAAGTACTTGTAAAACAAGAATAGGGACGCCACATTGCGGCGATTGGATAGGGACTGAAACTTGTAAGACAGTGCGGGTTATATTAGGTTCGAAACCGTTTCGTCTATCCTGTATAAAAGAGAGAGTCTAGTGATTGATGAACCAGTCCAAATGTTCTAACGAGATTATGCGAATGGTGGCTTTATAGAAATATACGATACTGACAAGTGTGAGACTTTTAGTAACCATTTTTGCAAAGGACTTGACAGTAAAGGCTTAAGATAATCCGGCATAGAAGACCAACTATAGGCCCTCTTTGTTTGAATGTGTTGGATTTGAAACCGACGGTACCGATATTGTTCTGTAATACATATATATATATATATATATATATATATATATATATATATATATATATATATACATATTTATATATATATATATATATATATATATATATATATATATATATATATATATATACATATTTATATATATATATATATATATATATATATATATATATATATATATATATATATATATAAATATATATATATATATATATATATATATATATATATATATATATATATATATATATATATATATCTTTAGTAATTTTTGATTCGTTGTCTCGACTCAGCGAGCAAGTTTCCGGTTCTGACAACTGTTCTTATCTAAATTGGTATATGCACTGCGTTTCAGCTAATGTAACGCCCGTCCAATTTTAGGGATATTTTTTTTACAACTTGGAATCCTCAGTGTCGAACAAGGGAAACTATACGGAATTTCTAACTGAACTTTTGCTTTATCTCTTCGTATTATACCTTTATATAGTAATGCATATATATATATATATATATATATATATATATATATAATAATCCACGTAAAACATCCAATTTCAACCGGTTTATAAAAAGTGATCAATATCAAATAGAGCTTTTTTATGATTATTTTTATGTATAAAATCTGCGACACTGGCATGTCGATGTTATCGATCAACAGCTATTACAAACTGAGATCTCATCAGGAAGAGTTAGAATCCGATCTTAACCTTAGATCATATTTGGAAAGAATGAATTTCTTTTCTTTTCCTCCATTTCATTCTTTCCAAATATGATCTACGACATGCCAGTATCGCAGATTTTTTACATGTCTGTGTAAATAAAAATAATCGTATATATATATATATATATATATATATATATATATATATATATATATATATATATATATATTAAAAAGGACTAAACGCATACGTACATAGATAATGAACAAAAACAAAACAAAAACCAATATTATATATATATATAATAAATATTTGCTATATATATATATATATATATATATATATGAAGAGGAGAATTCTGAGGAAGAAGCAATGCAATGTTTAAAAACCGAAGGGTGGAATAGGGATGAACACAAATAAATAACAAGAGACGGTATATGTCAGATCAATTCATTTATATTTCAAAATTTAAATATAAAGACAGTAAATTGTAAAATTAGTGGGCTTACTGTTAAATATTTAACGGTCCGGAAAAGAAATGTTAGACAGGCTGTGTCAGTTAAGGAGAGCCAAGTGGACGCTGCCATTCGAAAAATAGAAACATGAGATTCGCAGAAAATACAATAGTGAAGATATGTAATAGATTACTGAGATTAATTAATTTAGTTAATTTTAAATAACAATATTTGGATTTAATTTATTTTGTTGTCGTTGTTCTTTTTTTATTATTATTATTATTATTATTATTATTATTATTATTATTATTATTATTATTATTATTATTATTATTATTATTATTATTATTATTATTATTCGTTTTTTAAATTTATCATTTACTTTTTCTTTATTATTATTAGTATTTTATTATTATTAAGTATTTAATATTTATGTTAAGTGTTGCAATTGTAAATACATTTTCAACATTGTATTGCTTCTGCCTCGGAATTCTCACTTTCATATTTACTTGTTTACTAGCAATGCTTCAGACAATCTACCATTTCCTTTTATATATATATATATATATATATATATATATATATATATATATATATATATATATATATACATATATATATATATATATATATATATATATATATATATATATAGAGAGAGAGAGAGAGAGAGAGAGAAAGCTGTAAATAAATAAATAGAAGTATACATAAGTACAGGACACAATAAAGTGGAGCCAAACTGACTCGCAGTGAACGTAATCCTGTAATTTCCGTTGGTGTCAAACGAAATGTCTTTTCAATTAACGACGATTCAACTCAGTTGATAAATATTCGATTTTCCAATTCCATCTGGTCAGCAAATTCTAAGAATAGTGTCTGTATGATTCTTTAAAGACGACAAAGCAGAAAATACGTAAAACAAAACAACAAATCGTCCCCTGATTCAATTTACCAACCACATTTCATTCGCTCTGTTTTTTGAGACTTCGATATATAATTACCTCCTGAGATCTCATATATATCTACGATTTGGCGGTGTTTCGTTTCTTCTTATTTTGTTTCCCTTGAACGCGGCTTTCTTGGCTACAAACAAGCGTATTGCTAGTTGAAACTTCAGTTAAAACAACAAGTGCAACATTTCAGTACAGTTCAGTTTTATCTCATTCTTATATGTTCTCTATTTTTATTTCTCTGTAATTAAAGATTTCTCTTTACTTCCATTTTTCTATTTAATTCAATTATTCTTGCATCATCATCATCATCATCATCATCATCATCATCATCATCATCATCATCATCATCATCATCATCATCATCATCATCATCATCATCATCATCATCATCATCATCGTCTTTTCCTTTAATCGGGACATACATGCGACTGTAAATTTGATACTCCCATGAAACTTCCTTATTCGGAAGAAAACCGGTTCAATCGCATCAGGGATTATGCCGCACCAGGTACAGGTATAACTAGAGGAAGAATATATTAGTTTATACCTTTCCAAAGGGTATATGTAGAGGTGATGTATTTGGAATACATTTTAACATTTAGAAAAAACCATGTGCTCAAAAATTACTCCTGGAAATTCAAAAAATGACAAGCAATACCCAATGTATTTCCTTGAATTCATGTTCTTTCTTTAATATGTTCCTCTAAGCTTTCAGAAATAATACAGCAATATAACAACCATCGATACCGGCGATTTCAGATAAGTACTGGAAAGACAAAATCAAAAACTCAATATGACACTAAAATGTAAATGAATAAACGCAAAATATATTTTTATTTATCCTTTCTTATGTAATAAGCCTCTGAGAAGAGGCGTTCTTACAGTTTTACCTTTATTTCAGGCCTTGGAATGGAATATCAAGCAGAGCACTACCGACATATTGAGAAAATGGAGAAAAGTTACAAAAACCTGCATAAAGATATATCATGTGGATGGGGAGAATGATGTTTAAGAACGGGTGTGTCAGAAATTGTTTGCTCGATTCCAAAAATGGAAATTATTGAGAAAGAGATGCTCTTCGCTCTATCCAGCAAAAAGATGGTCAACAGATATCTAGTGAGAGTCGTAGTTAAACCAGAATGCCATTTGACAACCAAACGGTAGACATTTGAAAGATTTCCAAATCGAGCATGGAAAATGAATTGCATTAATATCCACTTAAACAAAAACAAACGAACTTTTTGGACAACCCAATATGTCCTTTCATTATTCTGACGCTCTTTATTTTTTGTGGGTCCTGTTTGCGATCCGATAAAGCCAGGATACAAGCGTTTCTTAATGCTTCATTAAACCACTCAATGTGAAATAAAGATAAATAAGGGCATACATGTTTAATATGCAAGAAAAAGTCAAACGAACCCGAAGAATTCTATACTCCAGAGGTTATGATTTTTAAATTTTTACAGTAAGTGATTGTTTGATTTTTACAGTAAACCTTTCCGAATGGTCGCGTGTTGTGACAAAATTACAGATCATTAAAACCTAAAACAATCTATCTTTATGCCAGATTTATAATTCAATCTCATTACTGTTATTTCCCAATGGATGAAGAATTTTGCTTACACAAAACGCCTCAAATTACCTCATGAGCGACGATCTGCAGATAAGGGTAAAATCACTGAACGTTTTAAGACACATTTGATTTAATTTTACACTGAATTAAAGGTAAAATTACCTATGATCCCAGATGAACAATTTGGTTAACTTTCCCAAAAAGACAAAACTTTTCTCTTTGGTTTGTAAAACAAAAAAATTAACAAATTGCCTTCGTACAGAATAGCGTTTTGTGTTCTGTCCTGCGAATTGTATATTTTCTATATTTAGTGCTAGCTGACCGAATAGTTATGATGTGTTGAATCATCATATATTTTCTGAGATTTTTACAAACGAAATATTGATTTGGTTTCAGATACTCTGACTTACTAGGACTGATAAGAACATTAGTGCCGAAAATTCTAGACATGCAATCAGAAGCCTTTTGCTTGTGCGCATGTTCAGAGAGAAATGCTGGGCTAGCTCACAAATAACCATCACGCATCATGACTAGAGACAGAATTGTAAATTCTTGAAAGAAAAACAGAGAAAGAAAGCTAAAAGCTGAAAGCTGAAAGTAAGATAAGTAGTTGACATAGACTAGTGGAAGAAGTGACCGAAGGAAAAGAAGACATTGATGAAAGGAGGGAAGGAGAAACGAAAAGAACAAAGAAAAGATGAAGGAGGATCAAAAAGAGGAAGTGGATGAAAAAGAGACACAGATGAAGAGAAACACAAAAACAAAAAGCTTTATAGAGAGACAGATTGTTTCTAATTCGAGAAAAAGATAAGATACACAAATCAAAATAACGTAAAGAGGAGGACAAGGAGAGACGGGAAATATACTGAGAAACCAGAGGATCTTAATACAAGATGAACGGGATAAGAAAACAGCGCGATACGGAAACATGAAGCGATGAGGCGTCAATGAGACTAATACATTTCCATCACGCAACATAACTGGACACGAAAGTATAAAGAGAAATATATATATATATATATATATATATATATATATATATATATATATATATATATATATATATATATATATATATAGATAGATAGATAGATAGATAGATAGATAGATAGATAGAAAGAGGGGGAGAAATGGAGATGGAGAACTGAAAACATGATGCAAAATGAAAATACAGAAAACATGATGTGAAATATAGAGCATGAATAAAAGTAGAAAATGGAACGAATAAAGTGAAGGAATTTAGAGAGTAGAGAGAGAGAGAGAGAGAGAGAGAGAGAGAGAGAGAGAGAGAGAGAGAGAGAGAGAGAGAGTCAGAGAAAAAAAGACATAGGCAATGCTAGAGAGACAGAATTGAAAGAGATCTACGTATGACACGGATTGCTATTTACAATAAAAAGAAAGAAAAAATACAAAATAAGAGACAAACAGCGAGACGGCAAGACATCCCCCACCAAGGAAGGTAAACACTCTGAACGACATTAATACATTCTTCTGTTGCTAAACTTATAAGGGACCTAGATGCCAGCAACACAATTAGCCCCGACAACATTCTAATCATAGGCGCTTATGAAGCTTCAACCAGAACTAGCTCCTATTCTTACAAAGCTGTCCAACTGTTGCTTAAAGACGAAATGCTTCCCACCATCTTGGGAAACTTCGGCAGTCTACCCAGTATTAAAAACATACTGGAGATCCGTCTTCTGCGTCTCAGTACAGACCAATCAGTGTCCTTTGCGTCATCAGTAATTTCTTTGAATTTGTGATAAACCAAGAAGTTGTCAACCACTTCAGCAACAAATCTACTCAGTAAAAATCAATATGGATCTCATCCTGCAAGATAAACCGCTGATGTGCTGAATAATATCACACAGGATCTGTGAATCTTTTTAAAGCAATAGTCTTTGATAGGTTTTGGCATAAAGGATTGCTTTACAAGCTAGCAAGCTATGGTAGATCCGGAAATGTATTTTCAACCATCAAATCCTTTTACTCTAGTATTCGTTGATGGGCACAAGTCTGAAGCACATTTATTAATGCTCACATTCTTGACGGATATATACTGTGCCCAATCGTTTTTTTTATCTTTATCAATTATCTCCCATTCTGAGTTCATTGTAAACATTTATGCAAATGACACAACCATCTATGGCAAAACTTGGAAAAGTATTTATGATAAAGATCTCACTGCTTCTCGCCCTTCCGACCTGAAGCACATGTTCCAATAGGGAAAGAGGTGGTTGGTTACATTCAATTCATCTAAAACTAAGCTTTAACCACAAATGCTAGGATGTTCACGTTGTTCTAATTGAAAAACAAAATGTCTGTCTCCTTAAAGAAGCCCCCTGCTTTGATAGGCTTATAGGACTGCCCTTCACCTCAGACCTCAAATGGAAGACTTACATTAAATATGTTTCTAAGATGGGTTAGAGTTAGAGTTAGGGTTAGGGTTATGGTTTGTATCATTCTACCGCTCCAGAAGGTATCTAACTCATGACACAATTCTGTACCTGTATACCAATCAAATACGTCATCAGATGGAATACTGTTGCCACATCACTAAAAGTTGCCACTCACAGAAACAATTCCTGCCTTGGGCAGAGTACAACACCGACTTCGAAATCTAGTGTTGGCTGTTTTCGTCTCTTCCTTACAGCCTCTTTTATACATAATAGAAGTTGCTACTCTTTCTCTACTCTATCGTTATTTTCATGGTAGATGCTCGATTAAGCCCTAATCTATGGTTCAATCTGTACAAGATTCACAAAAACTTGTCTAGTTACAACCACTATAAATAATTTTCCTTTCCCCCTCCGTGTACATAAAATGAAGCGGAGCTTCTAGGAGGAAAAATTATTTCTAAGAACTATCAGTGTGTTTAAAACAGTACCACAGGGCTGCTTCTCAGCTGGCTGCAGCATATTAGTCTTTAAGTCCAATGTTGTTAGGCCGTTCTTTTAAATAATTAAGTTCGGACCAGTCTCAACCATTGTTACCAATCTTTACGTTTTTGTTTCATTGCACTCCTAAAAAACCCATACACCTTTATCCTCGAGTAGTCTATGGGCCTTGATAAGTGGTAACTCGTTAGTACATAACATAAAAATAAATAAAATGTGAAACGAGAAGAGGGAGATATATCGACAGAAGGAGCTGAATATGGGGTATAAAGAGAGAAGTACGAGGTGATAAAGAAGAACAGATTAGAATGGTAAAAAAGAGAGAAAGAGAAACAGAGGAATTTAGAGTGAGAGGGATTAGATCATTCTGAGAGTCAAGGTCCATAAAAGAATGTTTCATTGATTCTAAATATATTTTTAGGTCGTCATAAAGTTTAAAGCGGATTTGAAAGATTGAAAAATCAACTTTGTTCGCATTACAACAATTGTCATTACACGTTCAGAAAAATACTGTTATAACTTTGTGTTCTCGCACCAAGCGTTTACTATTGAGTCTTAGCTGATAACGAAAAGTGTGTTTCTTTGAAAGACCTTACTTACTTCTGAGTTACATGGGTTTCCCTTACTTCCTTCTAGTTCATCATTTTCACTGAGTTGCGTGGGTTTCCGTTTCGTGCGATTTTAGCTTGTCTACATTTATTTCCAATTTTTATAAAGAACTACAGACGCCTACGAAGCGTAATTCGTAATGTCTTCAGATATTTTTAGTTATCGTAAAATAGCTTTAGCCTCTAATATATTACTCATCCTTTTAATCAACTGTTGATGTTTTAACGCACTTTATTCCCGCGAAGGTATTTAGTAATTGGAGCGGCTAGCCTTGCAAAATGTCATTCAATGTTTTGCCCTCTGTGTATTTCCACTATTTCAGTCAGAATATTATCTTTTCTCCGATAGAATTCTAAAACCCTATTTGCCCTTTTTTCAAATGCCGTTTTTCACTAATTGGAAACTGTGGCTGTAACGCAAATACGTAACAGATTAAATATTCCCGCATCATCTTTGGTTTCGGCAATAGGGAAAGAAATAAAATAAACCCTGAAGTAGAAATCCGCGTGCAAATGAGTGGAATTCTATCAAAAAGAGAAAATTGCTCTCCTAATTTGTAGCGATCTAAAAGAATCGTGATCTGAAATCAAAATGGAGTCAGATTTTCAGAGGTTAATGAGTGAGTGGTTTTACATGAGTACATCGAGTCGCTTTTATGCATATCTTAGGATCAGGAATGACCAAATATTATTTTCTATATAAACTCTGGTGTCGAGTTACATTTATAAATATATATGCATATATCAATGTATACAGATACATCAATATTCTCTATAGACACATTCACACACACATACACACACACACACACACACACACACACACACACACACATATATATATATATATATATATATATATATATATAAAGAGAGAGTTTGAATTACCTACTAGACATCATCATCGAGTGTCTTCAGTCTCGCTGTACAAGGGTTTGTCAGGACAACCTGTTTTCATTCCCGGTGGACACCTCTCCCCGTTGTCCGGGGCAAAAGTGTACCAATCTCTCTCTTCCTCGGTGCCCCATCTCCCCGTTGTACGGGGCTCTCGCCCCGTCACCCCCCGCTAGTTTAACTTAATTCTTTGATTAAAAATCTCGTTTCCTAATCACTACCACTCATGACACGATTATTTCAACTTTGTGCTTCGAATACAATCGGTGACTTATGATGAATGGTAATTTCTAATAAAGAAGAAGGTGTCATAACAATAAAAATTTCATAATGATATTATTTTCATGAATTTCCTAATGATATTATTTTCATGAATTTCCTAATGATATTATTTTCATGAATTTCCTAATGATATTATTTTTATGAATTTCCTAATGATATTATTTTCATGAATTTCCTAATCATATTATTTTCATGAATTTCCTAATCATATTATTTTCATGAATTTCCTAATGATATTATTTTCATGAATTTCCTAATGATATTATTTTCATGAATTTCCTAATGATATTATTTTCATGAATTTCCTAATGATATTATTTTCATGAATTTCCTAATGATATTATTTTCATGAATTTCCTAATCATATTATTTTCATGAATTTCCTAATCATATTATTTTCATGAATTTCCTAATGATATTATTTTCATGAATTTCCTAATGATATTATTTTCATGAATTTCCTAATGATATTATTTTCATGAATTTCCTAATGATATTATTTTCATGAATTTCCTAATGATATTATTTTCATGAATTTCCTAATGATATTATTTTCATGAATTTCCTAATGATATTATTTTCATGAATTTCCTAATGATATTATTTTCATGAATTTCCTAATGATATTATTTTCATGAATTTCCTAATCATATTATTTTCATGAATTTCCTAATCATATTATTTTCATGAATTTCCTAATGATATTATTTTCATGAATTTCCTAATGATATTATTTTCATGAATTTCCTAATGATATTATTTTCATGAATTTCCTAATGATATTATTTTCATGAATTTCCTAATGATATTATTTTCATGAATTTCCTAATGATATTATTTTCATGAATTTCCTAATGATATTATTTTCATGAATTTCCTAATGATATTATTTTCATGAATTTCCTAATGATATTATTTTCATGAATTTCCTAATGATATTATTTTCATGAATTTCCTAATGATATTATTTTCATGAATTTCCTAATGATATTATTTTCATGAATTTCCTAATGATATTATTTTCATGAATTTCCTAATGATATTATTTTCATGAATTTCCTAATGATATTATTTTCATGAATTTCCTAATGATATTATTTTCATGAATTTCCTAATGATATTATTTTCATGAATTTCCTAATGATATTATTTTCATGAATTTCCTAATCATATTATTTTCATGAATTTCCTAATCATATTATTTTCATGAATTTCCTAATGATATTATTTTCATGAATTTCCTAATCATATTATTTTCATGAATTTCCTAATGATATTATTTTCATGAATTTCCTAATGATATTATTTTCATGAATTTCCTAATGATATTATTTTCATGAATTTCCTAATCATATTATTTTCATGAATTTCCTAATCATATTATTTTCATGAATTTCCTAATGATATTATTTTCATGAATTTCCTAATCATATTATTTTCATGAATTTCCTAATTATACTATTTTTATAAACGTATCTGAAGCAGAGATCAACCGTTCACGCTGGCGTCCTTGATTTCCAATGCTACGATATAAAATATAGTATTCGTTTTAATTACTTTCTGATTAGTCAATTGTAATAATTTAATAATTTTAGCGAACATATTCAAACATATCTGATATTAATTAAATTATATTTCATATCATAGAGAGGAAAATATTATACCCTTTGTTAATTTGTAAAATAATTCCAATGTCTATTTATTTTGTGTATCAATATAATTTAATTTAAACAATGAAACTAATGACGTTACTTAAATCGTGTAGTATTAAAGTTTGGTTAGTAACTTAATTTAATTTATTCATAAAATAAGATTCCCAATGAATGTAATTCAATGTATAATTATGTCTAAACAAATTGTTACAAAAATCTAAATAATTATTAATTAATAATGTTACATGATATTTGTTCATATCTATCTAGTTAACTGTATGTTGTACTATCTGGATTCCCCCATTCGTTATGTCATCGGAAAGATTTTTATATTGAAATCACTAAAATAAAAGGGGCACTCAAGAATGTTTATTGTATTGGTAGACATCTCTAGAAGGGCACGATTATCTTTTAGACGATTAGTAAACTATATATCTCCCTGTTTTCTTTCTCAAATAATAAATAAAATATTTAGATTCAATTAAAAAAATCATTTATATTTAAAATTGTCATAATAAAATGCATAGGTTGAAGAAACCTTGAAAAGCTAAGCAAAATAGTATTCTTAATAGTCTTAACAATATATATATATAGTAAGCTATGAAAATATATTTATGGCAATTAAGCTACACAGAGGATCCAGCGTTTCATTCCCGGGGGGCGTAATCTTCAGGCTAAAATGAAGACCCACCTGGATAAAACTCTGTAAAGCTTAATTGCCACAAATGTATTTTCATAGTTTATTACCTAGCTCTACTTACGTATCGAACACTGTTGAAGTAAATACTGAAAATTGATACATAAAAATTATCTCTCCTTATTACATTTGATGTGGATAAATGAAATACTAATATATATATATATATATATATATATATATATATATATATATATATATATATATATATATATATATATATAGATAGATACATACAGGAAGAGAGATAAATATGTACGAATAACAAATCTATTTAAACTTCGATTGTTCAATGCAAGGTGTACTCGGTAAAAAACATGTTTATTTTTCTTTCCTTAAGCCAAGACTTTTCAAAGATTAACATATTATCATCAGAGGAATTAGATAGATGATAAGTTGGCAGTGGAACAGCCAAAATTTAAAATTTGAAAAAATATAAAGTAATGGAGGGTAAAAGTGTGCGTATAAAAAAATATGGATTCTATCCAGTTGGTAGAAATAAACATCTTTCTATTGGACTTACTTCATTTTTAAACATTTTCAACGCTGCTTTCACGGAACCCCTTTTTTCCATCTTTAAATCTCCTTCCACCGAATACCTTATCTACGGACATTCACCAACATGCGTTTACCGAGTACGCCTTGCATTTAACAAGTTGAAATATATTTGTCATTCGTACATATTTATCTCTCTTCTTTCATTTATCTTTATAATTGCTCTATCTCGTACATTGAGATTAAACTATTTCACTCTAGGTTCTATCCTCTAAAAGTATACTTTAATTTCATATATATGTTTTCTAATTCTACATTCAAAGTTCTTCAAATCTAGGATTATTTTCTTACATAAAGTCAGCAATAGCTCTATAAGTGCTCTATAAGTGCGTGACTAGAGCTATTTTACAACGTTTTAATTTATTTACCCTGAAAAATGATGATGAAGAAAAAAATGATATTTTCTTATGAAATGCTTAATGTGTCATTGTTTTTACTGATTGCACTTTTTGCTTTGGCACTGACGATGGCTAAACCGAGAAGTTGTTGAATGTGTTTTTAAACGTATTTTTAAACGTATTTTTTATGTATTTTACAACGTACTTTAAAAATGTACATCTGTAATTATTTTGAAATACTTTAAAATTCTTGAAAACAGTATTCTTGGATTTAGCCGAAATAATTGTTTGCCTTGATTAAAAACGTTTTTTTCCTGTAAACATCTATCCTCTATCATCATTTTCAGGGTAAAATAATTAAAACTTGATATATATATATATATATATATATATATATATATATATATATATATATACACATATATAATTTTTGATTCTGTTGAGTAGAAAGAAATCCAAATAGTGCTCGATTATTTAATAATAAGAGCGTAATATCTATTTATTTATAATATTACACATATTCAGATCAACATTGCACCTTAGGTTTCAGCAGTGTTTGTTGGCTAGTTTTTGACCTTCAAGTAGTATTTTCTTTTTAGCTACTTACATCAAGTGGCTTCATGTTTTGTCTGGAGCGATTGCCATGATAAAAATATTCGGTCTATGCGACGAAGAGTACTCTGTCCGCCCCCTATTCAAATATGGCAGCACTACTCCAACTGACTTTTATATTTGCAGAAGATTTCATCAGAAGTCAGGTACTTTCTGGAACGATAGAACCATTTTCACAGCAGCACATTCAGCAACAGATTCGAGGTAAGTTTTCCGTTTTGAATCCGTAGAATAAGTCAGTCCACGGAGTTGATAAAAGCAAGGAGCTTCCCCAAAGAGAGGGTTATTCATTTCGACTGGTGTCAAAACAAGGATCCAAGCATTGGTGATGGAAGGACAGACACGAAAACTATAATGAAAGGAACGTTCACTCAAGGCGGGTTAAACCGGCTTCCTTGAAAAGAGGACGTTTCTAGGGAATATCAAATCAACAAGCGGTCCCTACTCGCATGAATATCACGGGCAGGGGCGATAACGACGTTAGGTTGTTACAGGGTGGTGTCGACGTCCTCCTACATAATCGCCTGTTATTCCCAAATGTTCACTTATCTGGGGTTGACCAGGTTCAACGTTGCTTAACTTCTGTGATATAACGAGAACCGGTATTTCAACGTGATTATGCCATGTATATATATATATATATATATATATATATATATATATATATATATATATATATATATATATATATATATATATATATATATGGTGTGTGTTGGATTCGTGAAAAATAGAGAAAATCTGGAAGAAATCTTGGTCGGGGAGATAAATGTAAAAACAAATCCATAATAGAAGTTAGAGAGTAATAACTATAGCCAACATTCCAGTCATTTCATGTAATAATTTATTTTTTCTCATCAGTACGAGACTCATCAGACGTGTGGTTGTGGCTGGTGGATACTGACTGAAAGATGAGAGCTCTCACACGGTCTGATTAGTCTTTAAAGAATAGGGGGAATAAATTATAATTCAACACAACACCTCAGATTATAAGACCCGAGCTAACTAGACCATCCCTCTCGATATACTTGGTCGGGGTAGTAGGGGGTCGTTGACATTCGCCTGGTTTCCGGGGTGGTAACTATATACACCTCCGATGACTTGACCGAATGGTAAATAATTTTGGTCTATGTTCAACATTCAACCTCTTTTTCTCTATCCTACTTAAAATGTAATAGGACAACGTGCAATAAATAGCCCGGTTTGTAAACTGCATAAGCACCTTTTTTGAACAGGCTCGTTTGGATATTTTGTTTAATACCTAACCCTAAACCCTAACACAAACCCCTAACCCCTAACTTTGACCCTAACCAGAACTCTAAGACTAACCCTAAACCCTAAGACTAACCCTAAATCCTAAGGCTAACCTTAAACCCTAAAACTTAAACCCTAACCCTACCCTAACGAAACCAACAATAATTATCAGTAAAAATACCCTAACGGCGCCATTTTTACATGATAACAAATCAAAAATAATTTTCAGTAAAAAAAAAACATTACTTGTGTTTGATGATGCCCCTGTGGGGCCAGACGCATCTTGAAGTGGACGTATGTGGGGAGATCGTTTGGTTTGGCTTGCGCGATTTAGTGCGGGTGGAGCCATACAGTCGAGTGCAAAATAAACTGGTTCTCAGAGTCGGAGCTCACAAACGTTGACAGGGCCACCGCGTTGACGAGACCTCAGATCAAGGGTCAAGGTGCACCTGCGCATGGGGGTTCTGTGACGTCACGGGCATTTGTGTGGGAAGCAGAGTTTTGTGAGTCTGGGTTTTGGAAGCGGGCCGAACGGACGATTTCTCTATGTAGTCTTCAGCATGATTAGGGGAATTAAATTCCCTAAGAGAATACAGGCATGAGATTTATTTTCCCCCCTCTCCTCGAAGACAACCACTAGAAACATCGAGACACATCCCTCCACGACGAAGAAGTAAAGGTACGAGAAAATAAAGGTATGCAACATGTATACTTTTTGGTGTTAAAAATGACTAGTTGTTTAAGCGAGAACTGTCACGGCCCATTCCGGGACGGCTATGCAACATGTTCGATCTGGTTGCTGTGACTTACAAGAAAGTGTTGAACTTGTGTTATCACCGAACGTGTGGGGTCCAATAATAATAAAACAGACAGCACATGGCTTCGGCGAAGACAAAGAAAAAAGAAAAATGAAGAGGGAGAGAACACCATAATAGTAAGTAACATGCCGTTTGTTTTCTTTGAGAGACTGCGTTTAATAATTAAGCTCAAGAAAAAAAAGAACTGTTGAACAAACTTAGTAGAAAAGAAATTAAGAAGAAAAAAAGGAGAAACTGACCAAGTGACTTTTCATTAAGACTAACGGAAAAGCGAAGTGTAATCAGCGTTAGCTGTTGTAAGGGAAAAAAAGAACTGTTGAACAAACTTAGTAGAAAAGAAATTAAGAAGAAAAAAAGGAGAAACTGACCAAGTGACTTTTCATTAAGACTAACGGAAAAGCGAAGTGTAATCAGCGTTAGCTGTTGTAAGGGAAAAAAAGAACTGTTGAACAAACTTAGTAGAAAAGAAATTAAGAAGAAAAAAAGGAGAAACTGACCAAGTGACTTTTCATTAAGACTAACAGAAAAGCGAAGTGTAATCAGCGTTAGCTGTTGTAAGGGGGAAAAAGTACAAAACAACAGAAATATAGACTTTCAGATTAGACTAAAAAAAGACGTTGATGTGCCGTAAAAGTAAAAACAGAAAGAAAAGAATGAAACAATTATGAACGTATTGTGAAAAGAAAAGAAATAAAACAAACGAATTTAGTTAGAAACACAATGAATAGAAAGAAAAAAAGACAGTGTAACAGACAAACACGCACACATAAATTCAAATAGTTGAAAAAAGTATTAATTCTTGTTAGAGAACATACACAAAAGGAAAATCAATGACACACGCACACATACATTTCGAATTAAGGTAATAAAAAACAATGTACTATTGCTTACACGCACGTATTAACTTTTGTAGAATAAACAAAAAAAGAGAGAAAGACAAAAGAAAAAGACAATGACGAATTTTTACACACACACCCACACTTTCTGTCCATGTTTAAAATATGCATTCTGTGCGGAGGGAGGGATTTATTGTATTGTTTTATGTTGTCGGGGGGGGGGGGGGGAGAGGAGATGTTTTGCTCAATTTTATTGTTTAAAATCTTTTTTTTATTTAAATGTATCGTCCAGGAGAGAGACTCATTTGATTAATTTTCATTGTTTTTCGGTTTAGCCGAAAACATTGCATTAAAGTATTAGTATATAAAGAGAAAAATAAACAGTAACTAATTAAGATTATGTAGAGGTCAGCCACTTAAACGGAGTTCGAATGGGAGAAATGACGTCTTTGGGGTCGGTAAGAATTTTGGCGGAGGTCCGATGTGTTTGGGTCTTTAGGGTCCGTATCTCTCCGACTGCCTGCTTATAGTATAAACGGGTTGGGATTGAGTTATGTTCGCTACACGTGACCCGTTGAGGTAGCCGGTGAGCTTGCGATTATACGGACAAAGAGTTGTTCGGTGCCACACGCGTGAAAAAAAAGCGAGTTGTAGCCATCAAAAGATTGGCATGATTATGGATATATTTTTGGGGAACCTCCGAGTTACCGCATTGCTATTGGTCATTGTAGTGTAGTGGGTCGGTGGGGCCCACGAGAGCACCGCAGCGGTGTAACGGATCTGGATGATTGTGAAATTAGGTTCGTGTGAGTGAACTTGTTTTCGGCACAGGGTGGATTAACATGGCGCCAGAGTGATACAAATTTCGGAATTAATTAGGAAAATTGGGTGGGATCAATGTGGAATGAATTGGGCTCCTTAGAAGAAAGATATGAGAAAGGCGAATCGCCGGCCCTGAAGTTATGGTGAGCCCCCTTGGAAGGGATAGACAAAGTGCAGTGTAGCAGCTCAGAGGTCCGCGTTTAAAAGCGGACGCGGTCGAATGGTTTGATAAGACATATCTTACAGAGAAATTAGTTGGCTGACAAGAAAGGGAATGTAAGAATTTTAAAATGACTTTTCTGTTTTGCCCTGTATTCTGTTAGAGATTAATGGATGTGCATGGTGAATTGTGTGACTAGGTATCGTGTGCAGATGCCCGTGGGGTCATGCAGTCAAGCAGACTTGCGACAGGGGAACACCCAGCGTCTGCTATATCGATTATGACAGGATGGCCGTTGAGCCGATATCGATCGTAAGGAGAATTTCCTTACATCTCAGGAAAGGTCATATGGCCGATTGGAGGCTCCGGGTCAAGGAGATGGAACAGCGGTGTCCTACGCTGCTAATTCCTGGTTCTGACCAGACCCTGCAGAGGGGTGTGTAAAAATAAAATCTTAGGATTGTTTTTTTTTTGTATAGGGAGGGAGTGATGTTCGGCGATGTTCACGGCAGTACAGAAGAGAAGAAAGAAGACAACCACTAGAGACATCGAGACACATCCCTACACGACGAAGAAGTAAAGGTACGAGAAAATAAAAGTATGCAACATATATACTTTTTGGTGTTAAAAATGGCCAGTTGTTTAAGCGAGAACTGCCACGGTTCATTCCGGGACGGGTATACAAAGAGAGGACTGCCACGGCCCATTCCGGAACGGCTATGCAACACTTGATTCACTGTTTTATTTAAACACTTCTTACTTGAAACACTGTTATGTTTTCGTTAAAAAAATAAATATTTTTTTCATACAATCTGACGAAATGTATTTTATTTTTTTTGGCTGTGATTGTTTGCTTGTTTTTCTTTCCAGCTTGTAAATCAGCCTATTTTGTGATTTTTTGAACGTAAGTAAGTCAACGGACTTTTAATTCGGCACTGTTCACTGTTTTACGTAAACATCCGGAAAGTACCGACGACGAGTAACTTTTAGCGTGGGTCTAAATCTAAGGAAGCACTATTTCAACTATACGCCTCCGATTAATTGTTACCCGAAGGGCCAGTATGTTTATATATATATATATATATATATATATATATATATATATATATATATATATATATATATATATTTTTTTCTTTGTCGTACACAACTTTAAAATAGCATTGAAGAGACAATATTTATTATTCATAATGAATTTAAGAAATTAAAAAGATGAAAGGGCAGCTGACCGGTTTCGTACCTCGCTCAACAGAGCCAAATATCGAGGTAATGTATAAAAAATATAAAAAGATGCTATGAGAATTATAGCGAGGGAAAGGGGTAAAAAAAAAAAAAATAAAAAATTTGAAAAAAATCAAAAAAAAAAAAAAAAAAAAAATATATATATATATATATATATATGCAAACGACGCATGTAAATTATTTATTGACTTGGTTAAAAATGTTATTTTCTCCTGTAAATACTCTGAGTGAATCACAGCATTTGTTATAAGATTCGTCCAAGCATACATTTAAGAGACAACGTCCATCAGTCTTGGAGGATGTAGTTTTAAATACTATTTCCATCGCTAATTGCATGTGCGCATCTAAGTATATCTCTATAGCTATGTGTTGTCTGTCTGTATGTCCATAATTTTGTCACGCTTCTCTTTGAAATCTCATTTTCAGTTTGCATCTTAAGCATACCCATTATAAGATGCGTCTTTATGTCACTATAAGAAGAAATTTCCGTATTTCTGTCACAATTAATTTTGAAATAGGATTTACTTGCATTCATTTATTGATTCCCCGTCTTCCGTATCTTCCACCTGACTAGGATGAATTACTTTTTACAGAGAAAGTTTAATAAAAAAGTTTTATACATTTTAATGAAATAATTTTCTTGAATGATCTCCGTTTCTTTTATTTACTGGTCTTGGAAACAATGCAAGTTATCCACTTATATTCATAGTAATTGAATTCTAAAAGCGTGTCTAATAAGAGCGTAGTATGACCAGCCGGATGTCGTCGTAATTCCTTGTCACTTTTCTTATGCATATTCATCGAGTTAATGAAAGTCACGCCGCATTAACCCTTCTTGTTGATTGTTCGATTACAGGTTTCTATAGCAACAATAGACAACTGATCTAGCATAAAGAAAGAAAGGAGGATGTAGCGCGAGGTTAATTGGCAAATTTTTTCAGGATTGCAGTTAAAAAAAACTGAATAAGTTGTCATGAGTGAAGAACATAACAACCCCATTGTAGCGACTGTTTTGCATTAAAAACGTATTAAGTAACTCATATTTCTGGCAGAAACCACACGGAAACGGCGAACGGGTGAATGATTTACAAATTAACTAGAATATTTACTCTTTAGACGCGGCTATTTAATCTGCGCGATTAGAAATAACAATACTAGTTCAAAATTAATCGTGACATAACAACAGAATTGTTTGTTCAAACTGAAGTAAAAAATACAGACGTACATGTTAATTCAAACTGAAGCATGACATGCCAAAGGTTTGGTTTGGTAGTTTTGTTTTACGGCATATCAACCCTTTTTGGGTTATTTAATGCCGAATCTGGTCTTGTTTTCTTCTCTTTTTTTGTTTTTTTTCCCTTTTAATATCTGTTTCTATTTAACCCATAGTTGGGACCCTAACAGGTACTACCACTCCGGGTCAGGGTGGACCTGGGAGCAATGGTAATTAAGAGGAGGCTCCACATTCCCCAAAGTCCGTAAGCCGGATCTCACCATCGGATGTAGTTTAAGGTCATATCCAGAACCGGGAGTAGGGTAGGAAAAATAAAAATAAAAAAGGGGAGGGAGAAAGGGAGAGAGGCTGTTGTTTTTGTTTTTGGTTTTGAAGAACATAATTAAGTTTTACAAAAAAAAAAAAAAAAAAAAAACGTCAATGTAGGTGAATTTCGTCTCAGGGAGCCACAGGGCAGCCTGATCTGGTATCACCAGGACATGCCAAAGTTATTGTTAGTTAAACTGAAGCGTGATACACGAACGTAATCTTTAGTAACACTGAAGTGTGGAATACCAACGTGATTGTTAGTTCAAACTAAAGCTCGGCATACAAACGTTATTGTTAGTACAAGCTGAAGAGTGACGTACCAACGTGATTGTTTGTTAAACTGAAGCGTGACATACCGACGTGATTGTTAGAAACACTAAAGCGTAAACACGAACGTAATCTTTAGTAACACTGAAGCGTGGCATACAAATGTGATTGCTAGTTAAACTGTAGCGTCGCATACCCATGTGATTGTTAGTTAAACTGTAGTGTATAATACTAATGTGATTGTTAGTTACACTGAAGCGCGGAATACCAACGGATTGTTAGCTCAAAATGAAAAGTGACGAACCAACGTGATTGTTAGTAAAACTGAAGCGTCGCATACGAACGTAATTGTTAGTTAAACTTTAGTGTGACATACCAACGGATTGTTAGCTCAAAATGAAAAGTGACGAACCAACGTGATTGTTAGTAAAACTGAAGCGTCGCATACGAACGTAATTGTTAGTTAAACTTTAGTGTGACATACCAACGTAATTGTTAGTTCAAAATGAAAAGTGGCGAACCAACGTGATTGTTAGTAAAACTGAAGCGTCGCATACGAACGTAATTGTTAGTTAAACTTTAGTGTGACATACCAACGTAATTGTTAGTTCAAAATGAAAAGTGGCGAACCAACGTGATTGTTAGTAAAACTGAAGCGTCGCATACGAACGTAATTGTTAGTTAAACTTTAGTGTGACATACCAACGTGATTGTTAGTTCAAAATGAAAAGTGGCGAACCAACGTGATTGTTAGTAAAACTGAAGCGTCGCATACGAACGTAATGGTTAGTTAAACTTTAGTGTGACATACCAACGTGATTGTTAGTTCAAAATAAAAAGTGGCGAACCAACGTGATTGTTAGTAAAACTGAAGCATCGCATACGAACGTAATTGTTAGTTAAACTTTAGTGTGACATACCAACGTAATTGTTAGCTCAAAATGAAAAGTGACGAACCAACGTGATTGTTAGTAAAACTGAATCGTCGCATACGAACGTAATTGTTAGTTAAACTTTAGTGTGACATACCAACGTGATTGTTAGTTCAAAATGAAAAGTGGCGAACCAACGTGATTGTTAGTAAAACTGAAGCGTCGCATACGAACGTAATTGTTAGTTAAACTTTAGTGTGACATACCAACGTAATTGTTAGCTCAAAATGAAAAGTGGCGAACCAACGTGATTGTTAGTAAAACTGAAGCGTCGCATACGAACGTTATTGTTAGTTAAACTTTAGTGTGACATACCAACGTGATTGTTAGTTAAACTGGAGCGTGGAATACCAAAGTGATTGTTTGTAAAACTGAAGCGTGACACCCCAACGTGATTGTTCGTGAAACTGAAGTGGGGCATAGCAACACTATTGTTAGTTAAACTTAAGCTTCGTATACACATGTGATTGTTAGTTCAAACTAAAGCGTTGCATACCAACATGGTTGTTAGTAGAAACTGAAGCGTGACATACGTGATTTTTAGTTTTACTGAAGCGTGACGTACCAACATGATTGTTAGTTCAAACTTATTTGTGACATAATACACAACAAGATGGCAGCCAACTAAATTTCTTATAGAAATGTGGAGAAACATTTAAGACATTCAGACTAATAAGTACAGTTTACTTACCAATTCAACACTGAATCTGACTTTGAAAGATGACAAATTAGAAAGGTTAACCAGTGTAAATTTAACGGATTCTCAATAATCAGAAACCTATTTGGGATTTTACAAATACAATGTACTATTTTTGTGTAGAAATATTTGCTTACTGAACTATTTACCTAGCGATTAACTAAAACTGTAGACTAATTGCATCATTGAATGAATACACTTTTTAAATGTGTTCTCGTATTTTTAATGCAGCCACATGTAAAATTTTATTTCATACTTAAACCAAAAAGAAGGCGATTTGAAACGGACGTATTTACGGAAATACCGACAGACAAATCCTGTGATAAAAAAACCAAGACGTATCTAGATATAAATACTAATAAGTGCCATTTATTTCGCAACAGATAACTAAGTTGAAATATGACCAATTAGAAAAACAAAATTATTTATGTGTTATCAAACATGTTGCCAGGATTTTCAGGATACAATATATATACGTTGTTTATAATATATATGGTGCTAAATACAACCTCCGGGCCTACATGATTTGTATAGTATTTTTTAAATAAAAACCGCTCAAGACAAGGCATAAGGCCACTTGATGTAAGGTGCTAATACAAACAAATATGATTATCGCAAAGACAGGAGATGCCTATTGACTTTGATCTTCAAAACACCAAAAATATAGGTATGAGGAAAACAGTCAGCAGGAAGAGAGTTCCACAAGCATGCGGTTCTTGGAAAGAAGCTACTTGAATAGGAAGCTGTATTACTATGAGGTATCAAAACAGCGAATGGATGGAGACCACTAGACCATCGAGTCAAACCAGCTGGAACAAAAGATGCAGAGAATAGATCACACACAAACACACACACACATATACATATATATATATGTAAAAATAAAAATGGAATAAAGAATAAGCAATTCAACAACTAACAAAATAACTCAAAAACTCATCTTGTAAAGTTCCACCGAGATATTTCGGTCGTGGATACGGCCATTTTCGATCAGTTAATAAACTTTATTTCAAAACGGAAAAGTTTTCAAATTCATACAGAGAATGCGATTGGAAGAAATTGTCACGTGCAGAGAACAACAAAACGGGGAGAAAAAGGAATGCGAGGAATGTTATAAAAAGAGAAAGAAAAAGAAGATGAAGAAGAAGAAGAAGAAGAAGAAGAAGAAGAAGAAGAAAGAGATACCAATCAACCGGAAAGTTGGGAACGTCAGTTGAAGAAGACGAAACGAAGAAGAAGAGAAAGCGAGAGAAAACGTGGGGAAGGGTAAATCGACATGTTTTTGTCGAAACCTATTAAAGAATAAAAATAAAAATAAAAATAAAAAGAGAGAGAGAAAAAATCAGTGCTTAGATATCGCCTGCTGATTGAATTCGGGCTGAGAACGTCGGAAGTCTATAGGATTAGTAGTAATTGGAGTAGTTATCGTCGAGGGACGAAACAAGGGAACAGGAGGAGGCAGGGGAGGGGAAAGGGGGGAAGAAGGGAGACAAGGGTTAAAAGTTAGCCAGAGTCGTATTCATTTAGATTCATCTCGTATAAAATCGATCTAGCCGTAGGAAAATAAATATTATAGAAGCCTTGTCTTTGGGCAATGGTGTTTTTATGACATAGGATCAGACAGGATTCTGTGAGACGTCGAAGTTTGGTGTCATGAATATTTTTGATAGGGATTGCCTTATGGGTATTGAAGTGGTGGCCGGAAGAAATCATATGAGTGCATAGTGCATTTGAGGTGTCGCCGTTTTTTATATATATATATATATGAATTATTCACAGCTCTCGCTAGCTGCAGCAATAAACACTCTATGCATCGCCTATTGAGTGCTCTTGACGACCTGTTTATAGCAGTCGAATTTGCCATTAAGACTTTAATTTACTCTTCCATTTCCAGACAATGCATGGGGGGCATATCGGTACGCGCTCAGACTACTGAGTTAAATATCACTTTCGTATTAGGGTTCGAACTTTGTGACCGGCAGGGATTGTCTCCCGACATACTGATGATTGCAGGTTTGGCATGAAACACATGTGTATATGGGTTAATGTGAAAATTTTTATTTATGAATAATTATTCAAAGCTCCCGCTAGATGGAGAACTTTAAGTGAGTTGACAACAAGTTATAATTTACAGCGTGATGCAACACTATTGAGTGCTCTCGGCGGCCTACTTGTGGCCTCAGAATTTGACATTGAAACATAAATTTACTCTCGCATTTCAAGGCAGTACTGAGTTAAATATGACTTTCGTATCGGGGTTCGAATTGATAATTGGATGTTCGACATAAATCACATATACATATAAGTTAATTTGAAATAACTATTATTTATGAATACTTATATATATATATATATATATATATATATATATATATATATATATATACAGGGTGGGCAAAAATAAGGGTCATATTTTTTTAAATTCATAACTTTTTATTTTTTTAATTTATTTTTATTTTTTTTTAGAATGAGTAAAGGACCCCTTCCGAAGCAAGCATGAGCCGTATTAGCCCTAAGGAACGTACCCTCATTTAGAAAACATTATTTTTGCTTAAAAAACTCAAAACAGTGTAAAAAACAATACTTTAGTTTTTGTAAGTTTTAAGAAGTGTTTTTCGGCTAAAATTTGTTTTGTTTATTTCAAAAAATCTCGGAAGGGTCAGTCTACACACACATAAAGTTTGGTGAGTTTAACTTTTATTTTGTGGAAGTTATTCAAATTCAAGTTATTCAAATTTAAAGATAGGACCCTTATTTTGGCCCACCCTGTATATATATACAGGCCCACATTCTAGTATATATTATATATTAAATAGTTTTAAGACGAATACATAGCAAGAGCAAACTAAATAGTTTTGGGCTATTAAATTAAGTTGGAACGTTATTGATAATATTTAATTATTTCTTATTTAATTAATTTTTATCATCGCTTATGTTTGAATTCATATTTTGAAACATGACGTAAATCATAAATCTATGACATCACTTCAAATCTATAATGATTGTTAAGGTAATGTTTTCAGACCGATTTAAAAGAAAATCTTAATAGCTCAGTTCGTAGGACATCAAACTGAATGTCGCATGGTTTCGGGTTCGGTCTCCAGTAATAGTATTCTCTTTATTTGTTGTGAATTTATTTTTTAATATTAATTCAATATTTTCCATTTTAAAAAGAAGTCAGGATATTTAAAACAAAATGTGACTGACGGACACACGGACACACAGATATACACATACACACACTAACAAGATATGTTCATCGTTGATTACATAAATGTGTTGTTCTTCTGTTTAATTTTACTTTAGTCGAAGTTCTCAGAAATCAAGAGACCCCTTCCTGAGGATAACACTTGATATTTATATGAAACACATAGATATTCTAATATTCTATTAAAGTTATCCTTTACCTGTCAAACCTTGAGTAAGTAAAGAAGTTAAGAACATTAATTTTCCTCTCCCCAATTGACCAGTTAACAATGTTATAGTATATCTTTCGTGTAGTCTCTATGTCTTCCGGATTCCAGGACAAGAATTCATCTAATCTTGTGGAGTATCTACAAGTGCTGTTACTTGAGGTAACATTAGTTGGAGAAGGTGCACCATTTCTCGTATGAGCCAGTGTATAGACGTGTATAGAGGACCTTATTTGGACTTCGAATTCTGTTATTTTGAATATTTGGTCAGAGTTTACTTACAGCAGAAAGTATTCTCATGTAAGGTTGCCCTGACAAGCCCTTGCACAGTGAGACTGAAGACACTCGATGATGGTGCCAATTAGGTAATTCAACTTCTCTTGCTTTTATGTGTGCATGAGTTATTACAAAAACGTAAATGACTGTTGTGTTACTATAGTGCACAAGTGTTTATCAATGTATATTTGACTAACTTGGTTCATTAGTTGGCATATACGATTTTACTCAAGTGGCAAATTGTAAGAATATACAAGCCGCGCATGCGTGGTCCCCCTCTGTATGTGACTCGATGTGGCGAGTGTAAAATGCAATAAATTTGGGCAATTTGGGGCATTTTTGACCTCCAATGTTACCCTATGGGGGTGCGAACTAGAATTTTTCTGAAGTCAAGGAGGCTCATTTTATATCCAGAACAATTGCCTCTACATTTTGGCCAAGTTTCAGAAAAATTGAATGGATGGATCAAACGTTATGGGAGGAAAGTAAGCCAATTATAATGAGATCGTGTAAGGTGTACCAACAGAGCAAGTATAACATAATGAAAGAGATACGGTTATGAGGACGGGTGACAATAAAGCTACACATAAAAATAATTGAGCGTTTCCGGTGGTAGTAATAATTCTTATATAAATATAAATATTTCCATAATAATCTCCTGTTGTTGATTGCCTAACGGGTAACAGCGCTAACTGTCGAAAAGAATCGTCGGGATTTGATCCTGGTTTTAAGCGCTTGCAACAATGAACGTTCGTGACACAAAGACACTGTATGTCTGTGTATGACTATTTCTCAGTTCAACGCCCTCTATTTATTCAGGTCGTATTTCACTCGTCAGCCAAAGGTTAGAGACTGAAACGAGATGCACATAAAAAACAACCCGATTTGGCCGCGAGCGTCATGATTAACGAACAAAGAATAGCGGGAAGAAACCGATAGACAAATATCAAGCCAATCATATCGGTTGTCAGCATTAAAGAACAATATAAAGAGATGGAAGCCATATTGAAGTGATTGTTTGCCAAGAATCACAACTCGATCAAATTTAGATCGTCAATATAAGTATAAAAAACTCAGCCGAAACGAATCAGTTCCAAATATAAAAAAAATATAACCATACTTTTTTCGACACGCACACATTTCATTATCTTACACGTAATCGTGACCCGTTGGTTCACAAAATCTATCTCTATTTATACGACTTTCATTATATTCGAAAATTCATTTACTGTAACATATCTTTAAATACTTTGATCTTGCATAACTAAACTGAAATCCTCTCTTTACTTCTATGTACTATCATAATTATTAGCTCTACTCTCTTGGAGTTCTTGGCCTTTTGGCTAAGATCAAAGTGTAGTATCTGTTCCGATGGATACTGCACCCCATAGACTGGCATTATCTTGGCCTTCGGGGCTTGAATTACGCCGGTCTTTGGGGAGGAGTAAGTTTATTGCTTACTGCCTGAGGTGCCCCTACCGGGGAATGCCGACGGGGCTGCCCAGGCAATTTTTAAACCCCACTTTCCCGACCCGACCTTTGGGTCACATCTTACTTGTGGGAGTAAGATAAAAACTGGCGTTGTGCCTAACTCCTGGAGAGGGGTAAATCAATACTCTCTTGGAGTTATCACACAAGTCATTGTCAGTGATTTCTCACCGACAACAACTCGTGATGTTCCCTGGGGTCTGACTGATAACAAGCTTTCCCAGATTTCCAGTACTCCTCACCTCTTTTCGATCACCACCGCAAATGACCATACAGTATCGCAACAGCCGCCTACCATTGGGTTCTCGTTGCAACGGCCATTAGTCTGCCCTTGAATTTGTGTGGCAATAAGCTTCCCCAAGGTCCCAGCATTCTCCGCACTATTTCAGTAGAGGTTTTGTTAGTCCTGTCCCTTCTCAGTCTTCCAATCCTCCTTGACTCTCTATGATTATTGTGTGTGGTGTCAACCGAGGCTGGTGCCATCATTTTCATTATAGACGTAGTGGCAGCTTATGATATTTCTTGCAGGTTCTATTCCTTGGTTTGTGCGGTTGTGTTCTTTTTAATTTAAAAATTAAAAAAAAAAATTTTTTTTAATTAATTTTTTTTGGGGGGGGCAGCTGATGGTGTTTCTTGCTATTTCTGTTCATTGGTTAATTTTTGTGCTGTGTCAGTTGAGGTCGGTGTAATTTATTGGGGGGGGGGGTGAGCTTATAAAGCGATATTTCTTCTTCTACTTCTTCTTCTTCTTCTTCTTCTTCTTCTTCTTCTCATTATTATTATTATTATTATTATTATTATTATTATTATTATTATTATTATTA
The DNA here is from genome assembly GCA_963556195.1 of Sepiola atlantica. Taxonomy (NCBI): domain Eukaryota; kingdom Metazoa; phylum Mollusca; class Cephalopoda; order Sepiida; family Sepiolidae; genus Sepiola; species Sepiola atlantica. The sequence goes on along the minus strand of OY744519.1, from coordinate 191,666,293 downwards.
TTATTATTATTATTGTATAGAATATTATGATTGTTTATTATTATTATTATTATTATTATTATTATTATAGAGAAATAAAGAAGCTTATATTTTGCTATTTAATTAAAGTACGTGTTTGCGGTATGCATACATGTAAACACGCTTCTTGTTTTAGGTGTGCATGCCAACAGCAAACGTTGCAGGTGATAGTGTATCGGCCAAAGGAAGAAGAAAGGGTAAGGCACAGAGGAAATTGAAAATGTCTGTGATCTTATTTCTCCATAAAAATAATAAGTGCCTTATTAAGCGGGGAGTCATGCTAAGACTAGTCTACTTGAGAAAAGCAATGTATTTAGATGGGCTCAAAGATAAACCCCTTGAATGAACTGTCTGGCAGTTATCTCTAGTGGATATCTCGAGCTATCAGCTTCTAGGTGGTCGAATGGTGACTACTAAAAATACTACAATCTAAGATTTCCGATCAGGAGATGGATGGCCCGATATAAAATCAAAGATATTTTCAATTTCGTCTGTGCACCTTCTTTTTTCTCTCTGGGCGAGCATCTGTCACTTGCAACGTCTGTCATTCGCATGCACCACTAAAACATACAGTCTAGTGTCTGTTTACACAGGGACATGTATGTAAATTAAATAGTTACGCTGAAAAATTAGAGTCACTCTTTTCACTAAATGTTAATAGAGACGGTAAGGAATATAAATTAGCAGAAGAATCACCATAGAATAGTGAGGCGAGATATATACACCCCTGATCAAAAATTTAAGACCACTTGAAAATCTTTTAAAAGAAACCTTTTTTGTAAGGATAGATTTTAACCTCCTCCCAGTTAAGGTTACCAATACTACAATCTAAAAGGTTATGGAAACAAAAAGTTATATTCCAAACATTTTGTTCAGAAATTTACATTTCTATAAAATGAGGCTTAGAGGAGTTTAAAATCTATCCTTAAAAAAGGTTTATTTAAAAAGATTTTCAAGTGGTCTTAAATTATTTACCATTGGTGTATGTAGATGGCTAAGCGAGAGTTAGTTTTATTACATTTTATTGTTAATTAACAGAAAAAGAGGGAGAAAGACAGTGAAAGAGAGAGACAGACTGCAGACGAAGTGATAGAGACTATAAAAATAAGAGTTAGGTGGATCAATAAACAAACACTAAGAGAGGGTGAGAGTATTAAACAGAAACTTGGAAAGAGATGGGTGGGTTAGTGAGACAATTGCAAATAACCGTTCGCTACAACAATTAAGAAACTAAGGAACATTTTTTCATGTATTATGTGTGATCAAAATATACAAGGACACTATTAGAAACACAAACGTTGATTAAATCAGATTTAAATATAACGTACATACATATATTTATGTATATATATGTATTATATACAGTGATTTAAAAATACGAGATTTTCAAAAAGAATAAAAATACATATAGAGTTTAGTTGTTTCGTTTTACGGCATATCAACCCTTTTCAGCTTACATAATTGTCGAACCCAATAATTTTGGTAAATGTTTTCATGCTTCAAGTTGTTTTTTATATCAAAATGTTTATTCACAGTGTTGGGTTTAGTTGTTATGTAGAAGAAATTGTAGTGTTTTTTTATTTTGCTCTGCAGAACATGATTGCGTTTAGCAAAGATAAAGAAGAAAAAAAAACAATAACAGCAATGTTTGGTGCATTTTAGGTCAGAAAGCCGGTATCTTCAGACAGCCTGATCTGGTAGCACATATTGAAATGAGAGACACATATTGAAAGGAATAAGCGTTTAAGATGTAAATTAGAACATTTTATCATCGTTTTATCGAGCCATGTTCAGTTCTCGCCTTTAAAGTTTTTAACTAAACTTGCACATTTATTATATCATAATTATACCAGAGCAGAAATTATCAAAAAAATTTCTAGCGAAGCAAAAAAATCAATTGAGCCTTTATAGATTCAAGGGTTGAATGAATTTAATGCCTTTGAGTATTGATTTACTCCTCTCCGGGAGTTAGGCACAAGGCCAAATTTAATGCCTTTGAGTAGGTCAGCCTGGAATAGTTTTAAATAGAAGTTTTATAATTAAACGCCCAGATTATATGGACGTATCTTATGTATACTCGTTCTTGTTAAATAGAGCAAAATACGTTGATAATATTTATTTTAGTTTTCGGAAAAAGGTATTAGCCCTGACCTTTGCTGAACCTCCGCGGAAATTGTTAAAAGGACCTTCTTGAACAGAGCAAAAGTAGACACGAGAATCAATTGGATGTCATTCTCTGCATGTATGTTCTTGAAAAGAGAATTCCTCGAGAGACAAGGAGCCAATGCCGATATATACATTGAATATAAGAATTACCAACTAATGTAAGAAGCATCACATACTTAGAGCGAGAAAGAGAGAGAGAGAGAGAGAGAGAGAGAGAGAGAGAGAGAGAGAGAGAGAGAGAGAGAGAGAGAGAAAAGATGAAAGATTCGAATTTAGATTGGTATTTTGTAAAATTACTTGGAGGAAAAAAAGGAAGAATGAATATTCATTTTCAAGTTCGTGGCATGAGCTGCATTTATGAGCTATCGCAGGAAAAAAGGTTGAAAGTTTAAATCATAAACTCAATCATATTTCACTACCAACTTGTTCAACCACACTTAAACATAGCTATATTGGTACATACACGCAAAATAACAACACACAGACACACACACACACATATATATATATTTATATATATATATATATATATATATATATATATATATGTAAAGGAGTAAGGCTACCAACATTTGTAGAATGTTTTTTTCAACATTTATTTATTATTTTGTTGTTTTTTTCAACATTTATTTATTATTTTGTTGTTTTACCATTTTATGATTTTATATATAACGCGTTTCAAGCGGTGGCCCGCTTTCATCAGATATGAAAATCCATTTATATATAAAATCATAAAATGGTAAAACAACAAAATAATAAATAAATGTTGAAAAAAACAACAAAATAATAAATAAATGTTGAAAAAAACATTCTACAAATGTTGGTAGCCTTACTCCTTTACATATATACTTTTCTCTCGTTGGAACTGCACTAATACTGCACTACCTTCTTTTCTATATATATATATATATACATATATATATATATATATATTCTATGTTATGTATATATACATATACAGTACTTAGTGGTAGTATGCAAATATATTTATTTCAAGAAGGCTACACAGAAGCTTCAATCGTTAATTCCCGCAGGAAATATCAGACTAAATTCATATATATATATATATATATATATATATATATATATATATATATATATATATGTATATTTGTTTAATATTTGTGCGTATATTAGCAGTTTTGTTAGGTAGATTTGGAAAATAATCTTAAACATCAGGCTTGCCCTGAATATTCCCCTACGACCAATATGAAAAATATCGATAGAAAATTACATAAATATCTATAGTTAAACTTTTTCAACATCCTCAGCTAGAAGGAAGCAAATACATTATTGCGACACACATCAGGCAACTTGTTCAACCACAGGTAAACATGACTATATTGGTACATACACGCAAAACAGCACACACACACACATACAAACACACGTATATTTAACAAGTTCCTATGATATATATATATATATATATATATATATATATATATATATATATATATATATATATCCTATGTTATGTATATAGACATATACAGTGCTCAATACGTGAAAAGAGATAAGTAGTAGTATGAAAATATATCTATTGCAAGAAGGCTACAGAGAAACAACAATGTTTCATTACTGCAAGAAATATCAGACTAAATTCATACATATATATATATATATATATATATATATATATATGTATATATATATATATATATATATATATATATATATATATATATATATATATATATATATATATATATATATATTAGTATTTAATGTATCCACATAAACTTTTATAAAGAGATATAATTTTTATGTATCAATTTTCAGTATTTACTTCAACGGTGCTCGATACGTAAGTAGAGCTGAGTGGTAAGCTATGAAAATATATTTATGGCAATTAATCTACACAGAGGCTCCCGCCTTTTATCCCCATATATATATATATATATATATATATATATATATATATATATATATATATATATATATATATATATATAAAATAGATATTGATTTTATATATATACGCGTATACAGGATGACTAAAAAAAACGGGCTCCGTGTACACTTTATGTGGTATCTCCTTTATTTATTCACCGATTGCCCTTATTTTACAGGACATAACAGAATCAACGACCGTGAGTACACCAAGACCTGAGTGGGAGCTGGGACAAAGAATACATTGTGTTAAATTTTACTACAAGACAGGCTCGTTTAAGAAAACCAAGGACAGTTTCTTGCATCTGTTCGTATGTGAAAAGGCTCCACCCAAAAGCAGAATTCAGAACTGGGTGGACCACTTCGAGAAGTACGGGACCGTGGAGAACTTCAACGCGGCCAGTGTAAACTGTCCAAGCCACTCGGGACGTCCCAAGAAGCGGACAGCCGAGCTGGTCGAAAGTGTGAGAGAATCTCTCCAGGAGGGTCCGAAACGCTTGTGTGTAAGCGAAGCCAGTCCCTCGGTATCTCCCGTGAGACTTGCGGGAGAGTGCTGGTGAACGATATCAGGGCTTACCCATACAGAATACAGACGCTGCAGACCCTTACAGCCTCAGACAAGAAGCAGAGCAGCGCCATGGCAGTCAAGATGCTCAATAAGATCGAGGAGACACCAGGTTTCCTTAACCTCCTTTGGACCTCAGATGAAGCCCACTTCCATCTTGACGGAAAGACGAACTCCAAGACAAATGTCTTCTAGGGGTCCTCCAGACCCAATGAAGTAGCCACCAAGCCCCTGCACTCTCCTAATTGCACGATGTGGGCTGCAATCTCGGTCAGAGGCATCATCGGAACAATCGTCATCGAAGAATCTGGCGCAGCAGTGACAGTCACCAAGGAGCGGTATGTGGAGGTCCTCAAAACCTTCAAGAGTGAGCTCCAGACCCTCTACCCGTCGCTCATGAGCAATTTCTGGTTCCAGCAAGACGGAGAAAGTTCTCACACCTCAAACCTGTCCCGAGATTGGCTGAAAGAGAACTTCGGAGGCCGAGTGATCAGTCTCAAGACTAATTTTGAGTGGCCACCCCATAGCCCGGACCTAAGGCCCCCAGATTATTTCCTTTGGGGCTATCTTAAGGACAGAATGTACGCAGGGAAACCCAGAACCATTACGGAACTCAAGGAAGCCATCAGGGAGGAGATGGGAGCCATTCCCAATTCAATCTGTAAGAACGTCATAGACAACTTCGTTCTGCGCCTCAAGAAATGCACGGAGCTAAAAGGAGTCCATCTAGAACACATGCTGTAGAACGGAGAAAAAAGGGCCAAATACCCTAGTGTTTTGATATGATGTTGTAAATATAATAAACTAGTTATGCCCCCAAATTCATTTAATTCGGACGAAACACTAAGAAACGGGGCCTAATTAGATTTGGAGCCCGTTTTTTGGGGGTCACCCTGTATTAGCAGTTTTGTTGAGAAGATTGTTTGTGAAATTACTTTAATATGAAGCTTGTACTGACCCCTCCCCCTATGACCAATAGAGGGAAAATATCAATAAAAAACAACATAAATAGCTATTACAACATGTACAGCTATAAAAAAGCAAATACATTGTTGCGACACACATTAGTCAACGTTGTTAATATAACAACTGTCGAATTATTATTTAAAATCACAGTATGAAGGGATTGATGCTTACTTTATTTGAGGCCATATATAATTTGAAATGCCTTAACATTCATTATTTTCCTCAATTATCTCCTTCATTTTGCGCGTTTTGCAATGAAAATTATATTTGAAATCTTAGCAGACAGAGTCTTGTTAACAGATGCAAGGGTGCAATTAAAATCAATTACCCCCCCCCCTCCCCCCAAAAAACAGTGTAACACTGTTTCTTTAAAAAATTACACCCGGAGAAAATGTAGCAAATAAGAACCATTCTTTATTGACCAAAATTGGTTCTTTCATGGGTTCTTTCAATCAGTTCTAGAGGGCTTTGGAGGTTATCTTTTCGTAATTTCGATGCGATATTGACTGCTTCGAAAAGCGATTGTTTTATTGTGGATGTCTGAAGGTTTTATGATTTCTTTAGACATTCAATAAAGAATGGTTGCTTTTAAAGCTGGCGATTTTTTAATGAATTCAAATTCAAACGCAATAACGAAGAAACCTTTGAGGTTATTTTTCTTTGTCAAAGTTGAACAATGAATAATGATTTTAGACGATGATTTTTGTTATTTGTTCTCACGGTCTTTTATTAATACCACAAAGCTGTTAGACGCCATCACCTTTACGCACACTGATACGATTCGCCCTGGGGATCATCATTTTTATAATGGCCAATAGAAAGGTTATATTGATAGTGTTTGTGGCTGAATCAATAAAAGCTTTGAGATCAGAATTACATCCAAAACATCAATAAGATGGAAATATGGATTTCTATCATGAACGCCGGAATCAATTTTTAGCGACATAAAAGATTAAAAAACATTAGAAGAGTAACATAACAAACTACATAATCAAATCGAGGAAACACCAAGGACAACAGAACAACATTGTTAATATTTTTTTTACTGATGAGTTACAACATATCAAGGCCAAAAGCAACACGGGGATAAGGGTTAATGAAGATGATTGATAAGCAGTCGAATGATGGAGAATTTTTGAAGGGATTGATTATAATAAATGCTATAGAAACAAATTTGAACACCTATATAACAGTTTATAGCAAATATTTGTTGACATTGAACTTGAAGACGATTATGTTTTACTCTGCAGGGAAGCAGCCACGCGATAATGTGTTTCACAAATTGAAAACTCTGTTCGTGTAAATTCAGTTTCATGCTAGGATGACGGTGCAAGAATGACACGTTCTTTGCAGTCGTAGTAATGATGTCTGTAAGCTCTTAAAGTAGGATTTGCTCAGTACATTTTTTTGTTGACAAGTTTAACTTTTTAATTTCTTATATTGGCAGTGAAAAATAAATAATAGACTGACGGATCAATTATCTGTTTTCATTCTGTTTATATTTATATCATAGGCATGCGATATTGGTCACTTGTGTTTATACTTTTGACGTTTGTGTTTAGAAGTTTTTTGTGGAGATAAACAGTATATGAAAATAACAGAATTCTCTCCTTAATTTGATCTTTTTATCTTTTTATCTTTAACATGTTTTCATTTTTTTTATTTAAATGTTTTTCTAATTATCTTTTTTAATGACCTTGTTTTCGTTGACACAAAAAGATCATTAAAAAAATTGAAAAAATAAAAAAAGGTATAATTAAGCAAAATATTTATGTTAATTTTAACAATGTTGGATTACTATATATATATATATATATAGTCATCCACATACAGACTGTTTCGCTGTTTCACAGCTCATCAGTGCGGCTAGACCAGTTAGTGCCTCAAGCCGGGATCGAAACGCAACCGTCGAGCTGACAGTCGGCGCTGTTTACCCCTACACATTTATCTTCCTTATACAGTGAAGGATATTAAAACGATATTTTTTTTATTGATTATCTCATCCCATATTGTATTCAATTGTATATTGGGTATTTTAAGGAGGCCAACAGTATTATAAACGAACAGTATAAATGAGAAAAATTGACTTCTCATTAAGTCATTAATTAATGTACTATGATATTTATCACTGGAACTGCGAAGAAAATAATTGTGAACTATATCGTAAATAATTTGGTTTTGGAACAAGTGTTTCGTTAGGCATGCCATTTATTTGAAGGGTTACTAAAGACTAACCAAGTTTTAGAAACTCAGGATACATAGATACATAAGAATAATGCATTTCTAAAAAGATAAAGCACCTACCAATATCCGAAAGTAAATAATATTTTTCTTAAAAATGCAAACGTACATTTCAGGAACATGAATATTTATGGGTTGATCTAAATATCAACATGTAATGTTAGTAGTAAGTTTATGGTATTGTTGGATAATGAAACCCCCAGTTGAGAATGAAGAGGTATGCGGTTAGACAGAATAGGAATGATTGAGAGTAGTTGTGTCAGAATGTGACCTCGACGAAAAACAGAAGTACGGAATCATACGAGGGTATTGCGGTATCTTTCCTGGCAACTTTCAAAGCAAGCGGTCGTAAAAAACAATTGTTCAACCCAGCCTCGATGTGGTTTGAGGACAATTCATGAATTGAGTCTCGTATCTTAGCCTATCTCGCTGTCTTTCAACTTCTATTAGTCGTGTACATAACGTCATACACACACACACACACACACACACACACACACACACACACACATATATATATATATATATATATATATATATATATATATATATATATATATATATATATATAGGGTGGGCCAAAATAAGGGTCCTATCTTTAAATTTGAATAACTTGAATTTGAATAACTTCCACAAAATAAAAGTTAAACTCACCAAACTTTATGTGTGTGTAGACTGACCCTTCCGAGATTTTTTGAAATAAACAAAACAAATTTTAGCCGAAAAACACTTCTTAAAACTTACAAAAACTAAAGTATTGTTTTTTACACTGTTTTGAGTTTTTTAAGCAAAAATAATGTTTTCTAAATGAGGGTACGTTCCTTAGGGCTAATATGGCTCATGCTTGCTTCGGAATGGGGTCCTTTACTTATTCTAAAAAAAAATTTAAAAAAAATCAATAAATAAAAAAGTTATGAATTTTAAAAAATAGGACCCTTATTTTTGCCCACCCTGTATATATATATATATCGGATTTATCTGTCTTATAAATGTGTTCCTAATACAAATACATCTTTCTTTTTAAAAAAAGGTCACGTGTGTTCCTGTTTATAAGTGGCTTGACCAGAGACGACACGTGTATCCCAGTCACAATAGTGTATAACGCGGTTATACACGCATCAGTGCCAGTCATCATGAAAGAGTAACCATCGGTAAAAATTCCATTTAACTATGATTTTATAGATAAATATAAGTAATACATAAAATCTACAAACTAATTAAATGCACATGAAAATATGCAATGAGATTTAAAACAAGTTGCATACATCAAAACAAATAGTTATTCGATAATTAGTTATTTATTTATTAAACTAAGAAAATTATACAGAAACGATCAGTCCTAAATTCTGGGTATTTACTTTTTGCCTGAAAAGAAATTGGTTTATTTTATTCATCGGAACAACAACACGCATCTTATTTCACTAATCACATCAAATTGTATACAACAAATAAATTTAATAACTTGACGAAATGATAAAGAACGCATTTTTATTGTGTTTATTTACAATTTATTGTTTAATTTAAGTACACATTGTTAAACATAACAGAATCCCTACGCTTAATTATACATCTTTTTTGTTCTCGATTTTTCTCATTGTATTATGTATATTCTTTAGATATCTAAATGACTTCGCATTCGCGTTCTTGTCTGCTTTTTTCGAATTCACTTCTTTTTTCCGGATTTTTTGCTAATTTGTTCTTGTCTCATGAAGATGTTTCGACGAAGAATCGTAAACGTTTGTTATACATATGGAACATACATTAACTTTATTTTATTTCGACACAAAACAGATCATGAAAAAAAAATTAAAACATAAATAAGGTATAATCAAGCAGAGAATTACGTGATGTTTACTAATGTTTGTTTATATATATATATATAAGTCATTTCTTATGCAAGCGTCATTAAAGACCACGGAAAAGAATACATGCTTATATTTTCGAGTGATCACTGATAATGAGTTATGTGAGAATTCTCTTGAGTAAGAATTATTATTATTATTATTATTATTATTATTATTATTATTATTATTATTATTATTATTATTATTATTATTATTATTATTATTTAAATTTTCTTATGGAAATCGCTCATGACATGGCATGAAGCCACTTGACGTAAGGAGTTAACATGAACGAAAGATAAGTATTGCAAAGACAGAAAATGTCTCTTTGCTATAGTCTTGAAAATACCGAAGCTATAAGTAGAAGGAAAACAATCAGCGCGAAGAAGCTTCCACAATCCTGAAGTACTGAGAAAAAAGCTACTGGAATATGGAGCTGTATTACAATGAGGTGTCAAAGCAGCCAATCGATGGCGACAAGTAGACCAACAAGTCAAACGAGCTGGAACAAAGGAAGCAGGGAATAGATCAAACAATTCTGAAAGATATAAGCCATGATAGTATTTATAGAAAACACTGAGACTACCAAAAATCACGTCTGTTAGAGATGTGGGGCCAATAAAATTACAGATTATTATTATTATTATTATTATTATTATTATTATTATTATTATTATTATTATTATTATTATTATTATTATTATTATTATTATTATTATTAGTAGTAGTAGTAGTAGTAGTAGTAGTAGTAGTATTTTGTTTATTATTATTATTACTATTATAATCATAATTATAATTATTATTATTATTATTATCATTATTATTATTATTATTATTATTATTATTATTATTTTGTAGTAGTCTCAACTTTTGGATGTTTTTAGTTGGATTTTTCTTTTTGAACATTAAGTCAATCCCCTTGACTTTCGACATTAAATCTGTACCTTAACATTTTCTGCCGTTTCTAACAGGCAGGCCTTTTGTAGAATTTGAAAATAAATTGTCTCGTCAATCTGTTTAAGTCATTATGGTGGGTTTTTTATTGTTCCAAGCGTTACAATTACAATGGAAATCACCCTGACTTCTTTATATTTACATAGTCTAACTAATTCCTATTTTACGTCTTGATATTTATTGTCATGAAAATATCGGTAGAGCAAAGAAAGATTAGCAAATTCCCTTCTGTGAGAGAGTGACTGTAGGGAAGAGAAGAGGACATCTCACACTAAATTTTCATTCATAAATTAGGAAACAGTGTACTTACACCCGTTTCACTGTATAAGTCAGTGTCCGCGTATTGTTTATACCTAAATCTGTTCTTATTGATTGTTATGGTTTATTAATACGTGTTTTCTTGGGTAAAACATCGCACTCATGTTTAGTCTTTACTTTTGTAATACGTTTTCGCACGCTGACGCTAAGTGATGTTACGGACTTCTAGTATTAGTTGTACGATTATTTTGTAGTTGTCGGACTCGATGATACATTTGTCGAAGCTGGTTGATTGCTTTATACTGTTCGAATCTTGATCTCAATGTTTCTTATACAAAAATAATTAGCTTCTAGGATTGTTGATTGTCAAGCGGAAAATACATTTCTGGGATTTAATTAAGATCAACTGCTAGAACGTAGAAGTGAGTCTGTCATGTGACTTATTAGTTTTACCTTTGACTTTTTCTCTTTCTGAAACCGCTGTGTATAAAAAAATCAATTATATTCTTGTATTTTAAGACGTACTTAAACAGGTGTTTCTCAATTGTTTTCATCTTTCTTATGTGCTCCTATTTAAGTCAGATGAATTACATATGCTCATCGAATATATAAAATTAAGTCAGCCGGATTTTAGAATTTAGTGTGAATAGCATCGCATTTGACATCGATATTTGATTTCGCATATACGAAAATAACGTTTACCACAGTTTAAACAAAAATTATTCCGGCTAAGAAAGTCTTTACGAAGGTAACACTTTTCTACGAGGAATCAGATTATGTAAGGGAAATAACTAATATTTTTAGATATATAGCTCGTATTTATCTCCTTATAATATGTTTATTTGTATTTTTAAAATCTGTGTGAAAATAATCAATTGTCTATTTGTATATTATCACTGTACACATTGAATGGAAAAATGTATTATTTTCTTTCATAAATTGCAGAACACTGTTGTTGTGGACCGGTAAGGGATTCAGAAAAGAAGACATGAACTCGCGATTAAGTGAAACAAAGTATATTGAAGAAAGTATAAATACAGCATATAAAGAGAGTGGTTGAAAGTCTGTCTGTCTGCCAGTATAAGACTGGATTAGTCCCAACACCAAAAGGCATGTGCTCCTTGTATTTATAGTGAAATGTCAAAAGTTCATGTAGTTCGTAAAGGTAGGTATCATAAAAATGTGCTTACGTCTGTTACACTGTATCAATTATTGTCCGTCTATCCCTGCGTGTCACATAATGCGTAAATCTGTTCTAGCTGATTGTAATGGTCTCATAGTTGTGTGTTCTTTAGATAAAAGCAACGACATCATGTAAAGTCTTCGGTGTTGTTGTACGTTCTTTACGCTGAATGTCACACTAGTCACCGTAAAGTATCTTCCATACATATTAAATTAGTTGTAATGTAATGATTCGAACCGAACTCTTTACTCAATCAATGGGGGTAGATTGTTCTCATCCCTACGCTGCTTTTTTGAGGCGTCTTACACTCAACAGTTCTTCTCTATCTTTAGGTAATATGTGGAGATATTGAAAAGTCGGGTATAGCTACCCACATAGCGGAAACCACCTGCCTTTGTTGAATGAAGGATAAATTATAGACAATGGCGGAGAGTAAGACGTCTCATAGAAGCAGTGCATATGTTGAGTGACAATGACCTCCTAAAGAGACCTAGTATAGAATAAAACACAATATGGAAACCAATAATTATAAACAGTAGATCAAAACACCAGTAATATAAAAATTTATTTATTAAACAAAAAACAAAAAATTATAGCTAAATGCAAACACCTAAACAGATATTTCGTAATTGCACTGCACTTTTTGTGTACTCAATGCTAACAAGTATCACTGAGAATTAAGTTGCACCTGACCCACTTTATATAAACTGAACAAGAGAACCTTACTCATTTTAGGGGGCTTTTGAACATTAACACCACTGACCATCATTTTTGTCTTTATAACATTAACTCTCAGACGTTTACTTTCTATATCATTCTTCCAAGTCTATTGATAGTTTATTCGGGTTTATTAATAGCGTGACAACATCGTAATAATTTGAAGTCTAAGCTGTTGTAGAATGTTCTTTACATTAAATGTCACTCTGCTCAACGTAAAGTATCTTGCGTACTTCTTGTATTAGTTGGTGTCATGATTCGTTATTAATCAGCCTTCCTTCTTCCAAATAATGCTTAAGGAAGACATTTGTCGAAGCTTTTTAATTATTAAATACAGTTTGTAATTTTGATGTCGCTGTTTCTGATATAGCAAAACGATTAGCTTATAGGATTTCTGCTTTTCAAGCGGGAAAGAATTAATATTTCTCGAGCGTTATCTACGTTTCTGAAATTTAATTAATCAAGATTAAAAACGTAGAAGTGAGTCAGTCGTCTCACTTGTTGGTTTTACCATTTCCGCTTCCCCTCTGTAGCACCGCTGTTTCTACAAAAATGTAATGTATTCTTGAATTTGTCGACGTATTTAAGGAGATGCGTCTTCGTAGTTTTATTAATTATACAGGGTGTTTCAAAAGTCTTGGGAACATTACAAATGCGTATATCTCATGAACTATTCCAGGTAGAAAAATGAAACTGGTGCCATTTTAAAGCTTGCTTAATCAAGTTTTAGGTCATACTAATGATTTTCGTGTTATCTTTCCAGGTGCAGTAATGGCGTTCTCTAAACAAGACAAGGCATTTTGCGTCCTCCAATTTGCAAAGACTGAATCGTGGACATGTGTTCAACGTGCATTTCGCAGGAAATTTAAAAAAGAAGCCCCTGAAAGGAAATCCATTGTCAGATGGCATGCTAAATTTGTGAAAGATGGGTGTTTGTGCCCAAGTAAGCGAACAGGTCGCCCTTCAACTTCAGAAGATGCAGTTGAGCAAGTTCGGACAGCCTTTCAGCGGAGCCCCCGTAAATCAGTGAGAAGAGCCAGCAGGAAACTTCAGCTTGCTCCAGCAACTGTCTGGCGTGTCTTAAGGAAACGACTGCAAATGGTACCTTACAAGCTCAAGTTGGTCCAAAAGTTGAAGGACACTAATAAGCCACTTCGCCGTGACTTTTGCATTGCAATGCAAGAGAAGTTGGAAGATAACGGCTTTGATGACCGGCTTGTTTTTAGCGATGAGGCGACCTTCCATTTGAATGGCAAAGTTAACAAGCATAAAACTCGCATATGGGGTACTGAGAATCCTCATGAACTTCTTGAGCACGAGCGAGATTCACCAAAAGTGAACGTGTTTTGTGCAATTTCCAAGAAAGGTGTCTATGGACCGTTCTTCTTTGTTGAATCCTATCTCAACATGCTGGAAGACTGGTTAATGGCTCAGTTGGAACAAGCAGAATCTGATAACTTCATTTTTCAACAAGATGGTGCACCACCACACTGGAGTCTTAGAGTAAGGCAGTTTCTTAACACAAGGCTGCCTGGTAGATCGATTGGGAGATCTGGGCGAGGTGATGACGTTCTCATGCCCTGGCCTCCTAGGTCTCCAGATCTTACCCCGTGTGACTTTTTCCTTTGGGGCTTTGTCAAGCAACAAGTCTATGTGCCCCCCTTCCAAGAGATATTGACGAACTAAAGGCTCGAGTAACGGCAGTTGTGGGAACCATTGACGTCAAGATGCTGGAACGCGTTTGGCAGGAAATGGACTATCGACTAGATGTCTGCCGTGTGACGAATGGTGCTCATATTGAGCAACTTTGAAGATTCCCCACAAAACCTGAAACTTTAACCTTTCCAACGGTACCAATTTCATTTTTCAACTCCTAATAGTTTTTGAGTTATTAAAAATCGTTATGTTCCCAAGACTTTTGAAACACCCTGTATAATATATAACATCAAGTTAGTCAGATATATAAAAAATATAAATACCGTCTCATCTGACACATCTATATTTGATTCTCCCAATACTAAAATAGCTTTCGCTTTAGTTTATTGAAAAACAAAATAATTCCGGCTCGGAAAATGTTTACGATGGCAACAAATTCTCACAATTAACCGAATAATGTAAGTAATATAAGCCATATTTTAAGCTATATCTCTCTTATTTATCAAACTTATGTGAACATTTTTTCTTTTCTCTACGCTTCGCACCCCTATCTCTTTTCTATATTAATAATATTTTGTGATCATTTCGCGTGTGGTTCTCGCCCATATTCAAATATTATTTTTAATTTTAGTTATATTAAGATGATTATTAAAAAAAATAAAACAATACGAAGTAAATTTATATACATATTTCCTCATGACTTAACATGTATACAGTAGTAAACAATTAATGTTAAATAAATTTACATAAAATTTTATATATAGATATGTTGAACTATTTATGACAGACCATGTACTACACTATATGATATCATTGAAATCTAAAGATATCTCAAGATTTTAATTCATAAATTAGATTTCAATAATATTATATGTCTTATATATATGATATCATAAATAGTTCAAAATATATAATTATACTCTATGTAAAAAACAAACAAATATACATCTTCTAAACGGAATATGATTCGTATAGTTGATCCTAAAGATTTCTTCTTATTCGAATATATATTTAATAATATAAAATCAGTTTTGTATTTTTCTTGCATGAATAATACTTGTTTACCTTTAACTCTTCTACCCCTCCACACACCCCATATATATATATATATATATATATATATATATATATATATATATATATATATATATATATATATATATATATATATATATATATATATAATAATAATAATCCAAGTAAAACATCCAGAGGGTAGTAATCCAAAGAATTTTAACCGGGTTTATAAAAAGTGCTCAATATCAAATACAGCTTTTATATATGGTTATTTTTATTTACAAAGACATGTACAAAATCTGCGACACTGGCATGTCGATGTTATCGATCAACAGCTATTACAAACTGAGATCTCATCAGGCAGAGTTAGAATTCGATCTTAACACTAGAACATATTTGGAAAGAAACTGTGTCTGTGTAAATAAAAATAACCATATATATATATATATATATATATATATATATATATATATATATATATATATATATGTGTGTATTTTTTTGAAGGTTTACCTAAACATTTCGTTCAAGAAATAATTCATCACAACAAAAGACTTTTTCCTTTCATAGTTTATTTTTAGTTAAAGAATTTTTCCCTACACGATTTTCTCTACTCAAGTAGGTTCTTGCTTGGCAGTTCATCAGGAGAATTATATACCTGGAATAAGAACCCCAACAACTGACAATACCCAATATGGTGTTGCCCTAATTGTGACCATTTCTTTTTTTTCTTTTTCTTTTTTCTTATTTCTTCTTAAATGGCCTCAATTATGGCAACACTATTTTGGGTATTGTCAGTTGTTGGGGTTCTTATTCCAGATACATAATTCTCCTGATGAACTGCCAAGCAAGAACCTGCTTGAGTAGAGAAACACGTGTAGGGAAAAAAATCTTTAACTTTTAAAAATCCGAAAAATAAATAAACTATGAAAGGAAAAAGTTTTTTGTTGTGATGAATAATTTCTTGAACGAAATGTTTTGGTAAACCTTCAAAACAACACATATAAATGCTCTGTACCATGTAATCGAGTATCATCGAGCTTATTTTTTATTGGACTAATCACGGTCTTTACTGAATATACTATCTTCTAAGTGAAAACTTAAATCATGTATATATATATATATATATATATATATATACATACATATTGTGTGTATTTAGGAAGCATTTTCTCATTTATGCAAACATTGTTAAAAATAACAGAATTCGTCTGTTTTATTATACCGTTTTTTTTTTCAATTTTACTGATGGTCTTTTTGTATTAAAATCAAAACAATTAATAAATGTTCTATACGTTTGACAGGTTTCATGAACGTTTTCGATTCTTTGTCGAATCATCCTCAGGTGTCAAAAGCAAATTAAGAAAAAAGCTGGAGAAAGAAGAGCATTTTAAAAAGACAGTGGAGAAACGCGCAGAGAACGTTTTCCGCATTGTTCCAGAAAGTCGTTAGCGATTTTAAATTCAGCAACGCTGGAGGGCATAACAGAACAAAATCGAATCACGTTAAGCATTTTAAAATGTTATCAATGGTTTCATATGTGATGTTCTTAATTTAAGGTTGTTGTGTTTTTATATAGATAGCTTCGAGTATTTTTAATTTTTTTTAAATATTGGTTTCGGAATGTATAATTTTAGTGTTATTAATTAGAATTTGTCTTAAATCAGAGGGAGGGCAGTAATATTTTTGCAGATGTTAGTAAATTGAGCTAGATTTTAAAAGATGTATGGGGAAGCAGGAGGATAGGGTAGTGCTTGTAAAACAAATGTAGCTATGAGCTTTATTATTATCATGGGAGTTACATTCTCCCAAAGGGCATTTACACTTATACACAACATTGGTTTCTGAATTGGAGAGGAATTGTCTTTTACTATCGGATTTTAGGTTTTAAAACAAAAAAAGGCCATAAGAAAAATTGAAAAAATAAAAAAGATATAATTAAAAAGACAAATTCTGTACTTTTTAACAATGTTTGCATACATATATATATATATATATATATATATATATATATATATATATATTGAAAACTGATACATAAAAAATTATATCTCCTTATAATATTTTATGTGGATACATGAAGTACTAATATATATATATATATATATATATATATATATATATATATATATATATATATATTATTCCCACACGCTGCTCTCATAATATTTAATTAAATACTTTATTCAAATCTTTTACAAATATCGTTATGATTTTCATTTATTTTATTGTTTAATTTTATTTTTTGTTCTGTTAACCAGTTTAATATACTTTCATCTGCTGAATGTATACACTTAAGATTAATGATTTACATCTTGCCATATAAAACGCAATATATGTGTGTATGTGGGTGTGATGTTTGTGTGTCATTTATAGAAAGAAATGTTAGAATTTGCATAAAATCTAAAAGTGTATTCTTATATCAAATATACCCGAGATAACCGTGGAAGCTTTCTAAAAGGGTCTATGATGGTATAACCGTCTTAAAACTTCAAATATATCATATTTTTATGAAATTGAAATCATATGTATAACATTTCCTTGTAGCGGCAATTGAAATGGTTCCGAATCTCTAAAGGGCTATCCTAACCTAGGAGAACTATGGGGGCTAAACCTTCTGGAAAACTTCAAACTGATCCTATTTTGATGACTTTATATCCTACATATGAATTCGCCCGGGGAAGATATTAGAAGTAGTCCCGAATCTCTACGTTACCCTCTGTGCCGAATATATACGTTTCCCCACATAAAAGTTGCCTATGGGGACAGAACCTTCTTAGAACTTCAAATAGGTATATAAGATTTTAATGGAATTTCAAACATATGTATAATGGAACTAATTCAGAGAGTATTTAAACATTTAAGATTTTTTCGACTATATTAAGGTGCGAAACGGGAGAAGGGGAGCAGTAAAAAACTAAGAAGGTTATATTGTGTTATAAGGCTAGCAAACAAGTATATAGTAGTAACTCTAATTTAATTCTGCTACTATTATATATATATATATATATATATATATATATATATATATATATATATATATATATATATAAATATATATATATATATATATATATATATATATATATATATATATATATGAAGAAGAATGAAAAGGAATTAGAGAAGCAAAAGCCAAATCAAAATTCAATTCAATTGCTCAGAGCAAGGTATATTCCGCAAAAAGGCAATTTATTCAAGTTAAATTTTCCTTAAGTCAGGCTTTTCAAAGATCAAAATCTTATCATCAGAGGAAATCTTGGCCATTGCCAACTTATCTATCCCAGCGACTTCCTCTGATGATAAAATTTTGATCTTTGAAAAGCCTGGCTTAAGGAAAATTTAACTTGAATAAATTGCCTTTTTGCGGAATATACCTTGCTCTGAGCAATTGAATTGAATTTTGATTTGGCTTTTGCTTCTCTAATTCCTTTCCATTCTTCTTCATATCTACCTGCTCTATCCTGGATATTGAGCTGTATACTCTTCACAATAGGTTTTACCTCTCCTAAAAGTTCGCTTTTAGTACACCTCTTTATATATATATATATATATATATATATATATATATATATATATATATATATATATATATATATAGCCGCTTTCAGTGTAAATATGACTTAATTTCTCTGTTATAACGTGACAATCTCTCTTACACGCTTACAGATTTAAGGTGTCTATGTGAAGTGAGTTCGCACTCTGTGACAGTCTGAGATTGTTATTTCCGTGCGCCGATGAGAGCTATAAGTCGTACGTAGGTAAAATATTAAAAAATAATTTAATATTATTAGAAGCCCCTTTTAATTTAAATTGAAGGTCGAGCACTGTATGTAAGATTAAAAATAGAATTCACTTAAAAAGTCTCAGTGCAAGACTCCGGCTCTCTCGTTGAGTACTATCGAATGTTAAGATATTTATACTCGCCGCTTTCAGTGTAAATGCTAATTAATTACTTCGTTATCACGTGGAAATCTCTCGCGGCCTAATGAGACTAGTTGAACGCTAACTGATTCAAGGTGTCTCTGTGTACCGGGTTCGCGCCCTATGACTGGTTGAGATTGTTATTTCCCTGCGCTGCGAAACGATGTCATACGTAGGTAAAATATTAAAAATAATTTAATATTATATATATATATATATATATATATATATATATATATATATATATATATATATATATATATATGTGTGTGTGTAGATGCGTGTATGTATTTATGTAGTGTTATTATTAGACTCTGTTAGTGACAGTATAGATGAAAATAGGTTTGGTTATTTGGGCCATTTGTCGTAATAAAAGTTTCTCTTCCATAAAAGAATTCTTGTAGAGTTTCTCCTAACGTAAATGCAAATACACAATAACCATAAAGAATAACGCCAGTAGTATGTTTAAAAACATTTCGAAATACTTATGTTACAAGAAATACTGATTTCTAAAACACGACGAATGTAAAATAACTGAAAATATCTTTCCTCTGTTTGTGAAGGAAATTCTAGAAAATATAAAACAAGAAACAAAATTCCTTTTGCGAATGGCGGACACAACATTATTTTTGTGCTTCAGAAAATACTTAAGCATATAAAAGTAATATCTATAAAAGCAGAAAATAATTTTAACTATATTTTCTTTGTTGTCGGAAAATAATTTGCATACAGGCATAAATTGGAAAACTTATTTCATGTTCATATACATATACGCATAACTTTTATTGAAAAAAAATCCCTTAATACATACAGCCATATATATATATATATATATATATATATATATATATAAATAAATGTTTTGAGGTACAAAATTTATAGATACATTTAAAAAGAATACGCGGAAATCTCTCTAAGGCCCTTTCGACTATCATCTTGTCAGGAGAAAATCGATAGTTTTAATTAATAATAACGTCGAAAGAAAGAGCAAATGGGGAAATTGAGTGTGCCAAAATTAACGTTGAAGCGATTAAAATTCAATTTAATTATTTCGTTAAAAGTCGATTAAAAGGCACTACGTTAGGAGATAAAAAAAAAAAAAAATTGGGAAGGAGTTCAAAGTTCCCCAAAGAGATTAAGCGATCTTACAAATTCCTTCTGCCGGCACAAGGAAGGTTTTCGCATAGCAATAGAGACAGATTCCAATATTTTCAAATGGTTCTTGGAATCTGCTCGATGCAAGACCTCAAAACGGTCTATTTTATAGCCACTGGCACAGCTAGGGTTTTCAACCAAATGCTGGCCAATAGCAGAGTCCAAAGAATTAGAGGAGGGGTAATATATATATATATATATATATATATATATATATATATATATATATATATATATATACACCCGGCAAAACTAACTCCATGCATTTTAGCCTGAAGAAGATTTCCTCCGGGGATCAAACGCGGGATTCTCTTTGTAGCTTAATTGCCATACATATATTTTCCTAACTTACTATATATATATATATATATATATATATATATATATATATATATATATATATATATATATATATATATATATTAAACAAGTATAAAAACGAGAGGAAACGATTAAAAAAATTAATTAATGTACTAAGCCGGCTTTCGTCCACACTCATCAGAGTATTAACGTGGAAGTAATTAAATACGACTAAAAGTTTAAAAAATTATAATGAAAACTAGTGACAAGTTTAGGAGAAGAAAAAAATCATGAAAAAAAAGAAAAATATGGGGATGAGGGTCACAAGTTGATCACATTAAGTCCTAAAAGCCACTCCTTTTGTTTACAAAGGGAGGGTTTGATTGACTTGATATATATAGCTTCCAGGACTTTGAGGTGGAATAGAGAATGCTATCTACTTATGACAGAAAACCAGTCACTAGTGTACGTCGACGTACATTCGGCGCTATTTATAAGATGGTCAGCAATAGCGGACCCGGATGTATTGACTAAATTATTTAAATTATTTAGTCGGCCCTGACGTATGGCAAGGGGTGTTTTGTTTGATTCTGGATTCAAATCTTTGCACTGTACTTCCCACGTATACGGCATCGCACCGACATTTAAATTGATAAATAATATTACCGATATGTCGGGGTGGGAGAACATCATTATGAATAGATTTGAGCAAAGGTCGAGCAGAAAAAACAATTCTAGGATTAGATGCCTGGTAACACCGACGCACAGCTACATAAATTTGATTAGAAAATGTTATGCTAATATTACCCAACCAAGGTAAGCTGAGGTACGCCGGGCATTTTGGAGGACCAAAAAGTTTAGGCTCGTTAAAGTGAGCGATCTTAGTAACGATATTAGAATTAACAATATCGAGTGACAACTTCTCGAGGTTAAAGGTTCAATCCTCAGTGCAGGCGATCCTAAGAATACGATTATGAATTACCTTAGACCTCTACCCGGTCATGGTTGACGGAACAAGAGTATGTTAGTCTCGTGGATTAAATAAAGGGTCCTGTTCGAAATTCTGTACAGATTCGCTAGTAAAACAGAAATATTTCCGAATTCGACAAGATACACCCGAGGAAGATTGGAGGTTATATCGGCCAAAACGTTTTGAGAATAACATTCGAGATGAGAAGAGTAGTTCAAATCATCCAAATAATAAAATTATCAAACCGTATCTAAATAATTCCGAAATAATAATATCATTACTTTTATTATCAAATATACAAATTAACTTGTTATGAGTTTTTAAAGGGGTTATATAACTTACCTTTATGTCAATAATATTTCTACAAGTTATAGTTAATATAATATATATCTTTTTGTCATGTTACACACACACAAACACACACACACACACATATATATATATATATATATTTATTTACATTTACTTAAGTGTAAAGTATAAAAATAAAACGGCCCTTTCTTGGGCTAACACTCTCCCACCCGCCATCCATTCTAACCCATCTTGTCCTATTCTATCTCCTCTGAGCCATACAATACATTTCATTGTCGCTCTTCGTGGTGAATATGATTGACTCTTGTTTTCATTTTACTTCAGTAAGTAAGTTTTCAGAAATCAAGGGGCTCCGTTCTTGGGATAACACTTGGGATAACATATGAGATACATAGATATTCGAGTTTTCAATGAAAGTTCTCGCTTACTTCTAAAACGTAGAGTTATAAAGTAGTGAAGAACATATATTTTCCTATTCCCAATTGACCAGTTTACTATGTTATAGTATATATTTCGTATGGCATCTTTGTTTTACCGGATTTCACGACAATAATTTATATAGTCTGGTTGAATATCTATCTTAGTGCTGTTACTATATGCACCATCACTCGCAGAAAGTGCATCATTCTTCGTACAAGTCGATGTGGAGTAGCCATACTGAGGGGATTTTATTTGGGCTCCGAATACTATGTTATTTTGAATATTAGGTTAGGGTTTACGTGTAGGGGGAAGTATCATAGCAGGTTGCTGTAACTAATCCCTGTGGAGAGATACCTTAGACACCCGAGGACATTGCCTAGTAGGCATTCGAATTCTCTCCACTAGGCATTTAAATTTTCTTTCTATATCTATATATATTAACCAAAATGACATTTGAATCTCTGGAAACGCTAGACAGGTATACGTAGTGGATAAAAAGATAGACTATGGGATTGACTACTCTGGATAACAATCGATTTAGATAAATAAGGTTCACTTACTTGTAAAATAGAACATTTTATTCAATAAATCGTTTACAATGAATCGTTTACAATGAATCGTTTACAATACTTAATCAATTTCGGAACAGCAAACAGACACAAGCCACTAATGAGAATACACAACTCATGTAAATGCTAACATTTTTCTGCGGATACATTCAGTGGAGACTTTGTGATTCATAATACTCAAGTACAAATATATATTTCAAATTTTTGTCCGCAACGTTCATACATTCAGAATCATTTTAAAAATAAAGAATTAAATAAAATAACTGTCGTTCATTAATTGTAAAAAGAGGTATCCTTATCCGAATATCTTTATGATAACTATAACTTTCAAATTATGGATGCCTATAAAAACCTACTCTATTAAACTCAGTTCAATTGAACACAATCCCAATCATACTTATATAACAGAGGTAATAATGGCAGATAAATTAAGTTCTCGATGACGTGTAATGGTATGGTTTAATTCTTTATCTAACCCTAGTTTTCTTCGTTGTTTGCTCCGCTCCTTACTTATTGGCTCAGTTTCTTTGGTTCCTTTATCTAATAATATTACGCATGCTTGTCTTAGCACCAATTATCTAAATATTTTATATATTCATTAATTTATCTATCTATTATTGTACTAAAACTGAGTTAATCAAAGTTTGCTTCCCGCAGGTTGTTCTCAATATATTTTAATAAACATAAACTATATGTTAAAATAGTCCTTGGTTTTGGGATTTTGTTATGTTTTAAAAGCATTTTAATTGTTATAATTTGCAATTGAATCTCCAAGTTACCAATCTATAAACAATCTACAGTCTATTACTCTCACTCCCCCTCACTCTATTTTGTATTACTTCATCACATTTGATTATCTCTCTCTCTCTCTAACAATATATATATATATATATATATATATATATATATATATATATATATATATATATATATATATATATATATATATATATATATATATATAAGCAAGCATTGTTGAACATCACGGAACTTTCGCGTTTGTATATTTTCCTCGTGACTACGAAAGTCGAAAGCGCTCGAGAAAATGGCCGAATTAAAAACTATCGGTGAAGTACTATACGGATTGCCACCTGAAACCAGAAAGATGGCTGGACGGTTTGAGAACCTCACGAAGAAAATATACAAACGCGAAAGTTCCGTGATGTTCAACAATGCTTGCTTAGATAATGAATTGCTGCCTAAATATACACACACACACACACACACACACACACACATATATATATATATATATATATATATATATATATATATATATATATATATATATATATATACAATTATTTATAAATAAATATTACTTACAATTTAACTCATATACGCACATGTGTTTCATGCTACTCTGAAATCATCAGTATGAGAGAACTCAATCACTGCCTATTACACGATTCGAACCCAAAGTCACCCTTGACTCAGTAGTCGGAGCGCTAACCGATGTGAACATCACGCATTGCGGTAGAAATAAGAGAGTAAACTAACATTTAAATGCCAAATCGTGTGTGTGTGTTTACTAACAAACAAAACTAATCGAAATAACAATACAACATGAAATTTGAATAGTACATTATAAACAATACGTAATATCAGTACAATTATTAACAATATTTAATCAATAGCTGAAGACAAAAAGAGATATGAAAAGAGATTAAGAGAAAGGGAGAGAGTGTGATATAACGAACAGAATAAAACCAATTAAAAATTTACTCTTTTTAGTTAAAAAAAATTAACTGACTTTGTGATCTGACTTTTCCCTTGTTCAAAAAATCTAAACCGAGCTCTAAGGCTGACCCACCGGGTTACATGTTTTCTTATAATCACATAAACAGACCGGTTATTTTTACATCACCGAAGTTGATAATGGTCAGTACCAAATTGGTGACAATTTAGTTGGACGACGAAACCTCACGACTAAGAAAATACAGCTCTGAAGATAGGTTTAGCAAGTACTTCAGTATAGCCTGCTAATTCACATATGCGACGAGACAATGAAACAATCGTCCCTTGGATAAAAGTTATGTTCTACATCATGTGACGAAACTCTACAGAGAGTATTCTATTGTTATTCGGTTTATATTTAAAAAGTCAGCTCATCCGGATGAAACCGCGGTACGATTCAGAAATATGTAACATATAGTTTTCAAATAAATTATTTGTATTAGCTCCCACTCTTTTGCGATCGAGCACTTCATTGATTTCTTTTTCAATATAACTTGCCACAGACATACACACACACTATATATATATATATATATATATATATATATATATATATATATATATATATATATATATATATAAAGTGGTGTACTAAAAGAGAACTTTTAGGAAAAGTGAAACCTATTGTGAAGAGTATATAGCTCAATATCCAGGATAGAGCAGGTAGAATGAAGAAGAATGGAAAGGAATTAGAGAAGCAAAAGTCAAATCATAATTCAATTCAATTGCTCAGAGCAAGGTATATTCCGCAAAAAAGGCAATTTATTCAAGTTAAATTTTCCTTAAGCCAGGCTTTTCAAAGATCAAAATCTTATCATCAAAGGAAGTCGCTGGGATAGATAAGTTGGCAAAGGCCCAGATTTAACATTTGAAAAAATAAAATAAAAGTTGTAGGGGAAGAAACACAGGGCAAAATTCTGCCCGAATGCAAGCAAATGTCCGATTGCTAAAAAGTCCAGTGTCGAAAAGTCCAGCGGAGAGAATGAGATGTAGATAGATAAGAGTATATAGCTCAATATATATATATATATATATATATATATATATATATATATATATATATATATATATATATATATATATATATATATATATATATATCAGTGACCATGTTCTGTGCCTAAATTCGATTGTCAATGTATTTTGTTTCCTTGGCGTTTTGGATAGAAGAAAAATGTATTATCTGTTCTGATAATACACTTAATCTGCCTGTCTCCTCGGCCAGTGAAAGACAAATCCTTCTAAATATAGATAATGTTTACTTTTGTCCTAATTCTAGAGTGCTCTTTTGGGGAAAAGCTGGATTTTCCCACATTAAAACCCGACCTTTTGTCCAAATCAGCCCTCGTGGGGAGGCAAGTAAATAGGGACCGTGGTTATGCTCAGTATAGATGAAATATTAGTGGTTATTTGGGCCATCCGTAACTATTACAATTTTTCTAATGACGGATACTTTTAGAATCAGATTCCTTGAGACTTTGATGTAAAGCCATGAAACAACTCTGCCGAAATACTTGTCACAAGAAGTAATAATGTTTAACAAACGAAGAATAAAAAGATCTGAAAACGTATTTCCTCTGTTTGAGAAGCAAATTATCGACAATGTAAAACAAGAAATAACAATTTCTTTTAGCGAATGACGAACAAAGAATTTTTTATTCTTGAGGAAATAGACGAACGAATAAAATCCATAAAAGAAGAAATTACTTAACAGAATGCTTTCTTTGTTGTCAGAAAATAATTTGCATACGGACATATACCATATGTTTCAAATAAGTATTTTTCTTTTGTCAGATATATTTATATATGACACATGCCATCAATAAGTCCCGGGCCTGACATAAGTAGCACAACTAAAAAACTTTTATAAAGTACTAACCTTCGAATGGCCCGTGTCATAATTTAGAGCCCAATTTAATTATTATTTTTAAAATAAGTTATTTAATTGAAACTAGTGTTACCAATTTTAAAAACAATGGAAAAAGCTGAATTTCGTTTGTGTAAAGCATTGCTTTCTGATGAGAAAACTATTTTTCCAGCAAAATAAATAGCTTAATAAGTGTAATCAGGATTCTGCTCCGTCAGAAACAACAGTTAAGTGATAGTATGCGTAATTTACACCGATTCTGAACGCCTAGGTAGCCAAGATTTGGTACTTATCTTGGAAAACATGAACAATTCCACAAACCTATTTTGCCCGATCGTAACTAAGAGTTCTGTGAAATAAGAGAGGAATTAAATATATCAGAAGGCCGTGTATTCACCATTTGTCATGAATTTTGTCAATGAGAAAACTGTGTTCAAAGTGGATGCTGCATTTGCTCACAGTCGATCATCAAAAATAACAACACGTCGACGATTCAGAGCGTTGTTTTAAAGTTGTTTTAAAGACAAAACAAAGTTTATTTTCGTCAATATGTGATAATACACCACTTCAGTCCGGAGGCAAAGAGGAAGTCATCTGAGTGAACAGCAGCAGTTTAAAGCTGCTAAATGTGACTAATGACGCTAACATCAGCAGGAAAGGTTTTGGCCTCCGTATTTTAGGATGCGAAAAATATTTTCTTCATCGATTACATTGAGAAAAGAAAATCATTTTTAGTGAATATTATATAGCATTATTAGTAGTTTGGAGAAAAAGTGCACTTTCACCAAGACAATACGCCGTGCCACAAGTCGATAGCAACGATAGTAAAACTACATGGATTGTACTTCGAATTGATTCCGCAACACCATGTTCTTCATATCCGGCCCCCAGTATCTATTTGAAGTTGCACTCCCCCCAAAAAAAGATAATCCAGATATTTGGCTACAATACATAAGAGATATCGGAAACGGAGGCGTATTTAAAGGCCAAAGACAAATCGTTCCACCAAAAAAGGCAACACATGTTAAGAGAAGCGTTAAAATCAATCTATCACCCTAGAATAAGACTACATTAATTAATTAAGTCGTGTTTTTATTAGTTAAACCCGAGATTTATGTAGTGATGTTTTGAATATATACAGAGATGTTATTAAACACAAATGACTTATAAATACGTCCATTAAACACCTTCATCTGGAACTTACCAATTAATTCAGCTTATTCACTCGAGCGTGTTTCAAGAAATTTATGATCATTGAAAATAAACATTACTTTGAGATCGCCATCAGATACTCTCAGAAAAACATAGTCAGTAAAGATGGTTGCAAAAACGGTTTCCGCTAACATTTGTCAGTTAAGTTAATTACATCATGTAATTTACATACACATCACAATAATTGTTTAATTTAATTTCATTATACAAATAGTTTCATCCATAATATACAAGATTCATAAATCTAATAATAAACGCTCACTTGTATTCCTTGATTATTCCAGAATATCAGATTAAATATAGTTATTTATTATCCGCTGTTACTTACAACTATTAAACATACACATCAATTAATTTCGGAATTTAAGGATTTAATTACCGAACACAATCAGCACTGTTGTACATTGATGATACGGAGTTCGTTGTCCACATAGAGGATATGCAAATGGTTATGGATTATTCATTCCGCCTTTTAACTCACCATCAATCTGGACAAAACGAAAGTAATACTAACCATAACACAAAGATTCCAGTATGTATAGTCCAACACTTGATTAAGTTTAGTTGCTTAATTCGTATATATTGGGAGCGCTCTGTCCCGGGATTGATTAATTGATTCTGAAATACTTCTGAGAATACAAAAAAGCTAGCAAGGCATTTGGCAGGTTAAAAAGCGCGTCTGGTTGGGCAGAATCATTTCAATCAAAACATTCTAGTGATACCATATCAAGCTGTCTGAAGATACTGGCTTCCTGACTTGATATGCACCAAACATTGATGTTATTGTTTTTTTTTTAATTTCCTCTTTGCAAAACTCAATCATGTTCTGGAAAGCTGTAAAACAAAAACAACAATTTTCCTATACAAAATAACCAAACCAAAAACCGTGAATAAATATTTCAAGATATAAATAACTTAAAGTATTAAGACTTTTACAAAAATGACCGAATGTTGGCATTAAATAACCTCTAAAGGGTTGATATGTCGTAAAACAAAACAAACAAACCAAACCAAACCAAACCAAACTATCAAACCAGAACTCAGTGTATACGAGTCGTGCGTATTAGCTCCTGAATTCTTCCGAAACAAAGACCACGTACCACCGACACATCAAGGCTCTAGGGGCGTTCCATCCAATATGCCTTTAAACATCAATTGGTAATCGTTTACACTAGCCACCACTCTTTTACAGCTATCTGGAGTGTCTAGAATAGAAGTGCATATTATAAGCAGTAGTGTACTTAATTATAATGGAATATTACAGGCTCCCTAAACAACGGTTATATGGGGAACTGCAGCTGGCAAACGTCTAAGCCAATAAAGTAGATGATTTTTAAGATGTAGCAAAAACAACTTGAAATCCCTGAATGTGAACGTAGAGAATTGAGAAAAGATAGCATTCGAGCGATCAGTTTGGCGAACGCATATTCATGACGGTTGCAAAAGTTTAAAGTTAAAGCAAGTAGAGTACCGGATTTTAAAACTTGATTTGCAAAGCGGCCAGTGCCAAGAGTCTCAGACACATTTCAGTCCAGCCATGTTTGAGGTTCATGTGAAAGAATCTGTCTGCCAAGAGCTATTTTACTGAATCATATGAGATCCCTTGGCAACTACGAGACTGGCAAACAAAAGTTAAAAATAGTTACGTACAAGAAAAAGCCAGTGGACTTTTATGTCATATCTGAAGCCGAACTTGTTACAATAAGTCAGGGCTGCTGAGAAATCTTCGTGCCCACAACCCGATACTGCAATCTTTTAGGAATGGCCTTCTGTAAAGTAGTTGAAATGACACACGCACGCACGTACGCACGCACGCATGCATATATATATATATATGTATATATATATATATATATATATATATATATATATATATATATATATATATATATATATATATATATATATAAACAACGAACGCTGCAATCCCCAATAAAAACCATTACATAAAAATACGTAAAATATTTAGGTGATAAAAATCGTACATATTTCTAAGCGGAGCGTCGTGATCCAATGGTAAGACGCTGGACTATAGACATCAATATTGAAGGTTCCATCCTTGTCTAAGTTAGCCATGCTGATGTCGACTGAGAGCCAGAAGCACGTGTCTATGGATTAGTTTTATGTGTGTATAAAATTAATAAAAATATATTTATTAACCAAAAATACGTCCTATAAAGTAATGGGCGACAAATAATGCAATTTTCTGAATTTTAATCACTCAGGGAGTGAAACAATCGAAATAGTAGTAGTAAACAAAGACAACGGACGGTAAATTGACCAATAAATAACATTACATTATATATATATATATATATATATATATATATATATATATATATATATATATATATTAATACACCAACTATTACAACTAAATAAATTAAAATTATTTATGTAATTTCATCACTGATATAACTAAGCTATTAGTCAACACCTTACTCAAACTATAAATTTGTGTTTACATCTTTTAATAATGGAGTTTATATATCTATCTATCTGAAGCTGAAACTCCATCAGAGTACTATGACTATTTATTAAGTCCGCCAGCTTCATTATATACTATTAAAAACCGCTATAAACACTATGCGCAATTTATATAATCAATTGCTTTTGAAATTCTAATAAATTAATATACACTCATGATTGTTCTCTTCAGATTTCCACATGTATTTAAGCTATTTTGATCGCTAATAATCTTACTTGTAAATTATAATTATTTCTTTTATTATTTATCTATAAAATGAGTTACGTAGTTATTTCCTCTACG
The DNA here is from genome assembly GCA_963556195.1 of Sepiola atlantica. Taxonomy (NCBI): domain Eukaryota; kingdom Metazoa; phylum Mollusca; class Cephalopoda; order Sepiida; family Sepiolidae; genus Sepiola; species Sepiola atlantica. The sequence goes on along the minus strand of OY744519.1, from coordinate 191,635,579 downwards.
TCCAATTGATTGAAAAGTGCACCTCCCTCTGAACGGGCGCGTTCCTCTACGTCCAACTGATGAAACAGCGTACCTCCCTCTGAACGGTTGCGTTAATACTTTACAGATTTATTTTATTAAAACGTTCTGAGTTTGTGTATTTTCTTAATCTTATTAGCCATTATGTTTTAAAACACAAATTTATTGAATCAAATTGTTTAATTAAAATAATAATTGATAAACACACACACATTATAAAAGAATTTAGTTCAGCTAAACTTTTTTTCTCGAAAGTTATCGCGGGTCCTGCAGTAAAAGAGTACCGATTTTTTATTGATAATTTTCAGATACACTTTTTTTCATATTTGAAAATTAGTGTACGCTGTATTTAGTTTTTTAAATTATTGATTTTAACAAATTTATTGAATGATTTAAAAATTACTATTTAAAAAAACACACACACATTATAATGAATTTATTTTTTTTTGTCAACAAAAAAAACAACACATTGTACTGGAAAACTACATAACTGATTTTAGAATAGTGTTCGCTGTATTTTTTTTTAAATTGTTGATTTTACTTTACGTACACGTTTTTTTCGCTTTGAAAGACATAAAATATTACTTATATTCTGACGTGGATTTGGCGCAAAACGATTGAGTGTAAAGAAAAGCGAGCAGACGATAACTTGGGGGGACACCTTTTACTGAGCAAGTAAATAACTGTTTTTAGAATCGTATTCGCTGTATTTTTTATTGTTAATTTTATTTTAGGTACACTTTCCTTTTTTCTCTTTGAAAAACGAAAACTATTATTATTTATTATTTTGTAAATTCTTACGTGGATTTGGCGCAAAACGATTGGGTGGAAAGTATTTTTTTCTTTTTATTAATGTTGTTATTTATCATGTGCAATATATTATTTAAATTAATTGTAGTGATAAAAAGCTCTACCCAAATTACATACTAGCGTCATTTCTAACGCGACGGCATAGCAAAAATATGCGACCGGAGGGAGCATATATTTGCTAGTATTTATAATAAACTTAAATAATAGTACTTTTAAATATTATAATTCAATTATAAATAGAAAACTTTGCGATTTCACATTTTCTGGCTATTGTGCCTTCACAGCTATGGCGAATATTCGAATGAGATAATCCTATTCCTGTCTGTTCATGATTATTTAAAGAACCATTTTGTAATCGAAAGTTTAAATTAAATAAAATTGATTGAGCAATAGAAGATAATTGAAATTACTTCCCGAGAAGTTCTCAATGACCGAAACGTATCTTATATGAGACAATAATTTTTTTTTCATCTACATAGACTATCCAATATTTTATCCATTTATATATATATATATATATATATATATATATATATATATATATATATATATATATATATATATATAAACATTATTAACGAATTTTCTGCTTAATTACACCTGTTTCCATATTTTCAATTTTTCTTTTTGTGTTAAAATACAAAAATAAACGTATGTTCTATACGTATCATGAACGTTTTTTGATTGTTCCTCGAATCATTTTCAGGTGAAAAGAAGCAAATGACAGAAAAGCTGGAGAAAAGAAAATACTTTCAAAAGATAGCCGATAAACGTTCATGTGAAGTCAGTTAGACACAAAAAACGTCCTTACATTGTTCCAGGAAATACGTTATGATTCTAAATCATGCGACGCAACAATTAGCTTCACAGGATAACCTTTCTTGAATTTAAAACAAAAATTGTCATTAGGAAAATTGAAAAAATAAATAACGGTACGATTGAGCTGAAGAATTCTGTGATCCTTAATGATGTTTTCTAAAAAAGCTGCTTAAATACACATAATTAATATATATATATATATATATATATATATATATATATATATATATACAATAGAGAATGGTAGTTTGCTTGAATCATTGCTGGGAATAGTAGTAGTATGTTTTTAAAAGGCTGTGGGCAATGCAAATTCCCGGTAAGATGTAAGCTGGAAGAGACAAACATCCTCTGCACAGAGGGAGTTTTCCTCTGGTGTTTATTATTTTTGACAAAGGGAAGTTTCTGCTCCCGAAATATAAAATAAATGATTTTTATAATCATCCGGACATCATACAAACGGCTAACACCACACTTGCTGTTATGTAAGATTTTAAGAAAAAATAAATAGTAAGTCCCATTTCGAATTCGATTTATTATTTTTGTTCCTTCCAGCTTACATATTACCCAGAATTTGCATTGCTCACAGCCTTTTAAAAACATACTATATATATGTTTATATATATATATATATATATATATATATATATATATGTGTGTGTGTGTGTGTGTATTTAGGCAGCAAGTCATTATCTAAGCAAGCGTTGTTGAACATCACGGAACTTTCGCGTTTGTATATTTTCCTCGTGAGGTTCTCGAACCGTCGAGCCGTCTTTCTGGTTTCAGGTGGCAATCCGTATAGTACTTCACCGATAGTTTTTAATTCGGCCATTTTCTCGAGCGCTTTCGACTTTCGTAGTCCTTTTCAGGATTAGGGTTTTGTTTGTTTTTTGTTTTTTAATTTAAATAAGAAGACTGGAGTTAGTGTTTTATAGTTATCGTTACGGGCGAATGAAAGAGAGAAGAGGGTGTGTGGTTGAGTTCATTTTATTCTATCGTTTGTGTGTTTGGTTTTATTGTCTACTTATTTATGTTATTAGTTCTTATTTTTGCTATTATTTATTTATGTATTATTATTTATTCCTATTACTATTATTACTATTATTTATTTATCAATTTATTTATTCATTTATTTGTTTATTTATTTATTTTGTTTTCACTTAATTTTCATTTAATTATGGAATACTTTTAATATGTTAGTACCTGTGTTGAAAGCTATTTTGTTAATATTAGGCTGTTTAGTTTTTATGAATATTGCTTCTAGTATTTTAAGTTTGTTTATGCAGTTATTTTTGTGTATTATTTTGGTGTTAGATGTTAATATTTTCCGTATATCGGCCGACTGTAGTCTTTTGTTATGTGTAGTAATGTTACGTTGGATGGCGCTGGTATCGGATAAATGGTAAGTTAGGCGTCGAGAGAGAGAGTTGTTGTAGTGTGGCCAATATAGGTGTTATGTATTTTTTCTGTTTGGGTTGTAGGGAGACATTCCTTAAAAGGGCATGAGAACATGTATATCACGTTAGTTTGGCTAAGAGCTGTATTGAGAGTTAATTAGGTTATTTGTTTTACATTTTGTATAGTAAATTATTAGTTTGATCTTTTTTTGTTGGTCGTTAGGTTTAGTGTATCGTTTTATTATGTGAAGTATTGCTTTTTCGTCGAGTTTGTAGTTAGGGTGCGTCTGGTTTTTGTAATAGAGGTTGATTGTGTCTTCTTTGTTATGGGGTTTATTTTTGCTTTTGTCGTGTATGGAGTTTATATATGATTTTATTTATTTTGGGGAAGTTGTTGTTAATTAATGTTTGTTTAATATTGGTTAATTCTTTATAAAATATTTGTTTGGATAGTGTGCAATATTCATTAAAACTAAACAGCCTAACATTAACAAAATAGCTTTCAACACAGGTACTAACATATTAAAAGTATTCCATAATTAAATGAAAATTAAGTAAAAAACAAAATAAATAAATAAATAAATGAATAAATAAATTGATAAATAAATAAATAAATAATAGTATTGATAGTAATAGGAATAAATAATAATACATAAATAAATAATAGCAAAAATAAGAACTAATAACATAAATAAGTAGACAATAAAACCAAACACACAAACGATAGAATAAAATGAACTAAACCACACACACCCTCTTCTCTCTTTCATTCGCCCGTAACGATAACTATAAAACACTATCTCCAGTCTTCTCATTTAAATTAAAACAAAAACAAAAAAAAACCCTAATCCTGAAGAGGACTACGAAAGTCGAAAGCGCTCGAGAAAATGGCCGAATTAAAAACTATCGGTGAAGTACTATACGGATTGCCACCTGAAACCAGAATGATGGCTCGACGGTTCGAGAACCTCACGAGGAAAATATACAAACGCGAAAGTTCCGTGATGTTCAACAACGCTTGCTTATATATATATATATATATATATATATATATATATATATATATATATATATATATATATATATATATATATATATATATATATATATATATATGCTGTGTGCTTTTTAACATAATTAAAAATTAAAGCAGTATAATAATAATTATAATAATAATAATACAATTTATTGTAGTAAAAACATTATTTATCTAACTGCTTACGTGACATTCTATTTAAATGCTATATGAAAATGTGATATCGACAAATTCTGTATGAATATAAATCCGTTACTTTATTATCTCTATATCAAAATAATTTTAAATTGTTTACGAAAACACATTGATTACGTAATATTCCAAACTAGACACGTTGACGAATACGTAACAACACTTAATAAAAATAAATTAGTTAATTAAGGATTGAATTAAACGAAAAACGAGCAAGACATCAAAGGCAAAGTTCCCTCGGGTCTAGCTTACCAGTTCTGTGCCTTAATTTCGATGTTACATTTTAGAGAATAATTACTGTTCTTTTATTTTTTATTTCCAAACAGGAACTTATTTTCTACTTATACAATTCTGATTGAATGGAAAAAATGGGTACGGGATATAATATCGTTTCTGCTATGAAGTCGATACTAAATGTGATGCTACATAAACGGAAGTTGATAAACAGGCAGATTTTGCGGGATATCGAGTCAAAATGGCATATACGGATGGTGAGACATCGATGTTCTGCCATTATTTACAGTCAGAACCGAATGAAATGTTAAAAGAATACTGATCGATGACCTGTGATCAAATTTGTGATGAAATTAGTCAAGATATCGATCAAGTACACATCAAAGTAGAAAAAAATCGAACTGAAACTAATTGAATAATGTAGTGCTAATATAATATTCGGATATTTTAGGCGGAGTCCACATATTATTGATATAATGCAATGCCATGATTATTGTGAAGACGGAATATGAAATTCGATAAGATAGTTCAAACACCAACCGAGTTAATTGGGTAGAAATCTATTCAGAATTTATTGCATGAGTTAATGCATTTAAAGTGTAATATTCTAGCGAATATTTACATGTATCGCCAAGAAAAATCTCCACGAAAAAAAAAATGAACTACATTGGATACTGGATGACCCACATGAACTAGTTTGCCTCTTCTTCCATTAGCTCTCTTTTCCTTTCACTGCTCTCTTTTCAAAATTCCCGTTTCTCACTAGTTCGTTGATACATCAATTTAACACTGCGCCCACCCCATTCTTCTCCAATTCCATCACTGTATCTCTTTTTTATTTTTCTTTATATAAATATTCAATTCATCGGAATAAGGTGATATTTCCACGATTAGTTGACCATGCATATCGAAGCTGATTAAAACTTTAAACATTTTTCTCTGTCAATATTTTAATTTTAATTTCATTCCCATCAATTAAGTTCTCATACAATGAACTTTATGATCATGTAAGTAATGATAATACATTTAGACACATTTTTGGTAAGTAATGAATATCAAACAGTCCGAAAAGTTAAATTAACACTAGGGCTTGATGTGACACAATGTAAAACTTAATGTGGAAAATAACCATATATAAATGTCAAGAGCATTCGTGGTCTCTAACAATTAACTATAAAGGTTACATCAGTCTATGAGGATTTTTCCCCTCATGACTGATAACAGAACAGGCAATATACTTCGATCATAAACGATCGGAAAAATGTAAATAGAGATGATGTGGTAGTTTTTAAATAGCTAGAGAAACAAAGGAAAATGAAATTCTCATCGAAAAACAATTAACAACAATTGAAACTGGATGCCATGAACAAAGTAGCCCACCTGTTCCCCCTTTTCCACTTCAACTTGCTTTACTAACTTCTCTCATCCTTTCATATCTGACCTACTCTTTACTCTCCCCTATTTCTAACCACCTGGCTGATTTCTTTGTTTCTCGTATCACTGTAGAAATTTCCACTTCATCCAAATAAAGTGTTGACCGTGCAAATCCAAATAGCTCTTGAACGCTTTTAACATTTTCTGAGTCAGCATTCTAAATTACTTTGTTTATTAATTAAAGTGGCATGGTAGTTTATCAAAAGCTTAAGACATAAAAGAAAAAAAACAATGGAAAAATACGTGATTATTTCAATTGCTTATGCTTACGGTAGTTTGTAAGAAAATAAAGACTGATCCTCCCATTAAATCGACACATGATATATATAAAGTGAGAGATAATTTACAGACACACACACATTATATATATATATATATATATATATATATATATATATATATATATATATATATATATATATATATAGCAATAGATGAGGTGAAAGAATAAAATAAGGTACGAACCAAATTTTATTACAATTCAAAGTTCAGGCAAAGTTCTTTAAAGTCATTAACCCATGACTTTTCAAAGAAAGTCTTCTCCTCAAAGGACCATTACCGCAATGATATTACTGCAGGTTTTGGGCCGATATATTTGATGTTGTATATACATTAATGTATTTTTCTCTATATTTTATTTTATATATTTTTCAAAGTTTAATTTTATTACCTGCAGTAATATCATTGCGGTAATGGTCCTCTGAGGAGAAGATTTTCTTTGAAAAGTCATGGGTTAAGGACGTTAAAGAACTTTGCCTGAACTTTGAATTGTAATAACATTTGATTCGTACCTAATTTTATTCTTTCACTTCATCTATTGCTATTAATGCTCTATCCAGTATATTGAGCTTTATTCTTATCCGGATGTCCACTAATTGAAGATATTAGTTGCCGATTATACCTTTTGTTGTATTAACCTTATATATATATATATATATATATATATTTATATATATATATATATATATATATATATATTAAAATCATTTGCAGACACACACACACATATATATATATATATATATATATATATATATATATATATATATACATATGTGTGTGTAGTTCTCCACATTATATACGTAATAAAAGAATACCTGTCTCAGGACGAGTAAAATGAATTCCTTGAACATAACCGTTTTGCACTACCATTATGTCACTTTACAAAGATTAAAATCGATATACAATTATACTAAACCTTTATCTAGAATCCTTATTACAATTTTGATTAAAATCCATTACATGATATTGATTCTAGAAATATCTAAAATATAAGGCTTCAGCTTCAGAGGTTTTCATAAAACATTGAAATTCAGATAATCTTGATTCGACGACGTCTACTTTCCTGCCTCCTCTGGGATCCCCCGGCAGTTCAGTAGTCTGAATTAAGATCAAAACTTCAGCAAGTCCTCCGATATCCCATCCCACGGCAAAGTTTATCGGTATTCAAGAGCCGATTGGGACACTTTAAGATCTTTCATACGTGAAATTCTCGTTAAAGAAATTCCTAAAAGAATGTGTACTGCATCGCATTAAAAATATGTCAGTGGTTTATCGCTGGTATGTAAAGCTTTAAAGCTTTACATACATACATTCCAACGAAGACCCACAGAAACCACTAGTTCAATTGCTTTCAACGAAATAGATGCCCTAAAACGAAAGCCTAATTTAATACTGCCCGAAACAAATGCAAGGGGCTTATTGTAAATGCTAAGGATTCAAATGCTCAATCAGTTAAGTCGAGTGGCCGATTAGAAGTTTGGCGCCCATGAGTATTGGGGAATAACAAAGACGGTCCAGGACACATGCAGGGCCTCTATCTCCACGATTATTAATACATCTGAGGTGTTATCCTCTGAAGCTGATGAAGCCAGAATCTTCGCAAAGAGCTTTGCAGCAAATTCCATTCTTTGTGATCGGGGCCACCTTAACCAGACCTACCCCCTATGATGGAAAAAAACTCCAAGCGACATCCGTTATGTCGCCAAATTTATTAAGAACCTCGATGCCAAAAAGGCACCTAGTCCCGACAACATTCCGGTCATAGTACTCAAGAAACCTAAACTCGAAAGAGCTTCTATCCTAACTGAGCTATTTAATCGTTGCTTTAAGGAGAAAAACTTTCCATCATCTTGGAAGGCTTCGATGGTCTGCCCGGTATTTAAAAATATACTGCAGACTGGTCTCGTCTATTTCAGTACATTCTGATCAGTCTCCTGTGCGTCACGAGTAAGTCGATTGAATTTAATAAACCAATTATTTGTCAACAACCTCAAAGAAAACAATGTTCTTAGTGACAAGCAATATGGATTTCCTCCTGCAAGATCTACACCTGACGTGCTGACTGTGATATCGAACATTATAAGGGAATTTATCGACGGTGATTTCGGTTCTAGGGCGATAGCTTTTGATATATCCAAGGCCTTCAATAGGGTCTGCCACAAAGGTCTATTCCGCAATCTTGTTAACTATGCAATATCGAGAAATGTACTCTGAACCATCTAATCTTTTCTCTCCAAAAAGTCTATAAAAATAATTATTGACGGAATAAAATCAAAAGCACATAGCATCAATGTCGGCGTGCCTTAATGATTTATTTGTGCCCAACTTCTTCCTATACTATAGATAACTAGTTGGAGCAGATGAGTAATAATATCTAAGTATAATCTAAAAAATACATTCCGTACACATTTGTTGTTAGGCTTACATTAACAATCTATTAAAATATTACTAATTGCTGAAGTACTCCTAGCAAGATTGATGCATAATATTGATACATATTTTGACTTTTAAATAAGTAAAAGCCGGTTTCGGCTTCAAATATTTCACAAAGAGAAGAGTACATTTAAGAAGGATGTGGAGAACAGAATCAGACCAGCTTATTCCGCCTTTGGTCGATTAAACTGCCGTGTATTAAAAAACAACCCACTGATTATGACTACTTAAATAATGACTTACCGGGCAGTATTTTTATCCACACTTGTATATGCGTGAGAAACGTGGACCTTATACAGTAGTGATATAAAAAAAAAACTAGAGCGCTTTCAGCAACAACACCTGAGGCAAATTCTAAATATCTCGTAGGAGATCTACACACCTAACACAGAAATTTTACATCGAGCCTCAGTGACTATCGGTGAGACCATCATCATCCAAATCGCCTCCACTGGGCAGGCCACGTCTACAGAATGGATCCATCTACGCTCCCAAAGAAAATGCTCTATGGCGGGACCAGACCACGAGGAGTCGCGAAAATGCGCTATAAAGATCAGCTGAAGCGCACCCTGCCCATAACCAGCATAGACCTGTCCACAGGGAAACGTAGTGACAGGAACCGGAACACGTGGAGAAAAACAACACGTCACAGCATCTCGAATTTGAGGAGAGGAGGAGAGAAAATGAAGAAGTAAGACGAAAGAGCAGAAGAGAGCAGCCTGAACAACCTCGTCCACCTCTTACCCTTCCCTGTAAACACTGTCCGCGGATCTTCCACGATAGGCTGGGTCTTCGAAGCCACATCACTCATAAACATTAATAAAGAGAATAACAGACAGACGACAGAAACTAATACTCGACACGAATGGGAACCGACGATGACGATTTCACAAAGTGCACCAGGAAAATGTGATCTGCTGTAAAATGTTTATCAATAAAAAAAATTAGATTCAAAGATTTAAGATTTTTCTATTTAAGTGAAGTTTAGACATAGGGAATTGAAAACGTATCGGATTTAGGTAATCTGTACAATTTGTTTCTTCAGTTGTTTAAATGTAATTAACCTTAGATGGAAACACCAAAGATAAATGTCAGAAATTCCTTTCAAAGTTCTCAGAAAAGTTAATAGCAGATCGCTAACAACCAGAGAAAATATATTTCTAAAGCAAACGTTAAACACAATACCATCAACTAGTTTGAAAATAATATTGACTATCATTGGAAAGAAATGGCCGAGCAATAACGGTCATTTCGTACATCTCACTAGAAAACATCTTGATTCGGAGTTAATTGCACAGCTAATCTGTTGGTGAGAATACAGTTATACTATTTATACCAACACTTTCAAACAACATAATTAAGATTTTTTGTACAGTGTCCACTAGAAGCTTCAAATCCTAAAAATTCGTTCACTTGCCTCAAAATCATGAAAAGGTCTCTTTTGATATAACAAACAGGCATCCATCGAATACCCCCCCTCTTTAGCAGTAGCCACTATCTCAAAAGAACACATATATAAGAATCTATATGAAGGAAGGAAGTTAGATTTTCTAATTGAAAGATTAACAGTATATGCTGTTATATTGGCCACCTACTTAGACAATTGTCGTGTACAACACACTGTCTTATTGTTCAGCTTAAACAAAATAAATCTCAACATCTCAAGTCTAATAATATTAATGCAATTAATGAAGTACAATTTACTTCGCGGGACAAATTTATGCAAAATAAGTGTTTTTGACGTTGGAAATTAACGGCGAAATTTGATTCTGGATGTTTTGATCTCCTATTAAAATATATGCATATCTTTTGTTTCAGAATACCGTGAACTCGTTGTAGTATGATATGATAAACACCTTTTGATTATCTATTTAACTATGTGCATACATTTCTATATAAAACCAACTCAGTTCTCTCTATCGCCTAAACATCTTCTCACACCTTAGACTGTTCTTTATCTCTACAAATCTACTATCAGATCATGTATTGAGTACTATTGTCTTATTTGGGCTAGGTAATATCTGCCCCATTTGAGGGATCTTGTAAGGTACAGAAACGTATCTGCAATTTCATTGGCCACACCCTGTCTTCTTCCGTTCTCTCTCTCTCTCTCTCACACACACCGACGTAATGTTCCTGGTCCCAGTCTTTTATATGAATACTATCAAGGCATGTGTTCTCAAACATACTCTGATCCATTCACTGCTTCTTTTGTTCCAGCTCGCTTGACTCGTAGGTCTAGTAGTCTCCATCAATTCTCTGTTTTGATATCTCATTTCAATCCAGCTTCTTATTATAATAGCTTATTTCCAAGAACTGCAAGCTTGTGGAACTCTTTTCTTACGGATATTTTTCTCCTACCTATACCCTGTAGCGATTTCCATAAAAAGAAAAGTTTTAACATGCTAGATATATTTCGTAAATAACGTGGTTCCTAATTTGCGTACTTGTAAAATCTCATTTCATTAGCCGTTTTATATGGAAATATTTTGCCATGTTTTTTGTTGACTTTTTCTATAGAGTTAAATATTGCCGTTATCTAACAAAGTAGACCGATCAAGGTACCTTACCTGCTATCAATATTGCATTATCTAACAAAGTAGACCGATCAAGGTACCTTACCTGCTATTAATATTGCATTATCTAACAAAGTAGACCGATCAAGGTACCTTTCCTGCTATTAATATTGCATTATCTAACAAAGTAGACCGATCAAAGTACCTTACCTGCTATTAATATTGCATTATCTAACAAAGTAGACCGATCAAGGTACCTTACCTGCTATCAATATTGCATTATCTAACAAAGTTGACCGATCAAAGTACCTTACCTGCTATTAATATTGCATTATCTAACAAAGTAGACCGATCAAGGTACCTTACCTGCTATCAATATTGCATTATCTAACAAAGTAGACCGATCAAAGTACCTTACCTGCTATTAATATTGCATTATCTAACAAAGTAGACCGATCAAGGTACCTTACCTGCTATCAATATTGCATTATCTAACAAAGTAGACCGATCAAGGTACCTTACCTGCTATCAATATTGCATTATCTAACAAAGTAGACCGATCAAAGTACCTTACCTGCTATTAATATTGCATTATCTAACAAAGTAGACCGATCAAGGTACCTTACCTGCTATCAATATTGCATTATCTAACAAAGTAGACCGATCAAAGTACCTTACCTGCTATTAATATTGCATTATATAACAAAGTAGACCGATCAAGGTACCTTACTTGCTATCAATATTGCATTATCTAACAAAGTAGACCGATCAAGGTACCTTACCTGCTATCAATATTGCATTATCTAACAAAATAGACTGATCAAGGTACCTTACCTGCTATCAATATTGCATTATCTTGCGTAATCGTTAGCGACATTCCGGTTTATATTACTTTTCGCCTATGTCTTCTCTCTTTCGAATGTAAGAAAGTCAAATATTTCTCGTCTTAAGCGAGACAAAAACACTCAGATACACACACAGACACGCACATAAACTAACACATCCACACATACACACACGCATACACCCCCCCCACACACATATATATATATATATATATATATATATATATATATATATATATATATATATATATATATACTAGCAGGTCTAGCCGGCGTTGCCCGGGGCGATTTAAAAAAAAACAAAGTATTAGAAATTAAATAGTGTGTGTCACATCTTTATATAACAAAAAACTTCAATGTCTCTTCCTTTTTCTAGCAGTCTCTCTTTCAATACCTCACCATTATATCCAACCCTCCCAGAACCTTCCCTAACCCTCTCTCCCTCCACTTTCCCATCTGATTCTTCTCTAAAAGTTTAGAGACGCGCACCTGTTGTACCAACGAATGAAACTTTAGAGACGCGCCTTTGTACCAAAGAACTAAAAATTGAAAGACGCACCCCTGATGGACCAAAACACTAAAAGATTAGAGACGCGCCGCTGTTGTACCAAAGAACTAAAAGTTTAGAGACGTGCCCCTGTTGTACCAAAGAACTAGAACTTTAAAGACGCGCACCTGTTGTACCAAAGAACTAAAAGTTTAGAAACGTGCCCCTGTTGTACCAAAGAACTAGAACTTTAAAGACGCGCACCTGTTGTACCAAAGAACTAAAAGTTTAGAAACGCGACTTGGTTGTACCAAAGAATTAAAAGTTTAGAGACGCCTTCCTCCAACTTCATATGACGTAATTTCCGGATTAGTTGTAGGAATAACATGAGTATTAAGGTAAAGCCTGGGAGAGTGGACTCCCTCTGTCCTAAAACTCGTCTCATACTAACAGAATCCGTCCTCCGCAGGCTCCCTTTAATATCATATCCGGTCGAATTTTAGGGAATGGTGTACATTTTTTATTTTATGAATGACTTGCAGTTCATCTTTACGAATTACTAAATGATATAATTGTTTTCTATTTAAATTAATACATAATTAAATTCAAAGTAAATTGAAAATAGCTGAAATAATCGACTCCTAATACGAAATCTGCACTATAACCACCTTAGGTATGCATTTAGAGATTTGGGAATACTAACATTACCTTTCACAGTAAATTTTACATAAGAATACACTTTTAGATTTTATCTAGATTCACAAACTATTTTCTATAGAGCACCCACACAAACACACATACATACAGTCATTGAGTTATATATATATATATATATATATATATATATAAAGAGGTGTACTAAAAGCGAACCTTTAGGAAAGGTAAAACTCTATTGTGAAGAGTATACAGCTCAATATCCAGGATAGAGCAGGTAGAAATGAAGGAGAGTGGAAAGGAATTAGAGAAAGCAAAAGCCAAATCAAAATTCAATTCAAAAGTTCAAAGCAAGGTATAATCCGCAAAAAGGCAATTTATTCAAGTTAAATTTTCCTTAAGCCAGGCTTTTCAAAGATCAAAATCTTATCATCAGAGGAAGTCGCTGGGATAGATAAGTTGGCAATGGCCAAGATTTAAAATTTGAAAAAATGAAATAAAATAAAAATTGTAGGGAAGGAAACGTAGGGCAAAACTGTGCCAGGGTGCAAGCAAATGTCCGATTGCCAAAAAGTCCGGTGTCGAAGAGTCCAGCGGAGAGGATACGATGTAGATAGGTAGGTCGTTAGAGGCCTCTTAATTTTAAATCTTGGCCATTGCCAACTTATCTATCCCAGCGACTTCCTCTGATGATAAGATTTTGATCTTTGAAAAGCCTGGCTTAAGGAAAATTTAACTTGAATAAATTGCCTTTTTGCGGATTATACCTTGCTTTGAACTTTTGAATTGAATTTTGATTTGGCTTTTGCTTTCTCTAATTCCTTTCCACTCTCCTTCATTATATATATATATATATATATATATATATATATATATATATATATATATATATATATATATATGAGGGATTAAATATGAAATAATAATTCCATACAACATGGAAAATTAATTCATGGTAATATGAATAAGCAATACTACTAGAATTAAGAACACAAACACATATTAAAGCTGGACCAAGATATTTCATTGGATACGTTCGACTATATTCATTTAGTAAAATAGGCTTTATTAAACAGAACCCGACATTTTATACTGTGAATGAAAAACCGAGTGGAGAGAAGCGGTTGTAAGAAAGGGAGGAAATATATGCCGAATGTGAAGATGTGAAGTAGGGGTAGTGTAGGAGGCGAGTAGCAAAGAAGATGCAAGAGAAAGGAGTGGGTGGAAGAGTAAGAAAGAAGGGGAGAGATGAAACACGAGGTGAACGGAGAAATAAAAAAATTATAACCACGTGGCAAAAAAAATAAATAAGAACACGTGATTTGATACAGCTAATCTCAGAGAAAATATAAATTATCACTTAAAATACGTCTACGACTTGTTATCACTTACATCATTCGAAATTTTTTTTATGCATTTGATTCTCTTAAAGACTTTAATATTAATTTCTTTCTTTATTGTGTTAAATATTATTTCAACTGTAGTGCTCTTTTACTCAAAACAAAACGTCCTAATGTAACCAATACTCTCCCACATTTGTAAGTTATGTTTTTTGGTTAAATGGTGTGACTCTGTAAAGGGGCCGGAAGGAAGACACGAACCCGGAGTTTAGAGAAAACAAGTATATTGAAAAAAAGCATAATATAACAGAGAAAAAGAGTAGTCGTACGTCAGTCTTGACTGTTAGTATAGACTGGTGTAGTTCCGGGTATTTAATTCCTTCCCATCGCAGGAACATGTGTCACAACGCCGAAAGGTGGGAAAAGTCAAGCCATAGAATCTATAGAAGGAACACTCCGGTTTCTAAAATGTTGCCTGGGCAGCTAGGTCGACATTCCACGGTTGGGGCTTCTCAGCCACTAAGCAATAAACTTATTCCACCCTAAAGAGGGGAGGCAAGGCCTGGGAGGAAGGACTTCCTAGGACTACACAGGACTGAATACCTCAGCCCGACAGATAAAAGGACACTTAAATGACTCAGTTGCTGTCGGGATGGGGTTCGATCCAGCACCAAAGAGCAGGTGCTCCCAGTAGTGATGGTGAGGGGTAGAATCTAAATAGTCCGTTATAGGTAAGGTACCATGATATCAACTGTATTAATTAATTAATTTAATGAATTAGATTATTAATAAGTTCGCCTACACATTATAATGAGGCTATTAACGTACATGAATTATCATCGAATAACACACACAATATCTCCATTATGTTAAGATTTATAGTGAAGCATACATTTAATGAAACTTAGGGCAAATATGATTATTTCGAATTTAGGCCGGTTTTAGCTCTAAATTCCTCACACAAAAACACCACTAAAAAGTACTATGCTGTAACTATGTATAAACATAGAAATTAAATCCATGGATTTTTAATTTTTAAAATCTTAGGGCAAATATAATTTTTTTCTGATTTCAGACAATTTTTCTATTAAATTAAAAAAAAAATTATTTGACGATAATCACTCCATAATCGATCGATTAAAATGTTTCTAGTCTCATATATTACCCCCATACCTTATCAGTATTCGCATCGTTTAGTTTGTATCGGGAATCAATATGCATTAAATGATTTCTGGGGGAAAACATATTGGTTCTACATTGCCAGTCACAATCCAATATGGCAGGTAATGATGACGGTTCATCCCGTGGTCGTTCAGGTTGAAATTCGCCACTAATGAGACCAATATGTCATCGAGTTTTTAACTCGCCACTTAACGAAAGCCAATTTGCAGCTAATAAAAAAATCAATTCCTCGTTGAATATCAATTCTGATGGCGTTGACATTCCGACAACTGTCAGGTAGAATTGTGCGAGATGGATGCTGTCCGGCATGGAACGTCGAAATACGATAAACATACCCACCCAGGATTGAATTGCGGTCGGGAAATGAAAAATCTCTGTGTTGGTGGATGTAATACATGTTTCGGTAATGGATTGAAATCTGGCATCGAAACTGGCATGGAATTTATTAAACCAATTAGAATAGTAGAGTTGTGAAATGAGGCTGTAGAACGGAAAAACACAGATGTACACCAATACAAGCATATAATTACTCATTATTATTACGCACACATACACACACACACATATATATATATATATTTATTTATTTCTCGTGCCCTCTAACGGCCTACCTACACACCACTTTCTCCGCTGGAATTTTTGACACCGGATTTTTTTACAATCGGACACTTGCATTCGGGCAGCTTTTTGCCTTGTTTTTTCACCTACAATTTTTATTTTATTTTTTCAGATTTTAAATCTTGGCTCTTCGCCAACTTATCTATCCCAGCAATTACCTCTGATGATAAGATTTTGATCTTTGAAAAGCCTGGCGTAAGGAAAAAAATTAATTTAATAAATTGCTTTTTTGCGGAATATACCTTGCATTGAGCAACTGAATTGAAAAAAGATTTGCCTCCGTCGCTTTTCTAATTCCTCTTCATCTTTCTATCTATATATGTAGGTATATATTAAGAGTTCGGTTGCAAAACGCGATAAACGCCATTTTCTATATTACAAAGATATCACTACAAAAATCGACCACATCCCCAAATCATACTTTACTAAATATCATACCGGCATAATTTCATTTTTCATTCAATTACAATAAGCTATAATTCAAGGTCTAGACTTAATATATTCGTCTTTTTATTGTTTAAAGTCTACATTTAAACAAATTGGATGTATCGCGTTTTGCATTCAAACTCTTTAATATATATATGTATATATACCCTCTCTTATTAGAGCATAACTGCTAAAAAAATAATAATGATTTTTACTTAGCAGTAAATGTAATGCTTTTAAATTATCATTATTGCCAATAAAATATAAACAAACGAACGGCAATATGTATGCGATACGACTTGTCACACTACTACTAGCGGGTTCGTTTTATAAGCTCCCTAGGTCGTTGAGTCGCGGCGACAACGAAACATGCATCTTTTGATTACTATATATTAAGATATTTGCTAAACTACCTGTCTATGTCGGGTTGCTCTGAAAATCCTATCCCCAATCGAATTTGACTGGAGATTAATAAATAATTTCATACTTAAACCTGTCAATGTAAGAATTGTGATCTGTGTTTACTGAACTGATCAATTTCATACTAACAAGGATAAATTAATAATTTCAAAACTTTTTATTTAAATAAAATAATAAAATCTAATCTTACCAAACACAATTCTGTAAAAAAATATCACTTACATGTGACAAAGGTTACATCACTATAATCATACCATGATTGCATAAGATGCTGTTAAAGTTTGCAATCTGAATCTAAATTTTGAGATTGAAAATTTGAATACAGTCTTGCATACATGTGGAATCAGA
Organism: Sepiola atlantica; assembly: GCA_963556195.1. Classification (NCBI taxonomy): domain Eukaryota; kingdom Metazoa; phylum Mollusca; class Cephalopoda; order Sepiida; family Sepiolidae; genus Sepiola; species Sepiola atlantica. The sequence continues at coordinate 191,618,091 of OY744519.1, read as the reverse complement.
AGTTGATGACATAACATTTAGTATAAAACTAGTCTGAATTACTGTTTAGATCAGTGGTTCCCAACCTTTTCGCCGTCATTTCCCCCTGCACCCAATTCAACGATCCAGATTCCCCCCTTCATGTGTATGAGAGAAAGAACAGTTGAAACACACTGAGACTATTTACTAATTTATTTTTCAAATGCACTAATACAACTAACATCAAATTTTAGTGAATACGAACATTAACACAGCATTTTAGTGTGACTTTTGGCGTTGTTTGCCATTTACAAGTCCTTCAATATCTGGGGGAGTTATAGAGCGCACATCGAAGATCCGCCTCCACATCCAACTTGTTCCGTGCCTTTGTTTTGAGGTGTACCAGTGCCGAAAATCCTGTATCACACAGGTAAGTGGAAGAAAACTGGACCAATATACGCAGAGCATTCGTCGCAAGAAGCGGATAGGTTCCTCGGACTTGGGTCTAAAACTCCTCCAGTTCCATATTATGAAAGGCATCCTTCGCTGCAGAGTCGTTTTTCAAGTCCAGGAACTCTTCCTGCCACGATTCTGGTACATCATCAACGTTCCTCTGAAATGGGTCTCTGATAAGCTTGTTCTCGATGCTTTCGTTTGTGATCCCCAGGAAGTAATACTTGAATTCTTCCGCCAAGCTTTCGAGGTGTTGCTTGATATCCTCGGCTATTGCATCAGGCAGACCATCCTCCATATCCTCCACACATTCGTTCAGAGCCAGAAATGAAGAAAAACTTCCACTCCTCGCTCTTTTCTTCCACAGTTCCAGTTTAGCCACGAAATCTGTGATCTTGTCCGACTGAAAAAGAATGTTCGTCCCTTTGCCCTGCAGTTTTCTGTTGAGCTCGTTCAATGCACTGAAAATATCGGACAAGTAGGACAGCCGCACACGAAAAAAGTCACCCTCCAATGCCTTCAGAAGCACAACATTATCTTGAGCCCGAAGAAAGGCTACCACCTCATCAAACAATTCTAGGACTCGCTGCAGCATGTTTCCTTTCGAGAGCCATCTCACCTGAGTATGAAACAGCAACGATTCGTGATCGGCTTCCATGCCTTCACAGAGCCAACGGAATAGCCGAGTGTTCAGAGCGGAACCCTTGATAAAGTTTACGACTTTGATGACAGTGTCGAGATGCTGCTTGAAGTTCTTGGGGAGAGTTCTCGAAGCAAGCGCTTCTTTGTGGATCAGGCAGTGTGTCGCTTCTACTGCTGGATTCTTTTTCTTGACGAGCGTGACGAACCCCGATCGAGAGCCAATCATGGCTGGGGCAGCATCGGTGCACACCCCAACCAGACACTCCCAGCTGATGTTGCTATCTTCGAAAAAGTCATTATAAGGTCCATCACATCCTGAGCTTTGGTCGTGGTCTGGAGAGGTTTGCAGAAGAGGACTTCTTCTGCAATTCCTTTTTCGGTGGTATAACGAACAAATATCAACATCTGGGACAGATTCGCAACATCGGTCGATTCGTCGAGTTGAATTGAAAAAAACTGTGAGCCTCAAATCTTCTGAACAACTTGATCCTTGATGCTCTCCGCCGTATCATTGATCTGTGACCGAATGGTGTTGTTTGAAAGGGAAATCTGGGCCATCTTGTGGTGGGCAGCCTCACCAAGGACCAACTTCACGCACTGCAGCATACAGGGTTTCACCAATATTTCACCAATTGTGTGTGGTTTCTTCTCCCCCGCAATCTTGTAGGAGACTTCGAATGACGCTTTCAAAATAGCATCCGTTTGCTGACGAAACGTTCCAGTTGAGTCCAGTCTAGTCTTCTTCAGATTATTTTCTTTCAGCTTGAAGTATTCACGATTCTTGTTCTGTAGTTCGGGATGGCATCCTTGAAGGTGTTGTTTCAGCTGGAATGGCTTCCATTCTCCAAGGTCTTTGTGCAGATGACACATTGTGGCAGATGTTCCCCGTTATTCACAATGAACGTAAAACCCAAGTCTTGATACGCTTCTGAATATGTTCGTTTTTTTGACATGATCACTTGCGAAACTGAAAAAAAAACAAGAGAGAGTATATTAAGATATGTAATAATCAAATCAACCTACTCTATCATTCGTGCGAAAATAACATTCTATCAATAAACAATAGTAAAACAAAATGTATGATGGTTTCGAATTAATTAAAAATAGGTGGAGATTTTTTAAATTACACCCGTATAGAAGTAATGTAAAAATTTGATATACAAGGTTTAATCATAGATAAAAAACTTAAGTTTAATTGTCATGTTTATAAAATTGCATTAATAAAATAATTGGTATTCTGTGCGGAACCAAAAATATCTTTCCACTAAAGATTAGGCTAACAATATACAAGCATCTTTTTTTCGTCATATTTGAACTATAGCATTTTTAAAAGGTACCCATATGAGAAAAAGCGCATTGAAATTTTACAAAATAAAAGCATTGAAAATTGTTTTTTATCTCAAATATAGAGACCATACTGGTGCTATTTTTTGTGAAAACAATCTTTTAAGGCAGAAAGACTTATTATATCTTGAGTAGCTATGTTTTTGTTTAAAAACTTAACAACTCATTTACATAATGTCTTTGGCAACTTTATTAAATAAAACCTAGTAGTACTTTACGAAACTAGAAATTTTAATCAAACAATAAGGGTTGACTACAGACTTAAAGGCTCAAATATTTCTATTATTAAAAAACTAATGAATTCTCCAAAAATATTATTTTTTTATTTGACAATTTTCATGTTTCTCAATTATCTCTAAAAAAAAGAGTAAATCATTACCTCTTATCCTTAAATAAAAGTTATTATTAAATTTTATATTTGTGTCAAAGATATTGTGGTGACCAAGTTGGAAGGCTTGGACAAATTGACGTTAATAATTATTATTATAATTATTAAAATTATTAATTTTAGTAAGATTATTATAATTATTATTATAATTAATATTATAATAACAATAATAATAATAAAAAAATGATATTCAAATTCATACTAAAACTTATACTTTATAAATATAATAATGATAATATTATTATTAATAATAATAATAATAATAGTAATTATAATAATAATATTACTAATATTAATAAATAAAAATACTACTACTAATAATAAATATTATAGTAAATATTATAAAATGCTGATAAATATAATAATGAAAATATTAATAATACTAAGAGTAATAATAAAAATGAATACTAATAATATTAAAATTAATAATTAAAAATAAAACACTAAGAAATATAATACTGATAATAATAATAATAATAATAATAATAATAATAATAATAATAGTAATTATAATAATATTACTAAAATTAATAATTAAAAATAATAGTAATATATAAGATTAATAATACTAAAATTAATAATTCAAAATAATAGTAATATATAAGATTAATAATAATATCTATTACAAATATATTATAATTACAAAATTTGATTATAATTTTTTTTATTAACGTAAATTTGTCCAATCGATCCAAGCGTTCCAACTTGGGTCATGACAATATCATTCTCTTTCTGAAAAATCTAATAACGGTCATACTTAACTTTTGATTTTTTTATTAATATAAATTGATTTTAATAAACAAACTTTTGCACTAAAAAATTTATATGCATTCATACTTTATAATATTCTCTGATATTGAATTTATGAATATATATGTTTAAATTTTTGTTTCTCTTAATTTTTTTTATATGTATACTCGTTTACTGATGGAATTATGTATCTGAAATTTTATAAACCTTCTTTTTCTTAAGAGATGTAATGGGAAATAACAAATAAAAAAGAAGAAATAAAATAAAATATAAGAATTAAAGCGGGTAAAGTTTAGGAAACGGATACTCCTGAGAAAAGAAGAACAGAAGGCTATTACTGGAAATTATTTTTTGAATATTTCCAGAATTATAAATTCAGGCTAGAATTCCCCCCCCCCCAACACACTCTAATTCCCCCCCCCCTGGGGGAAATTTCCCCCCGGTTTGGAACCACTGGTTTAGATATTGAAGCATCTAACGATTTATTACTTTTTCGTATCAATTTTGTTTCCAATTGAGCAAACTACGGATACACGTCAGGAGAGAGAGAGAGAGAGAGAGAGAGAGAGAGAGAGAGAGAGAGAGAGAGAGAGAGTGAGAGAGAGAGAGGTGAGTATGTTAAGAATTTAATATTTCTTTAGAACTGTTTATGTTGCCCATTTATTTCCTTTTAAAATATCTTAATAATTGTTCGTGTTACTCATTTAAAAATCTTTCAAAGCTGTTTATGTAAACTATTTAATATTTCTTTAGAATTGTTTATGTTACCCATTTATTTCCTTTAAAAATATCTCAATAATAGTTCGTGTTACTCATTTAATAATTCTTTATAGATGTTTATGTTAACTATTTTATAAATCTTAATAACCGTTTATGTTACCCATTAATGTTCTTTTTCAAATATCTTAATAATTGTTCTAGTTTCTCATTTAATCATTCTCTATAGTTGTTTATGTTTACTATTTTATAATACATGATAACTGCTTATGTTACGTATTTACTTCTCTTGAAAATATATTCATATTTGTTCGTGGTAATGATTAATTAATATTTCATAGCGTTTTATGTTAACAATTTTATGATTCTTAAGAACTGTTTATGTTACCCATTTATTTCCTTTTAAAATTTATTAATAATTGTTCGTGTTACCAATCTAATAATTCTTCATAGCTTGTTATGTTAACTATTTTATAAATCCTAATGACTGTTTATGCTACCCATTTATATCTTTTAAAAATATCTTAATAATAGTTCGTGTTACTCATTTAATAATTTTTTATAGCTGTTTATGTTAACTATTTTATCATTCTTAATAACTGTTTCTACCACCCATTTAATAACTATTAATAACTGTTTATGCTATTTATTTCGAAAAACTCTTTATAATTCTTAATAACTGTTTTTGTAAACCGTTTAATAAGTTATAAAACCTTTAATAACTGTTAATGTTACACGTTTAATACGTTAATAACAGTTTGTGTAAACTATTTGATAATTCTTAATGACTGTTTATGTTATCTATTTAATAACTTTTAATAACTGTTCATGTTAACTTTTTTATAATTCTAAATAACTCTTGATGTTACACATTTAATAACGATTAATACATTTTCATGTCAGCTTTAATAAGTTTTAATAACTTTTAGTGATACTCATTAAATAGATCTCGATAACTCTTAATAACTGATTATGTTACCTATTAAACAACTCTTAATGACTGTTTATGCTAACTATTTTATAACTCTGTATGCATCCTTTGGCATTATAAATTAATACACATGTAGATCAGAGAAAAGAATCCATTCTGAACCTGAAATATGACGGGAAATCGGTACAAGTTAATTGGAAAAACATTTATAATGACAAACACAGCACTTTGAAATGTCGTGAAAAGTAATGTTACCACTAGTGCATTGAGAAACATTTATAGCACAAGTATGTCAAGGTAAAATTGCAATCGATTATAGAAATCGTGTATGATCTGTTTAGACAATCTTCAAAATACTACTTAATTACATCAGCAAAACAAACCAGAGTGCAGAAGCGAGGGTTTTACTATACACTGTTTAGAGAAGACTTGGGCAGCAGCAATAGAGAGGACATATCAAAAGATGTAAAATGCTAATCAGTAGAACCATAGCATAGCACGACACAAATCAGGATCTGTAGTAGATCCTGTATCTCTGGTAAGATATACCGGCTCCAAGAATTCGTCTGTAACATAGCGAACGAATTTTTGTAACGTAAGAAATTATGCCCGGTGCGAACGTCTGGCATTTTCACCTCTTTTGATGGAATCTGGTATCTGGCGATGGTTGTATTAGAAATAACAAGAGTCTGCGTTAATTAAAATAATTGTGATTGTTCCTGCCAATTTTATCCTGTAGATTGTCTTATCTGCGTAGGTGGTTCCGATTATTTTCATAGAGGTTTTAACCGACAATACTTACAATCTCCTATGTATTTCGATCCTTCAGTGATTAAATTGAAATGCATGACCGTCGAATCTGTTATAGGTATTGTTTTAATCAAAGACAATTGTGATCGTGTAAAGGATAAACTCAGTTCGGCTTGAAATATGTGTGATTTTAACTAATGTTAATTCATGATAACATATGATATGTTTACTTTTTACACGTCATATCAACTGAGCTTACGTTACTTTCCATGTTATGCATCTCTTATCATTGCTGAGCGCAGTTAAGTTTTTTTTCCAGAAGTAACACTATTGAGCTTGAAAAAGGCGACGATAAAAACCTCTGATAGTGTCACCATTTTCCATTCTGAAACATGACACCTCTTGTCCGAAACGCCACATGTTCTACTACTTTCTGACATCCATGTATTGTGTCGGTTGACCAAGGTACGGTTTCTCGGAGGATGCGAAGTGGAAAGTCTCAATATACTAAATAGTAGATAGAGTTTCCATTCTAGATTTTCTTTTGACTTCAGGAGTTTTGCGTTCGAAAACAATTTATTTTTTCCGTTAACTTGATTGGACGACGACATAAATTTGAAAGAGAAAATACGAAGAGTGAGAATGGATGTAGCTATTGGCACTGAAAATACAAGAAAAATCTCGCCGAATAACGGAAGAATGTACATAACAAAAAGGAAAAGTAGAAATTCACAAATAGAAAAGTTATATTCTTTAATTGGCACGTCTTTTTCGAATGTATGATTTGAAGTCTTTTCAATAAACAAAAATAATTGCATTCCTTGTAACCATTTTCAGATTCCTTCATGAATCTTTCTTAAGAATCTATATCCATTTATCTGTCGGTTTGTTTGTCCGTTTATTGTTTATTAGAATCGTGTTCCAATTCAGGCCGCCGTAGCAATAATGACAGTCTATTCGTTCATTTATTACCGTGACTTATGGAAGATACAACCTACAAAAATAACAAGTCTATAAATATGTAAAGAAGAATGAATATTCTGAAGATGCCATCAATCAAGGTGTATGCTTAGCAAGGGAAAAAAAATACGCGTGACAGACTGACGGACTGACAGACCAACACCGTATCTTATAGAGCGGCGTGAATACATAAAAAATGCTATTTCAAAAATATTATTTGGATTATTCGTACTACTATTCTAATCTCGGATATAACTCTCACAACATTTCGCCCGATGTAACCTCCGACTTTCTTCAGATTCGTCTTGTCGAATTCAAGAATATTTGCGTCGAATTCTGGAATCGATAACTTTGGTTAATCTTCAGTTTATATAACATTTTGTCGTGAAACGCTTAGATTGTCAATATAATACTTTTCGATCTGCCAGTCATAAGTTTGAAATATAATTTGAGATGCGTCTACAGATTTGCATAAGTGTCTCTTTCTGCCCTCTGGTCGCTCTGTCTGTCCCTCCAACTTAATTTTGAAAATGAATTGTCATTTGAATGGACGCATCTTTAAAATATCGTTGTTTTATGATAAAGAATGCCAGTGTCTCAATATATCTGATTCTAAAATTATTTTGATAAAATCGGATTAATTCACATGCAACGTTGACAACCATCAACTATTAAAGTCGAAAGCGGATTATCTCCCTTTGTATTTAAGACACGTCAGCAAAATTTAATTGCTTTTACTTTTTCCTAGAGATAAGAAAAAAATCGATAATTCAAATGTCTTTTTGTTCGTTTATTCAATTATTTTCATGGAATAGGTAATTCATAATGAAGCCGCTATTTGCACTTCAGATGGTATATTCATTCCTTTCTTTTTCGTGAATAATACATAAAAACTCGATCAATGCAAATAAACAAATATCAGTCGGTTATTGAACGATGGAAACACTATTTAAAGCTTAAATATAATGAGCCAACAAAAATTGTACTTCAAACTATAGCGTGACAGATCGATGAGCAAAATATTTAAAGATCAAGTATACTATACTCAAAGAAAACAGCATTTAAATCGAAATACTTGAGTCAATCATATCTATATTTTATCAGATATTCAGAGTTATTATCACAATAGACACACTAGAAATGTTGCCGCTTATTTTACATTTATTATAATTAATATTAAAAGACTTAAGTTTGACACACCGACATTCCGACCAGAATAAAAGCCTTATATAATGATGTTATATGTTTTTTCTAAGATTTTAATAACCTAATTTCGATTATCAGATATTCATCAGATCCAGCTATATTCAACGCTGATTGAAACTGTCCCTGTAACTCTCCTATATATACTAAATCAAATGTACCGCATCGAGGAACTCACAGAGTGGAGGGAGATTTTTTGAATCAAGAAATAGTGAGTTTACAAAGTCAGTTTGATAATAAAAAAACGACAAATGAAAATCTAAAATGTGCCTTTTCGTTTTCGCTGTATCTCCTTACTTCTCTACTCTTTTTGTAAATACTTTTCTTCTATTTACGGTTAAAATAGTATTAATACATAATAGCCCGACAGATCCATTTACAAAGTTGCTCAATATATACAGTCATGCAAAAGATTATATTCATATGCATATTATCAGCGCGCTCATTTGGACAGAAATGTCTGGCAGAGATACATACAGATATATAACTTAAGAACAACATAAACAGTTTTTTATCCTACACAAAGGGACGATATCCCACATTTATAACAATACGATAAGGCACTTCATGTCCGTACGTTATCATCGTTTCACACACATTAGAGAAATGGAATCGTCCAATTAGCAAAGCTGATGATTGGTTATTTATCTGATGTCATTTATCTAAACCTTTCCGGCTTTACTCAGTTAAAAATGAATTGTTCCAAAATCAAACTGTTGTTTCGTCGTTTAAAACGGTACAATTTTTCATGAACACATTTCAAAAGGTGACATTCGTTTCATTGATTTGACGAATATTTAGTTGACAATCATTTTTACGGTAAGTATTTAATAACTATTGTCTGAAAAAGAATTGAATTGCAACAACATTAAATAAGAGAAGAGAGACACATAAACACATGTAACGCATCTGGTAACTCACGGTGTTTGTGTGATGTTGTTTTAAATCAGAAAATAGTGAGTTTGCAAAGCCAGCTTAATAAAATAGAACGACAAATCAAAATAAAATTATTCTCTTTCTTTTAGCCATAACCTCTACTTATGTCCTCCTTTCATGTTTTCCTTTTCCTCTATTTACGGGTTTATAGTATTACTACTTGTGGTGATATTTTCTATTGTTTATAATGGGCTATTCCAATCTGCTGTTTATCGTTAGCTTTCTTACATTGACTGTTAATAAACGAGAAGCAGGAGTAATAGAAGTGGAAGTGTTAGACACTGTATGAACTAAGTGCAATATATTAACATACTCTGAAAAAGAGTGAGAGTAATATATTCGTTTGGTTTAGTTGTGTAGTTTTACGGCATATCTCCCTGTTTCGGGTTTTTAATACCGAACTAAGCAATTTTAGTAAAAGTTTTCATGTTTCAAGTTCTTTATATCTTCAACTATTTGTTCATGGTGTTTGGTTTGGTTGTTTTGTTTTACGTCACATATCAAACCTATTCGGGTTATTCAATGTCGAATCGGTAATTTTTGTAAAAGCTTCCATGCTTAAAGTTCTTTATATCTTCAGATATTTATTAATAGTGTTTGGTTTAATTGTTTTGTTTTACGTCATATCAACCCTTTTCGGGTTATTTAATGTCGAATCGGGTCATTTTGGTAAACAATTTTATGCTTAAAGTGCTTTATATCTTCAGATATTTATTAATAGTGTTTGGTTTAATTGTTTTGTTTTACGTCATATCAACCCTTTTCGGGTTATTTAATGTCGAATCAGGTCATTTTGGTAAACAATTTCATGCTTCTAGTTCTTTATATCTTCAAATATTTATTCATGGTATTTAGTTTGGTTGTTTTGTAAAAGAAGATGTTGTTTTGTTTTTAGCTTGGCAGAACATGATTGAGATGTGCAAAGGGCAATGAAAAAACAATCACATCAATGTTTGGTGCATTTTTAGTCAGGAAGTCTGATCTGGTAGTAACAATTGTAATACAGGGAAATATTGTAAAAGATAACTGATTTTATGCCAGATTGGTGTTTGCGTAAAAAAACAAATAATGAAATATAATACTGCCATTTAAATCAGGATACAGATATGAAATTTTAAAAGTCAGTTAATTCTTTTTCGAAGCATGTCCTATAAATAACAGAATAAATATTAAATTTTTTTTTCTTCTTCAACGTCTACTCGATTGGACATCGAATCAGTTGTCTTTATCGGCCTAACCTTATTCTGGAGATATACAACGATGATAGATTAGAAGAACACAGTACAAGGACCGGATTATCCCCTTTGGTATTTAAAACACGTCAATACATTTTCATTTGATTAAGTCCTTTCAAAAAGATAAGCAAAGTATCGTTATTTATAATGTTTTTCAATCGTCTGCTTTATTTAGCGAATTATTTTTATGAAATAAGTAATTCATACTGAATCCCTTATTGTCACTTTAGATTATATATTCTTTGCGTTCTGTTTGAAGAAATAATATACGAACTTGATCGGCACATACCAACGATGATAGACTGTAAAGACGCAGTAAAACATGTCAGTTTCCTTTCGGATGTGACCGTGTTCGGTTAACTGAGTGTGTGTAACTTTGAATATGTGAATGTGAGTTAACAATCAAATATATGAGAAAGAATTTGACTGAAGAAAATTAGTATAGTCAACTATGAATTATTTATTTACTTTTTACAATTAAAAGAAGAGAATTTACTAATTAATTAACTTTTATAGCTGGGACTTAAACGATATACGTCTTTCAAAATGTATGTCTCTTCTTGGAAGTTAAGGGGACATAACTCTTGCAAGGAAAATAACTCTGACAAGTTTTCTCCCCTTAATATGTCTCTTCTTTATGTCTCGTTTTCATATATAAAAATGCTTATAGTTAACTCTTTCCTAATTTTCTAATTAAAGTGATTTTCCACCCGACAGAGATAGTCGACATACAAACATGTTTTTAAAAAATATTTGCTAATACATGCAGATTTAGATTTCGTTTATCTGCATCAAGATAACACGATGGAACTAGACACCAAAACACAAATGCTATTTCAAACTGTTGCGTACCAGACCAACTACATTTTTATTTCAAAGTCGAATATAAGTGTAATACACCAACTAAAATGCTATTTCAAAATAAAGCATACTAGACCGACGGATTCATTTACAAAGTCTCCCAATATATACATTCATACATAAGATTATATTTAAGTGATTATTATCAGCACTCATTGGGACGAACATGTTTGACAGAGATACATTCACATATATAATTTAATAACTGCATAAACATTTTTTTCTTAACACACTAGTACGATACAAAACATTTATTTTTATGTTCGTACGTACGTTATCACCTTTCACACACATGAAAAAATTAGATCGTCCGATTAGCAAAGATGATGTTTGGTATTTAATCTGATGTCGCGAAGGTAAACCATTAGACTTTTCTTACTAAAAAAAAAAATGTAATTATTATTTCGTAGTAATAGTGGTTTTCACATATCTGCCCCAGTCGCGGACCCCACTCACATGTTTGTCAGGCCTGTATTATGGATCGCCTTGACCACGGGTCGTTACGGGTGCACCTGAAGAAGGTTGAAGGTTACAGCGGCCGAAACGCTATGAGAATAAAACCCAAAATGAAAACAGCAAATAATTGCATGGACATATTTCTGCAACGGCATATATATACTCAATATCGACATAGAAAACCCATGACCCAAACGGTCGTCTATGTTCTTCGTTTTAAAGGATGACGTCGTCTTGTTACTGTATAAACATTTTCTTCTAACACAGAAAGACGATACACACATTTATTTTAATCTATATAATAACACGCTGAAGCACTTCATGTTCGAACTACGTTATCGCCTTTCACGCACATGAAAAAAACGAGATCGTCCGATTAGCAAAGATGATGGTTGATGATTAATCTGATGTCGGGAAGGTAAACAATTCCGACTTTTCTAATTTTAAAAAGAATTGTTATGAAAGCAAATTATGTTGTCCCGTCGCTTAAAACATTAACATTTTGAATACAAATATTTTGAAATGTAGCATTCTTTTCTTTTATTTTTTATTAAAGAATATTAAACTGCTAATTATTTTACGGTAATGAGATAATACTCGTTACCTGAAAAAGAATTTGTTAGGACACCTAACGAAAACGGAATTACCTCCCTTGAACCATTTCGGGAGTTAAGAGTTATCGCCCTTGGAAAAAGGGTCGTCTGCCCAGAGAAAAAGAAAACAAAGACCACTGCGTCAGACTGTTAATATATCAATCGCGTTCAGCGGCCAATTAACTTATTAATTCATTCTGTGTTCAGTTTTAATAAATCTGTTAAACGTTTCTCTTGATAGTTCATCTATTTATTGACAAGTTATTATTTATAATTAACCTAAATTACGAGGTTATAAAAGAATTTAATTGCTACAAGTTAAACTCAATTAAAAAATATAAAGAAGCGACATATTCGCTCTATTTATTTGAATAATATTTTGCTGACAATGACTATAATTTCGACGGAAAGAAGAACATTTTTGTTTAGTCAATTGTTTTGACCATGACAAACATAATTAAGGTATATAGATAATATATATGAAACTCACACATTAAAGCAAGACGGACCATTTAATAGGTGGACAGACGAAAGAAAATTATATTTAAAACTCAAACGTTACAAACGAAAAACATGCTATTTTTTGCAGACGCGTGATAGACCAACAACCGGATTCATCTAGAAAATTCACATTCATAAACAAAATGCGATTCAGATGTTTATTATCAGTTCGTTTATTTGGACGAATATGTCTGAGATCGAGACATCTATAGGCATAATGAAACTAGCCGTTAAGCTTTAGATTTGCCCCCCCCCCCGCAATGAAGATGAAATAAAATGGTTTCGTTTAAGTCGAAAGAGAAAACAAGTTGTTGATTGAGAACTCGGGATGAAAAGATATGAAAGAAAAAGTGCTGTCCTTGGTTATCTGACTGAGATATCAAGACTATAAAGGCGTACATGAGATTAGGCGCCATAGGCGATATAGATGAATTCAAAGAGAACACACTTAGAAGATTGAAGACATCTGAAAAGGAATAGAGATTGAGAAGACAGTTTTTGTCTGAACAGCGAGAAAGAATGGTATCTTTAAAATGAACACACGCTCTTACCCAGCGACTTCCAATATATATATATATATATATATATATATATATATATATATATATATATATATATATATATATATATATATACATGCATACACACACACACACACATATATATATATATATGAATTCAATATATATATATATATATATATATTCTGCTCCATCATAAAGAATGATGTGTATTTTTGTTACATTACATGAACTTATTTATTGGACCCCCGATTTATAAAATCGGAAGACCTATGTTTTGAGGAATTTCCGTCCGTCCGTTCGTCCGGATTTTTCTCCGCAACCATCCATTGAATTTCTCTGAAATTTTGCATGAAGTTGTAACTTTTGTTCAGGTTAGAAAGTGACATTCTCCGATTTTTGAAAAAAGTCCCCGAAATGGCAAAAAATGACATTTTTTGCCCCATAACTTTTCATCCATCCATTCAATTTCTGTGAAACTTGACCAAAATGTGGAGGCAATTGTTCCTAATAAAAATAAGTATCGCTGACCTTGGAAAACATCTGGTTCGCGCCCCCAGGGGGTCAAAATGACCCTTTCCTCCCATAACGTTTGATCCATACATTCAATTTTTCTGAGGCTTGGCCAAAATGTAGAGGCAATTGTACTAGATATAAAATGAGCTTCCTTGACCTCAGAAAAATTCTGATTCTCGCCCTCAAAATAGTATCAGAAACACTTCTGTAGTAACTTACAATTTCGTCGAGCTGTGACGCTTAAGTGTGAAACTGAATTATTAATCGTCTACTAAGCTTAGATTAGCAATATCACTATCGCTCGTCAGTTACTCCTACGTTTAAAATATCATTATTAGATACGCCCATGTCTATAAGAGTCTCTTTCCGTTCGTTTGTCCATCTTCGTTGTGCCATACCTTCAAATAAAACGTTCGTCTTTTGATGCACATATGGACGGGCGCATCTTAGATTTGCTGTTCTTCTAAATGAATAAATTCGAAATTTCTCGCACGAATGGTACATTTAAAACTTCCTATTTTAAGTTTATTCAACTTATGCTTATGCGATATCAGTCGCGATGTTGACCAATTTGCATATTGTTTTTTTAAAAAAGAACATTTTATTAATTAAATATTATTTGCTATATTTGTTCAGAAGCGGTACTAAGTTTCAACATAACATGACCCAACTAAGTGTTGGTATTTCTTTAAATGAAGAGAAGAAGAAATAAAGTAGAAATTCCATGAAATTCCTGAGCAGAATTTCATTTTTACAACTTCATCTATCTTTCGATCTGTAAGTATTGGTAAGTTTGTCTGATCCAAACATTTAATCGTTTTTAATGTTGATCTATCAATAACACCATCAATTAATATATGTATTGTCATAAATCTTCCTTAATTTATCTCTTTATCTGTATCTCTTTAAATTTGAATGAATAAATGCAAACATTGGTGCTACTTATCGCACTAACGGTACATAAAAATACTCCTTTTTTGAAGTAATTCAACCTTACGCAATAGACGCATCGTCTTTTTATATACTGCTTATGTATATGCTGGATCAATCCAAATGTTAACTAATTTGCATATTGGTTGTCAACAGTGGGATTTTATTAATTAAATACTATCTGTCATTGTTTGTAAATACAATAAATGTTTATTTTAATGTAACAAATATGTTTATTTTAATGTAACAAAAATATTTATTTTAATGTAACAAAAATGTTTATTTTAATGTAACAAAAATGTTTATTTTAATGTAACAACAATGTTTATTTTAATGTAACAAAAATGTTTATTTTAATGTAACAAAAATGTTTATTTTAATGTAACAAAAATGTTTATTTTAATGTAACAAAAATGTTTATTTTAATGTAACAAAAATGTTTATTTTAATGTAACAAAAATGTTTATTTTAATGTAACAAAAATGTTTATTTTAATGTAACAAAAATGTTTATTTTAATGTAACAAAAATGTTTATTTTAATGTAACAAAAATGTTTATTTTAATGTAACAAAAATGTTTATTTTAATGTAACAAAAATGTTTATTTTAATGTAACAAAAATGTTTATTTTAATGTAACAAAAATGTTTATTTTAATGTAACAAAAATGTTTATTTTAATGTAACAAAAATGTTTATTTTAATGTAACAAAAATGTTTATTTTAATGTAACAAAAATGTTTATTTTAATGTAACAAAAATGTTTATTTTAATGTAACAAAAATGTTTATTTTAATGTAACAAAAATGTTTATTTTAATGTAACAAAAATGTTTATTTTAATGTAACAAAAATGTTTATTTTAATGTAACAAAAATGTTTATTTTAATGTAACAAAAATGTTTATTTTAATGTAACAAAAATGTTTATTTTAATGTAACAAAAATGTTTATTTTAATGTAACAAAAATGTTTATTTTAATGTAACAAAAATGTTTATTTTAATGTAACAAAAATGTTTATTTTAATGTAACAAAAATGTTTATTTTAATGTAACAAAAATGTTTATTTTAATGTAACAAAAATGTTTATTTTAATGTAACAAAAATGTTTATTTTAATGTAACAAAAATGTTTATTTCAATGTAACAAAAATGTTTATTTTAATGTAACAAAAATGTTTATTTTAATGTAACAAAAATGTTTATTTTAATGTAACAAAAATGTTTATTTTAATGTAACAAAAATGTTTATTTTAATGTAACAAAAATGTTTATTTTAATGTAACAAAAATGTTTATTTTAATGTAACAAAAATGTTTATTTTAATGTAACAAAAATGTTTATTTTAATGTAACAAAAATGTTTATTTTAATGTAACAAAAATGTTTATTTTAATGTAACAAAAATGTTTATTTTAATGTAACAAAAATGTTTATTTTAATGTAACAAAAATGTTTATTTTAATGTAACAAAAATGTTTATTTTAATGTAACAAAAATGTTTATTTTAATGTAACAAAAATGTTTATTTTAATGTAACAAAAATGTTTATTTTAATGTAACAAAAATGTTTATTTTAATGTAACAAAAATGTTTATTTTAATGTAACAAAAATGTTTATTTTAATGTAACAAAAATGTTTATTTTAATGTAACAAAAATGTTTATTTTAATGTAACAAAAATGTTTATTTTAATGTAACAAAAATGTTTATTTTAATGTAACAAAAATGTTTATTTTAATGTAACAAAAATGTTTATTTTAATGTAACAAAAATGTTTATTTTAATGTAACAAAAATGTTTATTTTAATGTAACAAAAATGTTTATTTTAATGTAACAAAAATGTTTATTTTAATGTAACAAAAATGTTTATTTTAATGTAACAAAAATGTTTATTTTAATGTAACAAAAATGTTTATTTTAATGTAACAAAAATGTTTATTTTAATGTAACAAAAATGTTTATTTTAATGTAACAAAAATGTTTATTTTAATGTAACAAAAATGTTTATTTTAATGTAACAAAAATGTTTATTTTAATGTAACAAAAATGTTTATTTTAATGTAACAAAAATGTTTATTTTAATGTAACAAAAATGTTTATTTTAATGTAACAAAAATGTTTATTTTAATGTAACAAAAATGTTTATTTTAATGTAACAAAAATGTTTATTTTAATGTAACAAAAATGTTTATTTTAATGTAACAAAAATGTTTATTTTAATGTAACAAAAATGTTTATTTTAATGTAACAAAAATGTTTATTTCAATGTAACAAAAATGTTTATTTTAATGTAACAAAAATGTTTATTTTAATGTAACAAAAATGTTTATTTTAATGTAACAAAAATGTTTATTTTAATGTAACAAAAATGTTTATTTTAATGTAACAAAAATGTTTATTTTAATGTAACAAAAATGTTTATTTTAATGTAACAAAAATGTTTATTTTAATGTAACAAAAATGTTTATTTTAATGTAACAAAAATGTTTATTTTAATGTAACAAAAATGTTTATTTTAATGTAACAAAAATGTTTATTTTAATGTAACAAAAATGTTTATTTTAATGTAACAAAAATGTTTATTTTAATGTAACAAAAATGTTTATTTTAATGTAACAAAAATGTTTATTTTAATGTAACAAAAATGTTTATTTTAATGTAACAAAAATGTTTATTTTAATGTAACAAAAATGTTTATTTTAATGTAACAAAAATGTTTATTTTAATGTAACAAAAATGTTTATTTTAATGTAACAAAAATGTTTATTTTAATGTAACAAAAATGTTTATTTTAATGTAACAAAAATGTTTATTTTAATGTAACAAAAATGTTTATTTTAATGTAACAAAAATGTTTATTTTAATGTAACAAAAATGTTTATTTTAATGTAACAAAAATGTTTATTTTAATGTAACAAAAATGTTTATTTCAATGTAACAAAAATGTTTATTTTAATGTAACAAAAATGTTTATTTTAATGTAACAAAAATGTTTATTTTAATGTAACAAAAATGTTTATTTTAATGTAACAAAAATGTTTATTTTAATGTAACAAAAATGTTTATTTTAATGTAACAAAAATGTTTATTTTAATGTAACAAAAATGTTTATTTTAATGTAACAAAAATGTTTATTTTAATGTAACAAAAATGTTTATTTTAATGTAACAAAAATGTTTATTTTAATGTAACAAAAATGTTTATTTTAATGTAACAAAAATGTTTATTTTAATGTAACAAAAATGTTTATTTTAATGTAACAAAAATGTTTATTTTAATGTAACAAAAATGTTTATTTTAATGTAACAAAAATGTTTATTTTAATGTAACAAAAATGTTTATTTTAATGTAACAAAAATGTTTATTTTAATGTAACAAAAATGTTTATTTTAATGTAACAAAAATGTTTATTTTAATGTAACAAAAATGTTTATTTTAATGTAACAAAAATGTTTATTTTAATGTAACAAAAATGTTTATTTTAATGTAACAAAAATGTTTATTTTAATGTAACAAAAATGTTTATTTTAATGTAACAAAAATGTTTATTTTAATGTAACAAAAATGTTTATTTTAATGTAACAAAAATGTTTATTTTAATGTAACAAAAATGTTTATTTTAATGTAACAAAAATGTTTATTTTAATGTAACAAAAATGTTTATTTTAATGTAACAAAAATGTTTATTTTAATGTAACAAAAATGTTTATTTTAATGTAACAAAAATGTTTATTTTAATGTAACAAAAATGTTTATTTTAATGTAACAAAAATGTTTATTTTAATGTAACAAAAATGTTTATTTTAATGTAACAAAAATGTTTATTTTAATGTAACAAAAATGTTTATTTTAATGTAACAAAAATGTTTATTTTAATGTAACAAAAATGTTTATTTTAATGTAACAAAAATGTTTATTTTAATGTAACAAAAATGTTTATTTTAATGTAACAAAAAGTTTTGTTTTGCAATATTGATTTATTTCTTTCGGCAAATATTTAGCATTTGTGTTCAAATGTTTCTTTTCTTTAAAGGGACCGACTTAATTCCAATAAGTTGCGATCTATTTCTAAATTGAAAATGAAACGGCAAATTAATATCTTCTTTCTTTTCCTTTTTAA
Organism: Sepiola atlantica; assembly: GCA_963556195.1. Classification (NCBI taxonomy): domain Eukaryota; kingdom Metazoa; phylum Mollusca; class Cephalopoda; order Sepiida; family Sepiolidae; genus Sepiola; species Sepiola atlantica. The sequence goes on along the minus strand of OY744519.1, from coordinate 191,599,326 downwards.
AGAAACGTTTAAAAGATAAATAAATTTGTTTCGAAATTACAAAAATATTAATGTTTATCTATCTATATACATATATTAAGGCATATTTTGTTTCGTTTGTACAGGGTGGGCAAAAATAAGGGTCCTATTTTTAAAAATTCATAACTTTTTGATTTATTGATTTTTTTTTTTTTTTTTTTAGAATAAGTAAAGGACCCCTTCCGAAGCAAGCATGAGCCGTATTAGCCCTAAGGAACGTACCCTCATTTAGAAAACATTATTTTTGCTTAAAAAACTCAAAACAGTGTAAAAAACAATACTTTAGTTTTTGTAAGTTTTAAGAAGTGTTTTTCGGCTAAAATTTGTTTTGTTTATTTCAAAAATTCTTGGAAGGGTCAGTCTACACACACATAAAGTTTGGTGAGTTTAACTTTTATTTTGTGGAAGTTATTCAAATTCAAGTTATTCAAATTTAAAGATAGGACCCTTATTTTGGCCCACCCTGTACAATAAATTTATGAATATTATTATAAAGAAATATTTAAGGTATTTCAAGAGGGTAACTTAGAAAACCGCATAACCAGCTTGTATCTTGTGATATCATAGACAACATTGTGTAAGAACAGATGGTAGATACATACACATTATAAAACTAAAACATGTTTGACCTGTAAAATCTCCGATTTGCTTCATTTCTCAACTCATCTTACTGAACAAAATAATCGCTTGAATGCTTTCACGAAGAAGCAAATGGTTTTGACTTGCTTCCAAAGAAATCATTCGAAGGACAATTTTAGAGAACAGCGAGAAAGTGGGAGTTAATTCCTTTTGCAGTTTGTGAATCTCGTGCTCTTGTCAAGTCTCGCGTGATTTCACGCGATGTTCGCAATTTGTTGATGGAAATTTGAGTAGTCTGAGCTTATTTGGCTTTTAAGGAATATAATCTAAGATGTCAGCAAAGCTGTTAGTGAACCAAATGGCAACCACATTCATATCTAATTGTCGATGCAGAAGACATATTAGAACACATTTTGATATAATTACATTAAATATAGGGCGTCCACAAAAATGTACATACACATATATATTCCATAACTTATGACTTTTGAATGCTTTGAAGTTTTGTTTGGCGGTGGATACAACGGAAATTACTTGCTTAGACTTAAGTACTCATATGTCGTTATACATATGAGGCAGTCAAAGTGACCAATGGCATTCATAAAAATATGGATTTGGCATATTTTGACTGTTTTCAAAGCAAGAATATTTTTCAGAGACAGGTCGCTATCCTGAAGTCAAAACACTAACATTTATAATTTATAAGTCTGTAAGTTGGGAAGTGACTGGTAGATATTTACTCCCTTGGTTTCAAAGGGGGGCGAAAATTTCAAACATGACTCAACGCCGTTGCTGTTGTTGTTTTTATTTGTTTTGTTTAAAAATAAAACGTCCTGAAATCAACGACTTTTGGATGTTCAGAGCCACGAACAAGATCTATTTCTGAAGTTATGCCATGGAAATATTGATAACTTAAAACCTACTGATCTGATCAGGCCAAAAATATAAACAATGAAAAACTAACGTGCAAATGGAATGAGCAAATTTTATTTTAAGATGCGTCAACACATCTTACTAATGACACTTGTTCGTAAATCTGTCTGTTTTTTCTTAAATGATACGCTTAAGTTTTAAATAAAATATTCTTTGGTCTGTCGCGCATTGGTTTAGAACTGTAGTTAATTCGCTAAATAAGCATATTGAATGAACGCATGTTATTTTAGATTACAATCAAGCATTTGTATTTGTCGGTCTGTTACACATTAGTTTGAATAGCATGTTCGTTGACCTGACGTACTTAAGTCTGAAATAGAGTTTTTAAATGAATCAACGCTTCTGTATAAGAAGATATGTCGGCTCTTCGCTATGTAACAGTTAAGTTTAAAATGAACTCGCGATCGCTGAACACACATATGAAATAACTGTAGTTGTTCAAGCGATACGCACAAGTCATAACAAAGTAATGTGTGAGTGTATACGGCTCCGTTATGGAAATATATTACAGATCTTAAAAACAGAGGTCTGGGAGAGAAAGAAAAGACAGCGTAATTCGTTGAGCAGCTCGTTTGATAAATTTTTTTTATATATATATATTTATGTAAGATAGTTAAGTTACGTAATTTGGCGAGACAGTGCCAATCTACAGGTCATGGCCTGCGTTCAGTTTGAAGAGACAATGGACACTCCCTGTAAGGGTGGCTACGCGTGTAATTGTGTAGCAAGGTTTGCGCAATCCTTAACCACACCTCTATCGATTCCAGTGTCAGGGAGACGTCCAGGACGACTGGTAACAATGCCGAGATAAGCGGAGAGCACATACATCACCTGGTATTCCTTAATGGTCATCCATTTAGTATCGCCCATGGTTCAACGTCGCTGAACTTCGCTGATCGAACAGGAATCGGTGTGTCAAAGTGATTATGCCGTATATATATATCAATCTACAGATGGTCATGTAACAATCCGATGTAACGTTTAACTTCAAAATAGCATTGCTATCTCTGAAAACGCATACAGATGAGGCACGTGTTAAGAATAGCTGCCTGATGTTCAAGTGATTGACGAGAACCTTGATAAGGTAACAGGTGAGAGTATGCGGCTTATTTATGAAGTCTTATTTAAGAGAATAAAGATCATGAGATACACTACTACGTAATCTATTGACAAATCACATAAGGAGATGAAAACATTTTGAAATATTGAGACAGTTAAAGCAGTTACGAAACCCGAGGCAAACAGCAGGTGGTCATGTGGAACGCCATCATTCGAGTTAGGTTTGAAAACGATACGAACGAAGCAATCATCCGAGCGGTGAGTTTTGTTTGTGAACGTAGTTAACACATGAATAATCTATATATGTTACGTTTTTCGTCATCATTAATTTTTCTTTTCATGGAAATTGCTCCAGACAAGATATGAAGCCACTTGATGTTAGGAGCTAAAAACACTACTGTCAAAAACATCCAACAA
>OY744519.1:191511320-191591320 GCA_963556195.1 Sepiola atlantica | reverse complement strand
TAGCTCGGAGTATGGTAACATAGGTAGATCATAATTTAGGGAAGTGTATACAATTTGAACATCTTAAAATTTGAAAATCTTAAATAAAAACCAACTACTTGCTTTTTTCCCCTAAAATGTAGAAACACTTTTTTTACACAATAACAAGTCTGCATAATATTAAATTATAATCGTATTTACAATAGTTTTTTTCGTATTGCTATCTCAAATAGAATCAACATTTTTTTTATTAACTTTCACTTGCCCATAAATGCTTGTGTTTAATTAATAACCTCGTTCAACTGTTGTATTATGTAAAGTAACACCTACATATTTCCACAACAAATGTTTATTTGAAAACACGTAATTTTACATACATTGTAATCAACAATAGTTTCTATACACAAATAATAGGTTGATATTGTAACTTTAAAAATTATAATCGGTATTGCTTGACTTTGCATGTTTTTTTTTATTTTTAATAATTTTTATAAATAAATTGTTTTCATATTGTTCACAATCAAAATAATAAACATATTTCTGTCTTTAGAATCCATAGAATAACTTCATGTTTATTTACTTTAACTTTTTAAAATTTATATTGAATAAAGTTCAGTTTCAGTTAAAATCAAATCGTGTTATTTTCTTTTCTTTTTAAAATGCAATTTTAAACGTTTTCTAATGCTTACTCTCATTCATTATCGACAGTCTGACTGTTCCACAGATCTAGATGGCTACTTACAGCATGACGTAACCTTTCAGTGAACAGGCCTTACTTACGAGGGTCACGACCACACATAACACATACAAATTACTCCAAATAAACCACCTAGAAATAATACTGATATAAAGATCACCATACACAATTCGCCATCCCCAAACGCACACCCCTATTTCCCACTCGATATGAACCATTCCTAAAGCACCCATGAAAGTTTACATTTCCATCCTCATCAGATATAAAACATACCATTCCCGACTTAATTACCTTAATTAACACAACATATCAGAATTCCAAATTATCTACCTTAATTAACATAATATACACAATTTCCAGTTCATCGCCCTTTTTAATTTAAAAAATTCCAATAAACCACTTATATTAACAATATATATATCTATTTTCCAGATTTTCTACTTCGATTAAAATAAAGATCAATTTCCCATAATTAAAATTATTAAGGCCGGCCGATTTTTCAAAGGGGCCCTACTTTTTTCCAGTGATAAACTAAGCTTGCACATATTAACACACGAACACCGGAAAGACTGAGATAAAGAAATAAAATAAGTATATAAGAACCCTTTAATATAACTACGCTCTAAAAATAAATAACAAGTATGTGAGCCTTTTAAATAGATTTAATATAACTTAAATATACAATTTATAAGAGACAGCCACATAAGAACACAAAATATTCGACATCGCAAAATACCAAATAATATCGCACGCCCATGTTATATATATACATATATATACATATATATATATATATATATATATATATATATATATATATATATATATGTATGTATGTGTGTGTGTGTGTGTGTGTAGAATTCGGTATATTCGGACTACTGTCATCTTGGGTGATTTTATCACAACGTTTTGGCCGATGTAATCTCTGACCTTCTTCAGGTGTACTTTTTTGAACTCGGGAATGTTTCTGTCGAACTCAGGAATCTGAACGGAATTTCGAACGGAACCCTTTATTAAACCTACGTGGTAGCATGCTTTCGTTACATCTGCCATGAAGGAGTTTTCAGTAATTCGCAATTCTTCATATCGCCCGCACTGAGGATTGAACCTTCACTTAGATCTGAATTATACTCAGTACTATATCAACTGCGCCACAGGTATGCATTTTGGGAGCCGTAAACCTATTTTTGTTTTTGATCAAACTACTTATCACTATAGATTACTACTTATCTATTATTTATAACTATAGGTTCCCATGTTGTATTGAATTCTATACTAGGTCTGCTTAGCAAGTCATTATCGCCTAACATATGCGTTGCTTCTTTGAGTCGTCTTTCTCTCCACCGTTCTTCTCTATCTATAATTTCACTTCATCCCATAAGGGTAGATGGTTTCCCTTTTCCTTCTATATCTGGTCAGCCATACCCGACTTTTTGATTTCTCCACGTATTACGGATTTCCGGTGTTCTTCTAGCCTTACCTTTAGTGGACGACATGTTACACATTTGTATACTTTCCCACACTTACACAAAATCGTATACACAGTTCTTAGTCATGACTTTTTTCCGTAGGTGGTTTGACTCTCACAAGATGCTTTCGGAGAGTTACCTCCGTAATAAATAATATTGAGTTAAAATTAAAAAAAACACACACTCTAAAACCCTAAAAATACTCGATCAAAACAGTCCCCTGTAAACACGGAATTTCTCCCGCAAAGGAACTTTTTCAAAAAGAAACCGGCGTAAATAGTTTGTCCCTATTTTTTGTTATTCTTTCTCGTTTTCTTCGATTTTTGCAAGGCGATGATGACTTGATGCGGACATAAAGATAGATTCTACCTCAGAAAAGATCTGTCCGTAACGACGAACCCCAGGTACTCTTAATAGACACTGTAATGTATAGTTGTTGAATAAAATAGTATATATATATATATATATATATATATATATATATATATATATATATATATATAGGTTGAGCCAAAAGTAGGTGGACAGTAAAAAACATTTTCCTTCTTGATTTACACAGCTTTGAAGTCTGCCTCTTACGCTTCGTCAAAAAAATGTTTTTACTGTCCACCCACTTTTGGCTCTCTCTCTCTCTCTCTCTCTCTCTCTCTCTCTCTCTATATATATATATATATATATATATATATATATATATATATATATATATATATGAAGAAAATTAAATTGATATTCTAACGTAATGGAAAATGAAAAACATCAAAATTATTATTATCTATGTATTCATCAATGTATAATCTTTATTTTAAGATTTCGTCAGAATAATTAGTCTGAATAAATAACACACAAGTAAAAATATTTGGAATATTTGCAGGAATAGGAGAAAACTTAAAAAGCGCGCTTGTAAAAATAAATTATGAGCTACAAATAGATGGTAGCTATGGTATAAATTTGTTTAACTATGGAAAGTGTGCATGTGTGGGAGAATGGTAGCCGTCGAGTAATTAAAACCATTAGGGAGGGGGAGCCTACGTGATGTAATCCCAAAAGTGTCGATAATAAAAACAGATTATGTGCTCAACAAGATGATAATACTGGGAGAAAATAAGGTAACTTCACTAGCCTTTTATGTAGGGTTGTGGATTTTTAAAACCAGTATAAATGTATTCCATCGTAGCTTGTTTATTTTCAGTTTGCCATTTTTATTAGAGTTGTCTTAATGGTTTCTTTATTAATTACTTTTTCTGTTCCTACTTCGATTTACTATAGTTCATATTTCATGTTTTTCAGCAATTTGGCACCTTTGTTGTGTTTTTGAGTTGTTTCCCATATCTTGTTCCAGAAGTGTTTTTTCTCTGTCTGGTCCGGTGGTTCTGTTGTTGTTCCTTCTACGTTTATGTTTTTGTTAAACTTACGTTCATTGTGTTCTAAGTTCTTGTTCTAGTAGTGCTGTTCAGCTTTGTATATGTACCGTCTTAGTCTTCTTTCTTGTGCTGATATCTTTTGTTTTAGCTCTCAGTTCCTTTAAGTTAAGAATCTCCTCAAAATCAGTATCCTTCATCACTTCTTGGATCTGAGGTCCGACAAAGATGCCATATTTGAGCTTAGCAGCACTAGGACCTGAGAAGACAGTAGAGAATGTTGGAAGGTAGCACAATTTTTGCCCAATGCCTTCACGAAATTCTTCCTCAAACCAAGCTTGATGTGAAGAGAAGGAAGAAACACCTTATTCATGTCCACCAGAGGATTCTCATTGACGCTGTGTTCGCCAAGAACAAAAGTGCTTATATACCCCCAGTCTTTCTGCTTGTAATGCTAGGACCCAGCTCGACTATCCCATAGACAAAAAACAACAGTAATTTGTTACGCCCGCTTCTTGTACTTAATAGCTTCTAAAAGAAGCTCCATATTGTCATAGGACTCGTTTAGATGGACAGAGTGGGCAATGGGGATGCTGGGATATTTATTCCCGTTGTGCAGAAGCACAGCCTTGATACTTCACTTGGAAGAGTCTATAAAAAGACGCAGGTCTGAAAGATTATGTGGCAAACCAAGGGACGTGAACAAGCCAGGTATGTTTGTGCAGTAACACAACTTGTTTTCCATGTCGAAAAAGGAAGCAAGGTCTTTGTTCCGATTCCTGAAACTGGTGATTTGAATATTTTTCTGGACTAGATCCCACTGTTTAAGCCGAGAAGCCAAGAACTCTGACTGCTGTCTTGACAGATACACATCACGAGCAAGATAATCAAGTCTTCTTGAGTGATCCAGATTGGCTCCTTGCCACTTGTTCCTGAATATGTAGACTCAATATCTTCGAAAGATATTGACTCGGCAGAATCCTTCCTTGAAGGCATTTCTTCATCTGATGAAGAAATAAACGCCTTATTTATAGGAGATGTGGGTACAGGGAGATCATCTGAATAGAGAACGGGTCTAATAGAAGATTAGAGATTGGGATATTTGATTTTTCTTCTAGAGGATGCATTGAAACCAGTTATATTAGTTAGACAAAAAAAAACAATTATCTGCATGGTTTTATGGCTCTCTCCAAACCATCGGAACTGCAAGGTTAAAAGATGCTTTCTTGCCATTAAACCATGCAGTTAGTTCATTGTAGCAGGTTTTACAACAGGTGGATGGAGGCCAAGACTTGTCCTAATCACTAATTTTACAGTCAACATAGTGAAAGTAGGCGATTCTGAGGAAGGGTGTGATGGTTCGACGCTGTGCAACTGTTGTGAAGTCCCCACCCACGATTGAGACCTGCTGCCTTAACTGCCAAAATCCGTCTTTATATATAACTATATATATATATATAATGTTATGCTATCACTTACATTTAGTGCATAATAACTAAAAAATAAGCCATATGTCTCACAATATTTAAATTAATCCTGAATGCATATACGCCTTTATGTACCGTATATGCACAAACCGCATATAATGCATATCTAAAAAAACTAGAGGTGATGAGTAAAAACGAATTTCAAATTTGAATTTAGCACCCCCAAATTAGGTAAAAACGGGTATTTTTGTGCTTGCCTCAATTTCTTTGTAAACCAGTGTAATTATCGAACCGTATAATTTTATTAGACGTAAAATACGTTTTAAATGCTGTTATCAAAAGAGGCTCAAACGTGACTTCATGAAACAACGAAAAGTACGAAACCATGTATTCAAGAAGTCACGACGAGAAAATATAGTTTGAAGAATGTGCCATTCATTTCAGTAAAATATGACACTTAATTTAGCAAACAGTTGAAGACAAGAAGAGGTTTATTCGCCGGGGATCGTTTGCTTTCAATAACTGACAAGTTGGGGCGTTCTATTAATTGAATACATCGCTAAGAGAATAATGATTAAATGGTTACAACAAATGTAGTTTAACTTTTAAAAGTTCAACTTCAAATACAAAAGAAGCCCAATATAATGATAAAGTAGTGCCAACATTAAGTAAAAAAGGTATAATTATATTTTTGAAACAATTTGTGGGCCTGATTCTAACAAAATCTAAAGCTTACATTGTTTTTAACCAAGAAGTTATTTCTGAAATAAGGTTGTGTTATTTACATGATTTTTATGTTTCAGACAGTATCGCCAGCTTATTATCTGGTAATTTAGCTTCAAATATATTCTAGATATATTGTGTTCTATATTTAGTTTCAGTCCCTGCTAAAACAGTAAATGATGCCAGAAATGTAAAAGATATGGAACGCGGAAGGTTAGTTAAATATTTCAAGACGTGTATTGACTACAAAGAAAGTCAAATAAAGAAGATCGGGTACTGCAACGGCAGAAACGTTACAATAATGGTTATGCTTAATATTAGAAAACACATGAATAATGTTAATTACGTTAGGTTGAAGAAAGTAAATTAACAATTATTGTTCACAATTTAAGTCTCTTTCAAATTTTCTATACAATGTATATTATTTTAGCGATATATTATATCCAATAATTCATCAAACAAATGAACAATTACCATGAACTTAATGAATAATATTGTAATCTACTGACAACAGGGCCTTTTAGTCATCACACATACTCATTATTTTAAAATTAAATTTACGCCAAACAAGCCATATTAACACTCAGACGTAAGTGGCTATTGCGATTAAAGGCCATATTTATTAGAATAATCTTAAGTAGGGAATTTTTAAACAATATTTTTGTTCACATTACATTTAAATTTCGTCCTAAAACAGGGAGCAGAGAGGGAATTCCAAAGGCAAACTACCTGAGAAAAGAAAGAAGCTATAAAAGTAGTACGTTTTCCGGCATTTTATATTTTTATAAAAGTCCGAATTAATTATGTGTTACTTTTTTTTATTTACAGATCAACAATACTGTTCGACAACAAACACAGAATGATTCAAGAACATATTAAAATATTCGTTGTCATTATCGTAAAGATAATAGAATAATTTAAAAGAATATTAAAGATGTTGACGTGTTCGTAAATACTAGAATAATATATGGTTATTGGTATTTAATACTTGCTTAGAATAAATACAAGACACCTACACGAAAGAATATCAACGTTCAATTAAAAAGAGAGTTGAAAAACGTAGAAGTCAGAAAATAAACATGCAAGTAATAAAATAGCTTTTTCTGAAGCCCAATACCAAAAAAAAGAGTAACATTTCAATTTTGCTATTACTTATATTATCAGGAGGAGCAAAGGATTTGAGAATGTTTGGTTTGGTTTGGGAAAGAAACTCTATTAAAATTAAGGAACCTACAATTATGTGTCCTTACCAAATCATTTGACAGCATGTTACTAGATACTCTGACATTTTTTTCCTGACAGTGTGCTCAGTGTCAAGAGTTTTTTCTGCTAATTTCTCTGGAGTATACATCTTAGACATTTCTTATGCAAACGCTGAAGCAGTTTAATATGGTTGCAAAAAAGCAGCAGGTTTCAGAGGAGTATAAAACACATTTCCTATACACACTCCTTGGTTTAGTTGGGTTATATCATGGGTTTCCCATACTCTCTTGTCCAGTCGTCCGATGTCCACACGTGCTTTATGGTTGTATAGATGTATATCAGCACCCAAGTAGCCATCTCTTGACAGTGTGTCAGCCACGCCCAATCTGATTCCACGACTCAAGCTATTCGTTTTAGTGTACGGTTCCAAAGCTGCAAGACTAAACATTGCTATGCTTTTTTACATTGGGACCCGCGCTAACTTTCACCCCGTCGTCAGGGTTAGGGTTAGGGTTAGTGTTAGGGTCAAAGTGAGGGTTAGGGTTAGGGTTAGCAGTAGAGTTAATGTTAAGGTAAGGGTTAGGGCTAGAGTTACGGTTAAGGTTAGGGTAAGGGGTTAGAGTTAGGGTTAGTGTCACGGTCAAAGTTAGTGCGGGTCCAAATGTAAAACAGTACAACATTGCTTTCGTTATTGTTTGACATCAAATCAAATTTACTTGACCAAAATAGCATAAAGCTATGTAAAGAGACAGGTAGAAGCTATTTACATCCACAGGAACTTTGAACGTTTGTCCAAGACAACTTTAAACCTGGATATGGTAGTCATGTTTGCAACATCCTCTGACAGGTTGTTCCACGGAGCAGTACGACGGACATAGAAGGCTATTTTTCATCTATTAAGCCGAAAGCGACAGCAGTACATTATTTCACCGCGGAGACCACGATTTAGTGCTGGGGTGAAAAACTCATCCAAAAGTAGATTTACATTTCCGTTGATGATGTTGTACGTCAGAATCAAGTCTCATCGCATTTTCCATATCTCAAGTAAGAAAACAAAATCTTTTGAGCAGTTCTTTGCAGGTAAGCGTTGGAATTGGTCATTGTTGAAAAGAGTCAGATTTAAACTTAGCCCTTGTTTATATATTAGACTATCATAAGGAGATAATGGTTTACATTCTATTGCGTGTATTTAGTTTGGGGAATATAAGTCTGATAACATTATGTGATCTACTGGTCTTCTTTATTACAATATAGTTTGCATTGCTTCTTATCAATCATTGGAGACAAGAACAGGATTTCTAATTGCATATGGATTCCGATATACACCATTCTTTTCTATGAATATTATTACCATTGTTGAATAAACCATGTCTTATTGAACCTGTTTTATAAAGATTAGCGACATTCAAAATGGAACAAATAACAAAAACAATAATTAATTTTAACAATGCTCGAGTGTCGGAAATTGATTAATTTCTTCGAATTTTATTTACATTTTACTTTGCTTCTATACTAGATAATCAGGAGGTGCGAATGGTTTAACTCCCATAATTATGTGTTATTTGTAAGCAAAAGCTACAGCTGCATATAACTAATATAGAAAGCATTTGTAAAGTATAAATGACAATACACGTGTTTAAATCACAAAGATAATACAATGATTTAGACAACAGTTGAAGACAAGAAGAGATTTATTCGCCGGAGATCGTTTGTTCTCAATATCTGACAAGTTGGGGCGGGGGAGAGTCAGGGAGGTAATTACTTGTTAATTATATTTTAACAGGACATATCCCAAGGTGCGTGTTCGTACCACACAGCTTCATATCGAATTCCTACTTCTCTCCGTCCCTACACATGTAGGTTATTAAAACGGATAACTTACAAGTTATTGGTTAAACCAAAGACCAAAAGAAAAAAGAAAAATTTTAACTTTGCTTTTGTTCATATATTAGATATAAAGATGGCGTAAAAGGGTTGGATTCTATAGCGTATTTTATGGAAATATAACTCTAGAAAAAATATGGGACCTACTGTTAGAAATTGTTTAATGTCTCACACGTCACAATTAATTAACATACATGAACGTTCATGACGTACCGTACTGGCCGTTCGTTATGTGATACTGCCAGACTGAGTTAACACCCCATGCAAACAAGTCCGATCATAAGCTGGAAAAAAGACAAAGTAAAGGCAACAATTGAAGACAAGAGGAGGTTTATTCGGAGAGAGAGAAAGAGAGAGAGAGAGAGAGAGAGAGAGAAATCTTATTTAAAATTGAAGAGTATATGTTCGACTGGTGTCCATCGGACAAAAGCTGTCATAGAGTTGCCGGAATGCATATGAAAAACATACTAAAAGTAAATAATAATAATAGATCTACTAAAAGTAAATAATAATAATAATGATAATGATAATGATAATAATAATAATGATATTGATAATGATAATAATAATAATAATAATAATAATAATAATAATAATAATAATAATAATAATATTCGATGAATTTCCATTTTATATCTGGAATATCACTGAATAATTAGCAAGTAGTCGCCGTGCACGTAAGATGAATACAATAAATAAAATAAATTGTTTTGAACTATTAAAAGAATTTCCAACGCTATTTACGAGGCCTGTCTAAAATGTATCCGACCTTAGGCCAGAAAAAATATTTTTAATGTGTAACAGGGTTGGGACCTTGAACCCCTTAAGAGTAGATCCCTTGCGCTTGCACACAATTAGCCCACTGATCCATCCACTGCCGGAAACACCTCTGGAAGTCTTCTTTTCCGCCGTCGAGTTTCTGCATTTTCTCCTTTGTCGCAGCCTCTCAACAACAGCTGAACTCAGAGCAGTTTGGGTGTCTGCCAGAACGCTAGTCACTCTACCCTGATGTACGGCTATTTTTGAATCGGTTGAACCACACCTTTATTTGTGTTATACATCACATCTTCTCCAAATACCTGCTGAATCTAACGTGACGGCGGAGATGAACATCATTCCAAAAGAAGACTTCCTAAGTGTTTCCGGCAGTCGATGGATCGGTTGTCTATGTGTGTGCAAGCACAAGAGGTCTACTTTGAAAGAGATCAGCATCCCAACCCCGTCACGTATTTGAAATATTTTTTTCTGGCCTAAGGTCGGATACTTTTTAGACAGGCATCGTATTATGTTTAACCATTCATTTATTTATTTTTATGATCGTTTATGTTTGAATTCATGTTTTGAAACATGACGTAAATCATGAATCTATGACGTCACGTCACAGCTATAATTATTTTTTAAAGTAATATTTTAAGATCTATTGATGACAGAATTTAAATAGCTCAGTTCGCATAACATCAGACTGAAGATCTCATTGTCAGGTTCCGGTTTTGATTTCCGGTCATGGCATTCGCTTTATTTGTTGGGGATTTATTATTTAGTGATGATGATATCCCATAACGTCAAGGGACGTTGTTGGAGAGTGTGTCATATATTTGTACGGCTTTCCTCCACCTCACCCGATCATTAAAAATTCGCTTCACTTTATTTAATTATAACCCTGTCTATTCTATCACGTTGTTGATCAACTGCTTTCTCGGCTGTCCTGGTCTGCGTGAATCATGTTAGTATTAATTCAATATTTTCCATTTCTAAAAGAAGTTAATATATTCGTTTGAGAAAATTCTTACTGCCGGACTAATAGACAGACACACACAACCGCAGAGAAAGTTCCCATTATATTATAAGTTGATACAAAACGAAAATCGCGACAAAAAACAAAAAGACAAAGCGTAATTCATTAAATAAAAATAAAGCTTTAACATAATCTTTTAATTGGTCCCTTATTGGTAACTTATGTTTTGAGGCATGTCCGTCCGTCCGTCCGTCCGTCCGTCCGGATTTTTCTCCGCAACCATCCATAGAATTTCTCTGAAATTTTGCATGAAGTTGTAATTTTGGTCAGGTTAGAAAGTGACATTCTTTGATTTTTGAAAAAAAATCTGGTTAGACCCCCAGGGGATCAAAAAGCCCCGAAATGGCAAAAATGACATTTTTTGCCCAATAACTTTTCATCCATTCAATTTCTCTGAAACTTGGCCAACATGTGGAGGCAATTGTTCCTAATAGAAAATACGCATTGCTGACCTTAGAAAAATTCTGGTTCGCACCACCAGGGGCGAAAAGGGGGGTCAAAAATGCCCCAATTGCCCAAATTTATTGCATTTTACACTCGCCAGATCGAGTCACATACAGAGGGGGACCACGCACGCGCGACTTGTTTATAAATGTACTGCATGATTAAAATAGGCTGACATTATATTCGATAGGCACTTTAGAAAAAGATCAATCCATTCAATCTGCGTATTTAAAAATATAAATTCTATTTCAAGATAAAAAGTAAAAGACCGACTAACTGACCGACAGACAACACCTTTTATACGGATACGAGGACACATACGAAAACCCTAAAAATAAAATAATTATATTCGACGTATTCACATTTTTACTCTCGAGTAACGTTGGATAATTTAACAATACATCGCCATGCACGTAAGTGACAGCGATGCGTGTAAGAAATATAGAATCAATATAAAATATAACATCGGCCTAGAAAGAGAAATGCAATTAGAAAATGCTTTGAATATCAATAGATTTTGAATATAAAGTGATTATAACTTCCAAGTATAAATTACTCTTGGACAAATACAATTGGTGAATATTACATTGAATATTCAGTTAGAGACCTTGTTTTGTTAATAATCAGTAGAATTCTTGCTATGAATATTATGAATAGCATTCCTATTATTGTTGAAGAAATACTATCTTCTTGAATTTGTTTTGGAAAACTAATAGATAATCAAATTGGAGCTTAAAGCAAAAAAATCAATTAATAATTTATTTCAGCAAAGATCGAATGTCTGAAATTGACATAAATTAATTTATTCAAATTGAGGAATCCACATTGATTTCGTTTCCATTTGTTGAGAGATGACGGGTCATTTAAAGAACGTAGGAACTTTAATAAAAAATACAATCAAACACTTTGTGGAAGAAAGATTGAATACCTCAGTTACATTGTTCATTGTTTAAAAATATATTTCTAACCATGAGGAAGTGAATATTACATTTTTTATGAGTCTTAAAGATTTATTATTTTCATTTGTATTTTATAACAGAAAGTGTGTATGATAATTTCGTCCAATCATACATTTCTTAGAGTTCGTAAAATCAGGAAAACTGTACAGCAATTCTTTCACGAAAGATAATTTATTTCGCAAGAGATTAAAAAATGCATTTGTTTCTAAATAAAAATAATTCTTTTAAAATAAACCGGAAATGTGTGTATTATGATGGCGTCTTTCCTTACCTTTGGCATTGTTAATTTGCGGACTAGGGACATAAGCCAACTCTGTGTTGCCTTAAGTAATAATATAGCTTTAGGCCTAGGCCTATCTTCTACAACTCACATCATCCCATTCACCGCGTCATTTCTTGTCAGATCTTGTCTGAATTCCAGCTGCCGCCACTCTGGGATCGCTGCATTCAGCATACTGCAGACTTTCTTATGTTATCGTGATTTTAAATTCTTATGTGAAGCTGCTGTAGGGATACTGGTATGAATTGCTCTTAGTATACACAATAGCACCAGGTAAACAATACCATCTTCCTAGCTAGTTACTGATTGTTCTCTCCGAAATATCCACGCTGGTGATAGAGAAACCATAAAAAAGCAATAGTCACAACATAGAACATATATTTCGCAAGAATAAAAAAAATGCATTTGCTTATAAATAAAAAAGATTTTTGTAAAATAAAACGGAAAATAAAATGTGTACGTATATTCTTTTTATATATACTTTGTATAAGAATTGTTGTAGATATACAAAACGTCAAACTGTTTGTAAGCCTGTTTACATTTTTACTATAAATACTATTCCAAGATTATTTTTCTCTATAATTATCAAAATAAAACAGCATTTGTATTCAAAAAACATTATTTTTTTTAAATTTCAGTTCTTTCATATTTTCAGGCTTGGTTTTAAGTAGTCAACACTTTTAGCATATTTCTATAAATGTAATTGTTTTCAAATTATGTTTATTATTAGATAATTAACATCAGTATGCCTTTTATCTAGATAGTAAGCAATTAATTAAACAAGTTGCTAAAGTATGCTAAAGTATAAAACTGATTTATTTTTTACCGATTTGGTCTCGGTCTAATAATATTCGTTCGATTTGTGCATTCTTCATTTCTCCTCATCATTCTGTGTTTTTCTATTTCTCACTTTGTATCTGCTAGATGTTGTATGCCCTTTCTCTCTTTCTCTCTCTCTTTCTTCTCTTCCCGGTCTCACTGTTTTTCTCTGCGCCAGTCGATCATTTTGTGCTTATTTGCCACACACTCCTGTTTCCATGTATGTAAATAAATACTATTTTTAATATCCACATACATGTATGTTTCATCTTCACGAAGTATTGTCAGCGTTGCTATATACAACTGTTTTACCAGTCGCATGATTCGAACCACGAACCCTAGTCACTATTGAGTGGCCTGAATACTTCCTGCGGGACTGAAAAATGAACGATTTGTGTGCAGCTGAGCTGCAATAGCTATATTTTCATACTATATATATATATATATATATATATATATGATAATTTTATTTACACAGACATGTACAAAATCTGCGACACTGGCATGTCGATGTTATCGATCAACAGTTACTATAAACTGAGATCTCATCAGGCAGAGTTAGAATCCGATCTTAACCTCAGATCATATTTGGAGAGAACCTGAGGTTAAGATCGGATTCTAACTCTGCCTGATGAGATCTCAGTTTATAGTAACTGTTGATCGATAACATCGACATGCCAGTGTCACAGATTTTGTACATGTCTGTGTAAATAAAATTATCATATATAAAGCTCTATTTTGATATTGAGCACTTTTTATAAACCCGGTTAAAATTCTCTGGATTACCACCCTGTGGATATTTTTCACCTGGATTATTACCATTATTATAATATATATATATATATATATATATATATATATATATATATATATATATATATATATATATATATATATATATATATTAAGATTTACAACTGATTTTAATCAGACAGGACCGCTTATCTGTTTTCCCGATACAGAACAGACCAGGAAGATATAGTTTGCTATATTCCGATAATATAATTATCACTTTCTTGGAACCCTTGATTTACCATTCTAATATCAAACACTGAGTTAGTTTTTGTTCTGCATCTTGTATCATTTGACATTTGTATCATTTTGATTTTACTTACACAGTGATTTCACGCTGGACTTTTTAAACTGTCATTCATTGAATGCATAGCACACACATTTTAAATTTAAACCATTAACAAAAATTGATTTTGAATTAATGTTAACTACCTGGACTCTTGTTTTAAAAACTTTTTTTATAAAAAAAAGTTTTTAAAATCATATTTTGACTTTGATACATTGTAAAGATTTAACATAAAACCAGCCCGTACTTTGATGGGGTATGTTAACATAAAAGTGTGTTTTGTCGTTATATTTTATGTTTTATATATTTTTATATGTTTATATATTTTCAAAGCGAATTTTTCACTCGCAGTGATGTCATTGCGGTAATAGTTCTCTGAGCAGAAGATTTATTTTGAAAATCCATGGATTAAGGACTTTATAGTACTTTTTGCTTGAACTTTGATATGTAATATAGTTTGATTAATTTCTCATTTTATTTTTTCATTTAATACATTATATATATATATATATAATAAATTGTATGGGGAACACTTTATATAAGATGAAATAGAAAAAAAGAAAGAAAATAATTTTATATAAAACAAATAAAAAAACCGTTAAGTATGGTTTCGGAATTCACGAATAAAAAGATTCACGAATAAAAAAAAAGTTCTCACATTAGCATATAAAAAAAAAACAAAAAAAAACAGCTTAAAGTTACCAAGGCAGCCTTTCGTCCGACTCTCGTCAGGGGAATCGTCGGTAGAGTGATTAAAATACACGAACAAACATAAACTGGTGTAGAATAAAGTTGCAAGCAGGTGGCATAAGGTGATACAAATGCGAAATAATATATATAAATAAAACGCAAGTAAAGAATATATATATATATATATATATATATATATATATTTTTTTTTTTCTTTCCCCGAAATCACCTTGCGGTTGACCACGAATCGCCAAATAACTGTAGGGAATATTTTAATTGCCTTTGTCTACAGAGAGTAGGACGTCTTGCATTAATGATGATTGCTTCCAATATGTCTAGATGGAAGCGGTGTCGTGCTCTGTGCACAATGGTAAATGTATCATCAGAATATAGATCACGACAAATTCTTTTGTCCAAAAGGTGGTCACCTATGGCAGACTCCTGGGCTTGTGAACGCCCGGCTAACGGGACGGGTTCATGACGACGAATGCATCCGGGCACATGTTGAGCCACTCTCACCGATAATCGCTGAATGGTCTTGCCTACATAGTCAGCGTCGCACTGACATTGAAAATTATAAATTACGCAACTTTGCTCATTGGTAGGCAAGACGTCTTTGCGGAAGGAGGGGAAAGCGGATCGAGTGGAAAAAATAAATATATATATATATCAAGCAGCAGTTAAAACCAAACTTGGTAAAAAATTTCTAAACCTCATAAACACATATTTCCCCCAAACAATATCTTACATAAAATATTCAACAAAAATACACTTAAACTAAGTTACAGTTGCAGCGAAAATTTAGAAATGATAATTAAAAAACACAACAACAAAATCCTAAACAGCAACCTAAACCCTGAATCAGATAACAATAAAACAACTAAAGTAAAGTCCTGTAACTGCATAAATAAAAATGAATGCCCCTTGCAACAAAATTGCTTAATAACAAAAACAATTTACCAAGCAACAATCTCAACTAAGGAAACTCCAGATATAAAAAAATACTACATAGGTATGGCAGGTAATACTTTCAAAGAAAGATACACCGGCCATAAATGTTCATTCAACAACCCAAGCTACCAAAACAGAACATCACTCTCAAATTACCACTGGGAACTCACTAATAAAAATAAATCACCAATTGTAATTTGGAACATTATCAGAAAAACTAGCACCTGTAGCTCATTAAACTCACCATGCTATTTATGCCTCGGCGAAAAACTTGAAATAATTAAATTTACTGACAGAGGAAAACTTTTAAACAAAAAACAGGAAACATCGATCAACTGTAGGCATAACAGATCACACCTCCTCAGTAATTTGTACAACCCCCCCTAAATAATACCATTAAAACAAAAAAACCCAATACCCAACAAGCCCGCTAAAATTAACACTTATTAACACTTCCAAATCAAGTAACTTTAACCCTCAACTACAAACACAGTACAACCACCCCAATCTTTGAATAAATACTATAACATAAAAAGTAAAAATTTTTTATATATATATATATATAGGTGATTCTTGTGGACATATGAGTGGGCATATGTATGAAGATATAAAATTTTATAACTATTTATGTGTGTATGTGTGCATCTGTATGCGCGTATATATACGTATACATATGTACACATACATGTGTATCTGTGTGTTCATGTATATGTGTATGGGTTTGGGTGCATATATGAATGTTTGTGTATACATGTGCATATATGTATTTATATGTGTGCACGAGTGCGTGTGTGCGCTCAACATCCAGCTCACAAAACTACTTATCACCAAAACCAATTTTTAAATATTTAAATAATTATATACTGATCACTTTAATCAAAATTACTGGCCCCCATCATTTCTAATCCCCCCCCCTTCATAGACCATAACTTGCGTTAACAATTTTAACTAGAACACCTTACCACTAATACTATAACAGGTGTTAACCCCACCATTAATAATAGGATCACAACGAATAATAAAATTTATTTATTTATACCACTGAAATTAATCGATATATGAATTCCATTAAAAATAAAAGCAATTACCAGTATGTTTTATTAATCCATCACTAACTATTATTTATAATCGAAATACATTTATTCATACTCCAAAATAATTAAAAATAAATATAATAATATAATCCATCTATATCAATGTCATAAACTTATATACGATCCTTACCAAGAATAATTCCCAATATATTTTAACTCATTAGTACCTAGAACTAACCTACTAATATTATTGCCAATAATCCATATATGAATCTTACTAAAAATAAAGACAATTACCATTATGTTTTATTAATTAACTGATAAATATTATTTAAAATACATGTAACTATCCATCAAAATAATCAAAATTAAATGCCAATTGATCAAAATATAACAATATAATTTATCAACAATAAGGCCATAAATCCACCAATGGGTTTAAACTAAAATATCCCCGTAAGCTGGGTGTCATGTAATTGTTATATGTCTGCATTGACAGGAAGCAGACACAACAAATTTGAAACCCCCCCTCCCCCCCTTCCTTCATCTTCTCTTTCGATCTTGTTTAACCTCCCCCGACCCCCATCTTTATCCAGCCCAGCGCTGAATAAAAATTAATATGAATTTAACTCAGAACCATCCCGCAACAAATCCTAAATGGCTATAGACACCCACCCCTAACACCCCTCAACCCCTTTCTCTTTCTTTTTCTTCCCCCCCCCCCCTAACTAAGCGTTGGATAAAAATACAAAATAAAAATATAAACAGCTGTAAATTAAACTTTTCTGACAGCAATTGTATCTCTTTCCCTTTCTCTTTTCTTTTTCTTTACCTCGGCCCACTCCCCTCTCTACCCCAGCTCAGCGTTGGATATATATATATAAAATATATAAAAGATAAAAATAAGAAAATAGTAATTTCTAACGGCAATCATATTTTAAAATCGGTCACATGACTTTTATTTCTTTCTCCTCTTCTTTTTTGCTTGACTTCATTCTCCCTGGAATTCAGCAACCAGTTGAATCAAAAAACGATTTTCTGCCTGATGAGACCTCAGCTCTTGAGAGCTGTAGATCGATAACATCGACATGCCAGTGTAGCAGACCTTGTACATGTTTGAATAAAAGCATTCACTATATATATATATATATATATATATTAGCAGATGTACCTAGCGTTGCCTGCGTATGAAATATGTTGAACACAGCTAATAGAAATTTGGAAAGGTATTACTTCGCTCTTCCCGTCTATTATTGTGTACAACGACTGTTTGTCCACGAGTTCATTTACACAACAAAAACATCCTAGAAAAATGCTTGGCAGAATTAAATGTCCGTAAATGTATATGTCTTGAAACGCAATAACTCACCCATATGTTATACCTTAGTATAATAGAACAAAAAAGCTTTTTTATCATTTAAAATCAAGCTAAAATAGTCACATGCATCTAGAGTTGAGTTTTCAAAATACACAAATGAACGCTTGTGAATATAACAAAATAATGTAAATCGCGTCATTATAACATACGTAACTAGATTTTTCGTGGTAAAAAATATTACGGCAAGGAATAAGGACATTATTGACATTATTTTTTTTTTTTGCGAAATTGAGAAATGGTAAAAATGAGAAGAAAATGTTGTAATTACATTAATCTACTGAACCGGCTTTCGTCCACACTCGTCAAAGTAAATATTATTAAAAGAAAATTAATCGTCTGCGATTATAAAGAAAAATAGTGTAGTTAAATGAGGAGCAGTTATAAGTTAGGTAGGAAGGGGTAACAGGTAGATTACATTAAGTCCTAGAAGTTACTGCATAAGAAAGGGGTTTAAATGACTTACTATAAATTGTTTCCAGAACTTAAACATGAAACAACGAATGCAATCTACTTATGAAATGTGAAACTTATGTAAATAAGGAGGAGTAACAGTTAGGATTGAACGGGACACTGGTGGATTTTATTAAGCACGGTAAGTAACTAGTTTTGCTTGCATAAGGAGGGTTTTCAATTACGTCATATAAATTGTTTCCAGACATTAAAGATGCAACAACGATCGTAATCTACTTATAAAATGTGAAACTTATGTGAAGTGAAGACCAGTAACAAGTTAGAGTGGAAGGGAGCACTGGTGGATTTTTATTAAGCCCGAGAATTACTGCTGTTGCTTGTATAAAGACGGTTTTAAATTACTTCAAATAAAGTGTTTCGCAAACTTTAAGATGCCACAACGAAAGTAATCTACTTATGAGAGGTGAAACGCAAGTTAAATAAGAATCAGTAACATATTAGGGTGGAAGGGGACACTAGTGGATTTTATTAAGCCCGGTATGTTACTACTTGTGCTTGCATAAGGAGGGGTTTAAATTACGTCATATAAATTGTTTCCAGAACTTCAAGATGCAACAGCGAATGTAATCTACTTATGAAATGTGAAACGCATGTAACGTGAGGACCAGTAACAAGTTAGGGAAAAGGGGAGCACAGATCGCTGTCATTAAGCTCTGGAAGTTCCTCATTTTGCTTGCATAAGAAGGATTTTAAATGCATTAATATAAATTGCTTCCAGAACTTCAAGATGCAACAGCGAATGTAATCTACTTATGATATAAGAAACTATTACTGGTGTTTGTTCAAGCACATTCGGCGTTATTTATTAGGTTTTGAACCATAGCTTCCCTATATATGTTTGCTGAACGAGTTAAACTGTGGTGGCGTATTGCAGGAGTGATTTGTTTTTTAATGTTGGTCTCAAACCTTTGGACCTATCTACTAACATGTTCGGCATCGCACCGACATTTACATTTATAAATAACAAGTATAATACCCGCCCACGGACAGGTATAAAAAAACGAATATACTACGAGCTTTAAACTTTAATGACTTTTTTTTTCTTTGGGGATATTTTAGGTTTTGGCAGCACCTTACTAAATGGTAAAGTTTACAAAAACATAATGTGCCTCCATTACTAACTCTTTTGCCTTGAATAGATATTCCATAATTCATAATTATAAGTAAAATACTTTAGGATTATACTGAGCACATACATATTATTGACGCTCACGTGCGTTCATCGATCTTTTAAAAATGTATTGCTTTATATAACTAAAACATCATCTTGATTAATTCTTTTCTATATTAAACTTTTTTATATAAACTGTTTCAAAAGTGTCTAGGGGCGGGGACCAGTTTGGGTGAGCGTAACCCCTTAAATAGTAAAGTTTATTAAAGTATAATAGGCCTATGTCACCGTGTTGTGAAGAAGATATATTCACAAATTCATAATAATCGGTCCATACAACTAAAAAAATAATAATTAAAAACACTTTATATATATATATATATATATATATATATATATATATATATATATATATATATATATATATGTATATATTTATATATATGCATACACACACACATATATATATAGATATATATATATATATATATATATTTATATATATGCATACACACACACACACACACACACACACACACATATATATATATATATATATATATATATATATATATATATATATATATTCCTACTCTGTAAACAAGTACAATTAGCTCTCTTACTCGGATTCCCATCGAAACCATTCGACTCTGCACACACACACACTATATATATATATATATATATATATATATATATATATATATATATATATATATATATATATATATATATATATAAATATATATATATATATATATATATATATATATATATATATGTTAGAGATATTGCTTATATGGTTGGGTGGGCGAACAGAAAACACAAATTGTAACCTAGTTTTATCTCATCTTTATTGCCAGAAAAGATCATTGATCCTCAATTTTGCATTTTAAAAGTTATTAATGAAACCCAAGTGTTTGTAAAAATTTGCAACAAGAAACATATTCACAATTTCTTCAACAAAAAAATGTTCAAATTGAATCCAAATGTATAAAATTGCTAATCGATTCAGGTTTTGCTTTCTCGGTGGAAAATTTGACCCCATTTTGTATCGCAATTATTTGTTCTTCAGGTTTTCATCAAAATTGATCGTCCAGTAAACTAAATTACATTTTTTCTGCATATTTATTATTTGCACACATTACTGAATTATCCAGATGTCAGACCTCCTGAACAGAAATGAAATCATTTTAGCAATTACTTTACAGTATAAAAAATAATCTAAACTAACATTGAAAATATCTTTTCATGCAGTAAAAAAATATCCATTATTTAGACGAAGGCCACCGCTTCGATAAGCTTCTGGGATTGACCCTTTCTTCAGACTTTAAATGGAAGGATTACATTAAATATGTTGCTGAATTGAAGGCTTACATTAAATATGTTGCTAAATGGAAGGCTTACATTAAATATGTTGCTAAATTGAAAGCTTACATTAAATATGTTGCTAAATTGAAGGCTTACATTAAATATGTTGCTAAATTGAAGGCTTACATTAAATATGTTGCTAAATGGAAGGCTTAAATTAAATATGTTGCTAAATTGAAGGCTTACGTTTAATATGTTGCTAAATTGAAGGCTTACACTAAATATGTTGCTAAATTGAAGGCTTACATTAAATATGTTTCTAAACTGAAGGCTTACATTAAATATGTTGCTAAATTGAAGGCTTACATTAAATATGTTGCTAAACTGAAGGCTTACATTAAATATGTTGCTAAATGGAGCTTACATTAAATATGTTGCTAAATGGAAGGCTTACATTAAATATGTTGCTAAATGGAAGGCTTACATTAAATATGTTGCTAAATGGAAGGCTTACATTATATACGTTGCTAAGACCGCTGGGAAATAGTTGGATCATTCTACCGGTCAAGACACTATCCTCTCCCTGTACAAGAGTCAATACGTCCTATGATGGAGTACTGCTGTCACATATGGGGAGGAGCTTCTGATCCGTATAGTCACTCTCTCACAGAAGAGATGTTGCTAGTCTTTCTTTGCTCTACCGTAATTTACATGGTAGGTGCTCGACTGAGCTCTAATCTATGGCTCCCATTGTAAAACATTCACAATAAGAACCCGCCTAGCTACTACCACTGTCAATGATTTCCCTTTCTCCCTCTGCGTGCCGAAGACAAAACGAAACTTCCATGTTCAGAGCTTCATGCCTAGAACTGCACGCCCATTGAACAGAGTGCCGCGAGCCTGCTTCCCTGTCGACTACAATATGGTCGCCTTCAAGTCCAATGTAAACAAGTTCTTGTTTAACCGTCCCCGTAAATAATCAATTTCTGCCCTGCTACAACCATCGTGCCGGTAAAGTAAGGTAAATGCGACGTTGTCTCACCATCTACCAGTCGAACTCTTTTACCCTTATCCTCGTGTGCCTTTTGGGCCTTGATTAGCAGTGATCTGTAATGTGAAATACAATGTAATGTTTGTATAACCAACTGGCAAAAAGCATCAATCGATTTACGAATTAAAGTAAAGTAAATTCGTATGAAGCAACGTGGTACATCTTTGTTGACCGGCTTGATTCTTTATGAGGGGCCACTTGAAGGTTTCGACCCCCCTGAGTGAAATAGGTACTATGGAACTGAGTAGATTCGAACTTGGCACACCCAGGTCGTCAGTCCGTGTAGTTATTCACTAAACCACTATCGCTGCCAATGGATTCATGTATGCACTAAAATCGTGTTGCCTTTTTTATGCGTCATTTCATTTCTATGAGAGGCGTTGTCCATCGACCTGTTGATTTCGAACGTTTCAGTTTTAAATCGATTCTTTAGCGCTAAATGAACTGGTTAAATAGAGACAACTTATTTCATATTTAACCAAGTATATCTATGAACAGCTTTGTCCGTCGGTCAGTAAGTTAGATTTAAATTTGAAATACTATTGTCACGAGTTTTTCAAAATTATGTTTAAAATATTTTCGTCGGCCTGTCACGCTTAAATATCATTGTGATTCTAAAACACGCATATTGAATGGGAAACGCATCTTAAGAATTGTTACTTTTTCTATGAAGTAAATCAAATAGATAAGTAATTGTTTGCGTAACAGACTTGAACAGATACCTCGCGGTGATTGAATCTAGAAATTAATGTTAATGAATATAAGCTAACAATTAGTCACGCCATGTTACGCCAGTCAATTTGAAAAATGCCACTCTTCTAGAATCTAAAATCAATCCAAATAACAAATTACAAACATTTCTGTTTTTCAAAGTATATTTTAATCGCTAAACAAACAGGTTGAATGAATGACTCTTATTTTATGTATCCCGATAAGCGAGTACGTATGTTAGCTGGTAAGTCACGCTTACGTATATAATAAATCATTGCATCAAAGTAAAGTTGAAAACATTTCCGTCGGTCCGCCACGCTTAGATTTTAATAGTAACGCTTATCACAAAATAGCGAAGAGTAAATTGATGCATTTTAAGAATATTCGTTTATCTTTAAGTCTAATGTAAAGAAATACTTATTGAGCTATCATTTTGGATAATTAATTCCTCTTAAGTAACCTTCTGCCCATCTCACCTATTGTCTCCGGTCGTCTTGTGGTAGCGATCATCGTCAAACTGATGATTATTTTAACCCTTATTCTCCAGCGGTCCCTGGTCCCATCAGTAAAGAAAAGTTAAATGAAATGGATTTTTGTTTGTTGACGTATTCGACTGGCTTTATTACCCAACAATGTTCAGGTGAAGTATTAATGTTAATAAAAAATAGTAATTATGCAGTTTACGAACCGCGTTTTGATCGGCACCATGAGGTAGGTTACGTAAACCGCCGAAAGGTGCCGAACACACACTTCATTTCTTTTTTTCCAAAAGAAGCTGGCGAATTTTAAAACGCTAGTAACAGGCATCGTATGTTAATTTGAACGAAAACAATTTTATGACAAATTGGAAAAAATATGTAAATTTCTAAGAAACTTTCAAAATATAGGAACAAAAATTGAATATAAGAACAAAACACTCATCGTATGTTGTAAGTTCTATGAATACATATTTATTTTTGTTTGGTGAAGAAAATATGGTGCAAAAACTGATAGCAAACAGATTTTTAATAATTTTATTTTAACAAACATTTTTTTTCTTCACAATTCTTTTAAAACCCTAACAACTACGTTAGGGATAAGTTAGGGTTAGGTAAGGGTTAGGAACTTTTTCTTTTAAGGTTTCGTTAAGGTTAATGTTAGGTGCTGTTTATTTTAAGATAAGGTTAGTGTTAGGTACGGTTTCATTAGCTAAGGCTAACTTCTTCCGATTTGTGGCTGCTACAATTTTAAGCGTTCGGCACCTTCTGGTGGTTTACGTAACCTGCGGAAATGGGCCGATTAAAACGCGGTTCGTAAACCGCATAGCCACCAAAAAATGCTACCTCATGGTCATACCTAGGGTCAATGTTTCAACATGCAATATTTGGAAACCGAAAAAAGAATATAACTGACAGATTCAAAAAGACTTTTTATTTGTAAACCCTTTAAATAAAAGCCACAACACACAAACATGCAACACCGCACTTGCTGTTATGTAAGATTTTAAGAAAAAATAAATAGTATGTCCCACTTTGATTTATTATTTTTGTTCCTCCCAGCTTACAACTTACCCGTCACTCTGCATTCCCTTAAGCCTTCTTAAACATACTATTATATATATATACACACACACACACACACACACACACACACATATATATATATATATATATATATATATATATATATATATATATATATATATATATATATATATGTAGAGAGAGAGAGAGAGAGAGAGAGAGAGAGAGAGATAGATAGATAGATAGGCGTGGAGTTAAGTTATGCTTTCATGACTAAAAAACATGGAATAAATAAAAAATATGCACCATCTATGTTTTTGATTTAATCGTGTGAACGTTGCATACATTAAACTACTTTTGTTTTTATTCGATCAACGACTGTTCAATCGTAAATCTCGATACAATCAACTTAATATAGTTACGCTTATGAACAATAGAACGCATAATGGCGAATATGGAAATTGTCTGGAAAGGACGCACCGTGGTACTGGTGTCCCTTATTAAAAAGCAAATAAGAAAAACTTTATAAAATATGAGCAAAGGTATAACTATGCGAGTGTCGTGTCTCGGATCTGAGGAACTCTTCTTGTATAATCTAACTTTCCATACATTGTATATGCCGGTAAATCCCATTAATAATATGTGATATAATGTTCAAACAGTTTATTCTAAAATAACACCAACAGATTAAAAGAAACAAAACCACACAATCTGACGGTTTATAATAACGTTCAGGTTACGCCCAAAGCGATTGTTTGTAGCACATCGTTCATG
This sequence comes from Sepiola atlantica, assembly GCA_963556195.1. Classification (NCBI taxonomy): domain Eukaryota; kingdom Metazoa; phylum Mollusca; class Cephalopoda; order Sepiida; family Sepiolidae; genus Sepiola; species Sepiola atlantica. Next base: position 191,566,221 of record OY744519.1, on the reverse strand, counting down.
GATTTTGATACATTTAAAAATACCCTTTCAAAATAATGTGTTTATCGTGTAATATTTTCTAACGTTTCGAAAAAAGTTCTTTAGATACGCTTATGTGCATCGCTTCTCACTTACACGCCTTTCGCGTACATTAACGTTTACGTGTGTGGGAGTATACATTATTTCTATTTACGTGTCATTCAAAAGTTTATAAATACTTTTACGTGTGTGAGTGTACATTACTTCTTTTACGTGTGTGGGTGTGTAAATTAGTTCATTAGTTTTCTACTTTCTTTTTAATCGTAACAAGCAACACACACAAATGTTCGTAATAACTAGTGTATGGAATATACCTTAATTCACTGTCTTTCTTCCGTTTCTTTTTCATTACTGACTGACGCTGTACGATTCGCTTCGTCTTCCTTTTCATTTGCTTTGAGTCTTACTGTCTTTATTCGTCTACATAACCGTGATGCGTCTAGCTATTCGTCTAGTGGTCGTTCGTCATTTACCCAGTGTGGCTAGCTGGAATAACTTTTCTTTTCACAGAAAAGGGACTGAAGCCGGCTGAGAATTTCTTTTAAGTTTATTCTTTGAGAGAAATATAAACTTACATATGAGAGAGATATTAGATTTCTCTAAACTAATTAGTTGCCCATCCTACTGGGGATAACTGAAGAGATACAACGATATACTTCTCGGGAGGGAAGGATTTTCGCTTTCTCGCGATTTTAACTTTTTAAAAGTATTACAGCATATTATTCCACGTCCGCTGAGCTTCGCTTCCACATAAAATTCATCTAAAACCCTTGTTTCTGCCCAACAACAAAAACCGACGTCACTCGTCATCTCCACTCATATCTCTTTTTGTCTAACCTATTAAACCTTATACTTTGTATTTTAACCTTACAAGTCATCCTATCTGATGATTCTTTCGTGGAAATAATTCATTTCCCAAACTTCGTGTCTTTTCAACCTGTACTTAGTTCGACCCTTGTTAAAATGAACACTAGCTGACTTACTCGCAATCCGACAGAGGCCCCTCCATGATGGAACAATCGGAGTAACATCAACATATACGAATAATCAACAGCAACCATGTTGAAATGCGTGAAAATATACCACTACTACTACTATTACCACGACTACTATTCCTACTACTACTACTACTACTACTACTACTACTAATAATAATAATAATAATTAAACATAGTAAAAAAAAACTGGACAACTTTATCAAAGAGAAATGTGAGACTATATAACGGACGGTAATAATGAAAACAGATAAAACCTTAAGAAAACTCCTCGAATGCGGAAACCAACCCACATAAACTAGTAACGCTAACCAATAGAAATAGAACAAACATATTGAATTTAAAGGGAACTGAAACTGCAGGAAATTTAATAAACTATCTCCTCCCATCAAATAAACACAATGTGATGGCAAAAGCCTTCGCCCATACCACACAAGATAGTCGTGAAGAATCACGGTAAATGGAAAGACCGAAGAGAAGAGGCATTAACTGGACATCAACTGAATGCCAACAAAATCCAAGAGAAAATCAATTGTAATTGTTTTATTTTTATAAATCACATGTAGACTTTTCACAAGTGAATAATACATTCTGAAAATCAGTATCAAACAATAGACAGCAAATCGGTATTCTTACAATCATATATTATTTTTTACTCAACCTGCAAATATATATTTTGCAATGGCAAGTTGTCTTACATTTTCATCTAACATTTTTATTGAAATCGCTCCAGATGTAAGGAGCTAACAAGAACGAAATATGATTATCGCAAATACAGAAGATGCCTATTTGCCTTAGCTTTGAAAAGACCAAGACTATAGAGAGTTCCACAAGCCTGCACTTTTTGGAAAGAAGCTACTTGAATAGGAAGTTGTATTACAATGAGGTATAAAAACAGCGAATTTATGGAGACAACTAGACCAACTAGTCAAACGACCTGGAAAAAAGGAAACAGGAAGTAGATCACATAATTCTGAACAACACATGTCATGATAGTATTTATAAAAAAGACTGATACTAGCAACATCACGTCTATTAAAGAGAGAGTGCAGAGAAGAAGAAAGTGTAAGGCCAATCAAATTACATATACGTTTCTGCACATTATCAAGAACCCTGAAATGGGACATAGATTCACCAGCCAAAATATTACAACAGTACTTCATACATATTCTGATAGTAAAATTGTAGAGATAGGGAATATACTTAAGTGTGAGAAAGTGTTTGCAGCGATAGAGAGAACCGGTTTTACGAGAAGTAGAAAGAGCAATGAATCTACTGATGAGAGAGAAAGACCACGAAGTCTCAGACTAGATTTCTCTCTGAAAAGCATAGCTATCTATGAGAATCTCAGGAAGAAAAGGGACGTATACGATTGAAAGACACGATCAGTCTTAACAGGATTGAACGAAACAAACCATTTCGTACCTCAATCAACAAGTAAACCCAGGTAAAATTCTAGATAAGCTGCATATTTCGATTGATCCTAGGGCAAAAAGCAACACCAAAATAAAGAGTTGTAATACCAGCATATATGTTAATATTTTAACAATATTCTACAAAACAACTCACAAAAAAAAAATAATATAAATGTTACTTTTCTATTAAGAAAACACAAACCATTTTCAGTTTTGATTACTCCCTTTTCCCGTTTATCTTTTGAGTTTTTTCTTTCATCGATCGTTTTGGTGCTACCCGATCAGGCTGTCTGAAAATACTGGGTTCCTGACTTAAAATGCACCTACCACAGATGTTATAGTTGTTTTCCTTTTCTTCTGCAAGAATAAATAATGTTCTGCAAAGTCAAAAACAAAAACAACACTTTTTATCGACAAAACAGCCAAACCAAACAACATAAATATATGTTTGAAGATATAAAAACTTGAAGCATAAACTTTTTTCCAAAAACATCGGATTTTGCATTAAATAACCCGAAAAAGGTTGATATGCCATAAAACAAAACAATCTAACCAGACAATATGAATAAATATTTGCAGATATTAAACACTTGAAGCATAAGTAACTTTTATCAAAATGACCACATTTGGCATTACATGACCCGAAAACGGTTGATATTCCGTAAAACTAAACAACCAAACCAACCAACAGTGATACATATTTGTAGATATGAAGAACTTAAATCATAAACACTTTTACAAAAATGACCAGATTTGGCATTAAATCACCCTCAAAAGATTGATATGCCACGAAACAAAACAATCACACCGGACAGCATGAATAAATATTTGAAGATATGAAGAACTTAAAGCATAAACACTTTTACCAAAATGACCAGATTTGACATTTAATAATCTGAAAAGGGTTGATATACCGTAAATAAAACAACCGAACCAGACAACATGAATAAATATTAAACACTTGAAGCATAAAAAACTTTAACCAAAATGACCAGATTTAGCATTAAATAACCCGAATATGGTTGATATGCCGTAAAACAAAACAACTAAACTAAACCAAATCCTCTGATCATATAACTTAATTCTCAGTTTTTTGTACTTATTTGATTTTTTCTCATTTTCTTAAATTTATTGCTTAGAACTTCGTTTTTTATGCTTTTATAATGTCTGATATTCGTCGCAAGAGGTCGATTCCTTATCAATCAATCATAAACACACATACGCCCATTTACATTTCAGACTGTTTATATTAGCTAACGATTTGGCTATAGTTGTTGAAATAAAAACCACCCAGTAAATAATTAAAGCATAATTAAATGGCTTAAACAAAATATTTAAAAAAAATTATTACTGAATAATCGCGACACAATTAAATCGATTTTCGATATTCAAAATTGACAAAATTCAATCTTGAACTTTGAAATGTTGTTGGATCATGCCTTTTTAAAATACAGTTTAACATGCCACTACACTAGATACATTTGACAAAATTAAATCTTGGACTTTAAAAAAAAATACAGAATACAATTCCACTACAATAGATTTATTTGGCAAGGCCGTTTGGAATCTAATTAAAGGTGTCAGATTGATGTGAGTGAAAGATACGCGAACTATAAAATATTTATTATTACTTTAACATAACTATATAAGTAATAACAGTGTGCGTATCATTCTCACGTGTAGCTAAGTAATTATTTTAGATGACACTTCTGTCTAAACATATATAAAACTACCAGTCTTCGTATGTACTGGTAATTTCTTTAAAATATGTAGAATTCAAGAAAGACCTAATCGTTAAACAGCTTAATCTTGTCAGTTTTACGAGATAAAGATGTTCTAAAGTTGATTTAATAGCGGAACAGGGTTTTTTTTATTTTAGATAGATATCGAACCAAAATTGTGTTATACGACTAACGTAATAACGCTAACCCCAGTATTAAAATAACTCTCGCCCTAACATCTAACGCTAACCCTAGTATTAAAATACCTCCCCACATGATGAAATTCAATTTAAATGAAATTTGCAACATTTAATAAATAACTAGACGTACCTATGACTCGTTTTATCACAGGAACTATGATTATTTATTCCCCTTTGATTTCACTTGAAAATTCACAAACATTAAGATATCCGTGCATAATTTAAAATAATATTACGTTTTCATTCTATATTATCCTTATTATTATATATATTGTTGTTGTTGTTGTTGTTGTTGTTGTTGTTGCTGTTGCTGTTGTTGTTGTTGCTGTTGCTGTTGTTGTTGTTGTTGTTGTTGTTGTTGTTGTTGTTGTTGTTGTTGTTGTTGTTGTTGTTGGTGTTGTTGTTGTTGGTGTTGGTGTTGTTGTTGTTGTTGTTGTATAGAAGTTAACGAACTTATTAGATAAACACATTCCCAGAGCCAACTCGGTAATGTTGATCCCTTCGTGATGATGGTTGATGTCATCACAAACTCCAGACGCCAAGCTAAAAAATATAATATACTACCTGGACCCGTCGCCCGGCGTTGCCCGGGAGAAATATAAAAGAATGAATTAAAATTTGTCATCGGACGCAATGCAAATAGGACACATTGGACGATTGTAATGTTTAGAATAAATGTCGGTTTTAAATTGTGGAAAATGTATTTACCCACGAAGAGGATTACTTCCGAGTTGATCTAAAATAGAAATGTCCACCGTTTAGAAAGATATCTGGAAGGATATGTGGAAGCATAATTGTTGATATAACCACAGACTCCAGACGCCAATTTAAAATAGTAAGACGTGTTAATTCTGTATTATCCTTCTTGTTCTGCTTGTTCTTGTTCTTGTTGTTGTTGTTGTTGTTGTTGTTCTTCTTCTTCTTCTTCTTCTTCTTCTTCTTCTTCTTCTTCTTCTTCTTCTCATTATTATATAGAAGTAAACGGACTTATTGTCACATGCCCATAGCCAACTTGGGAATGTTTATCTCGTCACCACAAACTCCAGACGCCAAGCAAAACATATCATATATTACCAACATAGTGATATGGTCCCTAAAACATCTCACCAGAGGGGAACTTTGAGTAAATCTGTTTTCCTCACGTATGTACAGAGGTAACTGAATTGGTCAAAGCCAGCATAGAAGCATACTATTCTCATGCGGAAATTCAACAGCGAGCCTCACTCTCCCAAAGTGTTCTTTTTATTTATTCTAAATTTCAATCACATTTCTACAGGAATAATTATCATTAATTATTTGACAGCGATGATCACCTGTTCTACGCTTTCAAACCTGGAAAAATTACTGTTCTCGTCTTCGTTATTGATTAGATGCATCCAAGTCACTCTGTAAGATTATATGAGGCGTCAGTTCTTTTATGTTTCAATCAAGATTTAGTTTGAAATTGCACATCTGTTTCACTTAAGTTTGAAATCACAATTCATTTTCTCAGTCTGTCATAAATTATAAATAGTATGTTTTGATGAGTCCACACATCTCTATAAGGGAGTCGATGTGATAATATGGTACGCCGGTCATTTTGAAGTCAAAATAAGGTCTGAAATAGCAAAAGATTTTGTCTGTCCCTTTTCGGCCTTTTGGCTGAGATCAAAGTGTAGTATCTGTTACGATGGATACTACACCCCTTAGATCGGTACCGTCTTGGCCTGCGGGCCATGATTCTGCCGGTCGTAAGGTTTGTCCTGTACAGTTCGAGGAAGTCCACCCTTTCAGGCTTCGTCTTCACAACCTTTGAACAGGGGTTAGTTTATTGCTAATCGCCTGAGGCTCCTCTACCGGGGAATGACGACGGGGTTACCCAGACATTTTTTAAGGTCAGAGTGCTCATCCTCTAGGGAACTGGCTTTTCAATCTCACTTTCCGACCTTGTATCACATCTTAACGCTGTGAGAGGGAGATAAAAAAAATGAATACCTTTTGATTGATCTACGCGCGTTAATAAGGAACGCAGTAAATTGATCGCTAACACATCAATTTACAATCTCCATTATTTCGATTCGGTCATTTCAAAGTCTGAAATCGCTTTCTCTTGGTCTGCTATTTTAAGCTTTAAATACTATCTTCGTTGGTCTTTCATATTTTAGTTTGAACTATTGTTTACATCGCTAAATACGAGGATTAAATCGACGCATCGGAAACATATCTCCTCTACTTATTCGCAAAAGCGACGACATTGTTGTGGCTTAAAAAAACAGCAACATCATCTGATGTCATTTAAGATTCATCACCGATCCGAAGTGCTTGAAGTTCGTCTTCAATCCCCAAGAAGATTAGTGGGATAAAAAACAGACGAATCGGTGAAAAGATGGCACAACTTTATTTTTTTTAAATTTCACGTCGTCTTTCTGAATTAGCGATATTTTTATATGCGTTTTCTTGTTTAAACAGAGGCGACATGCGAAGAGATTCGTGTTTGAGAAATGTATAGTTTGATACCGGTTTAGAAAGAGCCAACGACCATTTGTTTTTCATCTATGTATTGTTGGATACCGGATAAGAAAGAGTTTACTGCAATTTATTGTTCTCCTATTCCTTTTTGATATGTCTCGACGTGTTGTATTTTGTCTTTCACTTCTCATCGGACGACAGTTAGGGGTAATATCAAGGTTAGACGTCGTTATTGTTATGGTTAAGGTCAGGGTTAGGGTTATGTTTAACGTTAGGGTTAGGGTCATGGTGAGGGTATGAGTTAGTTCGGGTCCTAATCCAAAGAAGTACTGGATGTTATTATAATTGAGCTAATGGTATGTTGGGAAGATCACATAAAAGGTGCAGAAAACAGGATAGAAATACCGTAGAGAAACTTATTGAACGTTGCAAAGACAATAGATGGGATGTGGAATATTACTATATTGGAACAGGAGCAAGAGAATACATTGACTGTACCTAGCAACAAAAAAAAAACGATTTGAATTCAAAGAAAAATAAGCAAGGAAAATGACAACAAAAATACAACCAGAAGGGAAAAAGGCCTCACTTTGGTTGTGGCTGAAAACGAATGATCCTAGCTGGAACGAAAGAGAAATCTGATGTCCATTATAGAAACAATAAAAACGTCAGCATAAAATTACATAGATAAAATACATGAAACAGAAGAGAAATAGTCAGCACGAGATCAAATATTGGCAACTCCAGCGTGAAGGGGCCGCCGTAGCCGTGTTACCAGTCGAGGATAAGGCGCCAAAACTGGCTGGTACAGTATCCCCCTGATGATGCTATTTGTCTAGATCCAAGAATTGAGCTGCTGGCTTTGAAGCACTACAGTGTTTGATACTTATGCCATTTGTTGTTCACCTATTCCTCTTTATTCATCCCGACGTGTTGTCACTTGGTCGTATACTTCTCATTGGTAGGAATTATGCTTTCTGCGAACCGCATATATGAATCTTATATTTTTACTTGCTCGTTTTGCGATTGAAATAAAATTTCAGCATTGCAAGTGAAATGTTTTCTCAATTTCGAGAACTTTCGGCTTTGTAAATGAGAGAGCGTAATGAAAAGAGTAACAAACGAGTTATAAGCAGAATAAACGAAAGAACAGATTAATAGACAGTAAAACGGGCAATCTATGCACCGACGCACCAAAACAAACTTAAACTATAAACACAGATATTCTTTATGGAAATCGGTTCAGACAATGGATGCAGCAACTTGGCGTCAGGAGCTAGAAAAATAACACTTCAAGGTCAAAAACTATCTAACGATAAGTGTTAGCAGGATATATTCCGACCTAGACAACAGCAATTTTTTCCTCTTTGTCAGAACCATCGCTCATGGAATATGAGGACTAAAATACAAAATAAGGGAAGCGAAAATGACTAGGCTGGATAAATTAAACCCAAGGTCCACTTTCTACTCTATTTACACAGGAACACTTTCGACATATGGCAAAAAAGGGAAAGGTCTGTTTCCCCCAAATGGGTCTGTTTCATAAGCTTCACACGCTATTGATTTTTTATAAATGATTATCATGCTTTTCTAATTAGCATACGTTTTATAAAAGTGATAATTTCTCTTTGCGCAATTATGTTTGACAAATATTAATGGACTATTTATCTCTCCTCTTTTCTCCAATACCTGCACAATTAAGCTATCTTACCTATTATGATATTTTGTCATCATTTCCAATGCTAAATCTTGTATGTTATAAATATATATGAGTTTTAGTAAATTAACATCTACAATAATTAAAACGTATAAGATTTTTACTCGAAAATATTACGAGTATGTATGCGACACCTTTTGAATTAGTCGTATGAACTCAGTTATAAAACTGTATTCCTGACGCTAAAATTAATTCGAATCACTATTGATGTAAGTTGCTTTTTACTTTTGAATGTGTGCCTCGGGAATTTAGTTAGTCATCGCGTTCGAACAGTGGATCACATAAAATGTTGATTTATGACAGGGAAAGAATGAAACGCACGTCTATAAAATAAGGTAATCTTTCCCATTGGACATTGCACATATATTCTCCGTAGCGTTCATGAAGACAGTCCTGTATTAGTTTCCTCTCGACCTCGTTCTCTCCTCTTTCTGTATATATATATATATATATATATATATATATATATATATATATATATATATATATATATATATATATATATAAAAGACGGTTAATGGAAATATAAAATATATATTTAAATGCATTAAATATTTAGATTAATAATTATAGCGGATGATGAATGATTAGAAATACAAATAGATAAAAGGATAAGATACATATATGTTACCACATTAATATAACGAGACTTTTGTGGTATGTGAGAATATGTACATGAGTACTGATTGTAATTTAGGCTTTGATTGCCTAGTTTTTCATGTTTTTTTCTTTGCGTTTTTTTTTGTTTTGTAAAATTAGCACTGTAGATAGCCACACTGCGAAATAAATGCACAGGAGCATTTTCGAAATATATCAGTGTTTGCTGAAACAATTGTAATGTTACGTAATTTGATGTAAATTATACCATTTCAATGTTATAAAGGACAGATTTACGTCATTTCATAAAACTAATTTTTTATTCAGTAAAAAAAAATCTTTTGTAAAATAATGTGAATCTGTCCTTTATAACATTGAAATTGTATAAAATTACATACAAATATTGTATATATATAATATTACATCATTTTGTAATATGTTAACCTACGTATGACGTCGTTTCAAGCTTATGACCTCAATCAGACGGTCAAAGGCGCGAACCAGTTCACAGATACACCTTGAATAATCTGTAACCGTTCACCTAGTTCCATTAGGCCACGAGAGATTGCCACGCAATAATGGTGAAATTAAGTGATATTTATACTGAAAGCGGCGAGTATTAACATCTAAAAATTCGATAGCACTCAATATATATTGTAGTAGGTTATATATTAACGTATATATATATATATATATATATATATATATATATATATATATATATATATAACACGTATCTATATATTAAAAATAGATGTATATATATATATTTAATTAAATTTACTTTTTGTAAAATTAACCTAATATAGATAATAATATAAATAATAAAACTATAAATAACCAAATCAGTAGTGTAATGGATTCGTCCGAACACTATAAAATACAGCAATTTTTTGTTAATAACTAATACATTTTCTTAGACACAGACGAAGAACACAGGTAAGGAAGACATATTTTATGACAAAATAAGTTAGCAAAACGTTAATCTGGAAAAAAATAGATCTAATATACGGAACGTTTTTGTTCTTTTTAAACGGACGTGGGGTCTGATCAACTCTGCTGGGAAGCAATGAGATAAAATACTGTTTTGTTTTTAAATTCTTGAAACAGTATTTTAAGGTAAACAACTGATAATTCCTTAAATAATGTATAGATTAGCGTAAATTCTTTGAAGCAAACTAATATGGTGACTGTAAAAAGTCAATTTACTTACAAGAAAAGTAATATTCCAATGAAGAACTTGAGGCTAAAAGTGTTTTTTTCATATAGTTGTAATGGTTAAAAAGCTTCCCAGACGATATATATATATATATATATATATATATATATATATATATATATATATATATATATATATATATATATATATATGGTAAGTCAATGAAAATTGATTAGACCTGCAAATGGAAGCAAATCGATATCTTCAGTTGTTCAAAACAAGGGGCAGTTTAGTTAATAAAAAAACAAGGCAATGAATACGCTTAACTGAAAACAGGAAGAATATTGTTTTCCTTAACATGGCCAATCTTATTTGATCCCTTCTCCGAGGACAACAGACCTGAGTGGAATCGTCGTCGTTGGATTTTTATACAGATTCCTCTGGATTTACCAATATTTATGAGCCCCACGCTTTTTTGGATTTCGTTATTGGTGATTCCCATACCCGTTTGAACTTTACAATTTTTAAAAAAACTCTTTCAAATTTGAAACTTTGACAGTCCTATCCTATCAACTTATCAATCATAATTTTTCCTCTGATGATAAGATTTTAATCTTTTAAAAGCCTGGTTTAAGGAATGAAAGAGAAGAAAAATAAATGTTTTTTTATTAACTAAACTGCTCCTTGTTTTGAACAACTGAAGATATCGATTTGCTTCCATTTGCAGGTCTAATCAATTTTCATTGACTTATCATATTTTTGCTCTATCCAGTATATTGAGCTTTCCTTATTTCACAATAGGTCCAACTCTCTAAAAGTTTACCTTTTAGTTATAATTTATATATATATATATATATATATATATATATATATATATATATATATATATATATATATATATATGTGTGTGTGTGTGTGTGTGTATAGCGTGTCTTGCCCTGAAATTGATTGTGCGTCACAGGATTTATATTTCGCTGAAAATATTTATTCGAATGAAAGAATCCCATAAATAAAAAGAAATTACGAATGTTTATGTTTGAAAATTTAAGCGAATATAGTTTGAACATTTCATTCTTATACTCCAAAAATGAAAAATGTATGTTATTAGATAGAAAAGGGTACTGGTTTTCACTAACTAACTAGTAAGCATTTGAAAAATTAGTATTTTAATAGTGACAAACATTCAACATATTAGCGGAATCTACACAATGTGACGTGGGGCTATCTTATTTTAGTAATATTTATATAGAATGCATCAAAGATAAATAAACATTAAAAGTGAGAATAATAAAAGCGACTGTTTACGATGAAGTAGACCAATCAGCTAATCTGCTAATATGTTAGTCTGCCAATCGGGAATGTAAAAGAAAATCTTTGGAATAGCCAATCATAGCACAAATAAAGAAAGTGTTGGTGAAGAGAGCTTTTCGTAGAAAATAGAGAGAAACTCAGAGAAAAAATAAATTAATAAAATCGACAGATGAATGTGAGTGTCAGTAGTAGTAAGTTTGCGTGTGAGAGTTAAAAAAACTTCTGACTTCCTGTATCTTAGAAAAAGCAATCGAGCCAAATAAAATGTAACAATCATTGAAAAACAATAGCGTAAATAGCTGCCGAAGCAGATTCATATATGCATCTTTTAGATAAAAAGTCATGCCTATCAATGTAATAGTGAAACATACTTTATTATAAATATGTTATGAATTTATACGGTATTTATTACAGCTTTTAAAAAATGCAAATCAAACTGATAAAACGCATTGAACATTGTTAGATTTCTGAAAGATATGAATCAGTTATCTATTAATTCATTTCGGTACTCTTATCGCTGACGCACCATGTTTCTGTGAGTTCGTCTCCTCAACTTTCGGGCAGGTCTCGGAATCGCCCGAGAGTCGACGGATAATTTTGGAAGAAATTAATCGCTTTCAATAAAAAAATTAATTTCCATAATCGCTGTCAGCTCGTTAAATCTCCTGAAGGACTAATTTTTTTTAAATAAAAAAAACATTGAAAAAAGTTTTGAAAAACTGAAAACATTTGCTTAACAAATGAAACAAAATTATCTTTTGAAACTTACCGGTGCACAAAAAAAACACATTTTATTTAAAATCATTTGATTTAAAATGGTGCCTTTCACAAAAAGCAAACAAAATAAACATCTAATTAATAGCAGTATGGTTTGTTCGTTCTTTATTTTTATATATGTATTTAAGTTTGGTTTTCTTTGTAGTAATTTATCTGCTGCCAGTCTTTAATTTAGCGTTTGGCTATTTTCGCCTGGTCGTCGAACGTTGACGACGCGAAGTCACGAGAACATGGTCTGTCATCTATAAGAGTACATTCATTTTATACGAATCAGATGATTTTTTTGTTGACATTGGTTTCCCCGATATCTTTCTAGTTAGAGTTCTTTCTAGAAAGACATCGAATACTCACAGGAGAAACCACGTGAACGTTCCCAACATCCGAAGTGAAAGTGTTTCAGTGGTAGGAACTGGATTCGAACTTGGCACACCCAAATTGTAAATCCATGTCGTTACCTCCCAGATACGAATTAATAGTTAAGCATGAACTCAAAATTGCACATGACTCAAGTTAATCCAGTTTGTAAAGCTTCATGGTACTATCAACTTATGTAGTAGGAATAACATATACGTCACTGTAAAAAGATATTATGAGACACGAAAACTGCAGTAGCATTAAAATCGAAAAGATAGAAAGATCGCACTTCGACGGAAAGAAAGAGTATTAAATGTTTGATGAGATTATTGTCACTCAGATTCTAGGTTAAAACCGCCGATTTTTATTATTTATTATAGTGGCTGTCTGGAAGCACCAACGGATAGTGCTTGGAATATGGCGAGACTTCCGGTCGCTTAGACTCACGTTATTTCAACCGTTTTTCTTTCAACAGTAAATCTATAGTAGTGGTGTGTGTTAGAAGTAATATTGTAATAATAATAATAATAATAATAATAATAATAATAATAATAATAATAATAATAATAATAATAATAAGAAGAAGAAGAAGAAGAAGAAGAAGAAGTATGTACAACAAATAAAACGAACCGGTAATACCTGGTGTGGTATCAACCTTGGTGAGTCTATGCCGGCTTCCTCCGAAGCACATCTATTTTAACTATTGTAAGTCTTTTATAGTGATAGAGTTTTAAAGTAAGTTTCAAATATGATTTGTCAAATGGCATCATAGATATGACAAACGTTAGTGAAAATAGGGGGTATCACTGAAAATCTATCTCTTTCTCTATCTATCCGCCAGGAGTTTCCGAACTGTTATCATTGCTAGTTTCCATTTGTACAGGACCGTGAGGGATTTTAAGCATATCCTCAACCATGTCAAACCCCTAACACCATCTCAGGAAGAGCCAAGACTACAGCTTTGAACCAGACTGCTAGATAATGCCCGCCCTCTTACTGGCATGCGAATTCTCCAATCTAAGGCCCCCTCTCGGTACAGAGGTACCCTGGATCTAATAGATGATACTCAACTGCCTGAGAACGGAAATAAGCCGATCAAAAGTTGCTATTAGTATATGGGGCTACAGAACTGGAGCAACAATCTGTGAATGTGGAAAGGAAGACAATACGATGCAACACTGTCTTCTACTGCTCAACCGGTACATCTTGAATGACTTTTCAGAGTACAATAATGCAAAGACTGCGTAAAAAAGTGGGAAACTGTTGTATGACCAGATGTAAAAAAATAGGAAACTGTTGTATGACCAAATGCTTCAAAGCCACGCAAAGAAAAAAGAGATATTTTTTGGTCGATTTATGGCATGTCATTTTCTCCTTCCTGCTTTTCTGCATTTTTTTCTTTCTTGAGAAGATGTCAGTGTCATTTAAAGAAGAAGCATATCTCTTCACTAGATTTTGCCATAAGAATTCCACACATGGTAGCTGTTCACCTATTTATTTGTCTTTAATTGTTTGGGATCTTTCCTTCGCGATTATCTATTTACTAGCGGAACCCGTGTAAATTACACGAAATGATGTTTTCAACACGGGTCCTAATGTAACAAAGCCCCCTCTATTTGTTAGTAAGTTACGCTTGCTTTATTATGAGCCACCCCCTTCTAGATAAAAGTGAAATAATTGTTTGGAATAGTAACTCGTGTACGATGGACACTGCGCATATCTACTAAAAAAGGTTGATATGCCATCCGTTAAAAAAAAAGACAACAAAATAATACTGGCCGATACCCTACTTTTTAAGCAGTCAACGTAATTAAATAGACAATGCCATTAAAAACGCCAACATAAAAACAAATATTTTAAGTTTTAAGCAACACAAAAAAGTAGTTTTTAACCAGGTAATAAAAAAATGTATTATTTCTTCCCCTTCCCCTCGAAATGTAGAATAAAAATCTTAGAGGTTGGTTGGGATCGAACTATAAACCAGTCGGGCCGAAGTAAAAAATACCACCTCGTTAACCATTGCACCAAAGGGATAAATATATTAATGTACCTAAACGCAGGCTAGTTGAATGTTTTTCAAAATTTAGGTGCAGCACGCATGCGCAGAGCTTTTGCCGGAAGCGTGACACACGAACACACACGCTATCGTATTAATATATAGATATTAACGTTGTCCTCCTTTCTGTTTTCCATATTTTTGTACTAATCTTTCTAGTAGAGCGGGGATATTTTTTAAAGTGTCCATGTATTTTACGTCTTGTAGGACATATGAATAATTAGTTATACGGTATAATCGCGTTGACACAAAGGTTCTCGTTATATCATCGAAATAAAACGACGTGGAACCTGGTCAGTACAAAATGTATGACCATTTGTGAATGCTAGGTGTTGTATGTATTCTACCCTTTTAACGAGATATACATGCGTCTAGGTACAGTTTGTGAATTTGACGTATATAATTATATATTATAGTTTTAATAAGAATTCAGAGTTAAAGTTTTGACAATATTATGAATTTATTAGCAAGCAAAACTGTATGTTACTAATAGGCAAAAACAATCATACGAATAAAGATGCCTTTTTGATACAAAATTTGAACATTTATTACATTTTATATATATTTATATATATATATATACTGTTTCATTTTAGTTCAGTAGAAGTTCTCAGAAATCAAGGGACCCTTCGTGTAGCTAACACTTGATGTCTTTATGAGGTACATAGATATTCAAATATTCCATAGGTTTCACGAACGTTTTCGATTCTTCGACGAATCATCCTCAGGTGTCAAAAGCAAATGAACAAACAAGCTGGGGAAAGTAGATACTTTTTAAAAGACGGCGGAGAAACGCGCATAGAACGTTTTTTCCATTGTTCCAGGAAGTCGTGGACGATTCAAATTCAGACAACGATTGATGGCATCAAAGAACAAAATCGCATTACTTTAACAATTTTAAAATGTTACCACTCGTTTCTATATGTGATGTTGTTAATTTATGGTTGTTGTGTTTTTATGTAGATAGCTTCCAGCATTTTTAATGTTTGTTCATTTGCTTTTGACACCTGAGGATGATTCGACGAATAATCGAAAACGTTCGTTAAACCCGTGAAACCTATGGAACATTTATTATTTATTTGATTCAACAATGTTTGCATAAATGAGAAAATGCTGCCTAAATACACGCAATCTATATATATATATATATATATATATATATATATATATATATATATATATATGTTAAAATATAATTTAATATTATAAGACGCCCTCTTAAGTAAATTAAAGTCGAACACTGTCGGAGAGATTAACAAATAGACATTCACCTAAGCTTCAGTGCAATACTCCGACTCTGTCGTTGAGTTCTATGAGACTATCTTGATGTTTACGCTCAGTGTTTTCAGTCTGAATATAACTTTATTTCTCAGTATCACGTGAAAACCTCCCATGACCAAGGGGATAGGGCGAACGCTTACAGATTCGAGGTTGCTATGTGAACAGGGTTCGTGCCTAATGACGACCTGAGATTGTCATTCCCTGCACTGATGAGAGCCGAAAGCTGGAAACAACGTCGTAGGTAGGTACACTATTAAAGTATGATCTAATATTATATATATATGTATATATATATATATAGATAGATATAGTGTGTTCTAGAGTGAAATAAATTCCAGAAGAAATCAATGTAATAAACAGAGCAAAAATTAAAGAAAATAAAGTAATACGGAATCACATAATCACCGGTGCGATAATTTATTTCGATACTCCGGCCTTTTCAAGCACTCAAACAAGAACATTACTTGTTTTACAATGAAAAAGAGAAATTCACTATTCTATACACATATATAGAGAGGGGGAAATTGTGCGATTTACAACGGAACGCATATAATGAGGGGAACAAAGAGTGACAAAATATTTAATACATATAGAGAGAGGGGAAATTGACCGATTTATAACGGAAAGCGTATATCGAGCGGGAAAGAGCGTGATTAAATATTTAATATATATATTGAGAGAGGGGGAGATTGTGCGATTAATAACGGAAGTCATATAGTGAGGGTGAAAGAGAGCAATACATATATAAAGCGAGAATGAAATTGTATGATTTACTACGAAAGGTATATAAGGAGGGGTGGAATGAGGGTGATATATCATAACCAGGTCCATCTGCCTGGGCCCCCTTAAAAACGCTAAACCCTGAGTTTATATATATATATATATATATATATATATATATATATATATATATATATATATATATATATATATATATATATACGGCTTCCTTCATATGCACGTTTGAACTTGAGTTGAGCACGGTTCTGAAGAAGTAAAAAGTTCCCGAAATATTATATCATACTGAGTTTCCACCAGCCCATTTTGATACAGGTATTACATAACATTGTAACATTGTGCAGATAAACAGATATATGTGTGTTTGTGAAAAAAATATGTTTATGCATACATTGTATTAAGGGTGAAACTATTTAATTTGTTCCACCATTATATGTCTTATTTGCTCAAACTTGTGTATATCTGTCACACCTCTGCATTGTATTACCTTCTAAGTATCACATTTCTATATACTAATGCTTAAAGCAAACTACATAAACCTCTTATATATATATGTATGTGAATATATATATATATATATATATATATATATATATATATATATATGTGTGCGTGTGTGTGTGTGTGTGTGAGAGAATTTAATAAGAGGTAATTGAATGCTTAGTATATTAAATAGTTGATAAGCATCGTAGACTATTGGAAATAAGAATACAAACACGTCTATAAAGCAGGACCGGTTTCATTGATATGTACATTTTCTTATATATTCTCTATGCATTGTGTGAGCTATAGGATTATTCATACGTAATGTTTTATGGGATGGAAACGTTTTTATTTAACAAAATTCCTTTGCGGAACTGTCCATCCGCACAACAATGACATTCTGTTCTCTGACGCTCGGAAATAGAACCAAACTCCCAAACAAATCAATCGATAACTTTTGTGAAGGAGCCCGGCACCGGAAATCGAAAAAAAGAATCGAATGAATAGTGCAAATAAACTTTGGGTCAAATATATTAGGATTCGCTAGGAAATGATTTATCCGTATAGAATAATGCTTTCAAAATAGGATTGGAAATTGAAAAAACAAACTCGACTGAGAAACGTTTTGTAGACAAATCGAAAAACTGAAATAGAGTTCTTAAAATGATTCTAAGTAAATTAATAAGAAATTACAGTCGTAAAAAACATCGAAAGTAATGAAAATATTAAATAAGATTCCAGAATTAATTTAGATTTAATCAATGGATAGATAAATCTCAGTATTATTCTTAAATAAGACTACAATAATGGAAATATTGATACATACATTATATCTGCGATGTAAATTTTGTTTAGAATTTCAGTGTAACAGACCAACTTCGTGAGGAGAAAACTGTAGTAGTGTGGTACTACACTTCATATTTTCTGCCCTCCGCCAGTGAAGGGTGGATCCTTCTAGACTGAGGCGTATTTTACTTTTTCCCCAATCCTAGGTGCCCCTAGATGAGAAGTTGAATCTTCCCCACATTTAATACTGACCTTGGGCATAAGCCTGCCCTCGTTATGAGGCAAGTAAATACGATCGAACTGATGAATTACATGCATTGTACAGAAATGTTTCTACTTATCTGGAAATGTGATTTCAAACTTAAGCCTGTCTAACCGCTTAAAATCTTATCTCAGACGTAAAAGTAGTAGATATACAAAAAATTGATTTTAAATTTAAGTTGAAGCGTATTTAGGCAGCCAGGCTTGTACTTGGCAGTATAGACAACACACATTGAAAAACTCTTCGGGTAAAATTAATTTTTTGAAAGAATCTATTTTGAACTATTTGTGGAACATAAAATACACATCACCAGAAAGTCCAGACAACATATGCTACACGCCTGCATTTTGAAAATTAGCGTGTTTGAATTAAAGATCGACTATAATATATCTTCATTTCACATGAGCACTAGCCATGTTTAATAATTCCTATAGCTGTATGAATTTATGAATACCAGACGTTTAAAATACATATGGCTCAACTAGATAAAAAGAACAGTATATTATATGACTGCAAAGTAAATATCGTACATGTAATTCAGAACTAACACTAATGAAAAGGCGATAACTCGCACCCGGACTATTATAATCTATTGAACCAGCAAAAGAGGAAACCGACGGTGATCAACGAACAGTAAACAGAGCGTAATGTTGGTCTAACACTTCTCTTTATCTGCGGACATGTATCATCAACAAAACACTATCTTTATGTGTAAAGATTATAAATAAATAAATATTACATTGGCAATGAGCTTTAAGTAAAAGAATTGAATTGGACCACCCATATAAACGTTTTAATCAATCATCTTCCGAAAAAACATGAGTGGACTATTAACATGGCGGCCATACCGATATATCCTCAAAGTTCATAGTAAATACTACATGGATCATTCGAAAAATTGAAAAATAAAAACACCCTTGGCAAACCAGAAGAATCCTTAACTCAAAGTCTGCAGCAAACGGTGTCCGGTCAGATTCAATTCCTGATATTAAAGACTTTCTATAATGGGTCGCTTACTCTTGTGGTTTGCCAAGTGTTGTACTAATTTTTATTAATTAATTAATTTATTAAATTATTAGGTGAAAGAACAGAATAGTTAACAAAGCCTCCCCTCCCCATGTTAAGAATGACTTTCTAAAGAATCTTTTGCAGTATACTGACCGTGCTGAAATAATAACGTTATTATTTAGAAATCCATTGTTGACATGGACAGGGGCGTTTGTTTACTATTCTGTACTTTCACCTAACCATTTAATAAATAGTTTAATAAATTGGGAAACTAAAACGCTGTTTAGAAGTAATATTACTGAAGAAGTTTAATATCAGGAACTGTATCTGAGCGGACACCGTTTACTGCAGTCTTTGAGTCGGGGATTCTTCTGGTTTGCCAAAGTTTTATCAAGCAGAAACATTCCGTCTGATATAATAACGTTTGCCTGAATAAATATATGCTGTGTTAATATATTTTTGGTTTTACTTTTTTCATTTTCCATATATATATATATATATATATATATATATATATATATATATATATATATATATATATATATATATAAGTAAAGTTTGCATCAACAGAGTAAAACCCAAGAAAATCCTTACTGTGCTTATATAAGATTGTTCAATTATAAATAGATAGGCTTAATAGATTATTATGTATTTTTATTTTGTTTATATGGGTGGTGACGGTTGCTAAGTGGTTAACGATGGTGACTGAAAGCCTGGGTGTGCCAAGTTCGAATCAAGTTATTACCACAGAAACACTTTCATCAAAACCTACAGATGACCTTGTGTCTAACCTCTTGGCGAAGAGTTGAATAAAATACTTATATGTATGTGTGTGTGGGTTTGTATTTAATTAAATTTCAATTAAGGCACATTGTCATCGAACACGTTTCATATAAGATATGCTACGACCATCTTATCTCCTAGAATTCCGTGCCATCTAGCGGATGAAATGAGATAAATCATTTCAATGCCTTAATGCTAAACATATCTCTTCACATTTTTATAATATGAATTTAATTAGACTATTTGCACACAGTATTTGATAAAAAAAGAGTTGATTCTTAATAATTGTCTACAGAATCGAAGGAAAGAAATGATAGCTAAATCAAGCGAAATTGACCTGAACTAAAATGGTATCCATTGTTTGTTTGTTTTAATTTTGGTTAGAATCATTCTTACTTTTATATTTGGATTATAGATGTAATTAAGTCTTTATCCAAACATCTGCAGACTCGCTTGTTTTGTATTATCAGTTATATCCAGATACATTTTAAAAATAAGGGTCAGGTTGTCCACGAGTGACCTACCCATATACAGATGATTACTTTCAAATAATGAATGAAAATAATTAATGAATAAAAAATGAATAAGTAATGAATGAAAAAAAAATGAATGAAACAATGAATGAATAATGAACAACGAAAATATGTTAATGAAAAAAATGATTGAAAAAAAATGAAAATGAAAATGAAAACTGAATGAAAAGCTGAATTACAAAAATTAGTGAAAACAATAATATAATTTAAAAAAAAACATGAATTCAAAATAAATGAAGGAAAACTAAATGAAAGATATGGAAAAAAACGAATGAAAAATTGAATAAAAATATAAATTAAACAAACTTTATAAAAATGAAGCTAAAACATTGAATGATTTTGTTAATCAATTAAAAATTATAATGAAAAAATGAATGAAAAATGAAGGAAAATGAACTAAAATATTGAAAAAAAATGCAAGAAAAATTATGAAGAAAATATCAATGAAAAACAAATGCATGAGAAAAAATGAATCTAAGAACAAAATGAATGCAAAAAAGAATGAAAAAATCAATAAAAAATGAATGAAAAGAAACAATGAAGAAAATTAACGAACAATGAATTAAAACATTATTAGACAATTGAATGAGAAAATATAAAATCAATACAAAATTAATGAAAAGAAACAATGAAGAAAATTAACGAACAATGAATTAAAACATTATTAGACAATTGAATGAGAAAATATAATAAGAACGTATCTTATACAGTTATGAGACTGTATTTAATGTAGATTCTGACTTTTAGACAGAAACACATACACCCACATAATTACCGACTTATACAACTTAGCAAATTGGAAATTCATATAACAGTTTTGTAAAATTTATTTTGCCTGAGGATTTTTCTTCGGAATTGATTGTCTTATGATGAGCCACATGAACGAAGTATCCTGGTAATAATGTATTTATTCCCGGTAGTTTTTTTTGTGCGCGAAACAATTGTTGAGTTACAGTGATTTTTTTTGAATTCGACAATAAAAACACACACACACACACACACACACACACACATATATATATATAGGTTTTTTTTGACGTGGTTGTCTATACATCTGAGGAGACCTAATTAAAGGGGTCGAAATAAGTTATTATGTGTACAACCTTAATGTGTGTATAGTTTTTCTTTTTATAATTCTATATATATATATATATATATATATATATATATATATATATATATACATATATATAAAGGTAAGGGCGACTAATAATGCAATATTCTGCATCTTAATCACTAAGAGAAGTGACACAATCGAAATAGTAGTAGTAAGCAAAAAACTACGAACGCTGCAATCACCAATAAAAACAATTACACAAAACTACATTAAATATTTAGGTGATAAAAATCGTACATGGCTCGGGGCCAACTCAAGGATAAGGTTTAATGAAACCGTTGGTTAGACGTTGAGTGCTACCGCGCGAGGACTGGAACCAAGATTTCGTTAGAAGAATTGATTATCCATTAAAACAACTCAACAATATTTGTTTACATTAGTCTTAAATATGACCGCGTTTTACTCGCTGAGAAGAAGTTTCATGGTATTTTTTCTACAGACAGGACGTCATAGGAAATACACTTTGTTCATGGAAGTTGTGCTTGGTTTTTGGTACATATAGAGAGAAAATAAGGTCTTCTACTGTGGTTGTAGCCAGGCGGGGTTTTCTGTGAATGTTTTACAGGAGAAACGAGAGATTGGATCTCAGTCGAGGACTAATCAGTAGATACAGTAGAAAGAAGCTAGCCACCTCTCTTTTGTGCGAGATAGGCTGCAGTGAGGAGTATAGATACTCCCGCACTAGATTGCGAAGTCGTTTTTGTATCCTTGCAAGGCAAGAAAGAGTATGTCAAATAGAGCATGCGCAAATATTCCAGCAGTACTCTAAGTACAGATCTAGGTATTTTACAGGTAGAAGATTGCGTCAGGACTGATGCACTCTCTGAAGCTATAGGATTCCCCAAGTATTTTAGAAGCGACCATAGCAATATATTTGATATAAGTCTTCGGTTTAAGGTATAGAGTAAATGTCAGTAGTAGGTTTAAGAAAAGGGGCTTCCTTAAGGAGAGAGTCATCAATTAAAACTGTGAAGAAATGTGGATCCGAGCGTTGGTCGTGAAAAGAAGATAGCTAGGATTTAAACGCGTTTAAAGGGACAAACTACTTTTTCTCACATTATACTACGTGCTCCAAATCAGACAAATGGGCGAGTCAGAAAGATCTTTGTCATCAGTGTTCTTCAAGCTGCTGCCATAGTTTGTTGTGTCGTCTTCGAAAATATTAACTAATAATCTTAGGATACGATTTGGAAAATCCTTATGAAGATAACGAAATAGTAGGAGCAAGAATGGATCATTGACATTTTGACTTACGACCTTCTGCCCGTCAGCAACTATTTAAATACACCTGTCAGACAGAAAATATTTGATGGTTTTGAAGTTCCAGATATTCCATAGCTAGCAAGTTTGTGAAGCAACCCGCTGTGCCAAATCATATATACATACAATGCTTATAGTGATATAATATTAAAGATATATATATATATCTATATATATGGTAAATGAAAAAGAAAAGCAAAAACATTGTTATTAATGTATTCATCAACGTTTCGTCTCTATTGAAAGACTTCCTCAAGATGAATAAACAATGTAGACAAACTATACAGAATATAACATTTTATTTATCAGAAAGTGTCCAGAATTATATGTATTTATATAATTATATATATATATATATATATATATATATATATATATTTATATTGTAGGCGCATATCAATTTTGCTTTTAGTAAAATATTATTTTGATAGGAGCGATTGGATTTTTTCTCTTATTCCGTAACTTCAAATAATAAATATACCAAAGGAAATACTTAGGAATTAAATCTAATTAGCTATACTTTTTTAGTTTTATGTTAGCAAAAAAATTTCATGTAGGAATATTTTTCAATTTTAATTTTAGGTTTTATGCTGGATGTCTTTTTTGAAGCATTGGTAGTTTCGTATCAAACTTTATTTTGAATATGAGATTTCTGAGGGAAGTTATTTTATCTTTTTAATTTTAAATATTTTTTAGTATTAATAAATAATCAATTTTTTTTTTCAGGTTTAATTTTGTTGTGGGGGTCTTCCATCGGGTTGTTTTTGCTTTGTAGTAGGGTTGCTTTATGCTAATTCGACTGTAAGGGACGTTAGACAGGTCGTTTCCAGTTTTGGAAATATTTTTTTTTTCTGGGGGGAGTCTGGATTTTCTCATCATTACTGAAGTATTGTTGTCATGTATTTTGTAATGTATTTTGACTTGCAATTATTTTTGTCACGAGCATATTTTGAACTTTTTCTATCTCTTTTACCCACGTTTTTGTAGCAACTGAATGAAAAATGTATTTGAAGAGCAACAGAGTTGAATGGAGACTATGTATTTCTCTTGATAATGCAGCGAAACGCGCGTAAGATGAAAAAAACATTGAATTCCGAAAAAAATAAATGTAAATAAATAAAAAAAATACAATATAATCATGTTAGAAAATTATTTTGTCCGTGAAACAAAGAGGAGTTACAGGTATTCATTGGTATAATATAGTAAAGAGATATAAATTAACAGAATAACAATCCTGTTGTAGTCATTAATGACGATTAAGATATTTTCAGAACAAATCTAATGTATGATTAGGGATCGATTGTTCTTTCGGCCATTGGAATTAACCTATATATATATATATATACAGGGTGTTTCAAAAGTCTTGGGAACATAACGATTTTTAATAACTCAAAAACTATTAGGAGTTGAAAAATGAAATTGGTACCGTTGGAAAGGTTAAAGCTTTAAGTTTTGTGGGGAATCTTCAAAGTTGCTCAATATGAGCACCATTCGTCACACGGCAGACATCTAGTCGATAGTCCATTTCCTGCCAAACGCGTTCCAGCATCTTGACGTCAATGGTTCCCACAACTGCCGTTACTCGAGCCTTTAGTTCGTCAATATCTCTTGGAAGGGGCGGCACATAGACTTGTTGCTTGACAAAGCCCCAAAGGAAAAAGTCACACGGGGTAAGATCTGGAGACCTAGGAGGCCAGGGCATGAGAACGTCATCACCTCGCCCAGATCTCCCAATCCATCTACCAGGCAGCCTTGTGTTAAGAAACTGCCTTACTCTAAGAATCCAGTGTGGTGGTGCACCATCTTGTTGAAAAATGAAGTCATCAGATTCTGCTTGTTCCAACTGAGCCATTAACCAGTCTTCCAGCATGTTGAGATAGGATTCACCAGTGATAGTTGCCTCTTCAAAGAAGAACGGTCCATAGACACCTTTCTTGGAAATTGCACAAAACACGTTCACTTTTGGTGAATCTCGCTCGTGCTCAAGAAGTTCATGAGGATTCTCAGTACCCCATATGCGAGTGTTATGCTTGTTAACTTTGCCATTCAGATGGAAGGTCGCCTCATCGCTAAAAACAAGCCGGTCATCAAAGCCGTTATCTTCCAACTTCTCTTGCATTGCAATGCAAAAGTCACGGCGAAGTGGCTTATCAGTGTCCTTCAACTTTTGGACCAACTTGAGCTTGTAAGGTACCATTTGCAGTCGTTTCTTTAAGACACGCCAGACAGTTGCTGGAGCAAGCTGAAGTTCCCTGCTGGCTCTTCTCACTGATTTACGGGGGCTCCGCTGAAAGGCTGTCCGAACTTGCTCAACTGCATCTTCTGAAGTTGAAGGGCGACCTGTTCGCTTACTTGGGCACAAACACCCATCTTTCACAAATTTAGCATGCCATCTGACAATGGATTTCCTTTCCGGGGCTTCTTTTTTAAATTTCCTGCGAAATGCACGCTGAACACATGTCCACGATTCAGTCTTTGCAAATTGGAGGACGCAAAATGCCTTGTCTTGTTTAGAGAACGCCATTACTGCACCTGGAAAGATAACACGAAAATCATTAGTATGACCAAAAACTTGATTAAGCAAGCTTTAAAATGGCACCAGTTTCATTTTTCTACCTGGAATAGTTCATGAGATATACGCATTTGTAATGTTCCCAAGACTTTTGAAACACCCGGTATATATATATATATATATATATATATATATATATATATATATATATATATATATATATATATATATATATATATGCTCTGAAGCTTGTAATACAATATCATTTAGCTTGCAATTTGGAACACTTTCGGATATTATAAAGAGTATATACTTAAATATATATTGTTGTAAGAACCCATGAATCTCTCTCTCTTTCTCACTCTCTTTCTATCTCTCTCTTTCTCTCTCTCTCTATATATATATATGTGTGTATGTGTGTGTGTACATTTTCAGTATTTACTTTAACGGTGCTAAATACGTGAGTAAAACTTAGAGGTAGTATTTAGATATATTTATGGCAAGTAAGCCACATAGAAACGTTTATGTTTTATTTCCAGGGAAAAAGTTTATTTAGTGGACGTATAATTTGCGATTACCTTTAAATCAAAGTACTGATTACTTGAGCTAGACAATGATTGGCTTATGGAAATAAGCTATCTGAAAGCGGGTATTGACACCGACGAATCTAATTGGTTAGTCAGTATATACACGTTTCCGTTTAGCTTGATTGCAATAAATATATTTTCCTACTATATATATATATATATATATATATATATATATATATATATATATATGATAAATTAAACGATAAAATAAAGCAACGGTATGAATTTAAAAAAGTTTCATTGCTCTTTTTAGCATTTTTCGCTCTTGAAAACACCCACGTAACAGTTGGACAAAACGTTGAGTTTTAGGATTTCTTTCTGTTCTTTTTCAATGTGTATATATATATATATATATATATATATATATATATATATATATATATATATATATAGAGAGAGAGAGAGAGAGAGAGATAAAAGTAGAATAAACATGTACGAATGACAAATTTATTTCAACTTCGAGTGTTCAATGCAAGGTATACTCGGTAAAAAAAAAATATGTTTATTATTCTTTCCTTGAGCAAAGGCTTTTCAAAGATTAAAATCTTATCATCGGAGGAATTACATAGATTGATAAGTTGGCAGTGGAAAAGCCAAAATTCCAAATTTGAAAAAATATTTAGTAATGGATTGTGAGAAAGTCCGTGTAAAACAGATATGGGGTCTGTTCAGTTGGTAACTGTCCGTTGATGAGGTGTCCAATGAGATTAACAGATGGACAAGAAGGGGTTTCTTGAAGGCATCATGGAAAAGAGTTCAAGTACAAAGTAAATCCAATAGAGATATGTTGAGTTCAGTCGTAGGTGGAGCGCACTTATTCGGAATTAATTTATCTATCTATCTCCATACGTATCCATACAATGGCAGATTAAAGTTATATCATACTGTGATATTATGTCAATTTAGGTGCATACAAAATGTGTCACGACGTTACTGGTACTTTTCTGAACATTTTCTGAAGGCTTTTTTGTTGAAATTTCGCCATGATATTGTATAGTTTTCATCTAGGGAACTTACTCTAGAGACGAGATCACATCTTATATGCAATTTTATTTTATTTATTTTTGTAAGTATTAATTATACCCAATCTTATATGCAATTTATTTCATTTATTTTGTAAGTTTTAATTATATCCAATCTTATATGCAATTTTATTTCATTTATTGTTGTAAGTATTAATTACATCCAATCGTATATTTTTTAATATAATGCAATTTTGTTTTATTTATCTTTGTAAAAATTCATTAAATTATACTCTGATTTTTTTTACTGAAACGCGTGTGAGTCTTTTTTTTGCTCCGAAATCGTCATTAGATCACAACATGATATAACTTCGATCTGCATATTACATTTATTTATATTTTTCTTACAATTAAAACAATTGATAATTGGTTTAAATATTGAATATTGAGCTTTGTTTTGCTTTTGAAATGTATTCTCATAGTATCGATCTGAACTATATAAATGATTGTTTTTCATATTATCACACACAAACACACACATATATATATATTTCGATCTCTGAGTAAACAGCGAGTGAATGCAATAAATGACTACGTTTTACTGGTGGAGGAACAATTGTACAACCATCAGCAATTCGGCAATGCAAAAATAAAAATTTTAAAAGAAATGATTTCATTAAGGACATATTTTTTTGTCGGTAGAATATAAACTATGACTTTATATATATATATATATATATATATATATATATATATATATATATATATATATATATATATATATATTGAACTTCTGATGTTTTAATAAATATTTTATTTATAAAACTTTTTATTTTCATCTTTCATCTTCTGAATTTAATGCACTATTCAGTATATTTAGCTTTTTATTATCACGATAGATTATCATTTAAGGATATATCGTTTATCTTTAAATTCATATTCAGTGTTATATATATATATATATATATATATTTGTTTCGTTTATTATCTATGTACGTAAACGTTTCGTCCTTTATAATTGGGACTCATCAGCATAGACACATGAATATTCACTACTGGTCATGCGATTCAAAACCCGGGATTCCGAGTATTTTACAACTCAAATCCCGACGTCTAGAACCACACGGTCAACGCTGAATTGCGAATAAAGAGTGATAATTTTAACACTTTATTCGGCGGCTTACGGCATAAGTGTGTTCGACTTAATGAAAGGAACAATGCACTTTATAGCTAGCGTCGTTATGCTGTGTTAATACTACACTTACAGTGCCAATCTAAACGGGTTTTCTATGAGCTACAAATAATAAATATTTGTTTTGTTTATTATCTATGTACGTATACGTTTCGTCCGTTGTAATCGGGACTCATAAGCATAGATATATGACTATTCAATATTAGTCATGCGATTCGAAACTCCGGATTTCAAGTATTTTTACAACTCAAATCCCGACGTATATATATATATATATATATATATATATATATATATATATATATATATATATATAGAGAGAGAGAGAGAGAGAGAGAGATGAAACAAGAAGGATAAACATGTACGAATGACAGATTTATTTCAACTTCGATTGTTCAATGCAAGGTATACTCGGTAATAAAATTATGTTTCTTATTCTTTCCTTAAGCCAAGGCTTTTCAAAGATCAAAATCTTATCATCAGAGGAATTACATAGATAGATTGATGTAATTCCTCTGATGATAAGATTTTGATCTTTGAAAAGCTTGGCTTAAGGAAAGAATAATAAACATAATTTTATTACCGAGTATACCTTGCATTGAACAATCGAAGTTGAAATAAATCTGTCATTCGTACACGTTTACCCCTCTTCTTTCATCTATCTTTATAATTGCTCTATCTCGTATATTGAGCTTAAATCACTTCACTGTAGGCTCTATCTACTGAAAGTATACTTTTAGTTTCATATTTTATTCTATATATATATATATGTATATATATATATATATGTATGTGTGTGTATGTGTGTGTGTGTGATAGAATTCTCAAATAACTGAACGTTTCCTAACATTTTCATACAAAATATCATCATAGTTTCATAACTCATTTAGATTCAGTCTTTGTAAATTTGTTCTATTCTGAAAGAAAATCACGACCCAAAAAGAAGTAAGTATATATTTTGTTGGCATCGATTTTTAGCAGAATTATTCAACTTTTGAAATAAATTAGGTGACACCGGTTATTGTCTTTGACAGACTCGACGCCGTAGGAAATGGCTTACTTCTCATTATCTCTTTTCATAACTTCGTCGCCAGTTCGAAAAGATAAAAAAAAATCATCGATGTTTAAAACTCATAAATGTTTCTATCGTTTTTCAATTCTTGCTAAACACAAACTGAATTTGCCGACTCTCTATCGCTTCGCAAATTTTACTACTTGAAATACTTTAAACCTTAATTAAAAATAATAAACATTTAATTCATACCATTGTTGTAAACACGAAACAAAATCTTTCTCATTTTTTTCATAAAAAATAACATTTTGATCATTTAGATACACTTTTTATCTTTTAAATGTGACCGTAAAAAAAGGAAAAGAAAGAATCAATTTGGCTTTTTAACTTGTAATTTAGCAATAGATCGCAACTTATTGAAAATCAAGTAGGTCCCTCTAAAAATGTATCATTTGAACTCAAATACTAAATATTTGATCCAAGAAATAAAACAATATTTCGAGAAAAAAATTATACGTTATATTGAAATAAAAAAATCATTTAATTAAAATACACTAAAGAATAACAGTTAATAAATAAAAAAAATCTTATTCCAAACCAATATACAACTTAGTTAAACTAGCGACTGATATCGCATATACATATGCAGTATATAAACATATAGTTCGTCTATTTTATAAAGTTTAATACACTTGAAAAAAGGGGTTTTAACTTTACTAATAGTGCGAGAAATTCAATCCAATTCAATTAATGTTGCAAAAAATAAAACAAGCAGTTACAGTTCAATCGAAATAAGCGGTGAAATAGTTTCTTGTGGTGTCTTGGAGATGCATCAACTCGAACTGTAAAAATATTAAAAATTTATTTATTACAAATTCAATTCAATTGAATTCAATTAATTTGGCAAAAAATCAAACAAGCATGCTTCAGTTGCCATGTAAGGAAAGGGTGGTAGAAATTTTCACAAAAGAGGATAGAGTAACCCAGCACCTGTCTAAATTCACCTTGAATTGATGCGTTGTTGGCGCATTTATTACCTCTCTTGTGAGACTATTCCAAAGGTTCCGGATCCTGATTGAGAAGGTGACATTCCTCCGGTTCAATCGAAATCGGCGGTGAAATAGTTTCTTGTAGTTTCCATGTAGACCTATTTCTGATGCAGGAGTGTATAATAGGTTCTGATGTATAACCTAATGACCATTGAGAAAAGTGTAGGCCAAAATGAGTTCACCGCGTAATTGTTGGCGTTTAAGGGAAAACAGGTTAAGTTTCTTCAGTCGGCTTTCATAGAGCAGATCCGATAGACTCTTCACCATTCAAATAGCCAGTCTTTGAACTTTCTCCAGATGTTAGATATCACGCATTAGATATGAAGCAGAGGCCTATATACTATACTCTAACAGCGGTCTGAAAAGGGAGATTTAAAGTGTTAGAAATATTTCAAGAGACACTTTGCAGAAAAAACGTCGAAGAAGAAATAGAGTGCTTCTTGCTTTGTTTGCAGCCTGAATGTAATGTTTAGATAACTTGAAAAATGTGTCGACAAGAGGGCAAATATGTTTTTTGTCTCCTTCGAATTTATTCATTTAGAGTAGATATCACAATTCATCTCCACAAGAACGTGTGTCTGTTTTTCTATATAACATATTGACGAACGCTTCACTTATATGAATCGATACTTAGTATGTTATGTCACTGCTGTTTTAATTTCAATAGACTGGAATAGAACATAAGGAAGATGTAGACAAATATAAACTATGTGGGTCTTTCGTAAACATGAAAATCTATAGAAATCGGCAATAATATTTGTTCGTTCAAACGATATTTTCACGTTGAAATAAACATATTTGTTTCTAGATATTTTTGCACGTTCGACTAGCAATTGCGTTGTTTTCTGTTCTTAAATGAGGTCGACTTCATTTGAATGCTAGCCATTTTGTGACCGCCAATTTTTTTATTGCTGTTGTTCAAGTTCAACCCATTGATTATCGAAAGAAGGCAAGTCGTCAATTATGCGGGTTATAAACACTTCAAATAGCGAAACAAAATTACAGTTGCCGTTGATTATTTGAACCTTTCTACCTTTCAAATTTGTTTTTGTTTCTTAATTCTATGTTTTGAACGTACTCAATTGTGTAAAAATAATTCTATACATATCTACGGATTAGTGACTCTTTTCAATCGAAACAACTGTACATATATATATATATTTATATATATATATATATATATATATATATATTGAAATTTGTATAGTTAGGCAGCATTCATTTTCTCATACATGTTTTGTTAAACAGGAGCGCCATCGTTTGTTTATTTATTTTTTGATTCATTTTTTTCGATTCGCGAACGTTTTCAACCGACGTCGGTCATGTTGAAGTGGTATTGAAATGTTTTTTTTAAAAAACGTCTTCTTAATAAATTCACCAATTTTTTAATTTGCATACTCATTTATCCGCCTGAAGATTACCGACGTCGGTCGAAAACGTTCGCAAAAATATGGCGATTTTTATACAACATGGACGACAATACCAAATCGGTCGGTCGACGAATCGAAAAAACGAATCAAAAAATAAATAAACAGAAGCTGGCGCTCCTGTTTAACCAAACATATATATATATATATATATATATATATATATATATATATATATATATATATATATATATATATATATATATATATAGAGAGAGAGAGAGAGAGATAGATAGATAGATAGATAGATAGATAGATAGATAGATAGATATTTATATATATATATATAGTTGTTTCGATTAAAAAAACTAATCTGTAGATAGCTATCGAATTATTTTAAAGAGGTAATAGTCGAAAGTACTTTCAAGTCTGTCAAATTCTTGTATGAACTGAAACATAGCATAAGGTCGCTGGTCAGCCAGTATGAGCGAAAAGGGTCTATTCAATGACACTTTTATTAATGAAAGAACGCAGCTTCATCCGGATTTTTTCTTTGCAGTGGGGCGGGTTGATACAAGCTCAGTTGAATTTGGTTGTAAGAGACTGTTCGAAGAGTCGTTTCAAGTTTTGGCAATAACATTTTCTTTGGGAGAGTTCCTGGATTTTTGTCACTATTTTTCATGTGTTTTTTCAAGTATTTTCACTTGCTGTTAGCTTTGTCAAAAACTCTTTTAAAACCTTTCCCATCTTTCTTTCTCATGTCTTTGGAGTGATGTGATTTTCCTATTTCTATTAAATGAACAATTTCTATCATGATCAACGAGGTTAAGATAAAGACTATGTATTTCTCTTTATTTTGCTGTGAAAGGCGCGTAAGATGTATAAAAAGTATTACATTTGGGAAGACAGAAACATAAAAAGTAAAATGTAATTATAATCATATTTTTGGGGTGAGACAAAGAGGAATTACACGTATTCACCGATATATAAAGATATAGAAATTGAAAGAGCAGATGAAATTATGGCCATATATAGAGATAAAAAATGAAAAAACAGACGAAAGTTATGGCTATGGATTAATTGTTTCAATTGTCATAGGAATGCAACTATAATATATATATATCTATATCTATATATATATATATATATACAATTTTTAAAGTTCATCCTTTTATTTTTAAGCATCCAATTGAAATTTAATAAGGAATAAGGTAAAATAAATACCTTTGAAGCATTTAAAGATGTGTTATTGATTTAAAAGAAAAAGAAATCGAAACCGATTTTTTTTCTTTTTTTATGAACTTTCATTTTTTTTCTTTTAGTTTATAGTAATACAAATATTTCGCCAATAGACATGACCTTTTCAATGTGTGTGTATATCCTGATCTTATCGGATTCGGATTTCCCGGCTTCTGCTGGTGCAACCGGGCTTACGGGAGGTGTTATTGTTTCCTCCACTTTCAAATATGAAATCGTGAATGCACACGAGATAGGTATAGCATTTTTAAAGTTCATATTTTTTTAAGCATCCAATTGAAATTTAATAATGAATAAGGTAACATAAATACCTTTAAAGCATTTAAAGATGCGATATTGATTTAAAAGAAAAAGAAATCGAAACCGATTTATTTTTTATTTTTTTTATAAACTTTCATTTTTTTAGACTAGAGTGGAGCGAAAATGCACACTCGGATAATAAAACTATATCAGATATAGGTACATTCAAAGAATAAGCTATCACCAAAACTCCAAATATTGCAGATATTAATATCATATCAATGGTTGATTGTTAGATCAACCAGAGCTATTATGAAGTGAGTTGAGATCCACACAATTTGAATATTGTTCCAAGAATTCAAACCAACGAATTATATATTCAAACTCTAATCTATCTTGTCTTCTTTAAAATAAAATAAATATTATTAGTATTGTATATTTTTTCATGAATTTTTACTTCATCTTTTTCTGGATTTTTTTTCTTATTTTAATTCCATTACTTTATATTTATCTATTTAGTGTCTTCCTGATTCATCTTATATTGTGAATATTTTAAATATTGAATGTTGTATTTGATTTGCTGTTAATTGTTTGTTTCTGAGGTACTTTCACTGCTATATCTTTTTAAAGCTGTCTAATAGAAAAAGGTGGTTACGAGAGGTTTTGTCTTGAGTATTGTCTGAATATATGTTTTTTTTATAGTACTGGCTCCGGTGTTTTATGTTTTATTAAGAGACTTCTGTATTTTGTGTTTAAAAAAAAAAGCTGACGAAGACGACGATCTGTTAAATTTTTACAGGGACAATACTGGTTATATGTCTCATAGCGAAAGAAGGAGACACGGACAGAAATAAGAAAATGATATAAAAGGAAAAACAAACTCGTGTGTGCAGAACAATATAAATTTGATTATAAATAAATTAATATGTGATCGTTCAGAAGAATTCATGATTAAGTGAGTCGACGGTGATTGTTATTTCAGCTGAAGTGTCCTTTGGTCTTTTCGATGAATGTTGTTTTTGACGTAAAACTTAAGCTGAGCGGACAACTTGTTGCAGTTGATCGTTATAATGGTTGGCTTGAATTTACTATTTATTAATACTACCACTGTATACATTTCCCAAAATTACAGATATTCTCGTTCGTTGCCATTATCAGCATGTTTCGCTCTTGAAAAAGCCCACCCGACAGTAGGGCGAAACGTTGAGTTCTTAAGTCTTCCGCTATTCTCTTTTTAATTTATACTGTCGGGATTATTTTACCATTCTCTCTCTCTCTCTCTCTCTCTCACCCTCTCTCTCTCTCTCTCTCTCTATATATATATATATATATATATATATATAAAACCAAACACACAAACATTAGAATGAAATGAACTCAACCACACACCTTTTATCTTTCATTCGCCCTTAACGATACCTATACAACATTAACTCAAGTCTTCTTATTTAAAACAAACAACAACCTCATCCTGAAGACGACTATGAAAGTCGAAAACGCTCGAAAAAATGGCCGAATTAAGAACAATCGGAGAAGTACTATACCGATTGCCACATCAAACAAGAATGATAGCTCGACAGTTTGAGAACCTCACGAAGAAGATATACACACGAGAAAGTTCCGTGACGTTCAACAACGCTTGCTTAGATAATGACTTGTTGCCTAAGTATATATATATATATATATATATATATATATATATATATATATTACAAATATATATATTATGAAAATATATATATATATATTATAAATATATATATATTATGAATATATATATATATTATGAATATATATATATATTATGAATATATATATATATATTATGAATATATATCTATATATCTATATATATCTATATCTATCTATCTATATATATATATATATATATATATATATATATGTATATAGGCAAAAATTATTAAATAACACAGAGAGTTGTTTTTCTTTATAAGACTTAGTCGATTCAGTATATCGGTGAAATTAGTGTATGTAAGTTCTGTGGGTCACTTGTTCCATCTTTATTTCCTTTTTCGAGAGTATTTTCGATTTTATTAGTCAAAACATCATCAGGCCGTCTTTACAACTATGTCTTCATGGATTTATTTTTCTATATCATTTTCCTTATATATTTTGTCGGGTTCGTATAATTACACACACACACACGCACGCACCCCCCCATATATATATATATATATATATATATATATATATATATATATATATATATATATATATATATATATATATATATATATATAGTATACACTTCACCCATCCGGACAGTCCCTCTAATAAAACGGCAGAAGCGTCGTTAGATCCCGACAATGAACGTAAAAGAAAAAAATGAAAAATGTCAGTATACCACTTAAATAGGATTTGTAAGAAGAAATATTTAGAATTTAAGTCGTGTTTTAATTATTTGGAAATTAAATCTCTCGCATCGTGTTACATGATTGCTAACAGATTTTCATATTCTTCATTAACCGATGTTTGTACTATTGCATTCAATATATATATATATATATATATATATATATATATTCAAATAATTCTTTTACTGAAAATGAATTTAAATAAGGTTGTAATGTTTGTCAGTTCCACGATACATCAACATTTTTGGTTATGGGCAATCATTAGGGTATTTGAAAGAAAGTAAATGTATTTTCGCTTAAATCGGATTTAATTACCTTGTGAAATCTGTTTTTCATTTAAATGTTTTATCATACTTTTAAATGTTTATAGACATTTTCGGTCAAAGATGGTTTGGAAGAGGTTTTGTTTTAGATCACCACGTTCCTGTAGGCTATGGATATATCTGCTTACGTAGACATTGCTTCCATGCGTCTCGGGCTGGATTTGGTAATTACTTTAATTTTTCCGTGATAACAATCATACAACGTAGATTAACATGGAATAGAAAATGCAGAATCCCGTAACATGGTTCCATAGTTCAATGAGTTATACTTTATTTTATAAGACAGAATCCATCGTTCAATCAGTTATTCCTTATTTTAAGACATAATATACGAACATTAAAATCTGAAGTCGTTATATGAATAAAATAGCAACAGCGTGTTTCTCTACTACTGTCACGATGCACGGTTCTCGTTTTGTGCACTTAATATTGTATATTCTGTCTCTATGATTATATTATTGATATTTGGGTTTTGCACGTTGATCTCGACTGGATAGCCATTGTTCATTTTATCATTAAAATGTAAATGCATCATCAATCGAGCTTTAGTTTGCTTCCTAATTTCTTAGAATCTTTCATTATAATTTTCTAAACTTGACACCAAAGTTCCAGTCTGTAATCGACATTAAAACACTGCGATTTATTTACCAATTTTTTTATTAATTCGTTCAAAACTCTAATTTGGAACGGGATCCTATTTGACAATCCGAGCTATGCACCGCTGATTGCATTCACTTCTATATATAATTTTGCAAACAACTTTCAAACGTCTAATTTGATATCAATACACAGTAAGGTTGATTATACAACGAGCAATAATCGATATCTTTTAGGGAGGGGAGATAAATCTACTTTGGTATCTGGAGAGGCTTCAGATACGGTGACGTTCTTCCAGACAGATTAAAGTAAAAACAAAAATTGAAATGGTATGATATTGATCTTTGAATAATGGATACAAACACAAATCGCTGAGTACATAAGGGAAATAACCAACATAATAAATGAGTAGTGAAAAGGGAAACGGATAAAATTAGACGAATTAAACGCCGAAATTTTTGTTCTTCTTATTTTTCTCAAACCGAACCCGCGAAAAAAAGGCTTACCTACTCAGTAAAATACTAGTTTCTTTACGTAATACAAACCTATTATTTATCCTTCAATTTTTTACCTTGATAGACAGTCCATAGAAAAATTTTGCGAGACCAGTAAAACTATCTTTAAGAAATGTCGTATGAACAAAATGATGAATGACGAAAAATTCGTTTGAACAAAGACAAACAATAATTAATACGTTGTTCCTGATTCTCTGTTCAGTTACAGATTGGGGTACGAAATGACTTGTTTCCTTTAATCCTTTTAAGACGCAGCTTGTGTCTTTCAATCGTAGACGTGTCTCTTTTCTTCCTGAGCTTCTCATGGATGGCACTGCTCTTGAAGAGAAACCGACTCTAAAACGTTTTGGCATTTCTCTCTAATAAAATCTTTCTTTGAGTTCATACATTAGATCCATTGCTCTTTCTGCTTCTCGTAAAGTCGGTAAACTCTGTCGCACCAAACACTTTCTCATACCTGAATCTATTATCAACTTTAACAAATTTACTATTAGACAATGTATGGAGTAATGTTGTCATATTTGGGCTGATGAATTTCTTTCCCATTTGAGGGTTCTTGATGAGGTGTAGAAACCTATCTGTAATTTGATTGGCCATCCACTTTCTTCTTCTCTGCACCCTCTCTCTCTCTCACAGACTTCATGTTGTTAGTCTCAGTCTTTTCTATAGATACTATTATGACATGCGTTCTTCAGAATCATGTGATATATTATCTGCTTCTTTTGTTTCATCTCGTTTGACTCGTTGGTCTAGTAGTCTCCATCAATTCGCTGTTTTGATACCTTTGAAACTGCAGGCCTATGGTACTTTCTTCTGCTGATTGTGTTTCTCTTACCCATACCCTTAGCCTTATCAAGACTAAGGCTAATAGGCATCTCCTGTTTTTACGATAATCATATTTCGTTCGTGTTTGCTCTTTACATCAAGTGGCTTCATGTCGTGTCTCGAAGAGGTATTTCCATAAACAATAAATATGTTCCCCTAATTCTCATCAAAACAAGGCATCACTAAATTCATTTGAAAAGTGGAATAATGTTATAGATAACGCTCGTAGTATTACATCTATCTCATGTCTGTATCACTGAACGTTGATTAAATACAGACTGTTTAGAATTCATGACTGAAACTTGATAGAAAAGTCAGGCCTCGCTTAACATTTATTAAAAAAAATATGGTTGTGATATTTATGTACAATTCTATTTATGGCATTTAGGAAGTCACTGTGTACATACAGTGGCGAAATAAGTATTTCATCGCCTGCTGATTTTCTGAGTTACTCCTTTTACAGAACTAGAAACGTTCTATAATTGTCAAGTTAGATCCGTCATGAAAGTGAGTGAAGAATATATCAACAATTCTAACAAATCACATTATATTTATTTTTTTAAAGATTTATTTGTTTTTTTATTGAAAACATAAATATTTCACCGCTACAAAGCAGCAATTATTCAGGTCCCGATTATGAGACAAGGCAAAAGATAGACTAGTCCTTTTACTCAAGTATTTGACTTATTCAAATACTCTTACCTGTTTGGGAATCCCGTCATAATAGCAAGTTTTGCTGTCTGATCCAGCCCTTCTCCTAGATATCCTGCTAGTTCAGCGAATCTTTTCATTGTATTTCCGTAAACATCTACTTATTTATCAGTCAATAGTTTTAGCTTTTCATATGCTTCAAAAGTCGCTTTGGCGAAAGCTGTCACTAGGCCCATTCATATGTGTTCTTAATCTAATTTATCTTCATTACTCATCTTAAGGAATAGGACAACGGAACCTATGTAGTACATTTTAGGGGGCTTGTGCAGTATAGCACTCCCATGGAAACATTTTTCAAGGATTTGTGGAGTATAGCCCACCCCCGGAAAATACTTTTCAGGGGTTTGTGCAGTATAGCGCCTTTATGGAAAACACGTTTCAGAGGCTTCTGCAGTATAGCTCCCTTATAGAAAAAGTCGAATAAAACTAGCAAAGTTTTGCGCTTTTTGTAGCTCAACCACAAATGTTACTTTATCAACCCTACTACACGACATTTTGCACTAATAGGCGATATAACATATTTGCGTAATCTCACAATTCATGATTCTATAATTTCCACTTCTAGCTGAAATAGCTTATAATTATGTATTAAATTTTAAATAACTCCTCTTCAACAACATCTCACCAAAAATTCAACTGCCTGTCCTCTTGAATTCGTCATTCTTTAAGTAGTTGTACTCTTCATATGCAAATGAATGCTACCTATAAAATATCTAACTACGAACACGTGTTCTATTTCCTTACTAAAAACGAGTGCCCAATATGCGAAACTGCCCACACGCTTCAAAGCTGGTAACCCTTAATGTTCTTCTTTAATATTACAATAGGCAACATTTAACCCTCCTTAATATTTTAAACCACATCTGTATAAAATGCACTAGTTCACAAAATCTTCTCATGAATTATAATCTAATGACTCTACAATGGGTAAGACGAAAGAATTATCTAATGATATTCCATGAAAAATGCCAGTATACTGAAATCATATGCCCTTAATAGGGTAAAGATGAAAATTCATGTACACTAAATGTACAAAAGCAAGGAAATTCTCAAATTTTTACACTTTAATTGTCATTAATTAAGGGTATGACTACTTATAAACCAAACCATTTCATTATCACATCACTACAGTATAAATATCTATGCATGAGTGGATGAAGTGTGTGAGGTGCGCTGAAGAAAAATTCCTACCAGTAAAATACATAGCCCTGTTGTGCTCGCATACCTTTAATGAAAATAAAAGTGTAAAGCTTTGGGGATTTCCTTGCTTTTGTACATTTAGTGTATATGAATTTTCATCTTAACCCTACTAAGGGCATAGGATTTCAGTATACTGGCATTTTTCATGAAATGTCACTACTTTTGTAAAGGTTATGTCTCAATACAATGGTCATTTTTAAGGTTTTGGAGAATTTTCTGGAAAACTAAGGTATATGGTAAACTGAAATTAAAATGCCATCAGCTAGACGCTAGAACCTCTATCTCTACCAGAAATCAGCTGAATCCATCAAATAGTTGATGAGATACAGGGTGGCACATACGTACGTACGTACACACAGATAACATGATTTGATGATGAAAGTCTATTAAGGCAGAAGAGCGCTTTCGCGTCTCCATTGCAGAAGAGTTTGGTATATAAGACGTTCGGCAAGTAGTTGTGAGAAGGAAGAATAGTTGATGCGATCAAAAATGGAAGAAACACTCATTGGCTCACCTTCCTTCTCTCTGAAGCTTACAAAAGTTCTACTGATGTGGGGTGAATCTGATTATGAGAAAAGTGCGAGGGAACCCCAGAAGATTTGATGTTTTGACCGTAAACTATTGAAATAAATTTGATCGAGTTATAAACAACTTTCTACTCATAGATTATCTATTTAGATCAACAGTAAGCGGAAAATGCACAATTAATGATAAGAGACACAACGTTTGACTTCAGAAAGCTGTCATAATATCTAATGACTATTTATGAGAAACAACGAAACTAGTTCTAACAGAAAAGAAATAATAATGCAGTGGCGTGTATTCTAATTTGGGTAAGGATCGAATCATATTAAAACTATCTCTCTTTCTCATAATATTTCTCAGTACTATACTTATATGTGAGAAATTGGCCTCGAGCATCACCAGATGATAATAAGTATAACACAACATTTTCATGGACTTAAATCATGTAGTACTCATCAAAGCACATCTCAACATGAATTTTGAAACTGAGCCTCTGGATGATTTTGAGGAGCTTTAAAGCAAAGGTGCTGTGGCCAGCTCAGAGTAAACTGAGGTCTTTGGGATAAACTCGACTCACCGAGGTTTGGAGAAAAAAGCTGACTTGGATTCCAAGAACATCATCGCAACCATTACGCATGGTTGTAGAAACATTATGCATGACTTGGCCGGGTGAACGATGGCTGAGTAATCTCGAGTAAAAAAAAAATTCTGCCTCAGCCAGGACGCTGAAGATAAGTCATGGTTGGGTGTTCAGTGACTAAAAGCTAACAATAAAGACAACAAAAGTGTCTTGAGAAAACGAATATCAAGATAATGGAGTTGCTTTATCCTTAAGAGTATTTGTAGAGGGATCGGAAGCTTCGAGTGTTCGAACAACGACCTATACACCATTAAAATTTGGAGAGGATGTTCAAAGAGGAGTGGGTCAAAATCCCATCTTTAATCTGTAAAAATTGGGTAAGCAAATACATGAAACGTCTTGCTGCTATGCTAGTCAACAAGGGTTACTACACCAAGTGCTATGCGGTGAAATACATAAGTATTTTACTGATTTGCAGAAACAGGGATCAGAGTGGGATCCACTTTGATTCCTGTTCCAATAATTGAATCTGACACCCCTTTCCTCTTAAGAAACTCGATCGCATCAGCGCCTGTTTCTTGAAAAGGCCCAACTCATTTAACATTGCATCTGCTCTCTCAAAAAACACTTTTACTAATTTAACTTTTAAATAATATGTTCTCATAAGGCACACATTTAATTGGTCCTTAATCAATACCAGTCACAGATTTGAATTGGAAACATAACCTCATTAGAAAAACCTAAATTATTAGTGTTGTGAAGTTGTCCCACAGTAAATAATAAATAAAGGAAGTAAAGCCGAGGGTTGGTTTAACAAGTGTATTAACAAAGTAAGAAAGTGACTAGCTCTTGGCTAGACAGATACAAGACTGTGCTTTGTCTTCAGTGTCTCTGGTGACTCGCACTATTTATAGTGACAACCGGTGTAGTTTCTCCTGTGTAAGAACGGCCGGTGTAACAATTAGATAGTGTGTCAACCTAGCTTTTCGTTGTTTTCTCTTGAAACTCACATTTCACTGCATCATTGTAGCAAGCACTACAGCTGCACAACGCTTTTTAAAAATCTTATTTAACAAAACATGGATTTTCTCACGCCCCTGTACTACCTGTATAAAATAGGGACTTCCGCTCGAATAGGCCGAGCAGAAATACTGTCCCTTCGTAAATAACTGGGAATAACTATCCTCACAACATATTAGGAATATCAATGCAGCAGCTTCAGCAAAGTAAAATAGGTAAGAAAACTAAGCAACAACATAGAATCATTGTTCTTTTTTTAAAATAGTAATCACACATTTTTACCTTGAGAAATTAATTCAATTCGATTTTCGCTCTTTATTTTACCTTTATATGCCCTCTATTTTCTTACCTCATTCCC
The DNA here is from genome assembly GCA_963556195.1 of Sepiola atlantica. Lineage (NCBI taxonomy): Eukaryota > Metazoa > Mollusca > Cephalopoda > Sepiida > Sepiolidae > Sepiola > Sepiola atlantica. The sequence goes on along the minus strand of OY744519.1, from coordinate 191,523,992 downwards.
TCTTTTCTTTACATTTCTCTTCTACTATCCTGTTGCTCTCATTTTTAACCTCTCTAATTTCCTTATAGTTTATCCATCCTTCCACGTCGTCACGTCTCTTTCTTTCTCATACCACAAACTATCTTACTCAGCCAGTAACTCTCTCACTTTCTAACACCTTCGCCGTCCCTTCTTTTGTTGCTTTGTCTATACGTCACTCCTACTTCACCACCAACACCAACACCACTTTGCCACCGCTACCACCACCAGCACCACCAGCACCACCACCACCACCATCAGCGATACAAACCGCCACCGCCACCACCACTTCTCCTACTCCTTCACCACAACCACATTTTATTACCCATTTATTTCTTTATCCGTACTTAACTCATTTTTTTTTATCTCTCTGTTGTTATCCGGCATTCCCCTACTTTATCATTCTGTCTCTCTCTCTCTCTCTCTCTCTCTCTCTCTCTATTTCTCCATCTGTATTTCGCTCTTCTTTCTCTTTCTACTACTCTCTCTCTCTCTAACTATTTCTCTATCTACTTCCTTGCATATTTCCTTCGTTTTTTCTCGCTCTCTGTTTATCACTCACCCCCATTGAAACGGAACAATAGTTGCGGATAAACAATATCCACCCTAACACGTGCCGACGCCAAACCACCCGATCCTCGACAGAAGTAATCTATCTGTGCCTTGAAGATCGAAGCAAAAACAAATTGGCTCTCGTGTAAGGAAAAGGTGAAGGGACCGCCTGTAGTAATCTTCTCTAGTTTTGTGGAAAGTCATTAATTCTTTAGAACAATACGGAATCTCGTACATTCTACACGGTGAACTTTGTTTTCTTGTTTGTCCCTTACAGAGATCAGTATGCTAACAGTTAGAATATTCGTATAAGGTAACATTATACATGGAATATAATACGTTATGAACATTGACCCACAAGGTCATGTGGAGACATGATGGTTCACATATTGGATATCGTAATGGAAATGATCTCCCCCAAAAGAGTAATGGCGGTTCAGGGAAATTCCAAAGGAATAATATGCCATTTATTTATTTTGGAACAAAAAGAGTAAAGGATATATATTAAAAGAGAAAAATAAAAAGATTAATTTCTTAGTATGTACTTTCTCTCTTTTTATTTCTATTCGATAGACGCTTCCTCTCCCCTCTTCCCTTGTCTTTGCCTTTGTTTATGCATTATTCCCTTTGTCATTTATTCTTTGGTATTACTTTTTCTATTCAGTATTTCCATAGCTGTCGTCTTAACACAGTATGATCTAATACTGAATGATACATGAAAACTGATCGTTTTAATTTGGAACAATAATATATATATATATATATATATATATATATATATATATGATAATTTTATTTACACAGACATGTACAAAATCTGCGACACTGGCATGTCGATGTTATCGATCAACAGTTACTATAAACTGAGATCTCATCAGGCAGAGTTAGAATCCGATCTTAACCTCAGATCATATTTGGAGAGACCCTCTCACAATATGATCTGAGGTTAAGATCGGATTCTAACTCTGCCTGATGAGATCTCAGTTTATAGTAACTGTTGATCGATAACATCGACATGCCAGTGTCGCAGATTTTGTACATGTCTGTGTAAATAAAATTATCATATATAAAGCTCTATTTTGATATTGAGCACTTTTTATAAACCCGGTTAAAATTCTCTGGATTACCACCCTGTGGATATTTTTCACCTGGATTATTACCATTATTATATATATATATATATATATATATATATATATATATATATATATATATATTACTAGTTGTAACAGAGAGTTAATAAAATAAAGACTGAGTTCAAACGGGACGTCGAATTGTCTTTTTTGATCTTTTCACTATCAACAGTCCAAACACGCACGAGAACGACGCGACGTTTACAATCAAACTTTTCGTCCATAATATAATTCTCTTTTTTCTTTCTTTTACTTCTTTCTTTTTCTCTTTGCACTCGACGTAGTCACAACCTCAACCTTTCTCGCTCTCTCTCCAGAGCAAAGTGGCTAAGCTTTTTATTACGACGAGAATTAGCCCATGCCAAACAAGGCTCATTTGCATATGTGAAGTCTCGTCGCGTGACAAAAAGCACACGTTTCTATTTGGTGACTCGAACACTCTGGGGTCAATCCCAGATGGACAATGCACGGTGCAACCCTCACTCTTTTTCCTTCTGGACCTGCATGATGGCTGCTATACTAGTGGTACAAAATGTTATTAAAGCGAGGAATATAGACGTTTTTGACATTTTTTTGTGGTGGAATGAAATTGAAAAGTGTAAAAACGAGAGGAAAAAAATCAATACATAAATCGACTAAGCCGACTTTCGTCCGCACTTATCAGAGTAAATACGTGGAAATAATTCATGCACCATGATTAAAAACCATATATTCTTTTTACATCTGCTCTACCTCTTTCTTCTGTTTCTTCTTCTTCTTCTTCTTTTTTTCTTCTTTTGTTTCTTATCATTATTATTATTATGTTATAATAATAATAATAGTAATTATTATTATTATTATTATTATTATTGTTGTTGTTGTTGTTGTTGTTGTTATTGTTATTGTTATTGTTATTGTTATTGTCATCATCATCATCATCATCATCATCATCATCATCATTATTATTATTATTATTATTATTATTATGATTATTATGATTATTATTATTATTATTATGTTTATTATTATTATTATTATTATTATTATTATTATTATTATTATTATTATTATTATTATTATTATTATTATTATTATTATTATTAACAACAACAACAACTGTTACGTTGAGTTGCCGGACATGTTTTTATTTAAATATTCACTATTCTAACTTATGGTATTACTTTTCTTCTTATTATTATCATTTTATTCATTAATGTGTTTATTATTAGGTTGTAATGGCTATTATTGTTAATGTTACTCTGGGGTTATTATTATTAGTTTTACGTTTATGTTTGAAAAATGCCATATTCTATGAGATAACACTATTTTGTTACCCTTTTGTTCCTATGCGAATACTGGGTAGTATCTTATTAATTGATAAAATATATTTTCGCATTGTATCCTGATCTTGTAGTGACTCGTTGTAATATTGCATACTCTCATTAAGCATGTTCTCGTTTGTCGAAAGTCTTGACATTCTTCTGGATATAGTAAGAACTGACGTTCTTTTAATAGGTTTATAATGCTCTTATATTCTATTTAAATAGCGTCATTTATTATTTGGTTCATGATTATGTGTAAATGAGTTGTCGTCTAAGTTTACTGTCGGATCTAAGGGATGTAATGTTTCTATTGTTATCTATAGTAGATTTTTGAAGAGCATCTAACTATAAAGTTTACGTTATTTCTATACACACCTCCATCTGACATAGGTGTATTGCCTTTAATTTCTTGAGTAATGTATGGCCCCACAAGGTCATTCTTCTGGGCTAAATCAGCTAAACCCATTGTAACATTAAAATGTATTCTTCTATCTGTTTTAGTCCATAGTTTTACCTAATATTGGATACTGTTACTTCGAGCTAGTGTAACTATACTAAAAGCTCAGTTAGTTATAGTAGTTGAGTTTTATCAGTTACTATTACCTTGTTGTAAAGTTCAGGTGGGATTGGGGGATACTATGAGTCAATATTAAACAAAATATATGTAAGTTAACTTTTGTTTTTGATCAACTTAAACAATTCGAATACTTTATTTGTTGATGTATACAGTTTTAATTCAGTTCTATTTACATTGCTCGTAAAATTATATCCCGAAGTCTTTTTACTTATATTTGCTATATCTGATGCACAATGTGAGATCAGTCTGATGGCTGTGTTATTAGCATGTCATTATTTCGTACGTTATCATAAATATATATATATATATATATATATATATATATATATATATATATATATATATATATATATAACACAAATAAATAACCGTATTAATCTGTAAATAAGAAACAACGCATTTATTATTATTTATTCTTGTTATAATCATATATATTAAAATATACTCAGTGCTTTACATATACAAGATCTGGTCTTTTAATTCGGCTCAGTTTCGAGTTTTATATCATTATACACATAGAGACACAAGTATATATATATATATATATATATATATATATATATATATATATATATATGTACGTATATGTATAGTTTCCATTACTGTGGAACATATGCATTCTACATGCTTATATTCTAAATGTGCCAAATTTTTAACCACTTTTGTCCTAACTCGTAAAACTACTAAATACCAATCACAAAGTTCAAACGTCAAATAATATGAGACACAGAATGTTTTCTCAAGTTGAAGAAATCATGTCGCAGACAGTGGCTTCCGTTTTCATCACTTGAAAACGTAGGAAAATGTCAAAGAATTGCTGCAAGTTTTCTTCTTTTTGTTAGATATATATAAATGTGCATATGAGTGAGAGGAGGATCGTAGTCAGAATCGGCATCAAGTCTGCCTTTTATGAAGAATATTTTCGGTTTATTGTAAATGAAGTTTTGACAAAACGTTGGTTGACTAGTCAGAGGAAAATACGCGCATCTAAAAAAACAAATTCATCTAACATAAACAAAATATCTCGTCAGATAATTAAAGACCCAAATGGCATTGACGCTTAAAATTAACCTTTGCTTCTGACTAATCAAGTTAAATCTGTTACATTCTGTAAGCAGACGTGAAAATATTACAGTAAAGTAGAAAATATGTTTTGTCTGTTACTGTAACAGTTGTTATGAAAACTCATTGATTAATCCCACCATACAACCTTATTGCCACAACTTATTGAGTCCTGATCTCTATTTATATAAACTTAGCCATCTTATATGTTCCTATGTTTGCATAAAATTAGTTATCCTATATGTTCAAATGTTTGTATAAACGTAGCCATCTTATATGTTCATATGTTTGATTAAACTTAGTTATCTTATATGTTCAAATGTTTGTATAAACTTAGCCATCTTATATGTTCCTATGTTTGCATAAAATTAGTTATCTTATATGTTCATATGTTTGTATGAACTTACTTATCTTATATGTTCATATGTTTGATTATACTTAGCTATCTTATATGTTCAAATGTTTGTATAAACTTAGCCATCTTATATGTTCATATGTTTGCATAAAATTAGTTATCCTATATGTTCATATGTTTGTATGAACTTACTTATCTTATAGGTTCATATGTTTGATTAAACTCAGTTATCTTATATGTTCAAATATTTGTATAAACTTAGTTATCTTTTATGTTCAAATGTTTGTATAGACTTAGTTGTCTTATATGTTCATATGTTTGCATAATATTTGTTATCATATGTTTGTATAAACTTAGTTATCCTATATGTCCATATGTTTGCATAAAATTAGTTACCATATATGTTCATATGTTTAATTGAATTCAGTTATCTTATATGTTCAAATGTTTGTATAAACTTAGTTATATTATATGTTTGTATAAACTTAGTTATCCTATGTGTTCAAATGTTTGTATAAACGTAGCCATCTTATATGTTTATATGTTTGTATGAACTTAGTTATCTTATACATTCAAATGTTTGTATAAACTTAGTTATCTTATATATTCATATGTTTGCAAACATATTAGTTATCTTATATGTTCATATGTTTGTATTGAGTAGATTTAGTCGGTAACTAATAAATCGATCATAATAGATTTGGGAACACAGCTGGTAAGAATAAGGGGGTAGAAGTAAGCTATAATTATTTGAATTTAAATGCCTTTGTAATTTGTGAAATTTTAACAATAGGTATTAGACATTAATTAATAAATATTCATCAATTTAATTTTCTTTCGCGTATTTCAAAAGGTTATTAATTGGCAATTTATTGACACAACCTTCAGTTTGAGAATTAAAATATTTCACATTTGCGTTAAATTTGACGCATAATTATAGACAGCAATTAGACGAGATTTCCTGAGTTTCAATTTCTCTCGAAGACCATTAAGCTTAAACCTTAAATTTTTGACATCGTCCAGAATCTAAAGTATGTAATGCATTTTGATAACAAACTCTTAAGGATTTTAGACATGAGGTTTTGTTTATTATATCTTCGCCAAGATTACAAACAAGTTCTGTAAAACTGTTCTGTTCGGGGAATTTATTTTACCTGCCCTGGAACGGGTATTCTTCTAGTATGTCTAAACAGTACACTCGTTTATACACAGCATCCCTCGCTAGTAGAAAAGATCAAAGAACTAACAAAGGATGAAGAGTATGTTTCCTCAGATGTTTCTATTTTTGTTGATGGTATTCCTCGAGCTCATGGGTTCCTTGTTGACAGAGTTGACTCCAGACGAATCGTTGAACGCCACTGGCTACCAACAGTCGTATCTTTAGACCTCTCATTTGTACCCTAGTCATCAGATTATATTTTAAACACGGAGGCCAACATTTATAAGGAGTGACGTGTAGTATCTGTTCTAATGTAACACTACACCTCCTCTTCGATCTGTAAACGAGTGAGTTCTTCTAAACTTAGATAATTGTTTTATCCAAATCTAGAGTGCCCCTCTTTGACGAGTTATGGTTTATTGACATTAAAACCGACTTTGTGTCAACACTACCCTCGTGGGGAGACAAAATAAATAAGAAAACACACATTCACAGAGCAGGCATAATATTTGATATCCATCTATTTCCCCCGCTTGGAGACCATAACAAAGCCACACACGTGATTTGTTTTAAGTGAAGACAAACCCACAATAAACTAAACATATTGCACTATGTGTGTAAAGGAATTGGGTTGCTGAGTACTGAAAGTCGTAAATTCGGCATCAATCACATGAATAGAGTAGAGCATTGCGGTCGAAAGGATGCTGCCATTGTCGTGCGAATGAGATCATCATGTATTCGGCACGCGATAAAGATTCATTGGAAAATGATGACTTCTTTGAATAAAAAAAGCACTTACCATAATTGAAGTGTCGCCACTTTCCAACAATGGCAAGCTTCTACTCGCTGCGAACATATTGATTACGACCTGATATTCGATATAACCGAGCGATTGATTATTTCAAAAGGTTTTTACAAATTCTAAACGTGAGAGAAAAGGCGACTCTGCAATGTATAATATATTCTATTGAACAATCTAAACGAGAAATGATAGGCAACCGGTGGTCTTAAAATGTGTACATTAAGTCTGTTCAGTTAGCTGTGAAAATTATATTTAAAACTTAAGCGTGACAGACTAAGTGACGGACATAAGGTATTTCAAACATGTTTGAACGAGAGAATCTTATTATTGTTTAAAAGCCAATAAATGTTTGATGATGTTGATGATGATGATGATTAACATTTATTGGTTTTTAAACCATAGTCAGATAAAAAAAAAACTTTGATGCTGATGCTGCTGCTGCTGATGATGATGACGGTGATGATGATGATGATGATGATGATGATGATGATGATGATGATGATGATGACGATGATGATTACGTTTTTTATCACTCCTGGAGGAGGAAACCCTCCCTGTTTTCCTTTCACCTTGTTTTGCCCCTAGGAAGGCGTACCCATGTTGAATCAAGTTGATTGTCCACGTCGTCTCTCCAATATATTTTTAGCCTTCCTCTTGGCCTTTCCATTGCATCGTGGTCCATGTTGTCGCTCTATATGCCCACCTGCTGTCTGTATATTTCGAGAGGTCACCTGACCATCTTAGTTTAGCCGTTTGTATAGTGGTTATGATGATTACTCCAGTTTGCTATCTGATCCATGGGTTTATTATTGTTTTACATAGGCTGATGACGAGCATAACTGTCTCTATTTTGCATTGTGCCACTCTTAGGTTTATATTGCTGCATTATTAAGTGCCAATTTGAATAGCGACCAGAAATCTTGACATAACTTAAATAATCTGGTAATATAGTACTAACTCCAAGAGTCTATGCTCGTTGGTCAGCGTTCGGCTAATGCGGTGTCGAGTGGTCGAAAATTTCGATGTACGATATTTCCTATGATCAAAGAGTAAGAAACACCGATTTCAAACTTAAGTGTAACATACCGATCTTGAGAGAGAGAGAGAGAGAGAGAGAGAGAGAGAAGGAGAGAGATATATAGGTAGATAGATATATCGATAGATAGATAGATAGAGAAAGAGAACGAGAGAGATAGATATATATAGAGAGATATAGAGAAAAGGAGAGTCATTTAGATATGCTTAAGTATTAATACCATTTTTTATATGCTGTTCGACTAAATTCCGATCGATGTACCCTCTGGTGTCATACGTATTGTTCATTCATGGTGTTGTTTATTTCGTATTAAAATATGCATTTCTTGATTATTAGTATTAACACTAATGTAAATGGAACAGTTTATAAAAATGTATGCGTCATGCGACATTATGAATAACTGTTCTTGAATTTAAAAATTGTATGTCAGCTTAACCAGTTCATTAGGTATGAGTACGTAGAAAACTTCAATCTATACAATACACAAACAATCGTAGACGGTCTTAATTGAATGCAGAAAAACATCGCCGTCAATGAACAGTACACTAGTAGAAGGCCGAAGTGCACATCGGCCAAAACGTAGTATATACAAATAAATATCAATTTTTAAAATAAATGATTATAATAATAAATCCCTACACCAGAAAACAAGACAAAATATATCGGCAAATGTATAATGTATGTCTATCCATCCGTGTAAAGATTTTTGAGAGGGCAGACAACTCCGCCATGAATGATTCATTTTCTGAAAAGATACGAATCAGAAATAAATGACTGACATTATTGTCTATTCTGCATATGTCCTATAACATATTGGCTTAACTTCGTAAGAACCAGGAATGATGGTATTCCCTTGATTCTTCTCTAGGAAAGCTGATATATTCATGGAAAATAATGCGAGGGCTACGATTTTAACTTAAATTACATGTTAGCTACTAATACTAATGGAGATATATTCATGTAAATAGGAGTTACTTCCGGTCTATTTTCAGAAAGGAAAATATGAATTGCAAATATATATTTTAGGATATGATGAAAAATCTGACAAAATGTGCGATTATGTAGAATACAAAAACTCCGATCTGTATTAGTTTAGTTTAAAATGGATGTGAAGTAATATATCTGGAATTAGTTAGACTTTTTGAATGAGCTGAAAAATAAAAAAAAAGAACGGAATAAAGTCTAAGTTGAGACATTTTTTTTCGAGGTGGCAGAGTAGAGTATGAAAATCAAAGATGTGTGTCGTTATCCATTGTTGACTTCGAACACGAAGTTGATTAATTATTAATGGTTCTGCAAACCGACTTTTTCAAGCAACTAATTATCGAAATGGCCGTCCTTCCGAGTTAGTGGTGCAAAGGATGTGAAGCGGGATATGTCGAAGAAGGGAAGGAATAATGTCTATTTTTCGTCTTTATTATTGATGAGAGAGCTCTCATACCTTTTAAGTAATCATGTTGGCGAAATATCACGATAAGGACCTGGATGTCGCAGCAAATATGAAACATTTTTAGAAAAACCATTTCAAGTGAATATTCATATTTTAAACAAACTGTGTGTGACCGGCGTTTTCCGAGTGTCTTTTTACTTCTATTTTTTGTCCACTCTTTGAACCCCCGTTTCATGCCCTGTGTCATTTATTAGTTATTTGTTCAGATTGTTATAGTTTAACCAAATATTTTATTAATTTTATATATAGAATCGAGGTCTTATACAAGGATCAATGTAAAATATTGAACGGCTCTGAGTAAGACTTTTCTGAACTGATTGAAAGAGTCTCTTCTAGAGATGCGTGTACATATCTAAAAAGAGGAAACGGAAATCGGAGCAGTCTTTAGTAATTGGCGTATGTTATGCATTTATCTTTGCGTAAACGTCGTTGGTGGAATCAAAAACGGTTATTTGAAAATTGAAGAAACGAGCGTGAAGACAATTCCGGTATTATTAATTTGTTGCTGTAATTTTAATGTAACCTAATGAAAATGTGTCGTAGGAATTAATCGCTTACAAATTGCGAAGATAACACCGAATGTTGTTCTTTTATTTTTATTGTTTGAATATCATCGGACAGCGCTTGTTTCAACTGTCAGTTTTGATTCAGAAAATCTGGATCCATCGAACAATACACAGTGTTGTTTCTTCTCTAAGGTGTTTAAAAATCGAGTAATTGGGTAAAATAACTCGTTCAACGCAATATATTCTTGCTAATCTATGTTTGATGATCAAATAAATAAGATAAGTTTCTTTTTTTCTTTTTACGTTTTTATTTATGGAAATCACTCCAGACAAGGCATGGCGCCACTTGATGTAAAGAGCTAAAAATATACTAATTCAAGGTCAAAAACTTGCCAACGATAAATGTTAGATAGATAGATTCTGACCCAGAAAACGGAAATTCCCCCTATTACAGAAACATCGCTTATGGAATGTGAGGACTAAATCACAAAATAAGGGAAGCGAGAGTTTCGAGGCTGTCGAAAATAACCCAAGATCCACTTTCTACTCCCATTCATAAGACAAATAAAATATTTTACATTGAACGATTTTATTAGAATATTGTTTATTCTCTTTGCATTTCTTTATTAGTAATGTTTACATGTGAGCAAATGTTCTAATAAGAATATGTCTATCGGTCCATTGTTATATCAAGTCTTGGTATAATATCACAATCTCATCGATAACACGTACAAACATCTCTATAAAATGTTAATAGATAAAAAAAAATAATGTGACTAAGCCTGTTAAAAATAAAAATAAAAACAAAATCCAAAATTAGTAGCACTCTGCTTGATATAACACCGTTCATATTTCTTTTCCTCCTTCTCGCTCTTTCTTTCTCTATTTATCTCTCAGTTACTGGTTAAATAGTATTACTATTTACTTCATTCACTTTTGTTTATACTTGACTATTCCAATGTTTTATCATTTCTTTTTATTATTATTATATTAGTAATAAAGAAAGAGGGAAGGGGGATAAAAGGAAGAGAAGGAGCGAGGGGGAGAGGGGGGGAGAGAGTAATGAAGATAGAGAGAGGGTGTGCAATGACAGTCTATAAATAAATAAACAGGGGGTAAAACAATACGATGAGCAAGCTGGAAAGTGATAGAGAGAACATTAGATGGTGATTGGTTATTTTGTCAGTTAATTGCAAATTATGACTAATTAGACTAATTAAACATGTTTTGTTTTTTAACATAACCCAATCCTTAACGCGAGGAATAGTTTAGCGTGTATTTTATTTCATTAAAATATATAAGGAAAGGTTATAAGGGAACACCCTTTGATTAACGCGACTTTAGTATGATAATAGACGTACGTCGGTCGGTCTGTCACGCTTAGTGTGAATATCATTTGGTTTGCGTTGCCACGCTTTAGTTAAAAAATATTTTTAGATGCGTGTACGAATTACTGTAAGAAGCTCTGGATGTTGATCGGTTTGTTTTAAATAACAGTTTATTTCTAATAGCGTATCTAGTGTGACTGTATCTTTTTCTTTTTTTTTTTAGATGTGATGAATATTCTTCCGGAGTGACTCAGTATAGCAATTACCTTTTTAAAACTTTTATCACCCACTTCCGGATAAAATACATATTGCTGCTGAATATTTACGAGGTATTGTGGTAAGGGCTAGATTTATAAGTGGTAATCTGAGTGGGAAGTTGGGCAGTATGATGTTTGTTCACATTACATTTAAATTTATGCATACTAGTATTGTAGGAGAAACAGGAAACAGGAAAGAGATTAAAAAAGCAAGCGGTTCAAAAGAAAGAAAGCTATCAGAGTAGAAACCCTTCCGAAATCTATGGACCTTTACAGTGAAGGTGTGTGATTAAGAAGCTTGTTGGGTATTGATTTACTCCTCTCCAGGAGTTAGACACAAGGCCAGTTTTTATCCTACTCCCACAAGTAAGATGTGACCCAAGATCGGGTCGGGAAAGTGGGGTTTGAAAAGCAAGCGCTCGAGAGGTGAGCACTTTGGCCATTTAAGAATTGCCTGGGCAGCCCCGTCGGCATTCCCCGGTAGGGGCGCCTCAGACAGTAAGCAATAATCTTACTCCTCCTCAAAGAGGGGAGGCAAAGCCTGGGAGGGTGCACCTCCTACAACCGCACAGGACAGACCCATAGACCGGCGTAAGTCAAGCCCCGAAGGACAAGACAATACCAGTATGGGGTGCAGTATCTATCGGAACAGATACTACACTTTGATCTTAGCCAAAAGGCCAAGACGATATTGGGTAGGTCAGGGGTATTTTCGTCTAGGAATACAAGTACACTGAGTGAACCGGTGCATTGACACTCATTCCATCTCATCAACACTTTGAGTAGATTTTGGTCGTGATATGCAGTGAAACATCAAGTAAACAAAAATGCCAACAAAGTTGGACAAAGATGAAAGTGATCGGTTTTCTATTTATTTTTTAGAATCTGGAATCGCTCCCGACGATTAAGACCGTGTAAAAAGTTATCAGATAACAAATAATAAGATATCTAACATTATCGCGGGTATTATGCTCGTGATGTTAAATTTAGAAGTAATTTGTCAACTATATAAGTTTACTTATGTATGATTGAAACGTTTTGAGGTTAGATTTACCTGTCTCTATTTCAATATGTTGATTTTCTATTGGGTGACTTTAATCACGTGATATAGTGGGATTTTAAACTGACAGTTTCAA
>OY744519.1:191373820-191506320 GCA_963556195.1 Sepiola atlantica | reverse complement strand
ATCAGAAAATCTGCTAATTAAGCGCTCGCCAAACAATCCCCTTAAGAGCGCCATACTTTGTCGGGCAGTGTGGGCAGTAGCTCCATCTCGTTGGAACCACATTTCTGGGTTGTCCTGAACAGCTGGCCTTTTCAATCATTTGTTGATATCGCTGTGCAGTTATCGTCACCGCGACACCTTCTTCGTCTTCAAAGAAATATGGACCGATCACTCTTTCCGAGGTAACACCACACAATACGGTATATTTTAGTGGATGTAATTCACGCTGATGAACGGTTCTTGGATTTTCAATGGCCCATATTCTGCAGTTTTGCTTATTTACGAACCCGTTCAGATGAAAATGGGCTTCGTCGCTCATTATCAGCTTATGGATGAACTCATTTTCTCTGGCTAATTGCTGAATGTGAACAGTATAAGCTACGCGTAATTGCAAATCTGTGGGTTGTAATGCCTGTACCAATTGAATTTTGTATAGAAACAGATGCAATTCACGCAAAATTCTTTGAAGTGACCTTCTGGACATCCCAATCTGAGTGGTTCGTCTTCGACTTAAGGTGTCTGGATTTTCAGCAATGCTATCCTCAACGAGTGCTACATTTTCCGCTGTCCGTACTGAACGTTGTCTTCCAGATCGTGGAAGATCACTCACTGAACCCTGCTGCCGAAATCGGACCACAAGACGATCAATTGTGGTCTGACTGGGAGATTGTCTGACATTATAATACCGACTTTTTGGGTTAAGAGTATTGAACGATGGTTTCCGAAGTAAAGTTCAATAATTTTGGTTCGTTGTTCAGTGCTATATTTTTCCATGATAAATTATCAATGTTTACATCTGTAATATTCTGAAAAATAAGGAGAAAATTTGATTAAATGTGAAAGTTGTTACTGGTTCAAACTAATGCGTGACTTTTGCGCCACCCTGTATATATATATATATATATATATATATATATATATATATATATATATATATATGGTCATCAACATATAGTGTTGGCGTTTTATCCTATAGGATAATACGTTCGCTACTATGTAAAATATGTTATGATAGTTAAGTTTACATACGTATCACTGACTACCTTGAGGGCTGAATTATTTTACAAAGATATGTGCGTGTGTTTGTGTTCAGATACTCTTCCAATGTAAGAAATATTTCCTTCTTTTAATCAATACAAAAGAAATACATCAAAAACAAGCAAATATATAGTCTAACACGAATATGCAAATATAACTTATCTATATCCGCACAGACTCCATAACTTAACACATCTCCACGAAACTGTGACTGCTTTAGTATTCTTTACAATTAGATAAGTATTACTAATCTATGTCTAAAGTTCTTATAATTATTATTCTTTACTATTTTCCATTCTGAGAAAAAAAGTAATTCTGTAATTCTGTAATTCTGACTCTCTGATTCACACTACCCATTTCGCTATCACCCAATAACAAATAATCAATATCTGTTATCTTCTAATACCACATTGTATTAAGGCGCATTACTTTTTACCAAGTCATCTATCACTGTTTCTCGTGTTTTCACTAGATTTGAGAGTTCCACCGCTTTGCATATAACGTCTACTGTCTACTTTTTTGCCAGACAGAATGTATAGTTGTGCCGTGCTTGATCTTTAAATTTTTTGATATGGCGGATTTAAAATTATCTATTAGCTTCAGTAGATTAAACACTTTATAAAGATAACTAGGATAAAACAAAAGTGTAAGTCGTAAATGAGCGTGAGTGATAGGTGGAATAATATTATTTACTTTTTACGTGTTTATTTTTTTTAGATAGTAACATCATCTTTTTACGTTTCATAAAACTGATTTAAAACAAGACAGTCCCTTATGTTTTATAGTTTCACTCCCCTTTTTCTTTTACTTAACTCTTGTGATCTGGAGTTAATAATCTGATATTTATATATACTTGAAGATAAATTAATTTAATATAACGTTAATAACTTAGTCAGGCGATATATATTGAATAGTGAAGTTTTTATCGTCTAGTTTTCTGTTCTTAATGTAGTTACCATTATATACGCTGTAAGTTGTGTAGAAACAAGATCTTGGCACAATATTTATTTGATTACATACAAAAAAGGAAACATTCTATTTACGTGACTGAGGAAATATGTCTTATAAAAAAATTGAATATACAAGTTGAAATGTCGTCTACGAGTGATAGTGTTTTATTTGGTATGTTTATTTTCTCTACTTGGACTTTTTTCTTATAAATTAAACATTTACATAAATTTTAAATTATTAATATGGAAAGTTAAAAGTGTAAACAATTAATAAATAGAAAACTAAATATATTTTGACGAGTTTAAAAAAAGATGTTCACATTTTATTCGTGCTTTGTATTTAAGCCAGAACTCAGGGTTTGCATTGGAAATAAGACCAATGAAACGACGCAGAGCATGGTATCTTAATGTTAGAAACAGCGGTCACCCGATTAAGGCTAAACCCGTTATCTCCAATTCCCTCGATGCGAATTAATATTCTTCTCGTAAATGTTCAACAGTGAGATACCGCGGAAGTTGTTGCAGTCACTACGGCCCTATTTGTGTTTGTAGAGTGTGATGATGTTTGCGTATCTCATGTCCTGAGGCACAAGGCCTTCTTTTCAGCGCGGTATCTTACCGAATTCGTCATTTGTATTTAAATGAAAAAAATTATCATCAACATGATCTGATTTCTTCATATATATATATTTATCTCTTCAAAGTTTAATACTCAGTTATATTATCCGCTTGATCAGCCTGGGATTAAATAGGTTCGAGTTCAAAGATAAGTCGTGCTAATTCCCGTCTCACGTGGTATAAGAGCTAACAGGCCATAATTAAAACGTAATAGCTCAAACATTTCAATGTTAGTAACATATTTACTGCAGTGAATTCAATTGCTACGTATTTTAAATACACTATTCTAGTTTTCACCTTCAGATTAATTAGTCTTAAACTGTGCAAATATATATATATATATAATTATTATTTCATTAAACTGAATTAGTACCATTTTCAAAAATATATTTACTTACTAATTCTCTGAAATTTTCGGTGCTTGTGAATTGTAGGTCCGAAACATTTTTTTATCTTTAAGTTGAGG
Organism: Sepiola atlantica; assembly: GCA_963556195.1. Taxonomy (NCBI): domain Eukaryota; kingdom Metazoa; phylum Mollusca; class Cephalopoda; order Sepiida; family Sepiolidae; genus Sepiola; species Sepiola atlantica. The sequence continues at coordinate 191,503,209 of OY744519.1, read as the reverse complement.
ATAATCAAATAAGGGGGTGAGAACTCTGGCTTCAAGTTTCAACCACGATTTATCTGAAAATAGATTTTAACAATCTGAACTTGCAAGGTGCCACAACTAACCACGTAGAACGAATGTGGAATAAGACGAAGAAAAGAAACAACCACACGCAAATGGTGGAATTGGACCTAGCCGAATATTTGTAGAAACAAAAATTCCGAAAGGACACTGCACTGGAAACTGTTTTCCAACAAATTGCCGAGGTTTACCCAGTGTAAATCTTACCCTAACCCTATTTTTCAAAGTCATTTATTTTTCATTTCATTTTTCATTTCATAATAATTACAACAGTAAATTTATTTTCAGATAAATTGTAGTTAAAACTTGAAACTAGAGTTTTCTCCCCCTTATTTTCCTCTCCTCAACTTAAAGCTAAATTCTTTTCGGACCTACAGTTCACAAGCACCGAATGTCCTCATGGGTTATGATTACAACAAAAAAAAACAGTTTGAATTATTCCGCCTTTTAACTGACTCTTCTAAAAAAATGAAAATTTCCCGTATCCCAATAATAAAAAGAACCGCGTTTTATTTCTGGGCGGATTTATGGATTCTGGTAACATCATGTATAGCATTAAAATCTTTCATTTTATTTTACATTTTTAATCATTGTTTTATTATTTACTATCAAATAGTTATCGTTTATTAATTTACTAGTTGAACTCGTGTTTCAGCGTTGCAAAGTAACTCACAATTCGCAACCCCCAGAAGTAAAATTACCAGAAATGACTGCTAAGTCTTTTAAAAAAAAAATTACGTACTAATGGGTTACCGTTCATCAAGGCGAAAAAAACAATCGGGTAGAAGGGTTAATGAGTTTCTTAAGTAAACGAAGAGACAACACATTAAGGATTGGTAACGATGGTTGAAACTGGCCAGAATTGGATTATTTAAGAGGATGGCTGAACAAGAATTTGTTAAAATCGGACTTAAAAACGACCATGTAGTCAGCTGTGAGGAATCCTCGTGGTAATGTTTGGAAAGAAACTGTGTTTATGGAAGTTATGTTTCATTTTAGAAACACAGAAGATAAAAGGAACATTTTCTACAGTTTTTGTATTTAGACGAGTTCTTGTTGCGAATTGTTTCCAAGATTTGCAGCTCAGTTGTGCAGCTTCCATAAAAATAATGTTAGGAGAGATATTCGTAAATGGAACTGTGTTATATTAAAATGAAAACAATAATTGAATATGAAAATAATAAAAACGAATAGTTAATTAATGCGATGCCCTTCTGCAAAGCAATATGCACATTAGGTAAACCTTACGACGTACATGATCAGTGTATAAAGAAGCTATGAATATTTCTATTTTTATAATTAATATGGTGTTTCAATTTCACTGTTACTGCGATATATGCCGAACGTTGTGAATATACTGACTATTCGCCACTAGTTCAGCAGAATATGGCGGTTTTTAATCCTAAGATCCGACAATGTATCTGTTATCCATATGCTGACCGAGTGATGAATAAAATAAGCACGAGTCGAGTAACACGCATGCGCAGACGTACAAAACGCACAACGCCACGTCTATTGAAGTCGGTGAGTGTTAAGTCGGTGATATGCTTGGTCTTATTGTTCTGGTTATATGCAACAGTCGACTTTCTCGGCGTGAAAGTAATAACAATATTCTATCTTCATGTTTTCTTTTTTTCTCCTTTTTTTAGTTTATTTATATTTCCTTCATTCTTTTCTTTTAATTCGTTATTGCATTTGAATTCAATTTCTTTCTTTCTTGCTTTCTTTTTTATATTAGTTTTTTCATTTTTGTCTATTTTCAACTTCTTTCTTTCTTTTTTTTTCTATTCATTTAAAATTATGTTTTTTTCTTCTTATATAGCCGACATATAAGCAGTCATCTAAAAATACGAAGAATTGCAAAAATATCAAAAACATCGAATAACTTCCGACCCACTCCAATAATTCAAATGAAAATGAAAGCAGGTCGGGAACATTGTAAAAGAAAATCAAATATTGCGAATATTAAGGTAATTTGTCGCCAACAGACCAAAATGTGAAAATATTTATAGATAAGAATAAGTGTATTTCTATGTATTCTTGCTTTTTTGTATTGTTCGTGTGTGTTTTGTATCGAGAACCAACACGAATGAAACTGTAGTAGATTTCCGTTAATCGAACTTGACATATTCCATTTACTTTATGGTTAAAAGTAATTCATGATCGATATATGCAACAAGTTCCCCTTGATTAACTCAACACACTTTTCAAAAATGGTCGACGTTAATTCACGTTATAGATGTATTGAATGCCGAAGCTTTTTTTCTGTATGACTGTCTATCTGTATACAATACTGAACTAAAAGTTGTAGTGAATATCACCTTACCCAATTATCGCATTCCATTGAGGATTTTTACAGCATACGGATATTCGGGACAAAGATGACCCCGTGTTAGCACCGGTCGATTGTAATCGAAATATGTTAGCCTAAACACTTCAAAAAATTTTTTTTTTAACATAGTTCACCCCAAACAAGGCAGGCCGCCACTGTAGACGTAAGGGGCTACTGAGAAAAAGAAAAGGGGAGAAGGTAGGGGGTGGCCAACCTAGATTGGGATCAGCGCAGCGAGGTGTCTGTTTACATTAGTTTTAAACTTCTGCATGTCTGTACTGTTGGGGAAACAGGAGGCAGGGAGAGAGTTCCAAAGGCCAGCAGTACGAGGAAAGAAGCTATTTGAGTAGAAGGCTCTCCGACATCTGGGGACCTCCACAGTGAATGAATGATCAATTTAGTTGAAAAGATGTAATTATCTCATTCTTTGCTTTACTTTTCCTTCAATTATCATTTTTTTAATTTCCAGTTAGGTTTATTTTTGTTTTTTTGTCATCATTTTTGTTTTTGGGGCTCTTTTTAAATATACATTTAATTCGGCTTTTTTTAATGGAAACCGCTCCAGACAAGGCATGAATCAACCTGATGTAATGAGCTAAAAAAAATACTACTGCAAGCTAAAAAAAAACTAGCAAACGATAAGTCTAAGATATATAGAGTATGGCCCAGAAAACAGCAATTCTTCCCCCTTTGCCAGAAGCATCGCTCATGGAATGTGAGGACTACAAAAACAAAATAAAGGAAGCGAGAATTACGAGGCTGCCGAAAGTACACCGAACATTCCCTGTCTATCTCTTTTTAAAACGTTTTCTCTGAAATTATTTAAATATTTCTATGGTGTAATGTTTTTTATCTTAGCTATACATAAATTTCTTTTTTATATTAATAAGTCACCACTTAGCCAACAGCTACTTGAGGATAAGGGTTAATGAGATAAAATGATTCTCAGTTGAAAAACGAAGAACACCATGCAAGGACTGAAAACACTCAATGGAATGGGAAAAAATTGCTTACTTAAGAAGATGGCTTGACAAGTATTTGTTTATATTTGACTTGAAGACGACCACGCTACAGTCTTCTAATTTTTCTGCTCTGTCCTTTTTTTAAGTTCGCTTATTTTTATTCGTTGTTTCATTTTCCCTTATTTTATTTAATCTCTCGTTTCGCTTTTTTCGCTTTTTTATGTACCGTTATTTCCTTTTTTCATTGTTTATTACTAGCTTTTTTTATTTACCTTTATGTACTTTTCCCTTATTTTATGTAATTGCTCGTTTCTTTTTAATTTACCATTGTTTTCTTTTTTCTTCATTTTATTTAATCGTTTGTTTGTCTTTCCTTATTTGTAGCTCTTTTTTATTTACCGTTATTTCATTATTTCCTTATTTCATTTAATCGATCGTTTCTCTTTTTGTATTTGCAGCTCTTTTAAATTAACCATTGTTTTCTTTTTTCCTTATTTTATTTAATAGCTTATTTGTCTACCCTTATTTGTTGCTCTTTTTTATTCACCGTTATTTCCTATTTCCTTATTTCATTTAATCGATCGTGTCTCTTTCCTAATTTGCAGCTCTTTTTAATTTACAATTGTTTTCTTTTTTCCTTATTTTATTTAATCGCTTGTTTGTCTTTCCTTATTAGTAGCCCTGTTTTATTTCTCTTTTCTTATTTTATTTAATCGCTGGTTTCGCTTTCCTTTTTAGTAGTTTTTGTTTGTTTGTAGAATTTCACTGATCAATTATACTTTTTTTCGCTCTATCGACTTTTCTCACCTCTATGCTGTCTTTCTTTCTCTTTTACCTTTTCGTAGATGATTTATCAATCTATTATAATTAACCTATAAGCATACATCATACGCGTATAACACAAACAACGAAAAATGCAACGCTAAAACGCAAGTAACTTCTGATTCATTCTACTAATTAAAGTTAAAGTAGAGCAAAACCCGAACCTTGTAAGTTCATTTCTAATGAATATTAAGTTGATTAAGCGTGAATCAGCGAAATACAAACACGATATTTAGACGAGCATATATTGATTTATTTCTAGGTTCCTTCTTATTTCTTTTTTTTGTTCATGCTTATTTTTGTGTGTGTCTAGTTTCAGATCGCAAATAGCTACAAAAGACGCGGGGTTCTTTCTGTTCAACCAACTTGACATTTGCCAGTAAATTTGTGGCAAGATTTCCATAGATTATGAACGATTTTGTTTGACACCATTACTTTGATTCAATCAAAGCATATTTCAAAATAGTCGACGCTAATTTCCTGTTAGAAGAACACAAACACGCCTAAAACGTAGAGAGTCGAGCATTTCTTACCGTCTAATGAACAATTTCTATGCACGTATATAAATAGCCTAAAATAAAAAAGTATATATATATATATATATATATATATATATATATATATATGTATATATATGTATATATATATATATATATATGTATATATACATATATATATTTATATATATACCCCCTCGATGAAAATATCCCTCCTAACTATATATATATTGCTGCATTGAGTTTTCTCGTGCAACGTCCGTAAACGAGGGCCGCCTGTTAAAAATAACATGCGTAGATTTATTCTATGCGTTTACCAAGCAAAATGTTATTTAAAACTGCGACAGGTTAAACATGTCGATTCATCGTGATAATAAAAATCTCAATATATTTGATAGAAAAATAAATTCAGAAAATGAATAGTGAATATATATATATACATATATATATATATATATATATATATATATATATATATATATATATATATATATATGAAGAAGAATGGAAAGGAATTAGAGAAGCAAAAGCCAAATCAAAATTTGCTTCTCTAATTCCTTTCCATTCTTCTTCATATCTACCTGCTCTATCCTGGATATTGAGCTGTATACTCTTCACAATAGGTTTTACCTCTCCTAAAAGTTCGCTTTTAGTACTCCACTCTATATATATATACATATATATATATATTAATTAAGTCTAAATATATCAATAAAGGTAACATAATACAATTTTTTTAGAGTGTTCAATGCGAAGTGTAGCATTTATAACATTCGATAACCAATATTATAGCCTTACGTTACTAAACCAACGTTTCAATGCGTGCTACTTCATCTTATCAAAGGCAGAACGTTTTTACGTTGTGCCGTCGATAAGATGCGGTAGCACGCATTGAAACGTTAGTTGATTGACATAAGGCTATGCTATTGCTTATGTAATTAATATATATATATATATATATATATATATATACATATATATATATATACATACACACACACACACACACACACACACACACACATATATATATATATATATATATATATATATATATATATATGTCGGTCCATAATACACGGTACCTGTACATGCATTACATTTCAGATATGTTTTGCGTTATAGAATAAATAACGATAAAAATGTTTTGTAACAGATGGAAGTTTGTGTAAATCACAGTAAACAAAGAGCAAATAAAATAGGTTTAGTCGAAACAGACGAGAATAATTAGCAACACGTGGATGCCATCTGTTTTTGTAGGCTTATACAGCATCATGGTACGAGAAATGGGAAAATCTATGCGGGGATATACTGATTTATCTGACGTTTTCAAAAATCACATTTTGCAGTTTTAACTTAAGTTATTGGATGCTTCCCTTTCAAAAATCACGGGGAGAATGTACGCTTCTCCCGAATCAAATCTTATTCAATGACACTTTTCGTTTTCCATCCGCGGTTTAGTCAGCCTAACGTGAGATACAGTCATACAAATGACTATACACACATGCACATCTACATAAATGTTATTTCTTAAAGAAATATATGTAAAATACATTTATGTATTTATTTCACTTATCAATTTTTATTTTTTTTCGCTCCTTCGACTTTCCCACCTCTTTTCTGTGTTTCTTTCTTTTCTTTGTCCTTTCTCGTATATGATATATCATGCTATTACAATTGACCTATAAGCATACATCTACGCGTATAACACAAACAACGAAAAATGTAACGCTAAAATGCGAGTAACTTCTGTTTCACTCTGCCAATTCGAGTTAAAGTAGAGCAAAACCCGAACCTTGTAAGTTCATTTCTAATGAATATTAAGTTGATTAAGCGTGAATCAGCGAAATATGAACACGATTTTTAGACGAGCATATATTGATTTATCTCTAGTTTTTTCATATGATTTTTTTTAATGCTAATTTTCGTGTGGGTCTAGTTTTATATCGCAAATAGCTACAAAGACGCGGGGTTCTTTCTGTGTAACCAACTTGACATTTGCCAGTAAATTTGTGGCAAGATTTCCATAGATTATGAACGATTTTGTTTGACACCATTACTTTGATTCAATCAAAGCATATTTCAAAATAGTCGACGCTAATTTCCTGTTAGAAGAACACAAACACGCCTAAAACGTAGAGAGTCGAGCATTTCTTACCGTCTAATGAACAATTTCTATGCACGTATGTAAATAGCTTTACATAAATAGAATATATGTATATATATATATATATATATATATATATAAATATATACATATATATATTATATATATATATATATATATATATATACATATATATATATATATATATATATATATATATATATATATATATATATATATATATATATATATATATATATATATATATATATATATATGTACCCTTAATAAAAATCTCGCCCATACCTATATACATTGCTGCGATTAATATTCTCAGGAAACGTATATAAACAGGGCCCGCCTGTTAAAAATAACATGCGTAGATTTATTCTGTGCGTTTACCGAGCAAAATGTTATTTAAAACTGCGGCAGGTCAGAACTGGCGACTCATCGTTATAATAAAAACTCAATATATTTGATAGAACTATAAATTCAGAAAATGAATAATGAAAACATATATATATATATGTATTTATATATAAATACATTAAGTCTAAATATATCAATAAAGCTAACATAAAACTTTTTTAGAGTGCTCAATGCCACGTTTAACATTTATAAAATCAGATAAACACAATTATAGCCTTACGTCAATAAACCAACGTTTCAATGCGTGTTACTGCATCTTATCAAAGGCAGAACGTTTTTTCGTTGTGCCGTCGATAAGACGCGGAAGCACGCATTGAAACGTTAGTTGATTGACGTAAGGCTAATATATTGTTTATGTAATTTTTATGTATATATATATATATATATATATATATATATATATATATATATATATATATAAATATATATATATCGCTTCATAATACACGGGACCTCTGCATGCAGTACATTTTAGGTATATGTTGCGTTATAGAATAAATAACGATAAAAAGTTTTGTAAACAGATGTGAGCTTGTGTAAATCACAGTAAACAAAGAGCAAATAAAATAGGTTTAGTCGACATAGACGAGAATAATTCGCAACACGTGGATGCCATCTGTTTTTGTAGGCTTATACAGCATCATGGCACGAGAAATGGGAAGATATATGCGGGGATATACTGATTTATCTAACGTTGTCAAAAAGCACATTTTGCAGTTTAAACTTAAGTTATTGGATGCTTTCCTTTTAAAAATCACGGGGAGAATGTACGCTTTTCCCGAATTAAATCTTATTCAATGACACTTTTCATTTTCCATTGGCGGTTTAATCAGCTTAATTTGAGATATAGTCATACAAATGGCTATACACAGACGCACATCTATATCAATGTTATTTCTTAAAGAAATATATGTAAAATACATTTATGTATTGATTTACACACATTTCCTGAATACTTGAATTAAGCCATTTCATTATTTTGTGTGTAGTCCATGTCCTCACAAATGGAACATGATGTAGGACTGTTTATAGAAGAAAGCTTACCAAGTAACATAATCAAACAGAAAGGCAAATAAATTTAGTTATAGACAGCGTGTAGATCCAATCAAAGTATATATTTGCATTCATTACACCCCCCGACAAGCAAATCAGACACACACATATATAGGGGAGACATCTTATCAATCTCGAGAGACAATGGACACTTTCTGTAAGGATGCTATCCAAGATGTGGCAGCAGTATTCAATCTTTGGACGCATCTGACTTTTATATTGGTAGTATGATCCAACCATTATTCCAGCGACTTTAGAAACAGATGTGAATTAGTAAAAGGAATAAAATATCGTAATACAAAATATATATTAAAATACTTGAGTTTTACGACTTTTTAAGAAGGAAGAATGTGTAAGGAGTGAGCTTTCAAACTAATCAATGCGATTTCCGTACATGGAAAAGTTTTTTAGGAATGATATTCTCATGACACTAGAAGTTTATTATGTTCCTGAATTTTTTAGATGAGGATTGATAATTTGTATTATTTAGATTATTCGGACTACTGTTCTCATTTTGGATGTTATTCTCACAACGTTTTGGTCGATGTTACCTCCGACCTTCTACAGGTGCAACTTATCGAATCCTTCTGTTCTATTCTGGAATCCGAACGAATTTCGAACGGAACTTATTTAACCCATGAGGGTAGCTTGCTCTCCTTCCGTCAGCCATGGCCAGGTAGAAGTCTTAAGTAATTCGTAATTGTATTCTTAGTATTGCCCGCCATGAGGATTGCCCCTTCAACTTACAGAAGACTGTATCGTAAAACTGATTATAACTTATCACTTTTATCCGTTACGCCATTTTAATGTAAAAGACTACCTGGCGCACACATGTTCTCATAGAGGTGTATCATAGTATTTAAAATAAAATGCTTATATTCATTCTGTGCGTTTACCGAGGAAAATGTTATTCAAACTTCAGCACGACCGACATGTCGACGCATTTCCGGTCAAAATTTCCCAGGTGAGAAAATAGATAAGCTATTATTATTATCTACTCACTAGGAGTTCTCACACAGTTCATCATCGGTGATTGCTCACTGATAATAACTGGTGCAATATTCGGCACTCTGAGTGACAACAAGTCTTCTCTGATATCAATAATTAGTACTCTTATAGATGACGCACAATCTTTCCGTGACTTCCTGTCGTCAAAATTCGAGCAAGTCACGGAAGCGTCCGAGAGTTGACGAGGCGAAAACGAGGTGAGAACTGTCAAACGCTAAATTGAAGACTGGCAGCCGATAAATTACGACGAAGAAAATAAAACAAAAATACATATATAAAATTAAAAAAAAAACGAACAAACCATAGCTAAACAACTGTTATTAATTAGATGTTTATCTTTGTTTTTTTTTTGTCAAAAGAACCATTGTTAATCAAATGTTTTTAAATAAAATGTTTTTTTTTGTTTGTGCACCGAAAAGTTTCTAAAATGATTTTGTTTGATTTGTTAAGCAAATGTTTTTGCTTTTTATTTTGATGTTTTTTTTCAATGTTTTCTTTTTACTAAATTTTTTTTTTCAATGTATTTTTACATGCTTTTTAAAATGTCAATTAGTCTTTCGGGAGAATCAACAAGCTGACAGACATTATAGACATTATTTTTTTTTTATTGGACGCGAATAATTTCTCTCAAAAGTTATCGGCTGCTTGTTGTAGCCTGATTGGTTACTATAGCTTCATCAACTATCGGCACTTTCGAGACCTGCCCGAACGTTGACGACGCAAAGTCACGGAAACATGGTGCGTCATCTATAAGAGTACCATATTATTCTCTACCTCTTTCAATAACCATTGTAAATAATTTGCGTTATCGAAACAGCCGGTTACCATTGATTTCTCGCTGGAAACGAGCATTAGTCTTCTCTGGTATTTAGGTGGCAATAAGAACTCCAAGATCCCAGTACTCTCCAAACCATTTTATTGGAGGTCTGGTTAGTGCTCTCCTAAATGGTATTTCCACCTCCTTGACCCTTCAGGATTATTTTTGTGTTGTATCAGCTGAGGCTGGTGCCATCACATTATTATTACAATTATTACTATTATTAATGTACTGGTATTACTATTATTACTAATATAATTATCTGAGTATTTATTCATATATGCATGGACTTGTTCATGGAAATCTGAATGATCACATAAATACATTGGCAAGTTATTATTTTCTTCTCAATTTATTTGTTTGTACCTGTGTATTTAACGATGGACTTTTTATGTAAACTTAAGCTTGAGAAATTAAGGAAAATACCGTCGAAAACTTTAGTGTGGCACATATATTGGCGTGTTACATTATGGATAACCCCATGCTAGAGATGTGTAACATCAAGTAGTATGACTTGTTACAAAAGGTCGCCATTAGTACGAGTCAGAGTGACACAAACTGTGGGAAATGAATCTGTTGCAAGGGAGAGTGAATCATCAGATAGATGAATGTGAAGTGCAATCTAAAAGTATGAGGGTAAGTTGGGTTAGAGATTAAAAAGGTATATGGGCAGAGATGTCGATGACGTCACTTTTTAATCGTTGAAAAGAAACGAAGGTTTTAAGTGAGTTATGGATGGCAGTTTAATCACGAAAGACATTAAATAATTATGCTGTAAAACGTTGAAAGAGTTAAAATCGCCTAAGGCGTAAATTCCCTTCCCCAAAAAATGTCTGTTCGTCGAGTCACGCATTTATCCTTTAGAAAAAACCCAAATTCTGCAAAGTATAGAATAGTCAATTAGTTAAGATACATGACCCCTTTCTCTTTCTCTCTCTCTCTCTCTCTCTCTCTCTCTCTCTCTTTCTCTCTCTCTGAGTAAATGTCATTCTTCAGAATAAGAATAAAAATCTTGAAGTTCCAAAGAAAACTAAAAAATTGAATGCCCACACACACACACTTACACGTAAAAGGTTTTAAGAGTGCATCTGTATAATTATACACACCCCAACACCCGCAAATAGGATGTAAAATGCGCAAAATTCGCGTAAGCTGAAGTGAACGAGAAAGCTACTTCTAAAAACTTTTAGTAACGTTTTAAGGGAGCACAACGTAACAGACGCACAAATGTACTTATACGCCTGCCTCTTATATAATCTAGTTATAGTATTATTATTTCAGATATAGCATAGGTTTCCTATTAGTATTATTATTATTTACTCACTAGGAGTTATCACACTGGTCATCGTCAGTGATCGCCCACTGCCGACAACCTGTGGTATTCCCTGGAGTCCGAGTGACAATAAGTCTCCTCAGGCCTCCAGTATGCTCCACCTCTTTTCGTTCATCACCGCTGATGACCTTGCGGTAATCGCAACAGCTACCTACCAACGATTTCCCGGTGATAAGGGCCATTGGTCCCCTCTGGGGCCCGAGTGGCAACAAGCCTTCCCAAGGTCCCAGAGCTGTCCGCGCTCTTCCAGTGGAGGTCTGGTTTGCGCTTTCCCTCCTCAACCCTCTGCCCATAATTTTCGTGGCGTCAGCCTATGCTTGCGCCTCTCTCGTGCGGTTGTATTTTCCCCGGTTCTGTTGTTTTGTGCTTCCATGTGTTTGTTCTCCATTCGTTGCTTATGTGGGTTGGTTTCCGCATTCGAGGACATTTCTCAGGATTGTAGCTGTTTTGATCATTACTGACCTTTGTATGGTCTCAGTTATCCCTTTGATTCATATTTCTCCTAGTCTTTTCTCCATGTTTTTGGGGACTGTTCCTAGTGCTCCTATGATTATTGGTGTTATACTGACTTTCTTCATGTTCCATATTCCTTTCAATTCTCTGGCAAGTTCAGTATATTTGCTTCTTTTTTTCCGTCTCTTTGATCTTCACTCTGTGGACTGCTGGAACGGCAAAGTCCACGATTTTGCAGGATTTTTCTTTCTTGTTGATTATTATCATATCCGGTCTCCTTGCTGTTATGGGTTTGTCTGTTTGTACATTCATATCCCATATGACTTTGTGTTTTTCGTTTTCTAGTACAGTTTTTGGTTTGTGTTTGTACCGTTTTTTTGCATATTCGAAATTCAGTTGTTTGCACATTTCCCGGTGTACTTCTTTCCCCATGCTGTCATGTCTGTTCTTGTATTCCCTTTGTGCTAGCTTGCTGCATTCACTTATTATATGATTTATCGTTTCGTCTCTTTGTCCACACAATCGGCATTTGCTGTTTTCCTGGGTTTTATCTATCTTTGCTTTAATAAAGTTTGTCCTAATCGCATTGTTCTGTGCGGCCGTCAGCAGAGATTCCGTTTCTCTGTTCAGGTGTCCTTTTCTTAGCCATGCCCAGCTGTTTTCATTGGCTTCATCGTCCATGTAGTTGTTTTTCTTCCCACTTTTCCTTTCTTGTCTTTTTGTTTCTGGGTTAAGTGCTTCCGGGGTTGTTTGTTGGGCTGGTGTCTCTTGCTGTGGTGATCAGTCTTTCCGTGTTCTGGGTTACATATTTCTCCAGCTCTTTTTTGGTGTCTTCCACACAGTCTTCTATACTTACCAGTCCTCTACCTCCTTCATTTCTTTTCACGTAGAGTCTGTCCGTGTCGTCTTTTGGGTGCAATGCATTGTGCATAGTCATTAGTTTTCTAGTTCTTTGGTCAAGGTGCCTGAGTTCTTCTTTGGTCCAGCCTATGAATGGTCTAGAGTATCTTATTAGTGATACATCCCATGTGTTTATCCATTTTACTAAGTTTCTGCTATATAGTTTAGTTTCTAAGAGTTTCCTTGTTCTTCGTAGATATTCTTTTCCAATCTTCTCTTTCATTTCTGTATATTTGATTGTGTCTGCTTCCAGAACTCCCAGGTATTTGTAACTATCTTGTTCTCCTAGCGCCCTCATCTCCTCTTGGTTGGGAGTTCTATACCTTCTGTCGTCTCCAGTCTTCCTCTTTTGATCTCTAGCAGTGCACATTTTTCTATTCCAAACTCCATTTGGATATCCTGGCTGAATATCCTGGTTGTGTTTATCAGCTTTTCCAGTTCTTTTTTGTTTTTTGCAAACAGTTTAAGGTCATCCATGTACACCAGGTGGTTTATTCTTTGTTCTGTATCCGTAAACCTGTATCCGGCATCACACTTTCTGAGTATGTAGTTGAGTGGCATCATGGCTATTATAAACAGTAGTGGTGATAGAGAGTCTCCTTGAAAAATGCCTCTCTGTATTTTTATCTCAGACAGGTATTGTCCTCCGGCTGTCAGTTTTAGTCTCCATGTTTCCATTGCTTTCTGGATGAGATTAATAATCCTGTCTGGTATCTTGTATATTTTTAAGCATTCAATTATCCACGTTTGGGGGATTCTGTCGTAGGCTTTTTTGTAGTCAATCCATGCCATGGTTATATTCTTTTGTCTGCTCTTCACCTCCTTCAGGGTCTTTTCATCAATGTATAATAGATCATGTGCCCATCTTTGTCCTTTCCGGCATCCTTTTTGTTCCTCGGGGAGCAGTCCACGTTTGTCCAGGGATTGGTAGATTTGTTCTCTCAGTTGTGCTGTGAGAATTTTCCACATTATTGGTAGACATGTTATCGGTCTGTAATTGCTGGGGGTCGTTCCCTTTTTGGGGTATTTTTGTATTAGTGTTGTTCTTCCTTCCGTCATCCATTCTGGTACGTCTGTTTTGCGGATACATCCGCTCAGTTTCTGCGCTATTCTTTCATGCAGGGTCGTGAATTTTTTAAACCAGTATGCATGTATTCCATCGTGGCCTGGTGCTCTCCAGTTTGCCATTTTTTTTAGGGTTTTCTTGATCGTTTCTTTGTTGATTTCTGTTTCGGTTCCTTCTTCGATTTCCTGCAGTTCATCTTTCATGTTTTTCAACCATTGGGCATTCTTGTTGTGCTTTTTTGGTTCTTCCCATATCTTGCTCCAGAATTGTTTTGTTTCTGCTGGGTTCGGTTGCTCTGTTGTTGTATTTTCTCCATTTACGTTTTTGTAGAACTGGCTTTCATTGTTTTCAAAGGTCCTGTTCTGTTTGCTCTGTTCTGATTTGTACCTGTATCGTCTCAGTCTTCCTTCTATTGCTGCTATCCTTTGTTTTATTTCTTCATGTTTCTCATTTAGTTTTTCCTTGCGTTTCTGAGATTTTTGCTTCTTAATCGTTTCATGTCCTCCTTCCTTCTTTACACGGTTTTAGCTTCTTTCCGAATTTGGTGATCTGGGTTTCCAGTCTGATTTCCCATCAAGGTTTTGTCGGTCCTCTCTTTTGTCCATTCTCTTCGTTTCTTAGTTTCATACTTACCGATTTTGCCCTTGCATATATCAGGTTGTTTAGGTCTGTAATAGTTTCTGTTGGGATGTGTGTGAGGAGTCTGTTTACTCTTTCTGTTTCTGCTTGTAACTTCTTCGCTACTTCATTCCTGAGAGATAGGAGTTTTGTTTTGTTTTCTAACATGTATCGTCTAATGTTCTCCACTTCACTTGCTTCTTTTTCGTTGAGTTCTATCTCAGCAGGTTCTATTATTATTATTATTATTATTATTATTATTATTATTATAAATTGTACTCACTAGGAGTTTTCACACAAGTCATCATCAATGATTGCTCACCGACTACAACCTGTGGTATTCCTTGGAATCTGAGTGACAACAAGTCTCCACATATTTCCAGTATTCTCCACCTCTTTTTGATAGGCACCGGAAATAACCTTGCAGCATCGCAACAGCCGTTTATCATTGATTTATCGCTGGTAACGACCATTGATCTTCTCTGGTATTTGGGTGGCAATAAGCCTCCCCAAGGTCCCAGCAGTCGCTGTACTTCCAGTGGAGGTCTGGTGTGTGCTGTCCCTCCTCGGTCTTCTCATCTTCTTTGACCTATGCAAATATTTTGTGTGGTGTCAGCCTCGGATGGTACATTTTTTTGTAGGGTTGGGTGGGGTAGCTGATGGTGTTTCTTGCTATTTCTGTTCATTGGATCATTTTTTTGTCGTGTCAGTTGAGGCTGGTGTAATTTATTGAAGGGGGAGTTATAAAGTGCTGTTTCTTGCATTTTCTGTTCCTTTGTTAATGATGTGTTCTTTCTGTGGTGTTGTTTTCTTCCTATAGTAGATTTCATGTGACTCTTTGTAGCGTATGCGGGTTGATTTCCGCATTCAATGATTTTTCTGAAGATTGTCGCTGTTTTGATCATTGCCGTCCTTTGTATAGTTCTAATGATCCCTTTGATTCCAATTTCTCCCAGTCTTTTTTACAGTTTCTTGGAGGTTGTTCCTAGTGTTCCTCCCTTATTGGTATTATACTTACTTTCTTCATGCTCCATATTCCTTTCAGTTCTCTGGCTAGTTCTGTGTATTTGCTTCGTTTTTCCGTTTCTTTGATCTTCACTCTGTGGGCTGCTGGAACAGCGAAATCTACGATTTTGCAAGATTTTTCCTTCTTGTTGATTATTATAACATCCGGTCTCCTTGCTTGTATGAGTTTTTCTTTTTATATATCCATATCCCAGGTGATTTTTGTTTTTCGTTTTCCAGTATTGTTTTTGGTTTATGTTTGTACCATTTGTCTGCGTATTCGAAATTCAATTATTTACACAGTTCCCGGTTTACTGCTTTGCCCACACAGTCATGTCTGTTCTTGTATTTTTTGTGGGCTAGTTTGCTACATTCACTTATTATATGATTTACTGTTTCGTCTCTTTGTTCACACAGTCGGTATTTACTATTTTCCTGGGTTTTATCTATTTTAGCTTTAATGTAGTTTGTCCTAATTGCATTGTTGTGTGCAGCCACCAGCAAAGATTCTGTTTCTCTATTCAAGCGTCCTTTTCTTAGCCATTCATAGCTATTTTCGTTGGGTTCTTCTCTTGTCAGTCTTCTGAAGCGTCCATGTAGTTGTTTTTTCTTCCCACTTTTCTTTTCTTGTCGTTTTGTTTCTGGTTTCGGTGCTTCCCGAGTTGCTCGATGGAACGGTGTCTCTTGCTGCAGTGATAAGGATTTGCGTGTGTTGAGTTATGTATTTCTCCAGCTCTTTTTTTAGTCTTCCACACAATTTTTTATACTTACCAGTCCTTTTCCCAATTCGTTTCTTTTTATTGTAGAGTCTGTTCGTATCGTCTTTTAAATGTAGTGCGTTGTGCATGGTTATTCATTTTCTAGTCCTCTGGTCAATGTGCATGAGTTATTTTTGGTCCAGCCTATGCATGCTCCAGAGTATCTTATTTGTGCTACTGCCTAGGTATTGATTCCTGTTACTAGGTTCCTGCTATATAATTTCATTTCTAGGAGTTTTCTTGTTCTTCGTAAATATTCTTTTCCAATCTTCTATTTCATTTCTGTAGATTTGATGGTGTCTGCTTCCAGAACTCCAAGATATTTGTAGCTATCCTGTTCGCCTAGCGCCCTCATTTATTCTTGGTTGGGGAGTTCCACGCCCTCTGTTGTCTCCAGTTGTACTCTTTTTATTCATAGTAGTGCACACTATTCCATTCTTAATTCCATTTGGATTTTGGTCGTATTTATCAGCTTTTCCAGTTCCTTTTTGCTTTTTGCAAATAGTTTCAGGTCAACGATGTTCATCATGTGGTTTACTCTTAGTCTCTGTCTGTAAACTTCTATACGATATCACATTTCTTGAGTATGTAGTTGAGTGGCATTATCGCTATTATAATCAGTAGTGGTAATAAGGAGTCTCCTTCGAAAATGCATGTCTGTATCTTTATCTCAGTCAGGTGTTGTCGTCCGGCTGTCAGTTCCAGTCTCCATGTTCCCATTGCTTTCTTAATAAGATTAATTATCTTTCCGGGTATTTTGTATATTTTAAAACATTCAATTATCCATGCTTGACGGATTCTGTCGTAAGCTTTTTTGTAGTCAATCCATGCCATGGATATCTTCTTTTTTTTCTGTTTTTTACCTCTATCAGTATCTTTTGATCGATGTATAGCAGGTCATGTGTCCCTCTTTTCCCTTAACGACATCCGTTTTGTTCTTCAGGGAGTAGCCCACGTTTGTTTAGGGATTAGTAGATTTGTTCTCTCAGTTGTGCCGTCAGGATTTTTCACATTGTTGGTAAACAGGTTATTGGTCTGTAGTTGCTTGAGGGTCGTTCCTTTTCGGGCATCGTTTGTGTAAGCGTTGTCCTTCCTTTTGTCATTCACTCCGGCATGTCTGTTTTGTTGATACATCTATGCCCACTAGATTTCGGTTAGTGGATGAGTGAATGTAGGACATGTGTTTTTTTTTCGTTCATTAATACAAAATATTATCTTCCTTCTTGTGTCTGTGTATAGACACAATTATTTATTCTCCCCTCCCATCACTAAAAATCTCGCCTCTACTTATGTACATTGCAGCGATTAGTTTTCTAGGGCAACGTCTGTACACGGGACGCGCTTGTTCATTCTGTGTTTTTATCGAGCCAAATGTTATTTAAAAGTGTCACAGGTCAGACATGTCGACTAATTTCCGGACAAAACTTCCCATAAAAATGCTAGGACGCATCAACAAATGAGATTTCTTGTTTCCAATCTTTTTTCTGGTTGCTTCGAATGAATGAAATCATCGCGAATACACAGATGAGATTCCGTGTTTGAATTCGTTACCAAATTTTGCAGACAGAAATAAACTACAAGAAATATCGACAGAGGAATTAGTTTATTTTACGCACTTAGCTATACCCATCTTCTCTCTCTTTCTCCCTATGTCTCTATTCACGTCTCTTTCTCTCTCTAGTATCTCTCAACCTCTATTTTACTTTTCATCGTTATCTCGTTTTATCGTCCCCTCTCTATGTATCCCCCACTCTATTTCTCTCTATTTTCCTATGTTTACACCTTTCTCTCTACATCTCACTCGTTTTTATTTATTCTATATTCCTGGTTATATGTTCTGTCTTTCTCTATTTCTCTTTTTTCTCTTTATTTCTCTATCATTAACGTCCATCCTATCTAATTATATTTGGTTTTCTCTCTTTAATCCCGTTATCGATGTTGTTTCCAAGAGAAGAAACACGTATTTATAAATAAAACATGTTTTAATACTACTAATACAACCACTACCACCACCACTATTCCGATTACTACTACTACTACTACTACTACTACTACTACTACTAATAATAATAATGTAAATTATAACAGTAATAATAATACCCCTTCTTAAAAAGAAAATTGCACAAACACAGGTTGACACCATAAAAAAGTTACCAGAAAGTATCGGAGAGGATGGAAAGATAGCATCACCCAGACTTAAAGTTGCTGACTGCCACTCAAATTCCTGTGCAAAATACCGGTGTTTATCAGAGGAAAATGGGGAAAACGGGTGTAGAGAGAAAACCAAGTAAGATGCAATAAGCAGAAAATCCTAGAAATTTGTGGAGATGTCTTGTAAGTCCGACTGTGAGCAACCTCACATATGTTTTACCAGTTAGTTAGCATTGGTAATGACATGTGTGTGAAATATGGTAGAGTAAGAAAATAATAAGTGTTTAATCCGTCTTGACATTTATTACAGGTATCAGTTCTTATTTCTATTGATTTGTTGTTTAAGTTAAGCAACGGGTGTTCGAAGTGATAAAGGGAAACGCACAGACACAAATACAGTTGCAAATCTAATTCCTACTATGAATACTACTTATAATATCTATGATCTATTTTGAAATATGTATATATGTGTCTATATGTATATCAATTTATATCTACATATGGATCTATCGATCTCTACAAGTCTCTTTATATATATGTATATATATATATATATATATGTATATATATATATATATATATATATATATATATATATATATTATAAATTGAAAAAGGAAAACCGAAAAATATTATTCATGTATTCATCAACGTTTCGTCTTTATTGTAAGACTTACTCAGGATGATTTATCTAAAAGAACCATCATACAAGTATTATTTTTTGTGCTCGCAAGCTCAGAGCTGTATCCGATTTTTTAGCAAGGAAATAAAATGTGAGAAAGCACGTGGATGGCGGTTGTAGTAGCAGTTAGAGTATACGTTCGTTAAGAGGTGGAGAAGTGAGCGATATGCTAGTTGAATCAATTTATTAATATAGTCTTTAAAGAAACAAACCGCGGACCCTTCCTAATCACTCTATACCCTAACTGCTACTACAACCGCCTTCAACGTGCTTTCTTACATTTTATTTCCTAGCTCAATTTCGGACGCTGCTCTGTGCTTGTGTGCAACACACATTTTTACTTGTATGATTTTATCTTCAGACAAATCATTCTGAGGAAGTTTTACAATAAAGACGAAACGTTGAGGAATACCTAAATAATACTTTTTGGTTTTATTTTTTAATTTTCCATTACGACGAAACATTTAATTCCTATTTTTATATATATATATATATATATATATATATATATATATATATATATATATATATATATATACGCTTTTTTATGGGTGAAGCATTCCGCTGGAGAACATGGTGATCTCCACTTAAGCTTAAATCAACATTTTGGTTCACAAGACTTGAATCAACTAAGTTACCAATATTGCAAAACGTAGACAAAATAAATACTAATTTAATTCACAAGCGATATATATATTTCTTACATTTACATCAGAACTGGCATCACCGTAAGCGCAAGTGATTTGGACTGCAACGGACGGTGGAGACTAATGTCTAGGATACGAATATCTGGGCTAACCACCTCTCTATGTTGAGCGAAACTGATGTATTGAAAAAACTACACGGCTGTCTGTAGAACTGTGTCTGTCTCTCTCTCCCTCTCCCCCGTCTCTCTCTCTATCTCTCTCTCTCTCTATATATATATATATATATATTAGACCTCTTCAAAATTGACCTTTTTCTTCAAACATATGGAAACTGATATTATTCCCATTCTCCAAGGTCTAAATTAGCTAAATATACCAGTTATTGTGATCTTGGACCTTGGCTATGCCTGCCTCACGAGCCATGTAATTTTATTGTTTACGTTTTTCAAAAACGCTTCAAAATTTGGGATATTATGTCTTTATTTTCATAGTAGCTTTCCAGAGGTTGATGCTATAGCATTGAAAGTGGTACCAAATTAAAGCTAATTAAATTTTCTTGCATATGGTAGTAAACACATGAACACCTGTGTTAATTTTAATTAATTTTAATGCACAAACATATATATTTTTTTATGCTTGGAAAGGATGCCATCATATAATACATAACTTTATCTCAAAAATGTTACTTTTAATGCATGTATATAATTTATTATCACTAAGTATGTTTTATCTCTTCATTTCAGATTGTAAGTTAAAGCTGATTTGTTAAGATTTGTGAACTGCTGACAACATGGCATCTTGAAGACAACTATGCTGTGGGAAGTGGTCAGCGATACAAGTGAACGGGATGAACCAACTGAAAAGAGAAGAAAGGTGGCAATTCCTGCCACAAGGTCATTCAGTGATGTGTTTCTCATTGGGCAACCCAGCTCCAGCATCAGGGGCTCTCAACTTCCTACTAATCGCCAGGTGTTCCAGTATTTCCTGCATTTGAGGAATGATAATTCCAACAGTGACAATAGGTCTTTAGCCCATGATACAGTGGATGTCGTTTTGCCATTCTCGAATATGGCAAGGATTTAAACACTAACTAGACCAAATGCAGTCAACCGTTTCATGATCCTCCATGAAAAGTACAGGAAAATTGTTAAAAACAAGGGAAGAAATAACAAACCAGAGGAAGAGAAACGAGCTAACTTTCTGAAGGACTTAGACAAGTTATTTGATATTGGAGCAAAGGATGTTGTGGAGGAGATAAGATGCAACAGGCTGCTCACAAAGGAGACCAAGGAAGAGGACGTCAATTTCTACTTGGACCAACAGACAACTCGCCTGGCACACATGTCAGGTCATGATAAGGTGTTTGAGAAGAAGTATAGAGAGAAAAGCTTCCGAGAAGAAAGAGAAGAGAGAATGTTATCATCAGTGACTGCTGCAGCAGCAGAAGTTGGGAAAATTTCAAGTGATGAAGACCCAGAGAACAGTCAAGGCTCTGGTACTAGTAAGGGTTCAGAATACACTGAGACAACACCAAGCGGTTCATCAAAACCAGTACGATAACCTTACACTTTCCACACTCAGTTATGACCAGTGAAGAGATTTGTAGCACTGCAGATCGGTTGTCACTCTCTGACAACCAGACTACAGCCATGGTGTCTGCAGTGTTGAAGGCAGGAGGCACAGATCTTGATGACTTTGTTATATCAGCCTCTACTACAAGACGAAATAGGATAAACACTCGTCATAACTTGTGCCAAAGTTACATGAATAACTTCAAGGAAAGTCTGCAAGATTACTGCACACTACACTGGGATGGAAAACTTCTACGGGATGTTCTTAGTGAAAGATACCCAGTGGAAAGTCTTGCAGTGCTCGTCTCTGGTACTCCACAGTATGAAGAAGGGAAGCTGCTTGGTGTGGCCTTCATAGAAAGTTCCACAAGAAATCCAACAGTGTAATGCTACATTGGAACTGATAGAAGCATGGGGTCTCACAGACAACATTGTAGGCTTGGTATTTGATACCACAGCAAGCAACAGTGGCATCAACAAGGGTGCAGCGAAGCTTATTGAAGAGAAACTAGGCAAAAAGGTATTCTACTTCGCTTGTCGCCATCACATATCAGAGGTAATAATTGGAAGTGTATGGAAGGCTGTGTTCAGCAAGGTCAAGAGTCCTGAAAACCCAATGTTCAGCAATGTGAACGAGAAGTGGAACAAGTTGGTTAAGGACTGCCCAAGAGTTCTGGGCCTAGTTGAACAAGACTTGAAACAGAAGAAGACAAGCACAATTGCAGTCTTAAGCAATTTCCTTGAGGAAGCAAGTCCGAGGGCAGATTACAGAGGGGTAGCAGTACTGTGCCTGATCCTGCTTGGTGAGGAACCTCCTCGAGGTATCCACTGGGCCAAGCCATGTGCCATTCATCAAGCCTGCTGGATGGCCAGGAACATTTACTGTATGAAGATGCTCATGTTTTCCAAGGAACTAAAATACAACACGGACACTATCTTCAAGCTGGAGAGGATGAACAAGTTCCTGACCTTATTCTACACCAGCCACTGGGTGACCACCACATCTGCAGCTGATGCACCTATCCATGACCTCCAGCTTATGAAGAACATGCTGCAATACAAGCAGTATGACTATGAACTGGCAACCTCTGTTCTCAAGAAAATGAACAACCACCGCTGGTATCTGACCCAGGAACTAGTGCCATTCACCTTGTTCAGTTCACATGCCAGCATGACCAAGTCTGCAAAAGAGAAGCTCGCAGTCAAGCTGTCAGCAACAGAGAAACCTGAGAGTTACAGAAAAGGAAAGCCAGTGTTTCCTGTCATCAATGCAGCTACAGTTCTCACAGACCTGGTAGGGCCAGAGTCTCACTTTCTGTTTGATGGTCTTCGAGTGAAATGTGACTGGCTCACTACTCCTGCTGAAACCTGGGAAGACAATGACAGCTACAGGAATGCACAGAAGTTTGTGAGGTCAGTGAAAGTGACCAATGATGTGGCTGAGAGAGGTGTGAAACTAATGAGTGACTTTGCAACTCAGATCACAAGTGACCCAGAGCAAAGAAGCTGCTTACTACAAGTTGTGGAGTACCACAGGAAAAAATTTGACAGTTTCAAAAAAGCCACATTGAACAAGTGATAATACATGTATTAGTAACATCCTATCTGACAGTTTCTTTGCAATATATGTGTCAGTGCAGTGTTATCATACTACCAAACTGATTTTTTGTAGTGTCCCAGCTGTTTGTGCATTAAAATTAGTTAAAATTTACACAGGTGTTCATGTGTTTTATTGTGCGTACTACCATATGCAAGAAAATTTTATTAGCTTTCATTTGGTACCACTTTCAATGCTATAGCATCAACCTCTGGAAAGCTACAATGAAAATAAGGACATACTATCCCATATTTTGCAGCGTTTTTGAAAAACGTCAACAATAAAAGTACATGGCTCTTGAGGTAGGCATAGCCAAGGTCCAAGATCACAATAACTGGTATATTTAGCTAATTTAGACCTTGGGGAATGGGAATAATATCAGTTTCCATATGTTTGAAGAAAAAGGTCAATTTTGAAGAGGTCTAATATATATAAATATAAACACTAGCAGTATACTAAGTTGTGATGCGTATAGTAAACTGTTTTTTCTCGGAGAACTCCATAATTCTAACAACAAAGTTTGGTAAAATTGTAAATTAACATCTTCAACTAAATTACACCCGCTCCAAAAACGTCATTTTACTTTTTAGGTTTATTCTAACCTATTAGAGGACTTAACTGATATATTTTTCAATGCTAAGCCTAAGGTGGTTTAATAACCTGACTTTAAATTCTAAAAAATCGTTTCTTTTTTTTTCTGCCAAGTTTTTCGGGATGTTCACACGTAATCGCATGAAAAAGTTTAATCTATTTTTATTTGGGTTGGATTTGATGGTGTTTTAGGAAACATGTTAATCTAAAATTATACACAAGTCTGAATCATTTTTTTTGTAATTTGGACCGATCATTCTATTTAATATTTGTTTTCATTTATCAATGAGAATAGTGAAACATAAAGTTACTGATTAAACTTTACAAATAAAGCATTTACTTATCTAATTACAAAAAGCTATTTACCTATTTTTCACGGAACATGTAAAAAGTGATAAAAGAGGGAGAAAGAGAAAGTGAGAGGGTTTGCTGGTCAGCCAATTTCTCTGTTCCTCCCTTTCTCTTATCTCTTATGCCTTGTATCGAACGCTGGTTGTTTAACTTAAGAAGGGGTTTTAGTGATTCCTCCGATTTAAAAAAAAGTTTAGTTAATTACTGTCAATATCAACAAAACTATTACATATATATAGTACAAATAAAACAATACAATTACAAATTAGTAACACCAAACATTAATTAATTATGAACTGTTTAGTAAATAGTTATGACAATAAATCATTCCAATAGGACTATATTAATCGTTCATTTGTACTATATGTACATAATTTCAAAATATGACTCTGCATTAATTATTTAAATAACAATAACCCGTTTTGATAGTAATATAAGAGTGATGAATAAAAACATATTTCACATTTATTCATATATATATATATATATATATATATATATATATATATATATATTGCAGTCTAAGCATATATATATATATATCATGACAATATTTATTACTTAAATAATTATATATATACGAAAATGAGAATGAAGATATGATGTATACCTTTAAAGTCGAACGCATCACGAATGATTGATGCTCAATATACGATATAGAAGAATTACATAACTAAGTAAATGATGAGAATAAAAATTGTACAAACTACAATATATATTAAGTCATCAGTTGTGCAAGACAAATGGTATTAAATAAAAAGAGAATTCATTTTTCCTTAAACCACGGTTTTTCAAAGAATGATACTCGAGTGGTTTTAGGATTTGTAAGTTGTTACTAATCAATATAAGAATCAGATTTGTTTTACATCTAATATAATCTACCATCTATTCTTAGTGTTGCTTCTGAGTACCCTTAAAAGTGCCACGCGAGTCGTCTAAATCCCCTATTTTTCCCCGAATTTACATGAGTATGTGCTAACCAGTAACGTTCAGACGGAAATATTCGAATTCTTTCTATAACACGTGGTTAAATCAACCAATCAGGTCGCAGTTTCTACCACATATCTACTAACAATATCAATTTGGAATATCATACGTACACATCATATTACGGCTATATCATAGGTAACAAAGTATATGCTATTCGTAGACGTAGCTTAAAATACAACTCATATAGCCAAGTGGACAAGTAATTATGCGTCGTCCTTTTTTCACCAGAAGAAAATCTGCGATTCGCGATCATTATTTTGCTTCTCGTTT
Source organism: Sepiola atlantica (assembly GCA_963556195.1). Lineage (NCBI taxonomy): Eukaryota > Metazoa > Mollusca > Cephalopoda > Sepiida > Sepiolidae > Sepiola > Sepiola atlantica. The sequence continues at coordinate 191,478,142 of OY744519.1, read as the reverse complement.
TACAGTGCCAGTAAAAAAAGGTAATCTCATTTTAACGAGGATCATATAAAAAATCATGAAACCCGAAACAACTCAACAAGATTGTCATTTTAAAGTTTAGAGTTTGTTGTTTTCGTTTTTGTTTACTTAAGATGGCGGCCAAGGAATGATGTTGTCCAATCAAAATAACAAAAGAAGAGTTCAACGTATGTAAATGGATACGCATTTTTAAAGTACACACACAGTAGATTATCTACAAATTCTCATATAAACTCAGATATATTTGATATTATTCATATATTGTGTTGGTGTGATGTTGATCTATCCTATTTCGAGTGTAGATGGACTTGTTCAGAGATTATGAATATAATTACGACTAAGTGTTGTAGCAGTCCGGCGGAATTAATTTGTCGTTCTCCAGCCTTACTGACGCAGCCGGCAACTCTACGTATAATTTCTCCTTAGCTCACTCCCTCTCTCAGACTGTCGATTTTCCGACCCGCATCCCCGATCGATTAGACCAACCAGCCTCACTTCTAGACCTTTTCTTGACCTCAATGCCCGAGACATGTGTGACAAAAAGCTCATAGCCCACTCAGGAATGCTGATCACACTGGGCTAATGATACATATGACCTAAAAAGTCGTCCAAAAGTTGATGAACCGTTGCTCAAAACAACGAGATATTACAAGCAGGCTGATTTCGAGTCAATCAGAGATCACATCAGTGACGCCCCATGGAGAGAAACCTTCCCATTCTCTGCCGACCAGTGTGCAAATGAATTAACTGAATGGGTCAAAGCAGACATTGCAGCCTATGTCCCCATGCGAAAATTCTTTAGCAAGCCCCACTCTCACCAATGGTTTACCTCGGAATGTGCAGCTTCCATTGCTGAGAGGCAACAAGCATTCCGTAAATTCGGAGAGGTCATAAGTCAGCTACTAATAGACATAAGTTTATAGAGTCAAGAAATAATTGCAAGGCTGTAATAGGCGAAACAAACAGAAGGTATAATGAGTTGACAAAAAAACGCATTCAGTCACAGAAACTAGGTACTCGTGATTTCTAGAAAATCTATAATAGTGTAGTGAATAATGGTCAATCAACGATTCCCCCACTATCAAACCACAATGATGTCGCTTGCACGGCCACTGATAAGGCTGAACTACTTGCCCAGCGTTTCGCTTCTAACACCATTTTGGACTAAAAAAAACACCCCCTCCCCAAATTCCCATTGCGGACAGAAGCTACCATTGATAACTTGGTCATCACCCCATCTGAGGTCAGAAATATCATAAAAACCCTTGACACCTCCAAGGTTGTGGGCGTGATCTTATACCTGTAATAGTAATAAAGAAATGGTCTGCTGAACTGTCCCCTGTCCTCTCCAAACTCTACAATAAATGCCTTGCTGAATCTTGCTTCGCCGATAGCTGGAAAATTGCCTCTGTGGTACCAGTCTACAAGAATTCTGGGAATAGAACTGATCCTCAGAACTACCGCTCAATCAGTCTACTGGCGATCTTTGCTAAAATCTTTGAATCCTTAATCAATCTACCTATAGTACGGCACTTAGTTAATGCTAAACTTCTTTCTGACCGCCAGTATGGATTTAGACAAGCACGATGTACTGCAGACATCCTAACGGTCATCTCAGAACGCATGTATCATACACTTGACAAGGCAGGTGAAGCTAGGGCAGTAGCGCTTGATACATCCAAGGCCTTTGACAAGGTATGGCATAAAGGGCTTCCGCTGAAAATACGCTCATACGGTATTACTGGGCAATTACTTAATATAATTAGATCCTTCCTAACCAAAAACAAAATCCAGGTTGCCCTCGATGGCCGTTCATCAAAGCAACATTACATAAATGCTGGTGTACCCCAGGGATTTATCCTTCGACCTTTGTTGTTCCTGATCTATATAAACGACCTCCCTGATGACATAGAGTCTGAGATTGGTTTATTTGCTGACGACAGCACGCTTTACTCTTGCCATGTTGGCAAAACAGACGCGATCATATCCGAGGCAATGGCAGAATCCTTAGAAAATGACCTCCAGGCTGTAGTTGATTGGGGTCATAAATAGTTAGCTACTTTTAATGCCGCAGAGACAAAGCTCCTTTCCTTCAATAACTACAAGAAACCTCTCAAACCACCGATTGTCATGGCAAATAACACCCTACCTGAGAGTTCATCATTCAAACCCCTCGGCCCAACCTTCACAAGTAACATGAATTGGAACAAATACATTGAAGACATTGCCAAGGTTGCCGCAAAGAAGGTTGGCTTCCTCTACCGTGCTAGTCAACTCCTTACACCTGACATTATCCTTTATCTCTACAAAGCCACCATCCGCCCGTGCATGGAGTATTGTTGCCACATCTTGGCTGGTGCATCATCTACTAGTTTCTCCCTCCTTGACAAGGTCAAAAAAAGAGTCGCAAACCTAATAAGTCCCTCATTGTCAACCAAGCTCCAGTCCCTGTCCCATCGCCGCAATGTAGTATCCTTGTGCTTATTTTACAAATGCTTCAATGGATTATGCTCCGATGAATTGGCTACTTTGGTGCCCCCCTCGACGTAAATTAATTAGACCAGCTCGACAATCAACTAAATCTCATCCATTCACTGTGGAGAACCCCAGATGCCGGAGAGCTTTCTACTCAAATAGCTTATTTCCTCGTACTGCTGGCCTCTGGAACTCCCTCCCTGGCGTCTGTTTCCCCGACAGTACTGACATGAAGAAATTAAAAATTAATGTAAACAGAGATCTCGCTGCGCAGATCCCAGTTTAGGTTGACTCCCCCAACCTTCTCCCATGTTCTTTCTTCTCAGTAGCCCCTTACGTCTACAGTGGCGGCATGCCTTGCTTGGGGTGAACTACGTTAAAAACAAATAAATAAATAAAACTAAATACAGTCTACATTACGACATATTGCGCTTGAGGATGAGAGGATGTGTACAACATTTATAATGATCGTTAATTAATTTAGGAGTGAATCATGTAGATACAAATATATAAAAATATACATATACCTTACTTCATATTAATAGCAATACATATTTTTTACATCCAATATATCTGTATAGAATAATATTGTATAACATTAATCTTTCATGTTTATGTAGAGTTACGCATGTTTGGCGGTACAAAATCAAACACTCATCAAACGTATTTGATAAAAAAAATATATCTATTAATAATGAAGTTTATGTATCTGTCTGTCTGTCTGGAGCCGAAACTCCATCAGAGTACTATGACTATTTATTAAGTCCGCCAGCTTCATTATATACTATTAAAAAAAACGATTAAACACTATTCGCATTTCCCAATTTACATAATCAATTGTTTTTGAACTTCTATTAAATTAGTATTCGCAAATATACACTCATGATTGTTCTCTTTAGATTTCAACATGTATTTACGCCATTTTGCTGTATTTTTTCATTGTTAATTTTATTCTAGGCACACTGTTCTTTTTTCTCTTTGAAAAACTAAAACTATTATTATTTCTTATTTTGTAAATTCTTACGTGGATTTGGCGCAAAACGATTGGGTGGAAAGAAAAGCGAGCAGACGATAACAATACAAACTTAATTTTTCTTTTCATTAATGTTGTTATTTATCATGTGCAATACAATATTTAAATTAATTGTAGTGATAAAACCTCTATCCAAATTACATACTAGCGGCATTTCTTACGCGGCAGCCTAGCAAAAATATGCGACTGGAGGGAGCATATATTTGCAAGTATATATATATATATAATGTAACTACATAAAATATTGGGTTGTTTACAAGTATATCATTATAAAAATGTTTAATGATCAAAATCGAATTACACATAGTTATATACAAAATTTTATATGCGATTGAAAAGTGAAATAAAAATGGAAGTGTTAGAATGCCATTCATAATTTATAATTCATGTGCGTTTTCGATTATTTAAAAATAAATATGTTAGAGCATATTAAACCTAGAAACTGGTTTAAAAAATCGTAATGATAGGTTTTAATAGTTTAGGTTGGAGTCATGCACATAGAAATATATTAACATATGAAATACAACATCATAAAGATATTATATATATATATATATATATATATATACTTTTGGAAGTTTTTCAACCATTTAAACAATACGAAAATAAAAGTAAACAAAATAAACACTTTTAGTTTTAAGTCGTTCGTTGGAAAACTATTTTGCTACTTTCAAACCAATCGATTTGTCCAATTCTTTTTCAATAGTACAATTTGGGGCGAATTAAACCAATGACGTCTATTTTTTAAAGATTGAATAAAAATATTTGTCATGAGTTAGACAAAAAATATCAATAAATTATCAATAAACAATTCAGAGATCCATTTAATGTCTTAAAATCTCATACAAAATGTCTGGCCTAGACCTTGGGAGTTGATAAAATATTGGGTACAATTTTTCCTCTCCCGAAAAATTAACTGGGGCAAAAATATTAATTAAAATTAAAAATTTGAATAAAAAAGGTGAAAACGTCTATATTTGAAATTTCTAACAAAAACAAACTGTTCACAATTTTTATATTCGATAATAGATTTTTGAAGATAAAGAAAGATATTTAATCTACTTTCAGTTCTAAAAAACAACACATTAGTCAGAAAGTCTAATTATTTGCGTTTTTAAATTAAAATTTAATACATTTTCTTTAATTTAATTAAGTTTAAACATCGGTTGAATAGCAGAATAGGAACCGCTGTTTTCCTTTTCGCTCATTTCTCTTTGTATTCGCCCAAATTTTGGATGAAACTGATTGTTGGTCTTAATTGTATTTTTGGTACTGAAATAACATTATCATTTACTTTTTAAAGTGTTGAGAATCTAACTTTAATTCCAGGTTTTAAACGCTGGCGGCCATGTTTGTTTTTATTGTTTTTTTCCTTGGACTAAATATATTTTTCCTTTGACTAAATATATTTTCACTGCTACCACATTTTATTACACACAAAAAACTTGTGTGAATAAACTTGTGTGAATACCGAGCGAAATGAGCTGGAAAATCCAACGGCCCCTATAGTACAATTGAACCTAAAAAATTATTTAAAAACACAGATAAAAAGAAACATTAGCTTATTTATTCAATCAGCAATAAACATCATTGTCATAAATACAAAAAAAGTTCAAATCTTTAAGAAAATAACTTCAAAGACATCTATAGCTCAGTGGCGCATTTGAAGACATTTGTTGCCAAATTGTCTCCTGCCTTAAGAAAACTGTCTAATCAAAAATGTAACATGTCGATGTGAAAATCTTCTCCCTTCCTTTCCCCATCTCTCTCTTTCTCCATATCTCATATACACTTACCAGAGATATAATTTAAAAAAATAACTTAGAGTTTAGCTGAGACTATCTTCTCTTTTCCTTTTTATTGCTGAATAAAATACTAATGTTTAAAAAAAATTAAATTAAATAATTTGGGAGCAAGAGGCGCGGAGCGATAAAATCGCGCTCTTTAGTCCCAAATAGAGTTGCTCCCGCTCCACTCCCGCTGAATATAAAATGAGCCCTCCTCTCCTTCACTCCAGCAAAAAGGAGCGTGCTTTTAAATACACATAACAATGTTCGATTCGGTTGTTTATAAATATATTATTATACAATATGTTAATCGCCGAACATTTTAAATACTTACTCGGATAAGTAATATGAAATGTTATTTAGACGTTTGTATTTGAGAAAAATATTCAGAATTAATTTGGAGTTTTCTAATATTTAAAACTAAATAGATTCTATAGTAACACATGTCTTGCAGTATGTCATATAGACCATTGTTTTGTCTGAAATTGTATCACCATGTCTAGAGCGTGTCTGTGTACGAGAGGATGCATTCAGGTGTAAACGTGTGGGACGTGTCTATGTCATCTCCGACATACGGTTTTAAAAATATATCTGAGTATATCGACATCTCTATTTGTGAACATTGAAAGTTCTACAATATTAAGATACACGACGAAATAAATCAATGTTATTCAGTGAAGTGAATGACGTAAATTATTTTATCAGTTTATTTTAATAAGCAATCGAATAGAGACCGCAGGAAATATTGGAAACACAAAATCACTTAATTGCTCAGATTCCTGGAGATGTGTTTTAATGAGAATATATACATTACTGCCTATTTTTTGTATTCTTGTAAGTCTAGAGAGGTTGCATAATTTACTAAAAAAGTTACGAAACATAACATATTTTTTATTTTTTAAATTAAATTTATATATATATATATATATATATATATATATATATATATATATATATATACAAAACAACTTACTAGATTTATATATATATATATATATATATAGAAAAGAGGGTAGTGCAGTATTAGTGCAGTTCTTACTCCCTTATATATATATATATGTATATATATATATGTATATATATATATATATATGTATATATATATATATATATGTATATATATATATGCATATATATATATGTATATATATATATATATGTATATATATATATATATATATATGTATATATATATATATATGTATATATATATATGTATATATATATGTATATATATGTATATATATATATATGTATATATATATATATATATATATATATATATATACATATATATATGCATAGACATAGGTAGATAGATAACAAGATATACAGAAATGTATAGGCTAAGAAATGAATCAACACACTTTAATATATAGATGCAGAAACGTAAAACTGATGTAAACAGACGTCTCGCTGCGCAGCTCCTAATTTAGGTTGACCCCCCCCAAAAAAAAAAACCTTCACCCTTTTTTCTCAGTATACCCGTACGCCTAGAGTGGCGGCCTGCCTTGTTTGGTGTGAACTATGTTCCAATATATATATATATTTGTATATATATAGCTATATTTATATAATTGAATAACACATAGACTGATATAAGTATATAAAAATACACTGATATGTATATAGAGATATGTTAATGAGCATATATCGATAGAGATATGAATGGATTTGTTTTATTCTGCGCAAGTACTTTCGATTGATGCATTCATTAGTCTTCAGCTGTTGCTTGTTCATATCTGCCCAGTTTGTCGAACGGTGCTGCAATGTTTTTTAATGTACGTATGGGAATGAGATGTCGTATGCAGAACGTGATCACGTCCGAAGCGCGTGACTAATTAAAATTTACAAAATTTTAAAGTGTTTGTCAGCTAAGAATTTGTTGAAGTCAATTACTAAGTTAGGCAATTTAAAATATTGTGGCTAGAATCGTAACATATATTTTTGATTGTAGGGTGTCTGGTTTTAATATAAAGTGCTTCACGAATTTGTAGTATTTTTACATCGGTGTCGTTTCGTAAACTTTCGTGTTGTTTACTAAGAGGTGTCTAAATAAAGAATGGGAACATTTATGTTCTTTCAAGTGTTAGCAAATTGTACTGGAGTCAGAGAGATGTAATGTGAGTCTTCGGGAATGTGAAGTGGTCGTGTAGCCAATGTAACAGTTAGTTTTAGGATTGTTGGAGATACATTCTCCAAGGTGACGTTGGCACTGATATATTTCTTTGGTTCGTTTTACTAAGTTTTTTGCTTGAGATGTGTAATTGTTTATTATGTGGTTAGATGTTTTCAATTTTTTAGAAAGTAATAATAAATCTGATTTTATTATTACTTTTTAAATTAGTTATGCGCTTTGAACGTGATAACGTCCGTCATACAGCATCTACTCACCCATGTACATTTAAAAAGCAATACATTGCCCGACCGTTCGACAACTTCAGCAGATATGAACAAGCCAGACTAATACCTCCGCCTGAAGAATCAATCGAAAATACTCGCGAAGAATGGAACATAAAACCTACGGATACTGCATACAACACTTTACAAAAAATACTGGATTGACCATCTAAAAACCGAAATAATAAAAAAGACTTATCATGCAGAAGCATTCCGTGTTGTTCAAATAACGTTTGGCTTACTGCCTAAATACACACCGGCGCACACGCATATATATATATATATATATATATATATATATATATATATATATATATATATATATATATATATATATATATATATATATATATCAGTCTTCAACAATTAATACACAATAATAATAATAGATATATATATAAAAAAAAATACATAAATAAAATAAAATTCTAAGACCAGAAAACCGACGAATCGCTCGCAGCGTCGAGAAATTAAGAAGAAAGGTAGCGGATGGAAAAAAATCCGTGGTCTTTAAAGACGCGTGTATAATATATATATATATATATATATATATATATATATATATATATATATATATATATGTAAAAATAAAAATAGAATAAAGGATAAGAAAATCCACAACTAGCAAAAATAAACTAAAAAATACATATTGAATAGTTCTACAAAAATATTTCGATTGTTAAAATACAATCATCATCAATTTGTTGCAGAACTTTAATTAAAAACAATAAAGTTTTCAAATTTATACAAAGAACGCAATTTAGGAAAAATAGTCACGTGTAATAAACAGTAGAAAGGGAGAAAGAAACAAAGAAATGTTAAAAAAGTAAAAGAAAAGAAAGAAAGAAAAAAATAAGCGCCGTAAGTTAATATAGTGGGAAGGAGGATTAGTACTAATTAAAAATGAATGACAGCAAGGAATCTATGAACACAGTCGTGCTATAAAAAACGGTGACACCTCAAACGCGTTATGTACCCACGATTTCTTTTGGTCATCACTTCAATATACATAGGGCGATTTTAATAACACATATCCACGACACTAAACTCCGTCGTCTCATAGAATCGTGTTTAATCCTATGTCATAATAACACAATTATTAAAAGACCAGGATTCTATATTTCTACATCTTCTGCCAGATCGATTTTAATCGAAATGAACCTAAACCAATATGATAGCGGATAACTTCTACTACTTTGAGTCCGTCTTCTTCCTCCTCCTCCTCCTCCTCCTCCTCCACCTCCACCACTTCGTCCTTATTGGTTTAATTCCTTGCTGTCATTCATTTTAAATTACTACTAATCTTCCTTCCCACTTTATTAACGAACGGCGTTTCCGATCGGCGTTTATATGCTAACTGCTGAGTTTTTTCTTTTTTTCTTTATCTTTTTCTTTTATAACATTTCTTTCTTTCTTTCTCCCTTTCTACTGTTTATTACACGTGACTTTTTTCCCCAAATTGCTTTCTTTGTATAAATTTGAAAACTTTACTGTTTATAATTAAAGTTCTGCTACCAATTGATGATGATTGTTTTTTAACAATCGAAATATTTTCGTAGAACTATTCAATATGTGTTTTTGAGTTTATTTTTGCTAGTTGTTGATTTGCTTATCCTTTATTCCATTTTTATTTTTACATTTTGTCTGAAACATTTTTTCTTTTATTCCTCATATATATATATATATATATATATATATATATATATATATATATATATATATATATATATATATATATATATATATATATATACGATGAGTTTTTGTTATTGTTTTGTAGTGGCGATAGACGACCGGTGTTTAACGGTAGGTTTTTAAAATTATTTTGTCGCTACCCTGAGAGCTTTATTAAATTTTTAAAGAATATGCAGCCGACCGAATATTTCAAATAATTAGTCCTTAATCGGACGTGCGATCTAAATTTGTTCATATAGATTATTTAAATTTTCAATTAATTACTTTATAAACTAATTTGTGTATATATAGATTTTTGTAATTAATTGATTAATTCATTAAAGAAATCTCTCTCTCTCTTTCTCTCTCTCTCTCTCTCTCTCTCTCTCTCTCTCTATATATATATATATATATATATATATATATATATATATAGGAGCTATAATTTCTGCAATCCAGTCGACTGTTTTCATGTAGTAAAAAGATCAGTGCCATTTTAAAAACTTGCGGTAAATTACCAGTAGAAAGTCTCGTGTTAAATAATTTCAAAAGAATATTAAGAAGCGGTTCTCCACCAGCTATGATGAACTCAGTGTGAATATTGTTAAGTCCGAGACGTTTGCCATCTTTGAAAGATAAAATAGTAGTCTCTATTTCGCCTTTTAAAATAGGTGGTATTGTGTCTTCCACCACCCGATTTACTATAAGAGTGTCAGTTGAGTCATCCATATATAGCTCTTCATATAATTGCGCCCACCGTTCACAAATCGAATCTTTGTCATATAGGAGTTTGCCCTGTTTATCTTTAATACCCTTTAAAGCAGCATAGTACTGTTTTTAGTGGGCAGTGTACTGATTAAGTCTGCGCTATTTTTGGTTTTCCTCATGAGATTCATCGACTTAGCTTTGGTTCTCTTGTATTCCTAAAAAAAGATTCTTTCAGTTTTCTTATTTTATGCTTGTTCCTAACAGCTTGTTTGCTATAATTTTACATCCAGTCAGGAGATGAAAAAACTTAGATGTAGGGACACATTTATTTGGCGGTTCTTTAAAACAGCAAATCCTGATCTGAGGCTTCTCAAAAAGGATCAAAACGGTTTTGAAGCGCGAGTTAAAAGGCATCTTTGACACGGTTTTCTTTTAATGTAATAAGGTTGCATCTTTGGATCCCAGATTGTGTTTGTGGACAGAAAAAGAGGAGCCTTACTCTTGTTCGCTCAAAGTTCGTTGTCAGATATGACCGGTTTACAGATTGCTCCACAACCAAGAACCTTCTGGCAGACTTGCGGGTTAAAATAAATTAATTTGATTTTTAGTTCTTCCATCAAGGCAGGCCAAAGTGACAAGTCTTTTCTTTTCTGGACAAAATATTGGTCACAATGATGCGATTTTTGACGGCAAATTCTGTTAAAATTCCGCCCTTATGGTTTGCATTTCTAATGTTCTGCTTTTCAATACCATCCGAATATTTGTCATAGAGATTCCCAACTTTACGATTGAAGTCTCACATGACAAAATCATAAAATCGTTTTGTTGTTTTATTTAAGATTTCTCTGATTTGGTCATATATGTTATCAATTTCGTCTTGACGGTATGAGGAAGGTAGAAAGTACCATTGCATAAAAATAACTCTGCTAAATTTCCCTCTCTGGATTAAAAAAGTCAGTCGATCTGAAAAAGGTTTATAGCGTTGTATCGCATGCACAACAGATTTGTTGACTAAGAAGCCAACTCTATTGGATCTGGATAGTTCATTGGATGACATAATAAGTTTGTGTCCAGAAGCAAAGCATTCGATTCTTGATACTTTAATTTTGGTTTAAGACACACCAATGATATCCCATTTAATATCTTATGTAGCATAATCTCCAACGGACCAGGATTACGGTCGTTTATAGTTCTTGGGCTCTAGGTTAAATATGAAGACATTGTGAGTTGCATTTTTCTCTAGTCGCTCGTTTCATGCTAGTCCGAGGCTGGTGACGCGACCCTTTTCTCATTGCTGTCACAACAGTTCGTGACTGGCGATGTGCCCGCCTGGTCACATGGCGAAGGTTCGGAGGTGGTTCCCTCCGGTCAGTGAAACTTTTATTGGACATTGTTTCATGTTAGTTTTAAAATCCGACTCATCACTTCCGGTTTTACTAATATATTATTATACTTACTTAGATAATTAATGTGAACAGTTATTTGGAAAAGTGTGTATTTGAGTATAAATATCATTTAGAATTCATTTGGAGTTTTCTAATATTCAAAACTAAATACATTCTTTAGTAACACATTTCTTGCAATATGTCATACAGACCATTGTTTTGTCTGAAATTGTATCAACATGTCTAGAGCGTGACTGTGCACGAGAGGATGAATTCAGGTTCTTTGAATATTTAAAGACAAAGTGGATGTTTATGTCTAGCTTTTATCTATAAGCAAATTGCTAAGTATCTATAGAGCCTTGCCTACCATTGGAGTACTTTTTGCTGTTTGATATTGGAAAGAGGCAGAAATAACTCTGGAAAGTAAATATATGCCAGTGGTCGTGAATCATTCCAGTGAGATAAAGCTTTTTAAGTCATTTTTACAAAGTGATTGTCACAGTAGTGGCAGAACGTATCCAACTAGATATTTTATGTAATATTCGTAACTTCTCAGATCGCATATTAACCAGGGTTATATGAAGTAAATTATCGCTTTAAAACAGATAATAGAGATATCCACTGGATATAATTATCCTGTATTCATTGTCTTTATTGATTTTACTAAATATGTTCAACTGTGCTTAACTTTCTTTTTCTAGTAAATGAACGTTTTTAAAATCGGTCCAATTCGCAAAGTTTGTATTATAAAGATTTTCCTATCGTCTGAAATACGAAGTAAACGTAATTTCGATTTCGGGTCGAATGTAAAGTTATCGATAGGACTGCAATTGGTGTTTTATGAAAATGTATTTTTATCATCAACATTTTTACGATAAGTCATATAATTACTTCTATTCTTCTAAGGTATGAAGTTTCCTCTATACATAATGTCTAGAAGAGTCCATATAGTCACGAAATAGGGTAGGCTCCTTTTTACGTAATGTATGGAAGACGCTATATAGTCACGAAATAGGGTAGGCTCCTCTATACGTAATGTATGGAAGACGCTATATAGTCACGAAATAGGGTAGGCTCCTCTATACGTAATGTCTAGAAGACGCCATATAGTCACGAAATAGGGTAGGTTCCTCTATACGTAATGTATGGAAGACGCTATATAGTCACGAAATAGGGTAGGCTCCTCTATACGTAATGTATGGAAGACGCTATATAGTCACGAAATAGGGTGAAAAATCATTCAATTATAAGTTATACAATTAATATATTCATTAGTTCTGTTATTTTCTCGACTAAAAAAAGTAAACAAAGTGATATTCGAGTTATCAAGAATCCGAAATTGTTCCGGAATTAACCCGATCCTTTTTTGTTATTTGTAAATTAACGCACACTAGTTTGAAGACGATCAGCTTATATCAGATCAAATAACACTTCTGTTTCACTTATGAGATTGAGCACAGCTTTTAGCAATTTCAAATCTAGAAACTTCAAATGTCGACCGGCAGCTGAACGCCATTATGTAAAAAGGAATCAGGTCAATTACAGCATGTGCTCGATTCACTTCAGGAAGTCAATCATTGTTACATCTTTTTAGATTCGTTCAGGCTTTTCCAGACGCATCGGCCAACTGACGGCTTTTAGTGGCTTGATTTAAAGGGAATTATACCAAAATTACCTTCCGGTTCCATTGCTCCAACTTGAAAGACTGTCGTCGGCACTGAATGTGCACGATGCGTATGCAGTGTCGATAACTGGTTTGTCGCCACCGACATTCAACAGAGAGACGGGATGTTTTTAATAATATAAGTCTCATTATTATTGGCCACGCCCGTAGTAGAACTTGTCACTCTCACATGAAACGCTTGTTATTTCAAGTTGACTTTATACCAAATTCGGTTGAATATTACAAATAGTTTTCACTAATCCATCTTTATCAGTCTCATCAATAGTAGTAATAGTAATATTAATAGTTGTACAAGTAGAACTAGTAGTAGTAGTAGTAGTAGTAGTAGTAGTATAAGGGTGCTATAATGTTTATCTGATTATGTAATATTCGGTATGCCAGGGATGTTTTATCCCGAATTTGGTGTAATTATTATTTATTTTTTTAGTAGTATTAGTTTCATAACACCCCTTTATGAGATGGCGAGAACTGACGGATGAAAGTATTAGTTAGACACAAGATCAAGTGTTGGTTTTGATGAAAGTGTTTCTGTGAAACGAACTAGATTTGAACCCGGCACACCCAGGTCCTCAGTCCGTGTCGTTAACTACTTAGCAACCGTGTCATCACAGTATGCCAATATGTCTGGAGAGTATAAGTAATTAAAAACCATTAACGAAACTACTTAATTATAATATGTATTCCGATTCTTGTTTACAAATGATGCAGACACAAAAGACCCATTATAATAAGATTTGTTATTGTTCTTGTACTCACTAGGTGTTCTCACATACATAGTTTCCAATGATCGCTCACTAGCAACATGAGTCTGAGTGACCAAGTCTCTCTAGATTTTCAACACTCTCTGCTTTTTCTGATAACCGTTACAAATCACTTTTTCCCCTCGCAATGGTCGTTTGCTACGTATTTCTCATTGAAAATTGCCGTTTATTTTCTCTTTGACCGAAATCACAATAAACCTCATCAAGAATCCCATTAATAATATTCATATTATTTTTTATTCACTAGGACCTTTCATACGAATTATTATCAGTGATTGATCACTGCAAATAATATCTGGTGTTCCCTTGAGTCTGAGTGACACCACGTCTCATCAGATTCCCAGTACTCACGAGCAAAGATAAGCAAACTAGAGAGAAACGGCCTCTTTGCTGACATCCACTCATGCCTCGGGGGTATCGCGGATTTTCTTCACTTTTTTTACAAAGTGCTCAAATGATGGTGGTTGTGCTTCTTTTACGACATATCAACAACTTTTCAGTCTATTTAATAAGAAAACTCGGTAAAAGTTTAGATCGGCGTATAAGCGATAAAAATGGTTTCATAGGTTTTTATTATTTTATTAAGCCATGCTTAACCTTTTGGAGCCAAAATCTATTTAGTATTACGCATGAAAACGAACGAAAACGCTTTTTAAATGAGAAAATATACTAGTTTGCCTTATCCTAACAGGCATTTATCGGGGATTTTATGAGGATAACGATCGTTGGTTTTGCTCTGGAACTTGAGTGACAACAAGCCTTCCCATATATCCAGTGCTTTCCGCACCTTACCAGTATTTCCATCCTCTTAGATCTTTCACAATAATTTTGCATGATGGCAAACGAGGCTGGTGCCATTAATTTTCTGATTATCGTATTTCTAACAATTACCATTCTCTTGAATTTCTGAAATGATATTTGGTATTATTTCTATTTCAATTTACCGGTTGTTCGTCAACATTACATGGTTATGCCGTTTGGTTTACGGACTCGATGATTCACTTCTTCTTCTTCTTCTTCTTCTTCTTCTTCTTCTTCTTCTTCTTATTATTATTATTATTATTATGATGATTATTATTATTATTATTATTATTATTATTACTATTACTATTACTATTACTATTATTATTATTATTATTATGATTATGATGATGATGATGATGATGATGATTATGATTATGATTATGATTATGATTATGATTATGATTATTATTATTATTATTATTATTATGTAACATTATTTGTCTTTCTGGCTTCAAGAAAAACTCCTCCTTGAATAGAAGCGTCGTTACTATTGCCAGGAAAACAATAACCAACTACGTAACTTAATATATATATATATATATATATATATATATATATATATATATATATATATATATATAGAGAGAGAGAGAGAGAGAGAGAGAGAGAGAGAGAGAGATAGAAGAAAAAAGAGTGATAAATATGCGACGATTGTCCAAATTTATTTCAAATTTCAATTGTTCAATGCAAGGTGTATTCAGTAATAAACTAGTGTTTATTATTCTTTCCCTAAGCCAAGGCTTTTCAAAGATCGAAATCTTATCATCAGAGGAGAAATACAGATGGATAAGTTGGCTTTCGAAAAAAACAAATTTTCAAATATTTGAAAAATATGAAAATTATTATTAAAGGAATTTTTGTTAAAAAAACGCAGTGAAGGAAAAGAAAAATTGCGTGAAAAATATATGCAGATTGTCCGGGTGGTAAATTTCCGTTGAAAAGAAGTCAAATGAATTGTAGAATGTGAAGAAAACTCTTTGCGTGGGAGCAGTGTGGAGAAAGTGATTTGAAAAGCCTTGGCTTAAGGAAAGAATAATAAACACTAGTTTATTACTGAATACACCTTGCATTGAACAATTGAAATTTGAAATAAATTTGGACAATCGTCGCATATTTATCACTTTTTTTTCTTCTATCTCTACAATTGCTCTATCTCGTATATTGAGCTAATCCTCTTCACAATAGGTTCCATCTACTAAAAGTGTTTACTTTGGTTTATATATATATATATAATAAAAAACATCGATCGTTACAATCACCAATAAAAACAACAACATAATACTTAGGTGATAAAAATCGTACATATTTCCAGGCAAGGCGTCATAGCCTGGGGGTAAAACGCCAGACTATTGACATCAACATCGAAGGTTCGATCCGTATCTAATACCTTGTCTGAAGTATTTTCCATTAAAAATAATTAAATATAGAGAAGAATGAACACAATAAAACTATCTATACTTGAGAGCTAACCGTGTATATTTTATGTGTTTTTCTTTAGAATTCACCGAACGAGAAAATGTATAAGACTCGAGGTTTACGAAGGGGAAATGCAATGTTTATTACTCTTAACGGCTTCGAAAGATGTCGAATCCATTCCACCAAGGATTGAGAGGAATAAAAATCGAGAAATAACACAAACCGTTAACTTCCTGAAAATCGATTCACCGCTGACCCTTCTAACAATGAAATACTTTGAAGAACAAACAATAAAGATGAGTCTAGGACATTTAGTAAAACGTTTCCTATCCACTAGCCCAGTTCATATCAGTATCAAGCGATTACCGGACATCTCGCGTCATTAATCGTCTTATGTTGCGAGAGTGAGAAGAATAAAGGATCTCATGAAGACGTGTCCGTTCAATCTACACGTTTAGGGATGCGAATTTTATGTCAAACTCTACCGTGAACTACGGGTAAAAAATTCTATATCTAAAATTACATACCTCACACTGACAAAGATACAAGGTTTATAATACTAAAAACAATAATTAAATGAAAGGCGTTCAGAGATTAAAATGCTGTTTCACACTTAAGCCATAGTGATCGGTGCAGGCATCTAAAAGCTGTGAACCAAACTGTTAAAAATACGAGAGGTAACACAAGTTTATTCAGCTTAGATTACCGTCGTACAAACATAGATAACTATAAACAGTTATATATAGACAGGAGTTTATTTATAAAGGAGATAACCTCGGACAAAGGAAATTAATTATATAATTATTTAAGTGCACTCATACATATATATATATATATATATATATATATATATATATATATATATATATATATATATATATATATATATAAGTACTGTGTGGTAGGGCAGGAAAATCCAGCAGAGTGCTCGATTAATAAAGAAATCCGAGATTTCGAAGGATTAAGAGCGTAAATATTTATTTATAAAATACAGAAATTCAATGTAACATCAGTACCGTCGGTTTCAAAGCGGGAGGTTGATCCCGATTATCGTCAGATTCCTGAAGATGTTTATCCGCTGACGATAATCGGGATCAACCTCCCGCTTTGAAACCGACGGTACTGATGTTACATTGAATTTCTGTATTTTATATATATATATATATATATATATATATATATAAAGAGTTTGGATTACCTACTAGAACCAATCAATTGATAGAATATTTACACATCTATGTAGCTCATACAAAGATCAAGTGTTAGCCCAACTCATCAGTATAAATTTTGGACCACTGCTGCTAAGTGTGTGAGTGTGTAATGGGTGGGACCCCTTCCTGAAAATTCACATACCTCTGATTTTTGTGAAACTTCAATTATATTTATTTGTTACGGTGCCTTACCTATGACACACATTTAGACTCGTCCATTCGCAATGAATACAGGAAGCATTACGCTTCTCACTTGTTGAGCCCAACCCCAGCCCGATCAGTCTCTCATTAACTTCGGTTGATTGAGGACGTCGGGATGGGGTTATACCAGTCGAGGATCCGTTCTCGACAACCAGTCCGGAAAGAACTGGGCCATTTCGGTGGCCTTTATCTGCTAGACTGAGGTATTCTGTCCTGGGTTTTCCTAGGTGGTGCCCTCTCCCAGGCCTTGCCTCTCCTCTTTAAGTAAGTTTATTGCTTGCTGCCTGAGGCGCCCAGCCGGGGAATGCCGACGGGGTTGCTCAGGCTATTTTTGCTACGCCAGAGTGTGCCTTCTTTAGGGGCGCTGGCTTGACTCTTCCCCACCTTCCCAACCTTGTGTCACATATTCCTGCGGTGGGAGGGAATAAAATACCGTTGAGTTGAACCTCAGTCTTCGGACAGCGACCCATCTGTCGATGATTAATTGTCGACAGTCGGTCCGGCAGAGACTGGGCCATTTCGGTTGCCTTTTATTTGTCGATCTGAGCGGTTGAGTCTAGGGTAGTCCTAGGAGGTTAACCCGCCCAGGTCTTGCCTTTACTCTTTGGGTGGACTAAGTTTATTGCTTACGGCCTGAAGCGCCTTAACCGGGGAATGCCGACGAGGCTGCCCAAGCAATTTTCAAGGACTTTTAGGGGTACTGGCTTGATTCTATCCCCCAACTTCCAACCTTGTGTCACATATTGCTGAAGTAGGAAACATTTAAATATCGGTGAGGTCAACCCCAGTCTACACTTGCAGTCAGTACAGACGTACTTCTCTTGTTTTTTTGTTCTATATACTTTCCTTCAATATATTTGTTTCACATAAACCTGGTATCCGTGGTCTCATTCTGGTCCCTAAACAGGGCCATAACACATGGGCGACGAGATATTTTAGCTTACACGGGACCCCACAACAACAACTGTTGACCATATTTTCGAACCCACACGGGGCTCTACAACAATTCGAAAATCTTTATAAAGGACCTCACAAAAATACTGGCTACAAAATATTCGAATTTACACAGGAAACAAAAAACATTAAGGAATTTTCTTGAGAACCTTCAAAAAATCACCCCACAACGACCGGCAACGTGGGATTTCAAATTTCAAACTTACACCACTAAAATAAACTGAAAGCGTAGTTACAGTAAAATATTCGGGAGAACTTTTTAAAATGGACGCCACAACGGGCGACTAAATCAATTATGGACAACCTTAAAGAGAAAAATAACTATGGGGAAATCGACTAAAAATTCATCAGACAACGTCTAAGTAAAATAAACTGACTTACCGGTGGAAGGAAAAAAGAAGAATAAACATGTAAGACTAATTTATTATTTTCTTAAGTTAAGATAGGTGTGTGATTTTTGTTTTAATTGCTATACCGACAATGTTGTAATATTTAACAATGAGGGAATATATGATTTGTTTCTTCTCTCTAAAAGAGAAAGTTACTTCTGCCGCAAAGAAAAAAATGAAACCGTATTTTAATTTTTTCTTTGACTAAAGTTACGGCCGCAAATTCTACGACAAGGCACCACGCGTAAAAGCGTACTAAAAAAGCGATTTTTTTATTGAGAAAAAAAGGTTTTATACTCTTTTACAACTGAGATTAGATCTAGTAAGCATACTATTAAGAAAATACCTGTTTAACGAGCCGTACGCGAAAAGAAACATTTACTATCTAACAAAATGAGACACATGTTAAAATATGGAAGAATTTTAAGCGACGGATGGAGAATTAGTAAAATTTCAAATGCAATGACAACTAGAACATAATAAACAGGTAGACGAGAGACAACAGAAAACTGAAGAAATATTTCAAAAGCTTCTTCTAGAACAAAATGAAAAGCTTATGGAGCAAAATAAAGAATCTGGCGAAAAGATTGAGATCTTAATGCAAACAATATCACTTAGAGGCCAAAGTACCGAAAACGATAATACTTTTTCGGAAAATGCCTTGTGGAGTGCGATCGACAACTTCACGTATTCCCCTGATGATTAGAAAACCTTTGCTTCGTATTTAGATAAGATATGAAGACATATACAATTGATTGCAAAAACTAGGTAGGCTATAAAAAGGTTCATCTGTTACTTACAAAATTAGGCACCACCGTACATACTTAGTTCGTGGATTTAATTTTGCCTCGAAAGACTAGCGATTTGACATTTGCGGAAGCCGTCAAACTTTTAATGAAGCTGTTTAGCGACAAAACTTCGTTATTTCACAAACGCTGGAAGTGTTTAAACTTGATAAAATGACAGCGAATATTATTCAACGTTCACATTAGTAGTAAATACGCATTGCGACGATTTTTAGTTATCCGAACTTAGTGCTGATAATTTTTAATGTTTAATTTTCGTTCAAGGATTAGTATCAGGAAAAGACGCTGAAATAAGGCGTAGATTTCTAAATAAATTAGAAAATAAACCGAACTTAACACTGCAGAAATTAGCTGCCAACGATTTATTAGTGTTAAGCAGGATTCAAAAGACATACAACAGTCGGCCATTGCACACATACGAAAAGTATGTAAAAATTCAACATTCAACTCTTCTCCAAAAATCATTCAAAGCAAAAAACGGGATGTTCACGCCTCAAAAGCAAGCCAGCCAGCCTTATAAAAATAAATTGCCGCTGATCTCTTGTTGTCGATACGGATGCCTGCATTGGTTAACAAAAGGCACAGTTCGTTTTAAAACTTCTCTGATTTGTAAAAAAATCGGACACACATGTTCGCATTGTAGAACGATCAAAGAAAATAAAACGGGGGTAAAGACTATGAAACATGGCGGGAATATTATAAGTAGGTATGTTCAGGTAAAGCTCTTAAATAAAAAAGTAAAACTACAATTGGATTCGTGTTCAGACGTGTCAATTATTAACGTGCAGACATGGAGACGGTTAGGAAAACCGACCATATTAAGAACCAATCTAATTGCCAAAACAGTGACTGGGGAAGCATACATTTCGAGGGTGAAATAATTGCCGACATGACTTAAAAAAAAAACGTCGAAAAATATAAAAATGTACATATTAAATGACACAGGAAATTTATTTTGCGTAGACCATATTCAATTATTCAGACTATGGGGATTATCAATTAAGAATTCTTGTCAGAAGAAAATAAATCTGACGACTGGATCAGAAAAACG
The DNA here is from genome assembly GCA_963556195.1 of Sepiola atlantica. Classification (NCBI taxonomy): domain Eukaryota; kingdom Metazoa; phylum Mollusca; class Cephalopoda; order Sepiida; family Sepiolidae; genus Sepiola; species Sepiola atlantica. The sequence goes on along the minus strand of OY744519.1, from coordinate 191,457,385 downwards.
AAAAAAAGATTTCGTTTAAACTATTAATCGTATAAAATAAGCTAAAAAAGTAGCTAGCATAAATGACAGAAATTTAATCACATAACGAAAGAAAATGCACGCTGTAAAAAGCGAACACAAAACTGAGAGAAATTAAGCCAAATTATTTGAATAACCAGTGAGAGGTTAATGAGAGTTAAAAACAACTTCAATTACAAAAGTTACAACTGAAAGAGTTTTCTGAAGAACTAAAAACTATAAAAGTTTAGATGACTTGTCTTGAAGTTGTATGTCGAAGAAAAGGCGACATTTTTTCAAAATTGAAAGGTGTGCTCAAAAGTCAGACATTCAGAATAAAATAGCTAGAGGATATCAAATCTGAATTTGATAGAGACTATCAGTTCTCTCATAAGAGATACATAAACGAAATAAGGGAACGACTATCGGAAGAAACCGACAGCACTACCCAGGACGAGGATATGACTATCAAAAACAACACTGTCTATATATAGGTATCTCAAATAACCTCGGAATAGCATCAATCCAAAAAGGAAACAATACTAGACACCTGAGGAGGTAAGGTTTTGGAGGGGGTGTTATGGTGCCGTTCATATTACGAACATTTGGACTCGTCCATTCACAATATATACTGAGAGTATTACGCTTCTCACTTGTTGAGCCCAACCCCAGCCTGATCAGTCTCTCATTAACTTCGGTTGATTGAGGATGTCGGGATGGGGTTATACCAGTCGAGGATCCGTTCTCGACAATCAGTTCGGCAGGAACTGGGCCATTTCGGTGGTCTTTTATCTCCCGAGCTGAGGTATACTGTCCTGAGCTTTCCTAGAAGGTGCACACTCCCAGGCCTTGCCTCCCCTCTTTGGGGAGCAGTAAGTTTATTACTTGCTGCCTGAGGCGCCTTGCCCGGGGCATGCCGACGGGGTAGCCCAGGCTATTTTTGCTAGGCCAGAGTACTCCTTCTTTAAGGGCGCTGGCTTGATCTCCCTACCGTCCCGACCTTGTGTCACATATTCCTGCGGTGGGAGGGAATTAAATACCGTTGAGTTCAACTCCAGTCTACACTGCCAGTCAGTACTGACGCACTACTTATCATGTTTCTCTGTTGTATATACTTTTTTCCAATATATTTGTTTTACCTAAACCCCGTGACCGTGTTCTCATTGCGACCCGTAAACAGTGATATAAGAACATCATACATCAATTCATGAATATTCCTCAAATTTCAGTTTCTTTATTTTAAAGGGTGATATGGGGAAAATAGAGGCATAACACTCAATTTCCAAACGGAAATATTTCAGATTTACATGATATTAGATGTATAGTTATGACACCAGTTGGCTTAGATTCTCTGAATTACAATTTCTCTTAAGCCCTCTTATGTTTGAGCCTTACATTTTAGACAGATTGGAGAAGCGAAATCATGTAAGTGGTTTTGATAAAAATAAGAATCAGGAAACTGGTTCAAAACTCTTCTGTTGAGTAAATTTATTTTTCTATTCCTGGGAAACGTATTCTTTTGGTATATATATAGAGAGAGATATATGTATTAAATACACACACACACACACACACACATATATATATATATATATATATATATATATATATATATATATATATATATATGTACTTCTATCCTATCATGTAAAAGTAAACGAGTAAAACACGTGCTATTTTCTAGCCTCTAGACAAAACCATTAACAGTGGTTAGGAAAAGTGACAATGAAAATAGCAATGCTAATAGCAAGTCAGACAGACACTCAGACTAACCTTGCTGCTTGGAATAAACTCCAAATAATCGTCTACTCTGTAATAAAAATTAATAGTTAGTGTTTTTTTAGGTCATCAGAAATGATAATAATAATTTATATATGAAAAAATAAGGTGCTGGCATATTTCTATTCGAATGAGAGAGATACAATTGTTTTGTTCGATAAAGTGTTTTTATTCCTCTCGAGACGGTTATTATTCATTTGAAAACTATATGTTACATAAAACGTACCTCGGTTTCATCCAGATGGGCTGACTTTTTACATTTAAAAAAAAATCTCTAAGCCCAGTGGAATCGTCGGCGTTATGAATGAAGTTAAACCACGATAAGAAATAGCGTTATCGATAAAAAAAAACGGTGCATTCCCGGAAAATCTCTCTGAAAAAAATTGGTTGGGAATTAATTGAGTTTTATTTTATTTATTACTTGTAGTTTTTATATTTTCCTACTAAGTGTTGAATTAATTTATTCTGTTGAAGTTTACATAACTTATATTCGCTCCAGCATGTACGTATGTATATGTATATGTGTGTGTATGTATAGGTATATATATATATATATATATATATATATATATATATAATTTCCAACGAATGTTCAGTCTGCAATATTTTGGATTTAGTTAGTTTCTCTTGGAATTTAAACTGCATTTTCCTTTATTTTTAATGACGAAAAGCTTCTTTAGACTATATATATATATATATATTTATATATATATATATGCATGTGTGTGTGTACGTGTATGTGTATGTATGTATAAGTAATATATAAATATTTTATGAAAATAAATCTCGGAAAAATACTAATCTATATATAATAAACAAACAAAGAATAAAAATAGTAAATAAAGAAATAAAAGAATTACACTAATCGCACACAGAGACTAATAAATAAATTATACAACTCAGTTATCGCTAAATATACACACACATTTGAAACAGTAAAACAGACAACACCCATCATAAATAATTAAATAAATTTTAATATAACTTTACTATGATTAAACCCCATATATTCTTTCGATTTTAACCCAGTACTTATATTAAAAGGGACACATCAACAATCGAACAGTTATCAAACGGCATATTCCGACATCAGCTCCCTTTATTTTCGTTTAAGGTGATCTTTTAAAATACGAAACAACTAGGTACAAATATGCAAATAAAACACTTAACAAAATAAATTTTAAAACACAAAACTGGAAATAAAATAAACAATAAATTCGATAATAAATTTAAAACCAATATCACCTTCGAAAAGAGACATCAATATTACAATCTTTAAACGACGTATTCACCCTTCCTCTTTGTATTTTAACTTTCCAGGACGCTGTTATCTGCTACAATCGATAAACCACACCTTAAATTTAATAAAAGTACAAATAAAACTACCGAACTTCAACAGAATAAATCAATTAAACACTTAGGAAAAAAATACAACTATAAATAATAAAAAAATTCAACCTCAATCATTTCCCAACTAATTTTTCCAGAGAGACTTTCCGGGAATGCACCGTTTTTTTTATCGATAACGCCATTTCTCACCGTGGTTTCACCTCATTCAGAACGACGACAGTTCCACTTGACTTAAAGATTAAAAAAAAATGTAAAAAGTCAGCCCATCTGGATGAAACCACGGTACGTTTTATGACACCCATAGTTTTCAAATAAATTATATTAGCTCTCACTCGTGTGTGATGGAGCACTTTATTGATTTTTTTTTTATATAACACACACCATATATATATATATATATATATATATATATATATATATATATATATATGTTTAAGAGAGTAGTAAGTAGACCGTGGATTTACTTTTGGCAGCCTCGTAACTCTCGCTTCCATTATTTTGTCCTTTAGTCCTCATATTTCATGAGCGATGTTTCTGACAAAGAGGAGAAGAATTGCTGTTTTCTGGGTCGAAATCTATCCTTATAACACTTATTGTTGGCTAGTTTTTAACCTTGAAGTACTATTTCTTAAACTCCTTACATAAACTGGCTTCATGTCGTGTCTGGAGCTATTTTCTATAAAAAATTATATATACATATATATATATATATATATATATATATATATATATATATATATATATATAGTCATCCACAGACATACTGTTTTTTCATCATCACATCTGTTCAGTGTGGCTAGACTATCACTCATCCCAAGCCATAGATTGAATCTATAACCATCTAGTTGGAAGTCGGCCGTTCTAACTACCCGACCACAATGCAGGTACCGTTTGTTTATATAAATATTGACCGCCACTAGACAGTGCTTAATTTGTTTATTCACAAATAGCTTTGCATCACGCTAATTACCGACGAGAAGGACATAATTCCTCTTTATACTTGAACCGTCGATTACTCAGCAAACAGAGTATTACCATGGTGTGAAACATTATTAAAACGTCGGCTGATTAATCCGTAAAATCTGGCATCTTAAACATTACGGGTTGAGTTGCTAGCGTTTCCGTTAAACCGAAGGTACTGATGGAAGATCAAACTAATATATATTGCCCATTGAATATATATATATATATATATATATATATATATATATATATATCACTCTCTCTCTCTCTCTCTCTCCCTCTCTCTCTCTCTCTCTCTCTCTCTATATATATATATATATATATATATATATATATATATATATATACACTCGAATGACTCGTGTCCCAGCGTTGACTAGGCGAATATAAAAGAATGATTACACTTAAGAAAAATGAATATCAGAGTATCACTTCTGAAAAAAAATCATACAAGGAATCCACTATAAGTAATTTACGTGATTAAAATAGTATTATTTTGTGAGAGTTAGATTTCCCGGATGAAATATAACAAATACTGAAAGGTCGAAAAACGAATACAGAATTTCTGGAAACACGCAGTAAGACTAATGATAATTGCTTAGCGGAAGATGTAAGCATGCAAATATGTTTTTGCCCTATTTTGTCGCAATCTGGAAGGGAAAATCAACTTTATTTTATTATACAGATATATATTGATATATTACGTGTATAAAGCATTAACACATCGGTTCTCATTATATTACGGGGGTTAACCAACGTTAAACACGATTACCAGTTTAATGGCTAAAGTTTTCAGGATACAGTATTAAAAGACAAGATCCCAAACACAAAATGGCAACAGCGTTCATAATATTTCTTAGGTTATTTTGCATTTTCGTTGTCTGTAACATGTTTAAAATACATTTAATTAAATTTTTACTGTTTTTTTATTATTGTGTAAATATATTTGATACAATAATAAGTATTTTTTATATTATTTCTATTGCTTATTTTGTAAATAGCTTATTATTTTCAGGCACATATTTATCGATCATCTCCAGAATGTGATTATACGTTAGCAAAATAAATATTAATGACTGTTATTTCGAAATTGGGTGTGAAAGAGAGTGGAATACTGGACGGATCCACTGACGATAGAGTTTGATCATATCCATATATTGACCTTCAGACTTAGTTTGGAACCACTAAGAATAAACTCCTGTAAGATATAACGTTTTCGACATCGTCATCTCTTTTTGTACAATAGTTCTCGCATGATTTATCACAGATTGCTCTGATAAACATCCTCGGACCTCCCCCGTGTAAACGTGTCTTCCATCATCTCCATCCAATAATGCCGTACTTTTTCCACTAAATTTCACCGTCGCATAAAATGGCTGGACATTTTTCATTTCACTCATGAATTGACTTTAATTTCCGCCTTTTTACCGCTGAGCTATCTCTTTCATAATCTGCTTTCATCTCTGCTTTTATTTCTGTTTCTTCAATCGTTTACTAACTATCTATATGCACATGCTAATTTATCTATGTATCTATGCTTATAAATATTTATGTTTATGTATATTGTATAAATCCTTCCATAGCAATCCATAACCATTTATTTACATTTATCTGTGCTCGTATAATCACATTTTATTATTCAATGTAAAAATGGCGGAGTTGTCTTTAGTGTGCTACAGTTTAAAGTTCACAATTTTGTCTTCTGACACCGTACTCTCAAAATTTTACCAATTTAAGAACTTATTACCTTCAACTATGCTAAACATTATGAACACTAATGTTTTAATTTTGCTAACCGAAACAGATACATATTTATACAAATACATATAAGGACAGATCAGAGTTGTATCGTACTGTGATGTGATCTCAGTTTCGGAGCAAAGAAAACTTACACACGTTTCTGGGTAAATTCAAAGCATATTTGAACAAATTCAAATAGCTATATAAAAATTCCGACAAAAAAAATTGTTACCAAATGAAAACCATACAATATCAAAGCAACAAATCTATGCTAGAAACTCTTAGAATGATGGGATATCTGTTCATGTATGCTTTGAATTCTCCTAGAAACGCGCGTAAGTTTTGTTTGCTCCGTAAATGATATTATATGACAGTAGGGTATAACTCTCATCTATGATTTTATTTATTTATAGCTCTATTGCAAATTTTGAAATAATTATTTAAAGTATTGAATATTGGGCCTTATTTCGTTTTAGAAATTGATTTCCATAAGTGTCGATGGGAACTATATAAAATGTTTTTTTTTATTGCAAATTTTGAAATAATTTTTAAAGTATTGAATATTGGGCCTTATTTCGTTTTAGAAATTGATTTCCATAAGTGTCGATGGGAACTATATAAAATGTTTTTTATTGCAAATTTTGAAATAATTATTTAAAGTATTGAATATTGGGCCTTATTTCGTTTTAGAAATTGATTTCCATAAGTGTCGATGGGAACTATATAAAATGTTTTTTATTGCAAATTTTGAAATAATTATTTAAAGTATTGAATATTGGGCCTTATTTCGTTTTAGAAATTGATTTCCATAAGTGTCGATGGGAACTATATAAAATGTTTTTTTTTATTGCCAATTTTGAAATAATTTTTAATTTTCTGAATACTGATCTTCATTAAGCTTTAGATGTGAACTATGATAAGATAATTGTTTTTTTATATATTATCAGATACATATTCTTTCCTTCACCAGAAATTAAAGTTACTTCAAAAGTAAACATATAAAAAGTGATATAATGGATAAATTCACTGGCGATAGATGATTACAATATCCACACATTGCTCTTCTGATTTTGCTTGGGATCACTAGGATATCTCAGATATAACACTTTCGATATCGTTATCTCTATAGGCAAAATAGTTCTCGCATGATTTCTCACAGATTGCTCAAGTTAAGCATGTTTAAATATCCCCTGTGTTAACTTGCCCTTCATCGTCTTTCTCCAATAACGCCGTTTTTTTTCTAATAAATTTCACTGTCGGATGAAATGAGCCTGGTTTAATTTTCCGCCTTTTTTTCAGCTATATCTTTCTTAGTCTCATTTCCTTTCTGCTTTCTCACTTTATTCCATCGTTTTCTAAATACCTTTTTATTTACCTTTGCGTCATCTCTTATCAAGACTCCGAGGGACACTTGAGGATAAGGGGTTAAAAAGATTGTCAGTTGGGCGGTTATCGCTATCACAAGATGATCGGAAACAATGAGTGGAATGGTCAGAAGATTAATATTAATTAAGAAGACTTAATTATCCAAGATGGCGGCTTAACAAGTATTTGTATACGTTAGACTTCAAGACGATCATGTTATAGTTTGCTGTGAAGATATGTCCAAAGAAAGCTCAATTCATGGAAGTCTTGTTTCAGTTTTGGTACAGCAAGAGAAAGTAAGAGAGAGAGAGAGAAAGAGAGAGAACGAAAGCGAGAGAAAGAAATAGAGAGAGTAAGCGAGATAAAGAAAGAGAGAGAAAAAAAAGAAAGAGAGCGAGAGAAAGAAAGAGAGAAAAAGAGAGAGAAAGAGAGACAGAGAAAGAGAGAGGGAAAGCGATAGAAAGAGAGAGAGAGAGAAAGAGAGAGAAAGAGAGAGAGAGAGAAAGAGAGAGAGAGAAAGCGAGAAAAGGAGAGATAAATATAAATAAATGGTGATGGATTGCTATAAAAAGATTTAATCTTTTTATAGCAATCCATCACCATTTATTTATATTTATATTTCCAATGTATAATAACATTTTATTAACTTATTTGAAAATCTTACCCATTCAAGTACTGACCAAATTTAACTATTTAACACACCACTCAATAGATCCCGGGTCTTAATAATGAAATAACAACTTCTATGTTAAATTGGAATTCATTTATCACTCTCACACATACTACTTTCAACATCTCTAGACAAAATTATTCTCGTATGATTTCTTAAAACTTGTTCAATTTAAACATGCCCTGACCTTTTCTATGTAAACGTGTCCTTCATCGATTTTATATCAGCTCAGTGTAAAAGTGCATTGTTATCTGTCTGCAAAGTGTTTAAGAATAAAAGTAGTTCAATGTGATTATACGTTGAAAATATATAAATAGGTCCTTATAAATAACTTGGAAAATGATACATAATAATACATCTTTATATGCATAGATACACAAACAAAATATCCGTATACATATTATAGATAGTTCAAGAACGATTTAATAAACAAAACAAAACAACACAAAAACAGAAATGAAATAAGATTAAGAAAGAGATAGGTGGATAGAAAAAGGCGACAAATTAACTTGAGCTCAATTCATGAATGAAATGAAAAATATCCACCAATTTATGCGACAGTGAAATGTATTGGAAAAAGAACGGCGTTATTGGAGGGAAACGATGAGCAATGTTTGCCATACGTTTAAACAGACTTAGCCAGAGCATACTCAACTCAAGCAAGCTGTAGACAATGATGCGAGAACTTTGTCGACATAGATGGCGATGTGGAAAGTGTGATAAGAGCATTAATCGTCGCGTAGATTTGTTTTGTATAGGTTAAAAACGCCACTTTAATTAAAAATATACAAAACAAATCTACGCGACGATTAATCTTATCAGCTCTCATAGCCTACTCAACAAATACAATAAAACAAAAAATGGGCTTCTATTATGTCTCTCCCAACCTATCTAAGGCTATTACTAATGAAAACAATATAAACTTAGACACCGGATGATTCCCTGCTTTTAAATAAGGTTATTTGCATCCCCTTTTGTACTCTGTTTTGCCTTATCTTCTCCTTTCCTTCTGCTGAGACGATATCTATGTTTATGTTGTATATATATTTCGAGTACATATATATGCATATATATTTTCTAATTTTTTGTGTTATTTCATTACATATACACATGTATGTGCGTACTTGTTTTTTCCCTCTCTATATAGATTGAAATTTAATATGCCCTACCACTATATATATATATATATATATATATATATATACATATATATATAAGTATTTCATGTATCCACATAAAATTTTATGAGGAGATATATTTTTTTATGTATCAATTCTGAGTATATATATATATATATATATATATATATATATATATATATATATATATATATATATGTATATATATATGTATATATATATATATATATATATATATATATATATATATGTATATATATATATTAATTGACTGATATAATAAAATGAGAAATTAATTAGACTTTATTATAATTAAAAGACAAGGAGTGATATTGGGTCCTAAAATCTGATTAACTTTTTATTATGTCATTCAATTAATATAATTGCTTTATACAATATATTGAGCTTTGCTTTTATATCTTTAAAATATCATCTTACTCTCTCTCTCTCTCTCTCTCTCTCTCTATATATATATATATATATATATATATATAAATATATATATAAATATATATATATATAAATATATATATATATATATATATATATATATATATATATATATATATATATATATAGTCTCAGAAGTTTCTCAACCAGTAAAACTATAAAAACAAAATTAAAAAAAACAAAACATTTTAGTCCCAAGTGGTTCGGTTGAAAATCACTCTTTTGTAAGTCAATTTACTTTTTACAGTCACTATATTAGTTTGCCTCCAAGAATTTACGCTAGTCTTAACATTTTATATATATATATATATATATATATATATATATATATATATATATATGCACTTTCTTTAACGTCATCAATTTCTTAACGGTTTAAACAGTCAAACTTTTAAATCTCTTATATGTGTAGAACGCCATCAGGCTCTCATGTACATTTCAACTTTACAGACGCTATTTCAAGTTATAAACTACTTGCCGTTATAATTAAAAAATGAGCACAACAGTAAAGTCATAATTTGTAAAGACACTAAAACTAATACCGCCTGAAGATGATTTGACGATTCAAATCGAAAGTACTTGCAAAAAAGAAAAAAGAATGGAACAAGAAACCCATGGATCATATTTACATCAATTTGACCGAAACATTAGATGGACAATTCGGAAAATTGAAAAAAAAAAAAAAGTCGCATCAAACAAAACCACTCCGTGTTATTTAATAATGCTTGCCTAAATGAAAATATGCTGCCTAAATACACACAAAATATATATATTCCCCATAATTACAGATTTATTTCGTGCTTAGCTTCTATTACCTTTTTTCTCTTGATAAATATCACACAAAATCTTGGCGTACGTTAAGTTTAGGTCTTTCGTTTTTTAGTATAAACTCAGTGAAGAATGGATTTAAAAAAAAAGTTTAAACATTTAAATTACTCATTTATTGATATTTTTAAAAGAAAAACGAACTCGTTTTGATCTATTAAATCCATTTGCGATTTTAAAGCTGTCTGTGAGAAACGCATCATCAGCAAGTATTTTGAAAGAAAAAATCACCGCGCTAACAGCTCTTCTATTACCTGACCTTATGTAGCAAATGGTATTTTTTAGTTTTTCGAGGCTAAATAATAGCTTTGTCTGAAATCATTTCCTACCAGCAGTATATCTCCACACGGACAACGCCGGGTGAATACCGCTGGTATATATATATATGTATATATATATATATATATATATATATATATATATATTTCGCGCCCTGTGATTGTCCAAGATCGTTATTTCGCTGTGCTTATGAGAGCCAATGAGTTTGAAACGGCGTCATACGTAGGTAAACTATTGCAAATATCGTTAATGTTATATATATATATATATATATATATATATATATATATATATATATATATATATATATATATATAAAGTAGAGACGATTTTTCCCCTGTACATTCTCGGAGTATAGGAAAATAACCATATGCATCACAGGCTACTAAACTCACCACTATACTACACTTATTCACTCGAGCGTGTTTTAGTAAATTTGTTATTAGTTTTTTTCTACCTAACACTAAATATTATATTTGGCCCACCATCAACGTCTCTCCGAAAAAACAACTCCATATAGGTGGTAGCAAAAACTTTCCTCCCTAACAATTCTGTACTGTCACTCTACTCATCGACACCGGGAACTAATACACACAGTTTAATTCTCACGAAACACCGGTTCTTATTTATGCCAACAATTAAGCTAAAGTTAATTGGGCCATTTTCACATGTATTTTCAACCCGAGACCGTTGCACAGTCGTTAACAAGGCAGGTTTGATGATCGTCAGTTTTAGCGTTCGATCCCTGTCTACTCTACCACTTTTTTCATTTTTTTTTTAAAATTTAAAACATTCGACAACACGGTAGATGGGGGAGAAACAATAGGCCGTTTCCTTTTTTTATTCGACGTGGGGCAATAGGTAGTACTTTCTCCCGTGCAACGCCGGGCGACGGGTTCCGCTAGTTTATATATATAGTGTTAAAGAAGGGCTAGTCAAAACCACATGATACCGTCGGTTTCAAGTCAACGTATTAACCTTGGCTTGAGCGTCTGTAACAGTATATATAAATATATATTATGCTTGTATTTTATATTTGAATTATTTGGAAAATTGTATTTTAATAATCGGGTACTCTGCAAGACTTTCTCTCACCAATCTTACTAAAGTATATATTATATATATATATATATATATATATATATATATATATATATATATATATATATATATATATACATACAGACGACGTCGTTTCGAGCTTTTGTTTTCATTAATGTAGGGAAGTGATACTTTCAGACGGTCATATTTTGCTAGGGTAATATTAGCTAGGGTAATATTTGCTAGGGTAATATTTGCCTGGGTAATTAGAGCTTACAACACAGTCTCATCCCCTACGATATTCTCCATTACTATGTTGCGGTTCTTAGTTTTTTTTACTTTTAGGTATTTTTTAATTCTAACTTTAGTTTTCTTTCTAGGTTCGACACTAATTATCTCCCTCAATCCGCATCTATTATTCGATACATCTTTTCCTTTCTGTGTTATGTTTTTACTTACCGATGCGCATATAAACCACTATACATCTAAAAGAAACCCACGTTCTGGAAAATCTGCTTACAAAACCACTCGAACGCTGCTGTTAGTTCATGAAAACATTTAATTAAAAAGAGAAGAACACTAACAGAAAAAGAGAGACATGTGTATTGTGTGCACGTGTGAGAGAGCAAGACATACGGATAGCTGGTTTTGCTACACCTAGCTACAAAAGGCGATTCACCCCGTTTTTCTGTCAACACTACAAGAACGCTAGCTAGTCTCGTTACACATACTTACAGTGTGCGTGTTCGCCTTCCATTGAGGACGGCGCTCTGAACACGTATTTTCTGTTTCTGTAATATAAGTTTGAAGACACGTAGTAATCGGTGCGTGGTTCCTAGCAGTTTTTCATCTTGTGTTCTCCAGACCATTCAGTGTGTATACACACACAACATATATATATATATATATATATATATATATATATATATATATTATATATATATATATATATATATATATATATATGAGAGTCAGTTTAATGAAACTAACATTTCCGACAAAAATATAAAGGATAGTGTAGGAACTGATTTAATAAACAAAGAGAAAAACTCATAAAAAATATTGACACAAAACCTGTTTAAAATTTCTTGAAGTCCAATATTTTGATTCCAATCGTCTAATCTTTTTCTTTGCTGAAGGAAAGATCACTAGACTATAAATATGGGAGCTTATAATGTCTTTGCCAATGTTCTATGTGTCTATGTGTAAGTGGTTAGTCTTCTTGCTTATCAATTCTATACACGAACAACCTAATATATATATATATATATATATATATATATATATATATATATATATATATATATATATATATATATATAGATAGATAGATAGATAGATAGATAGATTTATACATTTAGTGAGTTTTTATTCTAACCCATGTCGGTTAATTTATATATTTATATATGGCAATCATTTAATAAATAAATGGCAAAATGAATAACACATTTCCTTCTCTTATTCGTCTTCTTTCTCCCCACATCTTCGTCCCGTAAAATGTGTTTTATTAACTCCGTGTATTTGTGTAAATGCATTCGGCTGAGTTTGGCCGTCACGTGATGTCGAGTTCTTAATATGAAATCAACACATCTTTTTTTCTTCGCTCATAACTGCAGAAGTGGCACAAGTTGCAAACACATGAACACCCAGATGTTTTCGTTTTAAACATTCTAATATTTCGTTTTCTGCATAGAATTCTGGCTAAATTTAGAAAACTGGAATCTACTTGGAAATGAGTTATTTATAAATATATATATATTTTTTTTAAATTTGAACTGCAACCATTTATTTTGGTAGTCGTAAACATTTTAATGTTTCTTCCATTTTGTTCTGTCAGTCTGTTTAACGCGAAAAGTGAATTTTAAACAACGTCAACATTTTTATAGAGCTAGCTTATATATATATATATATATATATATACATATATATATATATACATATATATATATATATATATATATATATATATATATATATATATATATATATAATATGAGTACACAAAAATTCTCATCACTTAACAAGTGTCAAACCTAACTAATAAAAAATACACTTAAAAGCAAAATGTAACTTTATTCATCAACATAGTCCTCATTCTAAGGTGATACACGAATTCGAATGTTTCTCTGACAATTCGATGTTTTTAATGTCGAACGATTTGTCTTTGGCTTAAAAATACGCACCAGTTACCGATATCTTTTATTTAATGAAACCGAATCTCTTTTCTTTGATGCAAACTTATGAGGTCTGCAAACAGCCAGTTCTCGCCAAAGGCCAGATCCAAAGTAACGGGGGAATGTTTTTTTCTTAATGGAAATAACCATAAAGCAACTTAATGTAATAAGATAACAAAAACGAAAAATTATTATCGCAAAGATAAAAAAACGCTTATTGAGGGTAGTATTGAAAAGACCTAGGCAATAGGTTGGAGGAAAAAGTTAGCAGAAAGACAGTTTCACAAGAGTTCAGTTTTTGTTCAATGCAAGGTGTATTCAGTAATAAACTAGTGTTTATTATTCTTTTCGAAAGCCAACTTATCCATCTGTATTTCTCCTCTGATGATAAGATTTCGATCTTTGAAAAGCCTTGGCTTAAGGAAAGAATAATAAACACTAGTTTATTACTGAATACACCTTGCATTGAACAATCGATATTTGAAATAAATTTGGACAATCGTCGCATATTTATCACTCTTTTTTCTTCTATCTCTACAATTGCTCTATCTCGTATATTGAGCTAATCCTCTTCACAATAGGTTCTATCTACATAAAGTTTTTACTTTGGTTTATACTTGATCCTACTTTAAGCTCCTACTAAGTTGAGCTTCTTTCTCCTATTTTGTGAAATGTTCAGCAAGGAATTTCTTCCACTCTCAGCTAAAAACATTCCCATCCTCTCAAATGAAGCCTAACAAAAATTCTTTTAATAATAATTTTCATATTTTTAAAATATTTCAACTTTGGCTTTTTCGAAAGCCAACTTATCCATCTGTATTTCTCCTCTGATGATAAGATTTCGATCTTTGAAAAGCCTTGGCTTAAGGAAAGAATAATAAACACTAGTTTATTACTGAATACACCTTGGATTGAACAATTAATATTTGAAATAAATTTGGACAATCGTCGCATATTTATCACTCTTTTTTCTTCTATCTCTACAATTGCTCTATCTCGTATATTGAGCTAATCCTCTTCACAATAGGTTCCATCTACATAAAGTTTTTACTTTGGTTTATATTTGATCCTACTTTAAGCTCCTACTAAGTTGAGCTTCTTTCTCCTATTTTGTGAAATGTTCAGCAAGGAATTTCTGTTTCATATTTTTCAAATATTTGAACTTTGATTTTTTCGAAAGCCAACTTATCCATCTGTATTTCTCCTCTGATGATAAGATTTCGATCTTTGAAAAACCTTGGCTTAAGGAAAGAATAATAAACACTAGTTTATTACTGAATACACCTTGCATTGAACAATTGATATTTGAAATAAATTTTGACAATCGTCGCATATATATATATATATATAGTAAATCATTAAAATATATTTATGGCAATTCAGCTAAACAGAGGCGTCCGTTCATCATGATTCCCTCAGGGGATGAAGCCTCTGTGTAGCTCAATCGCCATAACTTACTACCTAGCTCTACTAACGTATCGAGCACTGTTGAAGTAAATACTGAAAATTTATACATAAAAAGTTATATCTCGTTATAAATTTTTATGTGGATACATGAAATGTTATATATATATATATATATATATATATATATATATATATATATATAGAGAGAGAGAGAGAGAGAGAGGGGGAGAGAGAGACAGAGACAGAAACAGAGACACGCAGACAAACTCTGGAGTGAATAATTTTCGTATAAAAAAATAGAATTTTGAACAACATTTACAGGGAGAGGGTCAGAGTATTTGACTGTAATTTAGTAAGAGGTTGTGAATAAATTGCAATTCTGATTCATTAGAGCAATTACAATTTAGTTATTTAGCATAATCGATTCCAATATCGAGGAATATTTAAAGATATGTGTCATGCGATTAAAATATATAGGGAAACAGTTTCAGTGAAACAAACGTTGATTAAATCAGCTTTATTATGATGACAGATTTCCATCAGTAAACGCACCTATTGAATGGATGTATCTTAAGAATATCGGTTTATGCCTAAGATGCAGCCATATATCTCTATGAGAAGCCGTACATGCCCATTTTCACACTTAATTCGGAAGTGCATCTCTATCGCCAAACACGCACATTTAACGGAGTCATGCTAACGATATACGTTATTCTTTGTTAAATAACACACATTCCCTTTCTCTTGTTTAAAGTAACGGTAAATCCTAGAATAATATAATGTAATTGCTTGCACCTCATCCATTTCTTGCTCCTCTTTTACACCTGCGTTAACATTTCGCCATTGTTACATTACATTCATAGAATACACATCGCAGAATATGTACAGGCCAACAAAGGTTATCAATAAACACACATATACACGTATATATACTAAGTTGGATACTCCAGCAGATTAGACTATATATATAGAAAAGTTTGAACTACCTACTAGACACCATCCTTCCGTATCTCCGGTCTCTCTGTGCAAGGGTTTGTCATGACAACCTGACATGAGGATACTTTTCCCTACAAGTAAACCCGTACCAAATATTCAAAATAATATAGTATTTGAAGCCTCGACACGGCTATAAACTGGCTCATACGAGTCGATGATGCACCTACTCCTAGCGATGTTGCCTATAGTAACAACACTAAGCAGGAGAATCCACTAGACATGAATTATTGTCTTAGAATCCAGTAAGACCAAGAGACCACCAGAAATATATACTATAACATAGTTTACTGGTCAATTCGGGAGAAGAAAAATTAATGCTATTTACTTCTTTGCTAACTCAAAATCTGAGGGTAAACGAGAACTTTAATAAGTTATTAGAATATCTATGTATGATATATAGAGATCAATTGTTAGCCCTAAAAAGAGGCCTCTTGATTCTTGAGAACTTCGACTGAAGTAAAATAAAAAACTAAGCTGGATATTCAACCAGGCTAGAATAATTTTTGTCCTGAAATCAAGTAAGACCAAAAGACTACAAAAAAGATATACCATAACATAGTTACTTGTTTAATTGGGAAGAGAAAATAAGGTTCTTAACTTCTTTACTAACTCAACGTTTGAGTGGTAAAGTAAAACTTTAATACAATATTCGAATATCTATGTATCTTATATAGAGATCAAATGTTAACCCCAAAAAGGTAGCCCGTCTTAATTTCTGAGAAATTCAACTGAAGTAAAATGACACAAATATATATATATATATATATATATATATATATATATATATATATATATATATATAATTCTTTTTTTGAATATATATATAAAGTAGAGTGAGAATGATGTGGGGATGTGTTGCAAATAATTGGTATTGTCGGACTTATTTTAGATGTGTATATTTTCGTCTTAGTAAAAGTTTTAAATTTCTTTTGTGTTTTGAGGTGAATTATGAATGTTCTTTAAAAATAAATTTTAACATATTTATCGGTTTTTAGTTGTACACGTAGTAACTGAAATGAACTAATTTTGATCAGTTTTCTTTTCTTATCTTTTTTTTATATTTTTAGATCATCGAATTGATGGAAACCACTAGACCAACGAGTCAAACGAGCTGGAACAAATGAAGCAGGGGGTAGATCACATAATTCTGAAAGACACCTGCCATATACGTATTTATATAAAAGATTGAGCATAGCAACATCACGTCTTTGAGAGAGAAGGTTAAGAGAAGAAGAAATGGTGTGACCAATCAAATTACAGATACGTTTCTGCACCTCATCAGGAACCCTCAAATTAGACAGAGATTCACCAGCCCAAATATTACAACAATACTCCATACATAGTCTGATAGTAGATTTCAAGAGATAGAGAATAGCCTCAGTTGTGAGAAAGTGTTGTGAGCGATAGAGAGACCCAACCTCACGAGAAGCAGAAAGAGCAATATATGTATATGTGAGATATAAAGACCAAGAAGTTTCAGAGTCGATTTCTCCTCAAAAGCACATCCATTCATAAATATCTCATGAAGAAAAGGGACACGCCTACGTGTGAAAGATACGAGCTGAGTCTTAAAAAAATTAAACGAAACAAGCCATGTTGTACCCTAATCCACAACTAAACCCAGATAAAATGCTTTCGGCAATGCTTTTTAACATATAAGTGTTATTTATATATCAGTTATAATGAACAATTTCTAACCAAAATTAGTATTGCATATATTAAGATGTTACACGAGTCATATATTAATGTAAATCCTTATACTCTTTTAAATATCTATAAATAATTACCTATTTACAAAAAGTATACTTTCCTTAATTTAAATATAATTGCAAAATTTAATATAAATATAATGATTAAGCATACGCGAATTTAATTCTATATTATTTAAAAGAAACTATTTTTAAAACAATTATTTATTTACAAAAATTAATACATTTCTTATTTGAAATTTTTATCGGAAAATATCATATATTGAAGATACGTGTTTTATCGGAAAATATCATATATTGAAGATACGTTTTTAGACGGTCTTTTTATAATAGTTTTCATTTGTTTTACTTTTACTTGGAAAACAACGCCATCATTGACGAGAATTTTTAATAGCAACAGAAAGGTCTTCACCAGATACAGTGTGATCATTTGTGCTTTGATTATTGACGAGAACGTAATACCACTCGTAAAATATGAAGCCAACCAAATGCGACGCGATACAGTTTAATGAGATAATTGGATGAATAGATTATCGTAGTTTTTGTCTATTTAAGTTGTTTCCCATAACAAGATACGCTCACGATGAAATATATCTTGTCTGTCAACGTAACTGATAGCCTTGCTTAATACAGGGAATCTCTGTTGAAACTGGTAATTGAATAATAGTTAAGTGACTTTAGTGATCTTAATTATTTCTTTTTTTTATTCTGTAACGCATCTGTATTTCAAAACCGGTAGTTAATGTATTTTCTGCCTTGCGACCGAACCGGAAATAGTTAGTTAAAATGACACAAAATGACAATGGAACTCGATGCTAATGTAATGAACCTGTTACTCCCAGCCTTTATGTAAGCTTGTTTCAAACAACGCATAAAATATGTAGGACTTCCAACACATATGTATGTCTTCATGAGTTTTTGGACACTTCAAATATGATGATTGCAAATTTAAATGATATATAGTGTAGTAGACTATATAATCGACTCTGCTCATTTCTATGCAATGTTACTACCTTAATTTTGTCTCAGCCAACTGGCAATTTGTAGTGAATTAACTAAATAGTATAAATAGTTTACAATAGCTATTGTGACGCGGCATTACATTACTTAAACATTATATATGTTGTATAATTGAAACATAAAGCATATGTATAGATATTAACCTGATAAAGCAATGATTTGTAAAAAAGAGAATACGCCTTATTTAATGTATAAGATTTAAGAGAGAATTAGCTTGATTAATCCTTAAGTCACCGTTTTGTGTTCAGATTGAAAAAATATATCAATTGACGTTATGCTACTGCTGTTTTCCTAAACAAACACGTTTCATAGTGCGCTGCTTTATAATTTATATACGTTTTAAACCTTTATTGGAGAGGAAAATTTAGAGAAGCAAATAGGAAAGCAGACAATTTTCATATAATACTAGCAGAACTACCCGGCGTTTCACGGGGCCGTAGAAAACAAGTTAAATAGCATGTGTAAGGTTTTCATGATAAAACTTCTCTCTCTCTCTAGCTGTCTCTTTATCTTTCTCCTTTCTTTTTTAATAATGAAATGTTTGTAAGGAGGCCTTCACAGAACTGCCAAAAGTACTGTTAAAATAAAAGTATGAAGTAAAATAATGTTGATAATGGTTATTGATCCCGGATAATGCCGAGTAAACAAACAGTCACGGTCTATACCTAATTTCCTGCCCCACTTTTAAAAAATAATATGAAGATAAATGATGTTGATAAAGACAATAGTCTAAAAAGATGTAATATATACCAGTTAATAAAAGTAATACTGTAATATTACAATTCTTGATCCCAAACAACACCAAGTAGATCAAATGGTCCCGTAAATACCCTAATTTCGTACCCCATTAAATTTTAACATATAAAGAAAATAGGTAATGTTGATGAAGTCAGTAGTCATAAAAGCGTTTAGCATAGGTGACCTAAACTGCAGAATTATTTCCCATTAGTGTTGGAAATACTTTTTTAATATAAATCTATTATTAGTCATAGGTCATTAATCCTCTGCGTAGTCATTAGTTTCTGCTGATCATATTTATTTACCTATATTTGACCTGTTGTATTCTGTTACTTGAAAAAAGAAGAACCAATATTTACAGGATTCCATCGTGTCCCCAATGTTCGCTATCAAAAGAGCCCTGACCGATTCTGGCGTTCAGACCTTTGTTCTTTTATATTTGTTTGATGTACTTTTCTAATGGTTTTATTAGTGTATGTGCAAAACGAGAGTCGGGTGTATTTTATATGTTTGCCACAGGTATAGTGTTTATCTATCTCTTATATATAAATAACACTAAATGTTGAATGTAGAAATAATTAAACGTGTTAAATGTTTGCAATAAGAATGTAGATTAGTATCTGTTAAATGGACTAAAAACTCGGACACCAATCCTTTCCACGCCTATATGAACAAATATTACTTAGTTACGATGTTATCTTACTGATTATCCAAGCAAACCTCTTAGAGAGATTACACGCATATTTGTACGGAAAGATATACCATTTTTTATGTCATATTTGTAAAGAGACTCTCACTTTGTCGCTGTCGTCTGTTACTGTATTTTCTACTTTTCGAAAAAATCTCATGTCAACCAGTCGAAAACCTGCGTGCCCTTGTGTATTCAAATGCTTTTTCATGCGATCATCCAGGAAATTGGAAAATGTCAGATGAAAAGAAGAATTGTAAATTTGGAAGCTTTCAACACGTTTTAAATAACATAAATCTTATTCATCATGTATGTTGACAGGGGAAATATCAGCCGACATACAGTCGCTTCTCTTTCGGTTCGAAAGAAATGTTATGTGTCAGAAAATTGTCATAAGAATATTAAGAATTTCTCCTGACTGACAAAGTCTGAAAGCGAAAAATTCCCAGTTGATTTATATGTATTAACTACTACTACTACTACTACTACTACTACTACTACTACTACTACTACTACTACTACTACTACTAATAATAATAATAATACTAATAATACTAATAATAATGATTATGAGGCTAATAATAATAATAATAATAACAATAATAATAATTGGAACGCTTGGAATCATAACGAAAAGCCACCATCAAAGTCTTAAACAGATTGACGAGGCAATTTCGTTTCAAATTCTGCAAAAGGATTGCCTATTAGGAGTAGCGAAAGTGTTAATGCACAACTTAAAAGTCTAAGGTCAAGGGAATTGACTTGGTGTTCAAAAAAGAAAACTCAAATTAAAAACATCCAAAAGTTGCGACTACTATGTAATAATAATAATATTAATAATAATGATATTTATTATTATAATAATAATAATAATAATAATAATAATAATAATAATAATAATAATAATAATAATAATAAGCAGTGAATAGGGCGCGAGAGAACAGAAAACGATGGTAGACAGAACAATTACTGATCCGAAGACGAAAGACTAAACGAGAAGCATAAAAAACTCAAACAAAAAATTCTAGCAAAGAGGTAAGACTGAGACCATACGCATACACATCTGAACAGTATAAACAAAATAGGACTTTGAAAAATAATAAAAAACAGTTGTACCAAAACAAAAACGGGTAAAAACGAGAACAGAACGACCGAACATAACATAACCAAAACACTTCTGGGGCAATATATAGGGGAAAAGCGAAAAGACCACAACAGAGATACCGAATGGCTAAAATCATGAAAGAAGCCCTTCAGGAAATTGAAGAATAAGCAGAAAAAATAAAGAAACGCTGAACGCTATCTTAAGAAAATTGGCAAATTTGAAAGAACCAGGCTACGATATAATACATGCATATTGGTTTTAAAACATGATGATGTACATGAAATGCTAACGCAAAACCCGAGAATATATATACACGAATCAGCCATACCAGCTCAGATAGGATGAGTAAAGGAAGATTTACGGTAATACAAAACACTAAGAAAGATAATGATTCTTAGCAACAACAGACCAATATCCAGACTACCAACCATATACAAAAATATTGACGGCTTAATTAAGAGAAAGATTGATGACGTTTTTGTAATGAAGGTTGATTACTCTCCGAGGAACAAAAAGGATGCAGGAACTAAAAAAGAAGGACGTTTCCACCGTTATACACAAACCAAAAGATTTTGTAGGACGTAAAAAAGATAATATAATATAGCCGTGGCATGGATTGACTAAAAACCAACGACAGAATTGCTCAAGCATGGATAATCAAGTGCTTACGAATTACAGTCAGTGGTTTCAGTTGCCTCTCACGCCCGCTAATCATGGAAGATGCAGACAAGACTGTTTAGCAGTAAAAAGGGTGCTCAAAATAGGAAGAAGTCAATGTGAAGAAAGGCGTTGATTCATTGTAATTGTTTACGTCGTAATTATCGAGAAAACTTTATTAATGAGATTCATGTGAGATTTAGAGACTGAATGGTAAGTAGAGTCTATTCCCGTCGCAGTCTTTAGAAGGTTTTTACATCGAAACAGAGAACATCATCGACTATGATTTAAGATGCCCAGGTAGACAAACTAGAATGGGAATATGAATGATTCCCTGGTTGGTATTTAAATATGACACAACAAACATAAGTGTGGGAATAAAATGATCGACGAAACAGCACCCCAAAGAAATGCGAAGAAGAATTTATAAATAGAAATAAATACTTTTTATATTTCCATTTAACGAAGCTCTGTTTCGAAATCGTTTGATATCAATCCCCATTAATTAAATGTTTCCTAAACTGAACGTTAATACATAATTGATTCAATTTTCATAATCGATAAAACTAAAAATAAGACGTTGGATTCAGAAGCTAAAAATGCGTAACAAAATGTTCACGCGCATCGGTATTGGTAAAAAAAACACACACGTCCAGGCGATATTATGGTTATTAACGCTAATTCAATTAAGAGATTCTGTTTAGAACGAGCAATTGTGCTATTTTCCACGTATCTGCTTTTTATCACTTATTACATATCAAACAACAACGTCGGCTATTTTTAATTCCACAAAGTGAAGCTAATTGGGACACTGCTTTTTAAATCAGTGCAATCGCGTATTCATTACGAAAATGCGACTGAACAGGGTGACAACTTCTTATGATAAAAATATAAATTTGTGGAATGTTTCTTGTTATTGATGCGAATGCAAAAGGCTTGCTCATTACGAATAAATCAGATAATTCTATTGGTGGCATTTGGTTATCCTGATGTACTTTCAGTAAGAGTCCTTTCTAGAAAGATATTGGGTACTTACGGAAGGGACCACGTGAAGGTTGCCAACATCCTAAGTGAAAGTGTTTCTGTGGAACGAACTGGATTCGAACTTGGCACACCCAGCTTGTCAGTCCGTGTCGTTAACGACTTAGCCAATGTAACCTACCTTGTTTTGGATGGTACATTTCGTTTGGAAATAGTTTTTCTTGTTTCCATTCTTCTTTTTTTCATATTTTGTCTTATTATTCGCTTCATGATGACACATGAAAGGTTTTTCGCAACGAGATGACACGTGATCGGTTTTAATAAATCCATCCGCTTTAACGGGTTAAACCCCCTTTTACAAATCCGGAAATTTCTATAATGCGATAGGATCGTTGTTCTGGAAGTCACTTCGTTTCGTATCCTAGGTGACTCGGCACTATATGAGTCCGATTTCAGGAAGTGTGCACAACTTTGACATTGAGACAACTGGTCTGGAACTTGGGGAAACGACTGGTCGGACATTTTATATATATATATATATATATATATATATATATATATATATATATATATATATATTGTTTTTGTGGAAATCGTTCCAGATAAGGCATGAATTCAAATTGTGTAAGAAGCCTACAACTACAAAAATATTATTATCGTAAAGGAGGAACAGTGAGCAGCAAGAGAGTTCCACAAGCCTGCAGTTCGTTGGAAAGAATCTGTATTACAATGAGGTTTCAGAACAAAGAATTGATGGACGCCACTAGACGAGGTAGTCAAAAAAGCTAGACAAAGGAAGTAGGAAACATATTACATAATTCTGAAGAACAAACGTCATGATAGTATTTGGAGCGATAGATAGAACCGACTTTACGAGAAGCAGAAACAGCAATGGATGTAATATATAAACTCTAACAAATATTTGCTACGAAATACAAGCAAGAATTTTCAGAGTCGATTTCAAATCCGGAGCAGAGCCATCCATGAAGAATCTCAGGAAGAAAAGAGACACGCCTACGATTGAAAAACACGAGCTGATTCTTTGATCGGATTAAACGAAACAAGCCATTTTTACTCCAATCCACAACTGAACCGAGTTAAACTTCTAGAACAGCTGCATATTTCAACTGATCCTAGAGAGATGGGAGAGAAATATTCTTTTATCCGATTAAGTATTATCTTAATTAAAAGATGGAAATATTCGTTTTTCTGTGTCCTATAAGCTATTAGTGTACTTCCATGGAGAAATAAAAAATATTTTTTTGTCTTAAAACAATGTATACTTTATTATATTATAAGCTAACACTGTGAGTCAATTATATTAAGCGGAACGCCTCATATCCTCAGCCATTTTAGGGGGCGTCTCAGATCACGACTCATATTTTTCACCTAAAAATATATGTTATTAATACACTCCTACACACGCGTCACTTAACTTTAAATGTGTATATATAAAGCCGATCACCGGTCCCGATTAGTACACCCCTTTCTCGCTTGATGTAAGCCTGGACTTTAAATTATAAGGACGGGTTTATTTTTTTAGATATTTAAAACTCATTCGCTAGATGACATTTAGCATAGTGTCACAATAAAACACACAGACAAACCGACTCTTGAATATCTTAAATTGCAAATATATTTATTGACATTGACGGTATTACTCTTTGACAACACAAGGCGTACAAGTTGCAAGAATGGTAATAAAAGTAAATAAGAAATTTAGAGTAAAATCAATATAAAAATAGACTGCGCTGCCTAGCGTTTCAGTTTCTATTCTTTGTCAATTAAATCTTGCCCTTATTTACTTATATATATATATATATATATATATATATATATATATATATATATATATATATATATATATCTATGGACGTATACGTTTCGTCTCTTTTCAATCGAGACTCATCAGCATAGAAGTATGACTATTCACTACCGGTCACACGATTCGAAACCCTGGATTACAAGTATTTTTCAACCCACATCCAACGTCGCTAACCGATAGGCCAATTCTGAACAGCTTATAAACAATGATAATTTTAACACATTTAAAGCGGCGAGACATACAGGCATTCAACTTCTATAAGTGAAGGAATGATGCATATAAAGCAAGTGACGTCACGCTGTGTTAGTACTACCATTTACAGTGCTCTACTTTTTTTACGAGGAGCTCTAAATATAAATATTTGTTATTGTTTATTTATCTATAGACGTATACGTTTCGTATATATATATATATATATATATATATATATATATATATATATATATATCTTTCTCTATCTCTCTCTCTCTCTATATATATATATAATAATAATTTATAAATAATATTTTCAAATTTACTTATATACACATGTGTTTTATGCCACACCTGCAATTATCAGTATGAGAGGAGGCAATCTCTACCGGTCACACGGCTCGAACTCCAATACGAATGTCATATTTGACTTTGTAGTCGAGAAGCGAAGCGATGTGACCACCGCGCATTGTCTAAAAATGAGAGAGTGATTTAACGTCTGAATAACAAATTCAACGGCCATCTAGCAAGCCGAAAACAGAACTAAATAGGCGTTGCATCACGCTATAAATAACGGCTCGTTCTTAACTTACTAAAAGTGCTCAATTAAGCGAGAGCTTTGATTAATACTTTATAAATAATATTTTCAAATTAACCCATATATACGTGTGTTTCATGTAAAACATGCAATCATTAGTTTGGAAAGTGAAAATACCTGCCTGTATGTATATATATATATATATATATATATATATATATATATATATATATATATATATAGTAAATAAATAGACCGTAGTCGAGAGTTACCTTACTGCGAACTTTTTTATTAGCTACTACACTGGATTGCTACACTTGTTCTTCATCTTCATGTTATAATGCTGAAAGTACGATTTTTGCGTCCTTTGTATGACTCGACCGACGATTGAAGCCTGGTCTCACGGTTCTATTAACGAGCATCTTGAAAATTATATATATACATATATATATATATATATATATATATATATATATATATATATATATATATATATATATAAAGTGTTTGTGTGTGTTAAAGTGAATAATTTTGGTAAGAAATCTAAGTAAGAGAGCTGAAGGTAGAAAACAGAGCAAGAATAGAATATAGAAAGATAAAAATTACATACGCATTGTAACTGTCAGCATTTATAATTTATTTCGACCTCCTAGTCTCTTACGAATGTTAACGGGACAGCTACATATTAGAAATTACGAAAAAAAAGAAATATTCACCAGCTTCAAAAAAAGAAATATCAAAGGCAGAGACAAACGGGATAAAAGGGGGGAGGGAATCAACACACTTAAGTTATAATCATCCAAAAAACAAGGGGAGGGAAATATAAAGAGGTTAATAATACCTATCTCCACTGGGGTGAAAACTAAAATTAAAAACTTATTATTAAGATACGTCGATCATACCCTCAAAATCATGTGTGCCATGAATATGTTGACACAAAGTTAAACTTTACAATCCTTGGTCTCGCGGCTGGAAGATTTTTGAGTCACTGGTATGACTCGACCGAGGATTAAAGACAGGTTTCACGCTTCATTAACGAGCACCCTGAACACTACACACACACACGCACACGCACACGCACACACACACATACACACACATACACATATATATATATATATATACACGCACACACACACACATACATATATATATATATATATATATATATATATATATATATTGGAAACCAAGTTCGAGCCCTCCTACCTCCACAGAAGATTGCGTAAGCGTGAGACTTCGATGTCTGGAGGTAATAATAATCAATATTTACTTAAAAAATATATTATTATAGCCTCTTTTACAAAGACTGCTCCATTCTAAGATAATTTGATAATGCCCCTTATATTAATGCGATATTCCATCCCCCTTTGTTCTTATGTTTTATTCTGTTTCTTCTGTTCACTGTATCGCCCGCTTTTCTGGCGTTTATAGAGTTTAACTTCTCCTAATTTCTATGCTAATTGATGGCGGCCGAAGGAAAAAACACCGGGTTACGAGCCCCTCGATCGATATGAATTAACATCGCTACACTGAAAATTGCGTAAGCATGAAACATGGATGTCTGTAGGTAATAATAGTTAATTTTCATTTAAAATAAAATAAAAATATTATATATATATATATATATATATATATATATATATATATATATATATATATATACATATATATATATTTAATTTTCTTATCTTTCTGTTTTTGCTGGGGATGAGACATCCTACCGAATGCCAGACATTCACCGGCTATTTTAGACACTCCAGCCTAAATATCTTCTTAAGATTCTAACCGTCCCTTTAAGTGTAATTGTGTGTATTTCTCTTGCAATCGGTTCACAGGGTATACTCGCCCGATAGCTTTTGAAATTATTTTTCATTAGTCCTGTTGCTCCTATAATTACTGGTATGATGGAGATTTTCCTGAGATTCCAGTTTCGCTTCATGTCGTACATAAGACCTTTGTATTTTGTATTTTTTTCTTTCAGCTCTGTTAATCCTGCATCATTAGGGACACTGACTTGAACTAGGGTTGCTACTTTCTCCCTTTTGTCCCATATCACGATATCAGGTTTAACAGCTCCGTTTTCTAGATATGTAGCTGTAGGGATTGCATAATCATAGTGGATGGTGTATCAATAATTGTCAACGGTTCTTTCTGGTATTTACTCCCAGGACTTGCTGCTACATTGGATATTTAACTTTTAAAATATAGTCCAGTGTAGATATTTACACCCTCCGTTGTGTCGCATTGTATAGTAGCCATCCTCCAGGAGAACCTTATAACTGGATGTCAGGTGGCTCACACTCTCCACTTCTGTGTGGCATTACCTGCACTTGTTATTTTTGCTGAGACCACTCATCTTTTAAAGGCATTGGTCGTCAAGCCTTGATCTTGAGCAGCTATTATCATTCTACCCTGATCATAGTAAATATCCTCTTTTCAGCCAGTCTACACAGCCTTCTATCTATATATCTATATATTCCTGTGATAATTTACCTAGGAAATAATTAGCCCGTTGTTGGTTGGCCCATTCTACCAGTTTTCTAGAATGGAAAGGTCTTGGTGTATTTCTGGCGGCTCTTACTGGCTATTTCCGTGGCATGATTGTTGCCTGTTTCTGCCTTATTTGTAAAATAGTCCTGTCCTAAATGTTTGGCTAGTTTTATAATAGAGGTTGTTCTGCTTGCTCTGGTTTATTGATGTTTGCATACCATCATCAGGTTTGGGTTCTAAGAGCTCATCAGATATTAGGCATTGCTCACAATAGTGGCTCGATGTTGATGGTCAATTTCTGAGAGACCCATTCCCCCTGCCCCTGTTGGCAGATACAGACTTGATAGACACTACTTCTTGTACACTACTCTATACATTGTCAACGCGTTTACTCGTTTTAGTGTCTAATCTATTAATGTCCTTTTGTGGCCAATCAATGATTCCAATAAAGTTCTCTCATCTTGGCATGTTGAATTGAATCGTTTTCTTTTATACCAATATATTTGTATTGCTCCTGTTCTTAAAGGTCTTTGATGTCAGTATCTACATCAAGCTGTATGTTTTCCGTTTGGATCTTCTGCCCAGCTGAGAGAGCACTTGCCACAGTTGTCCAGGCCGAACTTCATTCCAATATCTTTTGAGAAAGTATTTACAAACTGCAAGAGTCGGCTTAAGTTAGCATATGAACTAGCATACAGGCTAAGGTCATCCATGAAGAGCAGGTGGTTGACTATTTTGTTTATATCTTGTTTTCCGCCCTTGCTCAGATGATAGGGACTCTGGATTTTGTTTAGTAATTTGCTTAGCGGATCAATTGCAAGGCAAATGGGTAGAGGTGATATATTATCTGTTTGGAACATTCCTATTCGGATTTTGTACGTCAGGAATTTTTATTGTTCCATTAGTGTGTCTTAATGGCATGGTTGTTTTCCACAAATTTATTTGTACTGCTATGGCTTTCTTGATGACATGATGGATATTATATTGATCAAGGCAGGGTTGTGGCACAATTCGTAATCTGTTGGGGAGCTAAGTGCTTCCCGTTATATTCGTAACCCTTGCGCCAGACTTGAGTTGC
The DNA here is from genome assembly GCA_963556195.1 of Sepiola atlantica. Lineage (NCBI taxonomy): Eukaryota > Metazoa > Mollusca > Cephalopoda > Sepiida > Sepiolidae > Sepiola > Sepiola atlantica. The sequence continues at coordinate 191,428,186 of OY744519.1, read as the reverse complement.
AAATAAAGTGAATTCTCTGCACTAAAAATGTCAGCTCACCTATCGAGGTATTTGGTGTAATCCGATGTCAGCTAAAATATAAACAATGCTGGAGACACCAGCCATGGACAAGAGGTCAAAGAAAACCTGTCACTAAGATTTGTTGAAACACTGATGACGGCTGTATTCTCCCTCTCTTTCTCTCTTTCTCTATCCCCCTGTCTCTCTCCTTCTCTCTCACTTTCCTCCCTTCTCTCTAGAAAATAGATTGAAAATTGAGACTGGTTTGAAATCCGAACAGGGAAGACGCGTTAGTCGCGCGCTCTGAGATGTTTCTTTTCAAAATATAATCAATCATATTTTTATATAAAAAGTAAAATGGTTTGTTCAATTATTACATATTGTTTGATTTGCAGCACGATGTACCCCACCAAGCAGCCGGCTAGCCAGTCCCAGAAGCAGACGACAGTGACTATCGTCAGACGATGATTGCTCACTGGCCATAACAAGATGAGAAATTGCACATACGTACAAATGTTGTCACACATCGTCCTGTCGTCACAAAAGTCCGACAAAGATCGCCCAGCCGTCCAAAGCAATGGTGTCACATTGTTGCTGGTCCCAAGATATACCCCTTCGGCCAAAGCGAACTTTGCCACATTGGTGCCGTGACCAGGATAACGCCCCAGGGTTACCAGAGACACAACAAAAAATACCACGACACAACAAAGAAATCGACGATCACAACGACATTTCAAAACAACTACCCAAAGAAAAACCCACGAATACAATAAAAAAAAAACAGCCACTTCTAACCGGAACGATCATCACATCATTTAAAGAAGAAAAACAGACAGCACACCGTAGAACCGCACAAGCTAAGGTAGGTGACCATTTTCGTCTGCTCTCATTGACTCATTTATAAAAAATATTCGTGTATAGAGCTTTTTGTTTAACGTCTGCTACTTAAAAATTAAAAAAATAAATAGACAAAATGGCCAACACTAACCCAACCCCTTTAAATAGAGTGCTCACAGGTGGATCCAATATCCCAATATTTACTGGGAAATCGTCTGACCTAAGGCCATGGCTAGCTGCTCTGAAAAAGAAAGAGCGGGTCTACAATCTTACTAACCCAGAGCTAGTAAACCTGGCGTATGACTTTTAAGACAGTCTACCTTCGGAATGGATCGGAGAATATCTCGACGACCATCCGAATACGACGAGTAAAGACCTGCTCGATGAGTTAGCGGCACAGTATGGTGAGGTTATAAATACCGCCGATGCTGCTAGGACCCTAATTAAAATAAGGCAACATCAAGGTGAAGCTCTCGCAGAATTAGCTAACCGGATGAACCGACTGGCTAAGCTAGCATTCGGGGACGCATAGCTGAAATCTTCATAGATGCGCTAATTAACCCCTTCATTAAGAAGGATGTGGCCAGATCCAATCCGACAACATTATCGGAGGCTTTGTCTTCTGCGAGACAAAGTGAAAAGCTTTACAAGCGAATCCGAATTGGCCACGAAAATGAACAAGCTATTCTAAATGATAGCTTGTTCAAAAGCGTTTACTGGCAGCATGGACGTAGGAGAATTTCCAATAGATTTAGGGTACTCAAGACTGAATTATACAGCGGGGACGGGTCAGAGAAAACCTATGGTTGCTACAGTTGTACCACAGCAACAAAACCTGTAAAGAGTAAGGCTTGTGCATACGCTTCGGCAAAATCTAGGAGACCGCGGTGAGGGCATTTTAGCCATAAGCAGTCAGAACAGGCTGTCCATGGTCATCTGAAGGAGAAGTACATAACTTCAACTCAGGAAAAAGAAAGACCAGGGTACTCTCGAAAACCATACATTACCACCGGCATGATCAGATACCGGTTACCCGAACATGTAACTATGTCAAGTCCTTGAAGGAAAAAGGACCCCGGGGAAATATGAACCCTAGAGGGCATGGATGTCAGGGATGTGGTAAAAGCGGTCCGAAACAGGCCCACCGAAGAAATAATAAATCAAGAAAGGAAACTCGAAGACGTAAAGGAGCCAAGGGACATACACTCCACCAACAAGGCCCGGGATGGGTTTTATGGTGAAAAGAAGGGGTCGACTGATAGAGGCACTGATCGACACTGGATCAGAGGTCTCGCTCCTCAAAACATCTGTTTTTGAGGAATTAAAATCCGAAAAACGAGAACTAAAGAATTCGAATCTAACCGTTACACTCGCAAACGGATAAAGATGATTCTCGATAATATGACTCACTTACCCATTAAAGTGAGGAAGCTAAAGGCTTCGTCAAGGTTATATATTACTCCGAAATTGGATCGAGAGTTAATATTGGGCGCAGACTGGTTGAAAAGAAACCGAGCCCCAATAACCTTTCACCCTAACCGATTGAAGGTTAAAGGGGTAAATATACCACTTGGTATTAATACCAGTTGTAAAATCGACGAATCCTCACTGGAAAATGTGGAGTTTCCACCACGCATCGCCACTGTTAGATCTGTTGAGAAAAAACAGGCAGAAAAGAATTCACCTCGTCGTAAGACACCTGTCCAAAAAGGAAAACCCGTGATAGAGTCAATTAAGGTGTATCCACACCTACCCACAGAAAATATGCCTGTGGCTCGTAGGGGCCTCAAAAATACTGTCACCTTTCCACCAGACTTACAGGCCAACAAACCCAAATTGAAAAGATTCCCTAAATTTCCCACCCGCAATAAACTAAAAATAGCAGACGGCAAAATGAAAAGGCTTCTTGAAACGACCGAGGAATTCGTTTTAGAGTTGTCTGGGGGCAGAGTGGAAAAGGTCATCAAACATAAAGATTAAAACATAACTGAAATTAATAATACTGATGTTTTTATCAAAGAAAAAAATGTAAAAAAATAATCAACGACGTTTAATGAAAGTAGTCAAGTAAAATGACTATAAAAAAGGGTCAATTTATGTTTTTAAGAGAAAAAAAAAGAAAAAAAGACATGAGATAAGTCTATATTTTTGGAGAGAAGACGAAAGTGAGAGAAATTACAAAAAGGGAAGTTTATATTTATGGAGAGAAGCTGAGAGATATTAGAATGAAAAATAAATAAAATTAATAAGCTCGTTTTTGACTATGAGTTAAAAAAATGCATATATCTTCCCATTGTGCCATGAATCACCGATGACCTTTGCTGATTGCATAGCCCAATGTCAAAATAAAGAAGGGGGCGTGTGTGGCAGAATGCGTAATCTTTTGGGGAGCTAAATGCTTCCCGTTATATTCGTAACCCTTGCGCCAGACTTGAGTTGCAAATAAAGTGAATTCGCTGCACTAAAAATGTCAGCTCACTCATCGGGGTATTCGGTGTAATCCGATGTCAGCTAAATTATAAACAATGCTGAAGACACCAGCCAGGTTCAAGAAGTCAAAGAAAACCTGTCACCGAGATTTGTTGAAACACTGATGACGTCTGTATTCCCTCTCTCTCTCTCTTTCTCTCTTTCTCTATCCCTCTCTCTCTCTCTCCTTCTCTTTCACCCCCTTCTCTCTCTCTCTCTCTCTAGAAAATAGATTGAAAATTGAGAGACTGGTTTGAAATCCGAACGAGGAAGACGCGTTAGTCGCGCGCTTCAAGATGTTTCTTTTCAAAATATAATAAATCATATTTTTATATAAAAAGTAAAATGGTTTGTTCCATTATTACATAATGTTTGATTTGCAGCATGATGGTCCCGACCAAACAGCCGGCTAGCCAGTCCCAGAAGCAGACGACAATGACTATCGTCAGACGATGATTGCTCACTGGCCATAACAAGATGAGACATGGCACATACGTGCACATGTTGTCATACATCGTCCCGTCGTCACAAAAGTCCGGCAAAGATCGGCCAGTCGTTCAGAGCCATGGTGCCACATTGATGCCGGTCCCTAGATATACCCCTTCGGCCAAAGCGAACTTTGCCACAGCGTAAGAGCCATGCGTGGGGTACACTATCGTATGACTTTTAGTGATCGATCCACACCATACTTAGATTTCTCTGCCTCTTCCTACTGTCCTCAAGGATGGTCTTATTGATCAACAATTGGTCATTGGTGCCTGAACACTTCTCCTGCTCCCTGCTCTTTTGCCAGGTACACTCAAGAAGAGAGTTGTTCGTAGATGCTGTCTGCAACCAGGTCAGTGAAGAGTGTGTAGGTTATATATATATATATATATATATATATATATATATATGTGTGTGTGTGTGTGTGTGTGTGTGTGTGCGCGTGTCTAAGTATGCATGTGTGTAACTAATTGCGTGTATACATCATGTGTATCGTTGTATGTGTATATGTGCATACTGTATGTGTGCGTAATACAATCTAATTAATCATTTAAGGCTTGTTGAGTAATACGATCGATAATTTTTCTTCTTACGTCTCAAATGACAATTCTGACTGGTCACTTTTTAAATCCTCCGAAATATGATCGATTACTTTCTACAGTTTCAGATCATATTTAATTAATTCCAATATTTAACGAGATATTCATTTTTCAATGACCGTTTTATGTAAACTTTATATTTCGACCCAACTATATCAAACTTATTTAATTTTGAAATATTGAACAGTAAGGTTTTGTTTGTCTGTTTTTTTTTGCGACGAGGGAATATTATTACTATTTAACATTTTTACAGGTTTTTTTATCTTATATTTTTATGTTTCGGTCGTTTCGCTCTTCAGCCTTTTTGTGTGGCTTGTATCAAAGCTAGGAACGGTTATGAGATTATTTAACCATATATTTTACTGGTTGGCATCAACTTCGCAAAGACTTGTGGATTATTACAGTTAACATGTACAAACCTTTCTTTGAAGCAGAACTTTACGATAACTTGTACATTTTTATCAGCCGCTTAGTATAATCGGCCATGTTTGTTTTAACTATAGTAAGATATTCAACAAATTATATTAATAATTTAATAATTTGTCTTTTGTCTTATACAAAGATTACAATTAGTTCAGCATGCTCATCAGAAGTTGACTCATTTCCACGGAAGTCCATTATCGGCGTTTTGTTTACCCTGATATTAATTGATATATGCTGAACTTGAAACTCAAATTAAAATAAACTTTTTTGGTTTTTCAGCTAGGATGAATCCACGCCGGACGCCTATTGAATGGAAATATGTTAACAATTAGAGAGAGGCCCATATAATCAGATATATTCTGGAACTAGATTAGCCAAGCTACTTGGATATGTATGTTTCAGTTTGGTCAACAGTGGTACAAAAATATCATGGGGTCTAGTTTGCGCTATAGCTCCAGAGAATGCAGGGCAGCAACATAGATCAATTAAAATAGAAAAAATACACATGTAGACTTTCCACGACTCCCGCTTGTATTAATATAACATATATCGCAGTATACACAACAGTTTACCAAACAAAAATATCATGCCTATTACATACTAGTTGTATTTTTTACTGCAAACTCGCTATTTAAATATTTCTCTCACTTTATGTCTACCTCGTAATACCACTGTTAGATTATAATGTCAAGTCCCGTGCGTCATATCTAATACGTGATATCTAACATCTGGAGAGAGTTCAAAGACTGACTACTCGAATGGTACATGCTCTATCGGATCTGGTCTATCCAAAAACTTAAGCTTGAGCGCCAGCGATTACGAGGTGTTCTCATTTTGGCCTTCAATCTCTTACATAATCATTACGATATACCTCAGGACCTATTATTCTATCCTACACTAGAAAACGGTCTATGCGGGAACCACACGAAAATAATCCACCGCCGATTTTACTGCATCGCAGGAGAGCTGCTTTCTCAATCAGGATTCATGGAACGTTTTAATAGACACCCAATAGAGGTAATAAATGCGCCAACAACGCAACAATTCAAGGCAAATTTGGGCAAGTGCTGAGCTACTGTATTCTCTTATGTGTAAATGTCTACCACTCTTTCCATACATGGGAACTGAAGCATTCTTGGTTTATTTTTAGCTAAAATTTTTGAATTGAATTGAATGATTCTACAATTTTATCACAATTTAAGCATTTATAATATATTCAGCTATCCGCCATTTTGATAAACCTGAACGCTATTTTTATACAACTTTTGTACGATTTAACTAAATTGCTTCTATTATAGTTAATTGTGAAACACCTGATCTGTAATATTTCGTCAATCTCGCTCGATTTCTATCAGGTATGATAAAAAAGTGAGATGTAAAAAAAACTGATAATAAAATCAGAGTAAAATTCTGACTATTTCAGAGAATATCGTTCAAGTACATTAGCATTACGCTGTGTGGCATCTGGCTATAAAGGGGGCACCGAACAAGTCTTTATTTGCAGCCAAACATTGTAATGTACCAGATGCGATAGACTAGAAAAGCAAATGAAATTTTAAAAGACAGCCACCAACACCAACTTAACACTTAAATGCTTCATTTTCTACATTGGTTTAAAAAAATGTTATCAAGTGAAAAACGTCTCATAGGGATAACATGAAGTAGTATAAATAGTTTTTGAAAAAAGAATTGTTGAACAAAAATGAATGATGTTACAAATGTGAAACAAATAGCATCACATTTTACATGTATTACAAAAAATTATGATATATGCACACAAATGATCATAATATACTAGAGACTCATATACTACTTTTTACTCACCATTTTAGTGACCAGATTTAAAAGTTTAGGTTTTTATACTTAGGCAGATGACACACCGATGACACTCGTTTGTGACATCGAAGATACTGATTATCTTTTTAGCAGGTGTGCTGATGCAATATGATATTAATACTTACTATACACTGGCCAACAGGCTCGTTGCAGATGTGAAACAAGTTTGACACATTTTTGTTTTATATTACATTACAAAAAACACTGAAAGGCAACGAAAACCTGATTTTAAAATTTATCTGCTATTCAACAATACTAAATCAGGTTTTCAAACTCTAAGCATTATTTCATATGATTTGTATAAATTTTTTATACATTTATACATTTTTTTATATACATTTTTTTATATACATTTTTTTTATATACTTTTATACATTTTTTATATACATTTATACATTTTTTATATACATTTTTTTATACTTTTATACATTTTTATATACTTTTATACATTATTATATTGTTGGAATGTGTTTATTTGTAACGCATATAATTTAAGGGTTAACTCTTCCGATTGACGAAAATACGCGCGCATATTCCGGAAAAATAAAATGTATTGTATGATTAAGTAATGAAAATTCTTATATCACTTTACGTTTTCTATGAATGTAATTCTGATTGTTTATTTTTTGGAATAGTTTATAATAATTATATTTCAAATAGATTTAACAATCCACCTGTTCATAAATATGTACGTATTTCATTCACAATACATTACAAACTGTTATATTACCCCAAAAAATGTAAATGATCGAACAAACAACATTCTACGCACTAGGTAACAACATAGAAGTTCAAAAGCTTGACTTCTTTATAGTTTATGCATAATAGGCTTGGATTTCGAGACGAGAAACTATTGGAATAGAAAGCTTTCCGACATCAGTTGAAGGAGAAAGTTGCAGACAGAACATGGAAGTTATTAGACAGACAACGACACAAGATAACTAGCTCACATATACGTATCTTACACGTGACACGATATTTATAATTTTAATTTATATTTGAATTTTGAAAGTTTCATTTAAATAAAATTTATATCTTATTTATTTAGCAAATCTTGAGGCGGTTTATGCACGACATCTTCGTTTTCTTTACTAATTAAACGTTGATATATTTGCTTGCCCAAAAAGGTCTTTCATTTTTTTAATTTCATCTCCCAGGCCTACTAAAGATCATTTTATATTCTTATTTATCAAATCCTGTATTTGGTGTAGCGAGTATTGTGACGCAAGTGTGTAATAAGCCTCCGAGCAGAGGATTTTCTTTTACAGTTTTGCTTGTATTTCAGGGCATGAAATGGAAGATGAAACAGAACACTAGCGACATCTGATGCTTAATCCCTACAAAAAAGATGAAAAGTCACAGAAACCTTCATAAAGATAGGTTATGTGTATGGGGTAAATGCTGGTAAAACACGGGTATACAATAAATTGTTTGCTAGATTTCGAAAAAAGGAAACTCTCAGTGAGAGTCTCCTCGCTATGACCGGCCAAATATGATCGACAGTGACAAAGTGAAAGCCGTAGTTGAACAAAGTTTCCGTTTGACAACCAGACAATTCGCAGACTTTCTCAAGATTTCCAAATCGAGCGTTGAAAATTAATTGCATAAACTCGGTTATGTTTCTAACTCACATGTTCGTGTTCCCCATAAACTGGCAGACGCAAAATAAAACGAACGAACTTTTTGGCAAACCCAATACTTACGATATTACTGAAAATACTATGAATCAGTACCTTCCTTCTAGTGTTTCTGTATAAACACAGTTATTTAAAATTCTCCATGGCCCCAAAATAAATATAAAATACTAGTCTCTACGCATCAACGCTGCCACTAGGATGTTTTTTTCTTAGTTATAACGTAATATAAACGTCCCGATGTCCATTCTTATATTTAAATTATAATAATTATAGAACAAGTAATGTTTAGATATTATTAAACGTACGATTAACACTACATATCGTGTTATTTAGTCGAAACAGGAGGTATTTCGGTTCTGAAACTTACAATGGCTATGGCGATGCACGAGTAGCTGTATTATTAAAAAACTAAAATTTGAAACCTCATTGTAACATAGTCGCGTTAATACTTTTGCAAGCTTAAGCAAGATAGATCGACGCATATAAGGTTTTATCATAAAGTTTGATACCCCAATTACATAGCGAAGTACACATCTACATTATGATGTGTCGATTACATCGGTGTGTTCAGTTATGGAAAACCTCTCATATTTTCGAGAAGATTTATAGATGAAATAAAAGAGATAAATTAGTGTGACCGTAGTCGGTGGCGACCAGTAGACCTCCTTTTCATTGTCGACTATACCAAGATGTAGAGGAAGGCGCCACTAATGTTCCGGATCGTTTAACTTACCTTACATATAATGCTAATTGTTTAGCAAGGTGGTATCACATGTCTTGCATATGACTCGACCACAGTTTGAACTCTTATCACTATGTATGTATCTTGTTTAGCATGTTCATAAATTAACATTCTATATTTTGTTCTGTGTATGTGTGTGTTAAATTATATTGGGCAATATGTTTCTGGTAGGTAAGCGTATTAGGTTAGAGGGCGAAACGGGTGACCCCCTCTACACGTAAATAATTTAGGGTATTAGTCGATAGAATTAGATATAAAAACACTCATATGATGTGCTAAAATTTAGAAGCAAGAGAGTCAGTTAGAGTACATAACGTGCAGATAAAAACCAGAAGTACATCTAAGTTAAGGTTAAGTATTGATTTACTCCTCTCCAGGAGTTAGGCACAAGGCCAGTTTTAATCTTACTCCCACGAGGTAAGATGTGACCCAAGGTCGGGTCGGGAAAGTGGGGTTTAAAAATTGCCTGGGCAGCCCCGTCAGCATTCCCCGGTAGGGGCGGGGCGCCTCAGGCAGTAGGCAATAAACTCACTCCTCCCCAAAGAGGGGAGACAAAGCCTGGGAAGGTGGAAAAGTTAAGGTTGAGTAATTTACTTATAGAAGAACACATATATGTTAGATATACAACATACGCAGAAATTAAAATCAATAAGCGGAAGTCTGCTCAGTTTAATTTAATAAAATACAAATAAAATTAGAATTACTTAATTGCTTTTATGTTGGTCTTAAAGTGATTTACAAATCCTGTGCAATTATTAGGGACATTAAAGATATATTCGCTGATTTGCATCACTCGAGTTGATCATTTTTTGCTAACCTGATAGCAACTATCAATAAGTAAATCGATAAAGTTAAAATCCATAGACCATAAAGACAGAACAGACATCGATTTCACAATAAAATAAATCAATAATTATTAATAATTGATTCTGAAATTGAACGATATTAAACTGGCAGATTTTTTCAAGCGAGAACGGATATCACTCGCTTCATTTACATTTTACTTATTAATTACTTATTATTTTACTTATTAATTACTTATTATTTTACTTATTAATTACTTATTATTTTACTTATTAATTACTTATTATTTTACTTATTAATTACTTATTATTTTACTTATTAATTACTTATTATTTTACTTATTAATTACTTATTATTTTACTTATTAATTACTTATTATTTTACTTATTAATTACTTATTATTTTACTTATTAATTACTTATTATTTTACTTATTAATTACTTATTATTTTACTTATTAATTACTTATTATTTTACTTATTAATTACTTATTATTTTACTTATTAATTACTTATTATTTTACTTATTAATTACTTATTATTTTACTTATTAATTACTTATTATTTTACTTATTAATTACTTATTATTTTACTTATTGATTACTTATTATTTTACTTATTGATTACTTATTATTTTACTTATTAATTACTTATTATTTTACTTATTAATTACTAATTATTTTACTTATTAATTACTTATTATTTTACTTATTAATTACTAATTATTTTACTTATTAATTACTTATTATTTTACTTATTAATTACTTATTATTTTACTTATTAATTACTTATTATTTTACTTATTAATTACTTATTATTTTACTTATTAATTACTTATTATTTTACTTATTAATTACTTATTATTTTACTTATTAATTACTTATTATTTTACTTATTAATTACTTATTATTTTACTTATTGATTACTTATTATTTTACTTATTAATTACTTATTATTTTACTTATTAATTACTTATTATTATACTAATTAATTACTTATTATTTTACTTATTAATTACTTATTATTTTACTTATTAATTACTAATTATTTTACTTATTGATTACTTATTATTTTACTTATTAATTACTTATTATTTTACTTATTAATTACTTATTATTATACTAATTAATTACTTATTATTTTACTTATCAATTACTTATTATTTTACTTATTAATTACTTATTATTTTACTTATTAATTACTTATTATTTTACTTATTAATTACATATTTTTTTACTTATTAATTACTTATTATTTTACTTATTAATTACTTATTATTTTACTCATTAATTACTTATTATTTTACTTATTAATTACTTATTATTTTACTTATTAATTACTAATTATTATACTTATCAATTACTTATTATTTTACTTATTATTTTACTTATTAATTACTTATTATTTTACTAATTAATTACTTATTATTTTACTTATTAATTACTTATTATTTTACTTATTAATTACTTATTATTTTACTTATTAATTACTTATTATTTTACTTATTAATTACTTATTATTTTACTTATTAATTACTTATTATTTTACTAATTAATTACTTATTATTTTACTTATTAATTACTTATTATTTTACTTATTAATTACTAATTATTATACTTATCAATTACTTATTATTTTACTTATTATTTTACTTATTAATTACTTATTATTTTACTAATTAATTACTTATTATTTTACTTATTAATTACTTATTATTTTACCTATTAATAACTTATTATTTTTCTTTATTAATTACTTATTATTTTACTTATTAATTACTTATTATTTTACTTATTAATTACTAATTATTTTACTTATTAATTACTTATTATTTTACTTATTAATTACTTATTATTTTACTTATTAATTTTAGTTTTCACATCCGTAAACATTACTATATCGAATTGACGCATCTTATTGTTGATTCGTCCAAAGATCTAGAGTATCTGTCAGTATGCTGATGTGTCACACGTGGATGATGGTTTGATATTATATAATCTCAAGAATAACAACTTATCCTTCTTTAGCTGCTGAAAAGCAATGTTATACACTTCTTTGTCACCTCCCCTACTTCAAAAGATGTCACGTGTATAAATACGTAATTACTGTCACACCAGAACCGTCTCTTAACTTTGCTCCAATGGTAGCACGAAGGTAATACAACTACTTTACAACGTACATTGCCTCGCCTTCTGAATATACTTTCTCTTTATCTGAATTCTTATTTGTTCCATTGTCATAAACTCTTTGAACACAAATTGGCTATCATCTCTCAAAATACCTCTTATTTCCCCGTACTATTAGTGTACCCAATTAAGTTTCTCCCAACTTTTTTTCCACGGAGCACGGGAGCTTTTCCTTTTTAAAAGGCTTTCTAACACTACAGCCACTAATGCACACCTTCGTTTTGGAACACAATAACTCACAATTTTTCATTTTCCACATCTTTTCCCCAAGTCTCTCACATGTAGACTTTCCATTATTTCTAACGTAAGCATTAAACCATCAGAAAACTCATCTCTAATATAAATAGAAACTATATTTACCGATTCTAATGACTCGAGTTTATCAACGTTAGCTGAAATGGTCACAATTATCAATCAATAAATCGATCAGGTGAAAAGCCACAGACAAAAAAGACGGAATATACATCGATTTTACAATAAAATAAATCAATAATTATCAATAATTGATTTTGAAATTGAACGATATTTAACTGACAGATTCATTCAAGCAAGATCGAATATCAATCGCTTCATTTACAGATATTTTACTTATTCATTCTTATACTTCACATCATTAAACGTCACTATATTAAATGGACGCATATGATGGTCGATGCGTCCAAGAATTTAGAACGTCTGTCAGTTCTTTAGATATGTAAATATCTTATATAAATCGATATTTTGTCCGTCTGTCCGTTTATCACAATTATTTTAAACGTAATAAATACAATGCTGTATTTGCCTAATTTCGAAATCTCAGATATGTTAACAACTTTTCAAAATAGTAATATTGCATATATAATATAATAGTAAATAATAAATCCACAAGAAATAAAGCGGATGCCATGACCGGAATCCGAAACCTTAACATTAACCGTGGTTCTACCAACTGACATATTTAGACTTTTTTATAAATTTAGCTGAAAAAATATTGTTTTAAAAAAATAATTATAACTTGTGTGACGTTATACATTAGTAATTTACGTCATGTTTCAAAGCATGAATTCAAACATAAGCGAGAATAAAATATAAATAAATGTATAGGTAAACATTATGAATAGCGTTTGGAATTATTGGAATAGTTTCAAAATAATTATCTATGTTATAACTAGGCAGTGTAGGTAATCCTTTCTTAATTACATAATCCTCCCAGTCCTTGAAAGATATGCGACCGATGGGGGAGCATATATATTTGCTAATGCTTAAATTTTCTTGTTCATATTTTTTCGTATTGAATCAACACATCAATACATCATCTTTATCAATATTAAGAGCAGCAATATTCTAGACTTACTCTATGTTTTTATGATTTCTTCTATTTTCTTTTATATTCTTTAACATAGAGACAAGACATTCCTCAAAATGGTGAACATTTTATTTACTTTTATTCACTCCAAAGAAGATATATTGCCACTGTAGTGTAAGAGGAAACAGTATAAGGAGTAAAATGGATCCCTGGTGGGGAGATGAGCAGCAAAATGTTTGTTCACATTACATTTACAATTCTGGCATGTTTGTACGGTCAGGAAAACAGGAAGCAAAAAGAGAACTCCAAAACCAAGAAGTCCGAAGAAATAATATATCAGGGACCTCTACGGTGAAGGGGCGGGACTTTGCTGCTAGTCGGGTGGGTCGGGAGTATTCACGTTTGAGGGTGAAAGTGCAGTAAGTTCATCGGAGCATATTTAATTGAAGTACTTGTCAAATAAGTACATATATGCAACTATGCGGCGATGCTTGACAGTCAGTGCGGAGGCTATTACGTTAAGAATATGTTCATGTACACTGTCCAAAATGGATAGTCTAGAATCCAAACAGGGTAGCTAAAATTTAAGCTGTTCAAAAATTAAAAGTTGAAGAAGTGACTTAAATGGCTAAGAGACATAAAATTCTACCACTATAGGAGCATATACCGGCTCCATACTTTATTATAATTTTGTAGAAGATAATCCACACACGCTAGCTAAATAGTATGTCTTTTTCGGGGTTTTAAAGGTTTCCTTGCTATGAGGTTCGACGAGATATTAGAGACATAATTAAAAAGGGCCTAAGCCAAACAACTGTTATTTCTCGAAAATATAGTTGTTTTTTTTGCCCCCCCCCAAAAAAAAACAAACAAACTATGAAATAAATTTAAAAAATGTTAATATGAAATATTAATATAAACTTTTCAGTATTTTTTAAAATGAGATAACGTGTATAATAAGTAAACCGTTCTTGCGTACAATATAGTTTTCGGACCGGAAATTGATCAATGACGCAACAGGAAGCACGTCATTTCAATATTGGAAGTTGCTATAAACAATGCTGATGATAGGGGGCATGCATAAATATATTATGTGTTTTAGGTCTCTGTTGGAGCGGAAGAGGCGAACAACGAGGTCAACGCAGACACACATACACGCAATGTTCCTCTTTCATATATAATTCAATTCTGTGTTATATTAACGTATCGATGCACATTGTGTGAAGATTGAACTTATTCAGACTTTTCCCTAATGGTATAATTACGGAAAAACAATAAAAAAACTAAGAAATAAACACTTGCTTGATTTAATTCCCAACAGCAAGATTGAGAACCAAAGTATATAATGTACACATTGATTCATTGTTTCAAAATATCAAAATTAGCAAACTGGCATTTGATTCTTTTGTAGACATTATAATCTACATACGTATACGTTTCATCCTTATGGAAATCATCAGTGTAGAGAAAAAATATTCACACCGGTTGCCGGACCCAAATTCCGGAAAACGAGGTATGTTTCAAACTCTAATTCCAATGTCCCAGCCCACATGTCCGTTGTCAACAATTTGGTAAATCAGCGAGAGATTTATACTATTTAAAAGCAGGTGCCGTAAAGTGTTCTACTATTGAAAGGAACATTGCATTAAAGCCACATATATATATATATATATATATATTGCTCTGAATTTTCATTGAGCACTCTCATAGACCCGGCTTCAACTTCCTTCGGATTTATACCCCCTGGATATTTGTAACAAGTTAATTATATATATATATATATATATATATATATATATATATATATATATATCAAAATATGATATTAAAATATACTTTTAATATTTTACCTACATAGGACGTCGTTTCGTGCCTCAGCACTCATCAGTGTAGGATAATTACACTCTCTCATGGTCATGGGACGCAAACCCGGTTCACAGAGACACCTTGGATCTGTAAGCGGGCGCCTAACCATCTTGGTCATGGGCGGTTTTCACGTGGTCACAGAGAAATTGAGTCATATTTACGCTAAGAACGGCGAGTGTAAATATAGAGAAATTCGAATAAAACTCAACGACAGAGTCGGAGTAACGCACTGAAGCATTAAGTAGATGTCTATGCTTAAATATCTCTAAAAGGCTCAACTTTAATTTTAATTAAAGGGGCTTCTTATTATATTAAATTATGTTTTTAATATTTTACCTACAGCCGACGTCGTTTCGTGCAAATAAAATATGACTTTCGCATTGGGGTCCCAACCGTGTGACCTGCAAGTATTGTCTCTTCCTATACTGATGATTGCAGGTTCGACATGAAACTCATATGTATATGGGTTTATTTGAAAATATAATTTATAAATAATTATATATATATATATATATATATATATATACATATATACAATACTATTTATAAATAAATATTTATTAATTATTTTAATACCTACAGACATTGATGTTTCATGCTAACGTAATCTTCAGTGTAGGAACTAATTCTCAACGGTCGGTGGGCGCGAACCCCGATCACACATCGCCACTGATTCGCAGTCGAGGGTCTTATCTATCGGCCATAGCCGATTAGTTAGTAAATATAGAGGAATTTTAAATGTACATAGCGAATCGGCGGCTAGATACCAAGCAGTATAGAGTGTTCTACGAAACGGCGTTCGGATCGTGCATATATATATATATATATATATATATATATATATATATATATATATATATATATATATATATATATAACTACGGAGTAGATACATACCAATGCTTTTAGACTGAATAACTCTGTCCTTACAAAACAACAGATTAATTGTTAGATAATCAAAGTTTTTTTTAATATAGAAACATTTAAAAGAAATACATATAAATTTCCACTTTCACAGTTTTACCTAGTTTCATTGTTATTAGTTATGACATGACATCTTCTCCCGCTTAAATAATATGTTACTCATATTACCTTAATGCGTGTAACGAATGCCTTAATATTACCTGCGTAAGACATAATTTATATCCGTACAACGCGAGATAATTGACCCCTCTTTTATCTATTAACAGTGTTTTACATCACAAATCTTTCATACTCAATGCTTCATCGGCTGTAGATAAACAAAGACTAGACCTTCTTTAGATACCATTATGTATTATAATGGAGACTGTTCTCCGCCCCCGGCGACTGCGAATATTATGTTGGTCAAGACTACTACTACATTTGAGGGGGAAGCCATCTGTCTAACGTGTCCCTCGACAACTGCAGGTGCCTTCGTCTTGGGTAGTAATGTAAAAGCCAGAAGTTCAGTGAGGTCGCTTCAGCTTACACTCCAATCCTTCCTCTTGATGCTAAATTATGCTTTAATGTCCTTTCAGTCTTTTCTCCAATCCTTTCTCTTAATGATGAATTATGCTTTAAGGTCCTTTCAGTCTTTTCTCCAATCCTTCCTCTTAATGCTAAATTATGCTTTAAGGTCCTTTCAGTCTTTTCTCCAATCCTTCTTCTTAATGCTAAATTATGCTTTAAGGTCCTTTCAGTCTTTTCTCCAATCTTTCCTCTTAATGCTGAATTATGCTTTAAGGTCCTTTCAGTCTTTTCTCCAATCCTTCCTCTTAATGCTAAATTATGCTTTAAGATCCTTTCAGTCTTTTCTCCAATCCTTCCTCTTAATGCTAAATTATGCTTTTAGGTCCTTTTAGTCTTTTCTCCAATCCTTCCCCTTAATGCTAAATTATGCTTTAAGGTCCTTTCAGTTTTTTCTCCAATCCTTCCTCTTAATGCTAAATTATGCTTTAAGATCCTTTCAGTCTTTTCTCCAATCCTTCCTCTTAATGCTAAATTATGCTTTAAGGTCCTTTTAGTCTTTTCTCCAATCCTTCCTCTTAATGCTAAATTATGCTTTAAGGTCCTTTCAGTCTTTTCTCCAATCTTTCCTCTTAATGCTGAATTATGCTTTAAGGTCCTTTCAGTCTTTTCTCCAATCCTTCCTCTTAATGCTAAATTATGCTTTAAGGTCCTTTCAGTCTTTTCTCCAATCTTTCCTCTTAATGCTGAATTATGCTTTAAGGTCCTTTCAGTCTTTTCACCAATCCTTCCTCTTAATGCTAAATTATGCTTTAAGGTCCTTTCAGTCTTTTCTCCAATCCTTCCTCTTAATGCTAAATTATGCTTTAAGGTCCTTTCAGTCTTTTCTCCAATCCTTCCTCTTAATGCTAAATTATGCTTTAAGATCCTTTCAGTCTTTTCTCCAATCCTTCCTCTTAATGCTAAATTATGCTTTTAGGTCCTTTCAGTCTTTTCTCCAATCCTTCCTCTTAATGCTAAATTATGCTTTAAGGTCCTTTCAGTCTTTTCTCCAATCCTTCCTCTTAATGCTAAATTATGCTTTAAGATCCTTTCAGTCTTTTCTCCAATCCTTCCTCTTAATGCTAAATTATGCTTTAAGGTCCTTTTAGTCTTTTCTCCAATCCTTCCTCTTAATGCTGAATTATGCTTTAAGGTCCTTTCAGTCTTTTCTCCAATCCTTCCTCTTAATGCTGAATTATGCTTTAAGGTCCTTTCAGTCTTTTCTCCAATCCTTCCTCTTAATGCTAAATTATGCTTTAAGGTCCTTTCAGTCTTTTCTCCAATCTTTCCTCTTAATGCTGAATTATGCTTTAAGGTCCTTTCAGTCTTTTCACCAATCCTTCCTCTTAATGCTAAATTATGCTTTAAGGTCCTTTCAGTCTTTTCTCCAATCCTTCCTCTTAATGCTAAATTATGCTTTAAGGTCCTTTCAGTCTTTTCTCCAATCCTTCCTCTTAATGCTAAATTATGCTTTAAGATCCTTTCAGTCTTTTCTCCAATCCTTCCTCTTAATGCTAAATTATGCTTTAAGGTCCTTTCAGTCTTTTCTCCAATCCTTCCTCTTAATGCTAAATTATGCTTTAAGGTCCTTTCAGTCTTTTCTCCAATCCTTCCTCTTAATGCTAAATTATGCTTTAAGGTCCTTTCAGTCTTTTCTCCAATCCTTCCTCTTAATGCTAAATTATGCTTTAAGGTCCTTTCAGTCTTTTCTCCAATCTTTCCTCTTAATGCTGAATTATGCTTTAAGGTCCTTTCAGTCTTTTCACCAATCCTTCCTCTTAATGCTAAATTATGCTTAAAGGTCCTTTCAGTCTTTTCTCCAATCCTTCCTCTTAATGCTAAATTATGCTTTAAGGTCCTTTTAGTCTTTTCTCCAATCCTTCCTCTTAATGCTAAATTATGCTTAAAGGTCCTTTCAGTCTTTTCTCCAATCCTTCCTCTTAATGCTAAATTATGCTTTAAGATCCTTTCAGTCTTTTCTCCAATCCTTCCTCTTAATGCTAAATTATGCTTTTAGGTCCTTTCAGTCTTTTCTCCAATCCTTCCTCTTAATGCTAAATTATGCTTTAAGGTCCTTTCAGTCTTTTCTCCAATCCTTCCTCTTAATGCTAAATTATGCTTTAAGATCCTTTCAGTCTTTTCTCCAATCCTTCCTCTTAATGCTAAATTATGCTTTAAGATCCTTTCAGTCTTTTCTCCAATCCTTCCTCTTAATGCTAAATTATGCTTTAAGGTCCTTTCAGTCTTTTCTCCAATCCTTCCTCTTAATGCTGAATTATGCTTTAAGGTCCTTTCAGTCTTTTCTCCAATCCTTCCTCTTAATGCTAAATTATGCTTTAAGGTCCTTTCAGTCTTTTCTCCAATCTTTCCTCTTAATGCTGAATTATGCTTTAAGGTCCTTTCAGTCTTTTCACCAATCCTTCCTCTTAATGCTAAATTATGCTTTAAGGTCCTTTCAGTCTTTTCTCCAATCCTTCCTCTTAATGCTAAATTATGCTTTAAGGTCCTTTCAGTCTTTTCTCCAATCCTTCCTCTTAATGCTAAATTATGCTTTAAGATCCTTTCAGTCTTTTCTCCAATCCTTCCTCTTAATGCTAAATTATGCTTTAAGGTCCTTTCAGTCTTTTCTCCAATCCTTCCTCTTAATGCTAAATTATGCTTTAAGGTCCTTTCAGTCTTTTCTCCAATCCTTCCTCTTAATGCTGAATTATGCTTTAAGGTCCTTTCAGTCTTTTCTCCAATCCTTCCTCTTAATGCTAAATTATGCTTTAAGGTCCTTTCAGTCTTTTCTCCAATCTTTCCTCTTAATGCTGAATTATGCTTTAAGGTCCTTTCAGTCTTTTCACCAATCCTTCCTCTTAATGCTAAATTATGCTTAAAGGTCCTTTCAGTCTTTTCTCCAATCCTTCCTCTTAATGCTAAATTATGCTTTAAGGTCCTTTTAGTCTTTTCTCCAATCCTTCCTCTTAATGCTAAATTATGCTTAAAGGTCCTTTCAGTCTTTTCTCCAATCCTTCCTCTTAATGCTAAATTATGCTTTAAGATCCTTTCAGTCTTTTCTCCAATCCTTCCTCTTAATGCTAAATTATGCTTTTAGGTCCTTTCAGTCTTTTCTCCAATCCTTCCTCTTAATGCTAAATTATGCTTTAAGGTCCTTTCAGTCTTTTCTCCAATCCTTCCTCTTAATGCTAAATTATGCTTTAAGATCCTTTCAGTCTTTTCTCCAATCCTTCCTCTTAATGCTAAATTATGCTTTAAGATCCTTTCAGTCTTTTCTCCAATCCTTCCTCTTAATGCTAAATTATGCTTTTAGGTCCTTTCAGTCTTTTCTCTAATCCTTCCTCTTAATGCTAAATTATGCTTTAAGGTCCTTTCAGTCTTATCTCCAATCCTTCCTCTTAATGCTTAATTATGCTTTTAGGTCCTTTCAGTCTTTTCTCCAATCCTTCCTCTTAATGCTAAATTATGCTTTAAGGTCCTTTCAGTCTTATCTCCAATCCTTCCTCTTAATGCTAAATTATGCTTTAAGATCCTTTCAGTCTTTTCTCCAATCCTTTCTCTTAATGCTAAATTATGCTTTGAGGTCCTTTCAGTCTTTTCTCCAATCCTTCCTCTTAATGCTAAATTATGCTTTAAGGTCCTTTCAGTCTTTTCTCCAATCCTTCCTCTTAATGCTAAATTATGCTTTAAGATCCTTTCAGTCTTTTCTCCAATCCTTTCTCTTAATGCTGAATTATGCTTGGCATGGATGCGTTCTCGAAACTTAGTCAGATAATAGTACTCGAAACTTAGTAAGATGTTAAGCCCCCCCACCCAGTACTCGGGTAATTTGAACAACATTATTCACTCCTTTTGTTTCCAGAAATACGAATAAACATGTAAACTTTACTCAAAAATTAAACCCTAACTCTACGAGCAGAGATCATCATCATATTTCACATCAGACGAGACTAAGCGTGTGGCCAACATACAGTTGGCGACCCTTCACCTTTGCTACAACCATCAAATCTGCGCGTTTAACGAAATGAATGTAGATCGACCGACAGATCTTTGTAGAGAGAGGCGTGGACGCAATATTTAACCTACTGAATTATTCTTATTTCATCTTAAGTTAAATTATTTAACTTGCACTTTTAGCGATGACCATATTTTCCGAAACCTAAGCACAAAAGACACATCGATGATGGGAATTCTTTTAAAGATCCCTGATGCATCTGAAACAAAATTGTTGTATAATTGAGGCTGTCGGGTCTTGTCCTGCGAGGATTCTGTTGGTCAATATCTATACTAACATTTAGGAAGAAACAATCTGTCCAACTTTCCCTCAGGTCACTGCAAGCGGCTGTTTCATAAGAAGTGACGTCAGAGCTGGAAGATAATTAAAGTAACGCTAGCTCACTGTCCCACTATTCTTCTTACTGCTGAATATTGTGTGGGGTGGGCGTATTCTCGACAATGGATTTCTATGCGGTTGAAGGTCACGCCCCAAGTTTTCGAGGATTGTGAAAACCATGATTCACGTTTTTCTTTCCGAAAATACAAATAAACATGTGAAATTCACACTGAAGGTACCGTTGTTTAATAAAAGCTCAGGCTGACAACTGTGTGTTTTAATCTAAGATGACAGACTGGAAGAACCAAACCACGACTAGACGATCAGAAATCATCATCGGACGAGTACAGATCAAAGATGGTTCCAACGTGCAGATGGCGACCCTTGGCCTATGCTACAACCATCCAATCTGACGCTTAACGAAATAAATGCTATTTAACGTTTTTTTAAAGAGATGCGTAGACGCAGTATGTGAACTACTTTGTTATTCTTACGTTTCCTAACTGAGCTTATTTAATCTGCGCGTTTAGCGATGTTAACACTAGTCAAAATATAAGCATGACATACGCACTGAAAAATTAAGCCCCTTTAAAGCTCCTTGGACGCATCTACAATCTAAGTTTATTGTACCATGCCTACACGATTGCAAATAACTACTTCGTAAATATTTCTAATCGCTCTGCAAAGACGGGCTTTGAGATATAATTGACAAACAGTCGCTGTGTTACTGAAAAACATAGAATAGCGCGTAACCGAAGTAAATGCTATTTCACACCTGACAGAACTACTTACGGACCGACCGACCGATCCCCGAAGATAATGCCTCAACGCATCATATACACTACTTAATTATTCACATTTCCTTCACTCTGAGGCCATTTAACATGCGCGTTTAGAGATGAGAATGTTATTTCACATTTAAACATAATAGATAAACCGACGGACGGATCGTCTTAAAAGATTCGTGGCTGAACCCCAAACAAGGGTTATTGACGCATGTCTTCACGATTGCAAATATTCTCTTCTTAAATATCTATTAATTGCCTTCAATAACCAATTTTAATAATTATAGATAAACGCTGTTTTCCCCAAAACATAGACTTGTTTTTTTATATGCGATACAAATCCAACTTGTCAGGTTTTATTCATTGTTTACTTTTCAGTGCGATATTGAATACCATCTGATCAGTTAATAATTACTTGTATCGGAATAGATTCTTTTACGACCAACTAAAGACGAAAATACACTGAGCTAACGATAAACTGATCATAAACTGACAATTACATGCCACTTTATTGACGCTTTAAATATGGCGAAGAGAAAATACATCAATTATTTAATTTGAAAGGCATAACATTCATTTTTATAGAAATGTGATTTTATTAACGCCGTCTATTTAACACATGATTTAAGATTATTTAAGTAGGTCCCAACATAACCGAGTTATTTGGCATACTATTTAGTGTTAGTTAATGGACTGAAAGACCAGGGTTCAATCCTCGGTCGGGTTTACCAAAGATTAAAAAATAGTAGCCGATCGCCCTTTGCTAAACATTCAGCATTATAAGGGGTGAATCAAAGGTTACTACTAAAATGTAGGAAAAGGATTGGCGTCCTCTCCTACAACTCGGTGTAGTATACAATAAAAATGGAGCAATTTTGGGCCGCCTTCGACTAAGGTCGATCAATTAATTTACTTACAAAAAGTCATTGTGATTAGCAGATCAATATCTAATACATCTAATATCGATATGTGTTCGATCTTTACACTTTTCTAACTTATGTTGAATGCAATGCTGTACTTTAAGGTTATCTATTTTTGATAAAAGGTGAGAAGTGTTTTATGTGTAATAAATCTGACTTAGAGTGACAAAATAAAAGCCCTGTTTGTAAAAAAAACACCCTGAGCATTTAGTTGATCAACATGTGCAGTGTTGCTATCGACCTGAACTGCTGAAGTGATTGATCACCGACAACAACCAATGGTCCTTGAGTCTGACTGACAACAAGCCTCCCAAGATTTCCAGTATTCTTCACCTCTTTTCGATAACGATGCGGTACCGCAACAGCCTCTTACCATTGATTTCTCGCTGGTAAGGACAATTGGTCTTCTCTAGTATTTGGGTGGCAATAAGCCTCCCCAAGGTCCCAGTATTCTCCTCACTTTTCCAGTGGAAGTTTGGTTTGTGCTGTTCCTCCCTGGTCTTTTCATCCTCCTCGAACCTCTACAAATATTTCGGCACCATTAAAAAAAAAAAAATATATATATATTTATTTTTTTATTTTTTCTAATTTTTACATTTTTTCATTTTTTATTTTTTGGGGGGTGGGGTGGGGTAGGGAGAGAAGGGGGAGCTTAATTATTATTATTATTATTATTATTATTATTATTGTTGTTGTTGTTGTTATTATTATTATTATTATTATTATTATTATTATTTCATCATCATCATCATCATCATCATCATCATCATCATCATTATTATTATTACTACTACTACTACTACTACTACTACTCACTCAGGCTATCATCAGTGATTGATCACTGATAATAACTAGTGGTGTTCCCTGGAATGTGAGTGACAAGAAGTTCTCCCAGATTTCCAGTGTTTTCCACCTCTTTCGATAACCACTGCAAATTAATTTACGTTATCACAACAGACGTTTACCATCGAGTTCTTGTTGGCAACAACCATTGGTCTTCTCTGGGATTTGGATGGCAATAAGTCTCTCCAACGTCCCAGAACTTTCTGCCCTTTTTCATCGGAGGTCTGGTTAGTTCTATCATTCCTCGGTCTTTCCATTCTCCTTGACCCTTTATGACTGTTTTGTGTGGTATCGACCAGGGATAGTGACATCACTTTTTTTGTAGGAGTAGTTTACGAAATTTTATTGCAGTTTCTTTTCCTTGGGTTCTTGTGGTGTTCTTTATCATATGTTGTTTCCTTCCTATTGCTATTATTATTATCTACTCACGTGGAGTTTTATCACCGATCATCATCAGGGAATGCTCAATGATAATTACAGGTTATGTTCCCTAGAGCCTGAGTGACAAACATTCTCCCCAGATTTCCAATAATGTCCACCCTTTTAGATAACAATTGCAAATCATTTTGCGTTATCTCAACAGCCGCTTACCATTAAGTTCTCGTTGGCAACAACCATTAGCCTTTCTTGGGATTTGGATATAAATAACCTTTTTCCAAGGTCACAGTACTCTTCGCAGTCTTCCAGTGGAGGTCTGATTAGTGCTCTTTCGTCCTCGGTCGTTACATCTTCCTTTACTATTCTCGAATATTTTGTGTGGCACCAGCCGAGGATAGTTTAATCACATAGTCTTTTTATTCTTGGTAGGGGATATTTATGAACATTCTGGCCGTTTTTTAAAATTATTATTATTATTATTATTATTATTATTATTATTATTATTATTATTATTATTATTATTATTATTATTATTATTATTATTGTTATTGTTATTGTTATCATCATCATCATCATCATCATCATCATCATCATCATCATCATCATCATCATCAGCAGCAGCAGCAGCAGCAGCAGCAGTAGTAGTAGTACTAGTATAATTATTATTAGTAATATTATTTGTTCTCACTAGGAGTTCTCACACAATTCATCGTCAGTGATTGCTCACCGACAACAACCATTGGTATTTCCTGGAGTCTGAGTAACAACAAGTTTTCCCAGACTTTCATTATTCTTCACCTCTTTTCGATAACGATGCGGTATCGCAACAGCCTTTTACCATTGATTTCTCGCTGGTAAGGACAATTGGTCTTCTCTGGGATTTGGCTGGCAGTAAGCCTCCCCAAGGTCTCAGCATTCTCTGCACTTTTCCAGTGGAAGTCTGGTTTGTGCTGTCCCTCCTCGGTCTTCTCATCCTCCTCAAACCTCTACAAATATGCTATCTGGCGTGAGCCTAGGCCGGCACCAGTTAAAAAAAATCTTCTTTAAATTAATTTAAAAAAAAAATCAATTAAAATTTTTTTTAAAATTTTTTCCTTTCAATTCCTTATTTTGTTTTCCTTTTCTCTTTCCTTATTTAAAAACAAAATTCTTTCTAATTTTTATTTGGGGGGGGAGGGAGGAGCTTATAGTGTTTCTTGTAATTTCTGTTTCTTTGGTTAATTTTTGTGTAGTGATAGCTGACGCCGGTGTAATTTATTGGGTGGTGGGGAGATTATGAAGTGCTGTTTCTTGCAGTTTATGTTCCCTGGCTCTTGTTGTGGTGTTCTTCGTGTGGTTTTGTTTTCTCCGTTGTAAATTCCTTGTGACGGGTTAGCCTTTGTAGCTTATGTGTGTTAGTTTCCGCATTCGAGGATTTTTCATAGAATTGCAGCTGTTTTGATCATTGCCGTCCTTTGTATGGTTTCGATAGTCCCTTTGATTCCAATTTCTCCCAGTCTTTTCTCCAGGTTTTTGGGGATTGTTCCTAGGTCTCCTATGATTATTGGTATTATACTTACTTTCTTCATGCTGTATATTTCTTTCAGTTCTCTGGCTAGTTCTGTGTATTTACTTCGTTTTTCCGAGTCTTTGATCTTCACTCTGTGGCTGCTGGAACGGCGAAGTCTACGATTTTACAAGATTTTTTCTTTTTGTCTATTATAATAACATCAGGTCTCCTTGCTTGTATGAGTTTATCTGTTTAGCACAAGAGGCGGCCATTTTTGCACATACCTAATATAATATATATATATATATATATATATATATATATATATAATTATCTTTTTATTTATTCATTTATTTTTTTTATTTATTAATTATTCATTATTATTATTATTATTATTTATTTATTTATTTTAATTTTTTCGTAAAAGTTTCTTTATGTGTGATAGTGCACTTTGAACCTCATGAAAATGAGAGAAACACTTTCCTTGTGACAGGATCACAGGTAAACTAAGTCTGGGCCTGGTGTTGCCACAAACACCAAACTATGATAAATGTCTATAAAAACCAATGAACGCCGTGGGACTCAGAAGAAATATCTGAATGTCATGATGGGCAGGTTCTCCCTCGATAGCCAACATGGGGGACCCAGTCCGCATCCTGCGAATGTTGGCTCCATTAATTTCAGGAACAAGACCACCGACAAAAAGCAGGTAGGTAACCTATCAAATTCCAAATATGATAAGGACACTGACCAAAAACAAAAAATTCAAGAATGAAAATAACAGACCAAAAAGCCATAGAAAGAAATGGACCACAAAGGAGAACAGACTGGTAATGGAATGCTACTACAAAAGCCGCTACCCCACAGAAAGAGGATATCGGAAACGAATGAAAGATATATGGGACATTGCTACTGACTACCATACAACGGCACAAAGGATAGCAGATCAAGCAAGGCAGATACTCAAGAGAGGATGGTTCTCGGAGATGGAATTACCGAGAAATTAAACAAAAGATAAATGGCGTGACAGATCAAGACAGACTACGTGACGAAAACTCCCAGGGAGAAGACGGGAAAAACATAAACACAGAAACTAAAGAAAGCGAAGACGACGAAACTATAGAACTATCTGAGGAAGAAGCAAGAGAAGTGGAAAACATCAAACGATTAATGTCCGAGAACAAAACAAAACTTCCATCCCTAAGGAACGAAGACTGGAAGAAGTTAAAAGTTGAAACAGAGAACGTAATCAGAGTACTCACGTACATCCCAACAGACACTATCACAGATCTAAACAACTTAATATATGAGGGGGCAAAATCAATAAGTATGAAACTAAAAAGGGAAAAGAAGACTGACCAAAAGAATGGACAGACGAAATCTGGATGACCGATCAGACTGGAAACCCAGATCACAAAACTTCAAGAGGAAGCTAAACCCGTAAATAGGATGAAGGAGAACAGTAAACGATGGAAGAGCAGACATCTGAATCGTAAAGAAAGACTAAATAAGAAACATGAGGAACTAAAACAAAAGATAGCAGCAAAAGAAAGAAGATTGAGACAATACAGATACAAATCGGAACAGTACAGACAGAATAGGACCTTTGAAAACAATGAAAGTCAGTTTTACAAATACATGAAAGATAAACTTCTAGAAATTGAAGAAGGAACGGAAACAGAAATTAATGAAGAAACTATTAAGACAAAATGCTTAATGGCTGAAAGATATGAAAAATAAACTGCTACAAATTAGAGATGGAACTATTAAGACAACACTAAAGAAAATGGCAAACTGGAAAGCACCAGATCACGATGGAATACATGCGTACTGGTTAAAAAAATCACGACCCTACATAAAGGGCTAGCACAGAAACTGAGAGGATGTATCTATAAGACAGACCTACCAGAGTGGATGGCCAAAAGAAGGACAACGCTCATACAAAAAGACGCCAAGAAGGGAACGACCCCAAGGAATTACAGATTAATAACCTGTTTACCGACAATGTGTAAAATCCTAACGGCACAACTTCACCATTTTCTGAACAGTCGTGGACTACTTCCCGAGGAACAAAAATGATGCCAGAAAGGGAAAAGAGGGACGCATGATCTGTTATACATAGATCAAACGATCCTGAAAGAAGTTTAAAGCAAGAAAAAGAACATATCAATGGCATGGATTGACTACAAGAAAGCGTACGACAGAATACCTCAAGCATGGATAATTGAATGTTTTAAAATGTACAAGATACACAACAGGTTTATTAATTTCATCAAGAAAGCAATGGAAACATGGAGATTAGAACTGACAGCTGGAGGACAATACTTGACGGAGATAAAAATACAGAGAGGCATTTTCCTAGGACACTCCCTATCACCACTACTGTTTATCATAGCCATGATGCCACTCAACAACACACTCAGGAAATGTGATGCCGGATACAAGTTCACAGGCAGAGAACAACGAATAAACCATCTCATGTACATGGACGACCTGAAGCTATTTGCAAATAGCAAAAAGGAACTGGAAAAGTTGATAAATACGACCAGAATCTTTAGTCAGGACATTCAAATGGAATTCGGAATGGAAAAGTGTGCATTGCAAGAGATTAGAAAAGGAAAGTTGGAGACGACTGAGGGCATGGAACTACCCAACCAAGAGCAGATGAGGACGCTAGATGAACAAGAGAGATATAACTATTTGGGAGTTTTGGAAGCAGACACAATCAAATCAACAGAAATGAAAGAGAAGATTGGAAAAGAATACCTGAGAAGAACAAGAAAGCTCTTAGAAACAAAATTATATAGCAGAAACCTAATCAAAGGAATAAATACCTGGGCAATATAACTAATAAGATATTCTGGACCATTCATAAGCTGGACTAAAGAAGAACTCAGGCACCTTGATCAGAGGACTAGAAAATTAATGACTATGCACAATGCACTACATCCTAAAGACGATACAGACAGACTCTACGTGAAGAGAAACGATGGGGGAAGAGGACTGGTAAGTATAGAACAAAGAAATGCTGGAGAAATACATAAACCAGAACACAGAAAGGCTGATCACCGCAGCAAGAGATACCGTCCCAACGAACAACGCAGGAAGCATCGAAACTAGACACAAACAGACAAGAAAAAAATGGGAAAAAAACAACTACATGGACGCTTCATAAGACTCGCAAGAGAAGACACCAACGCAAATAGCTGGACATGGCTAAGAAAAGGAAACTTGAACAGAGAAACGGAATGTTTACTGATGGCTGCACAGAACAATGCGATTAGGACAAACTACATTAAAGCTAAAATAGATAAAACCCAGGAAAACAATAAATGCAGACTGTGTGGACAAAGAGACAGTAAATCATATAATAAGTTAATGTAGCAAACTTGCTCAAAAAGAATACAAGAACAGACATCATTGTGTTGGGAAAGTAATACACAGGGAACTGTGCAAACAATTGAATTTCGAATATGCAGACAAATGGTACAAACATAAACCAGAAACAGTACTGGAAAACGAAAAAAGTAATATTATTATTATTATTATTATTATTATTATTATTATTATTATTATTATTATTATTATTATTATTATTATTATTATTAATCTTGTCTTTCATATACTGATAAATGTTCTAATTTGTTCCTCTTGATTTTTATTCATTCTTTTTCCACAACTACTACTACTACTACTACTACTACTACTTCTACTAGTAGTAGTAGTAGTAATAGTACTTCTTCTACGACTGACAATAATAATAGCATTATTTTTCAATTTATTTTAATTTTTTTATCCCGTTTTTTTTCTACGTCTTGTACATTGCATGCCGGATTTTCTTTCATTGTTTGCCTACATTCATTCAATTTTTCTCATTTCCTTCTTTTTCTACTTCATATTTTATCACACACTTTCCATCTGTATCTACTCCTTCTACTTTCTTTTTAACATCCTTTCACTTCCGTACTTCCCTTCTCCTTTCTGTATTTCATCACGTACCATTCCATACTGATCGATTAATCTAAGGCAATCGATATTTTATCGATTCTTGTTACGTGCATTAAACTAATGTTAATCTTTGAAGTTCTTCCCAACCTGTTGCTCTGATTCTCTTTGATAAATCTCCAAAATGTCTGCCCCTAACATTCCATCAGATTTACATGTGACTCAATTCAACGCCAAAATGGCAGTAGGCAATTCCTACTGATCAAAGCTAAATAACTTTATGATTTCCTCGATAAACGCTGATGGCCGAAACAAATTACTGAAGGACGACTGTTGGAACAAGATTTAATTACGAAGTTGTTCAGATTCCAAACGGCAAAATGATTTTATTTATATTTCCATACAAGCTTCTCAACTGAGCTCCAATCTTTGGGTTTTCTTTCTAAGACATTTCCGGTAAGAACTTCTTTTGCTTGCATGACTACAAATAAATCCCCCTGCCATTCTTTAGCTCCTAACATGAAATAGAATTTCCATGAACACCGTACCTTTCACAGTACTTTTGAATCTGTACACCACATTATCACTGGACTGCTTGCATACAGACTACAACATGGCCGTCTTTATGTTACATTTCCTTTTTTACATATATGTTATTGGTTTCATGTTCTTGTAAATGTAAGTTGATGTTATTATTAAAACTGTGTACTATGAAGAAATAAGCATTTTCTTCATCTTCTGTAAACAAAAAAGTATATATAACAAACATAACAAATTTTGTAAAACTTATCAAAATTATTTATACGAACATTATTTTATTTTGTAAAATGTTGAAATTGCTTTCAGATTGTTATATGTTATAATATTTTCTGTAATCCAGTAGTAACTATAACCAAATTGAAATATGAAAAGAAAAATTGTCTAATTCATAGTGAATAAAGGAATTTTTTGTGAATTTAGGTCTTTTATATGTTTGCATGTTTTACATTTGATTTGATAGAAACACATCAATTATTGTAAGCTGCTACTTAATAGTGTGTATATTTGCTAATTACTGAACATTAATATGTAATTTCTTACTAAAACTTTTTCTCTAATGATTATTTACTAATTATATTCTTGACAGGTCCGCTTCTAGTCAGTGATCCCAGTTGCATGTTTTCCAGGCCTCTACCATGGCTCGCCTTACGATATACGCAATTGGTTTGTATTCTCTCATAACTTGCTTTTAAACTCTTAAAACCTCTTATTTATTATTGTAGTAAGTGCAACAATAAATTACAATCTCATAGCTCAATATTAATATTAGCATTAGAGTTTCCTATGTACAGATCATTTTTTTCATTTTGATATACATAATATCCCACGAAGTATTAAACCAGGAAAAAATATCTGCTTTTCTTTCTTAAATAAAAATCACAAAACATATGTGTGCATGATATTACACCGTGTCAAATATTTTATATCATTTATTTATTTCATCACAACAATGTTTACAGCTTTATTCCTTGAGATGATGATGTTTATACTTTAGCTTAAAATGCCAACTTACTTAATTAAGGATTTTAGGTTTTAGCTTTGTGATTCTCTGTGTAAATTTTAAAATACTTTAAGTTAAAACACTCGAATACAAAACATATCAAGAAAACGGAGCTGTTAAACCTGACATCGTGATATGGGACAAAAGAGAGAAAGTAGCAACCCTAGTTGAAGTCAGTATCCCTGATGATGCAGAAATAAACATAGCTGAAAGGGAAAAGATTACGAAATACCAAGAGCTTATGTACGACATGAAAAGAAACTGGAATCTTTAGCAGATCTCCATCATCCCAGTAATTATAGGAGCAACCGGACTAATGAAAAAGAATTTCAAAAACTATCTGGCGAATATATACAGGGAACCAATTGCAAGAGAGATACAAACAATTAAACTTAATAGGACGGTTAGAATCTTAAAAAAGATCTCTCGGATTAAGTGTCTGAAATAGCTAGTGAATGTTTGACATTCGGTAGGATACCCCACCCCCAGTAAAGACTAAAAGATAAGAAAATAAAAAAAAAACGTTGAGAAGTTGAATGCTTACTAGACACCACGCTCAATGATCTTCTTGATCTCTGTACTTGGTTTGTCAGGATAACCTGACAAGAGGACATTTCATACTACAAGTAAACCCTGACCAAATATTAAAAAAAACCCATAGTATTCGTAATCCGAATAAAATAATCTTTGGCATGCCCAAGCTCTTTCTCATACGGGGAATGGTGCATCTTCTTTTACTGATGTTACTCTATGTAAAAGCACTAAGCCGGGTACTCTACCAGACAAGATCAATTATTGTCCTAGAATCCGACCAAACCAAGAAAAAAACATCTCATATATAATTTAAGTGTTAGCTGCATGAACAAGTCCCCTTGATTTCTGATAACTTACATTGAGGTCAAATAAAGAAAATAATACGAAATCATGGTTGTCTATATAAAGATGTGGCAAAGAACCATGTCATTAAATTAATCCAATGAAATAATAACAATCCCTCATGTCAACATCCGAAGAGGAATCTTTCTAAGAGACAACTTATGTCCTTTATTTTATATGCCTGGTGATATATCCGCTAAGTAAGCTACTTAATAAATGCGGGAATTCCTGCAACCTACGGAAGGGCCGTAAACAAGACTCAAACAAAAGAATCAACAACCTGCTCTTCATCGATGACCTCAAATTATATACCAACTCAGACACTGATCCAAGTCAACTCTTGAAGGTTGTACATACTTTCTGCAAAGATATTGGAATTAAGTTTGACCTGGAGAGCTTGTAAGATAGTCTATACAGAAAATATACAGGTGGATGTAAAGAATTACATTAAATACCTAGAAGAGGAGGAGCAGTAAAAATACATTGGCATTGAATGGAAATTATTCAATCCAATATGCCAAGCCGAGAATATAATAAAACACCAGAAACTATGTACGCCATGTAAGAAAGATCTGAACAACACAACTTATATAGCAAAACAAAAGTATTGCCATTAACAAACTTACCATGTCAAGTGATAACATACAGGTTTGACATTATTGACTGGCCACAAAATTACATTAAAAAGCAAGGCACTAAAACAATAAAAATGTTGGCACCGTACAGAGTAATGTAGAGACACCAGTGTCTATCAAAGTTGTATTTGCTCAAAGGAACAGGAGGTATGGGTCTCTTAGAAATTTACCATAAACATTAAGCCACTATTGTGAGCACTGGAAAACATGTGATGGCCTCCCAAGACCCAAACCTTATGATACATCAACATCAAGAGGACAGAACCGGTAAAATTACTTCCAATCAAACATGTCACGGAAATAGCTTTAAAACCCCGCCAAAATACACAAAACCTTTTATAGTAGTAAATTGTAAAGATGGGCAAACTAACAACGAGCTAAATATTTTCTGGAAGAGATCCAAGGAATATAAAGGAAAGGAAGGTTCTGTAGAGGATGATAATGACTGCCTATAAGACTTAGAAAACAGAGCTGTTAAAGCTGTAATAGAGATATGAGACAAGAGGAAGAGAGTTTGCGTCAGTGTCTATAATGATGCAGGCTCAAACAGAGCCGAGGGGGAGATGATAACTAAATACCAAAGCGTAATGCACGATATGAAACGAAAATTGAATTTTAGGAACATATCTATCATCTCAGTAATTATACGATCCACCGAGCCCATGAAAAAGAATTCGAAATTACGATAGAACATAGAATATACTAGGTAGAACAAAGTAAAAGAGAAATCCAAACCATTGCTCGTAAATCGACGGTAAGAATCTTAAAATTATTTCTAGGTTGAGGTCTCTGAAATAGCAAGTGAATGTCTGACATCCGGTTGTATACCCCATCCAAGATTTAAGAAAATTAACAAAGAAATGGATGATTATTACATGTTGCGGATGAAAACAGTTTTGTTCATCAAAGTTTAAAACTGATATAGAAAGTTCCAAACCCGTAAGGAAAGTTTAAGAAAAAAACTGTAATCTTTTAATAATTATCCCAAAATAACCATGCATAAATATTGGACATCATTTCATAAACAATGTGCGTTTATTCTATTTTGATGTGTATACACAACAATATTTGTTTTGTTTTTTACACGTTATACTGGTGCCATACCAAGTTTCCTTCATTTCTTCAGTTTCCAAAAAAAAATTGAGAGCTCTTCTATTAGTCCGAGGAAGTCATAAAATGCCTATAGGCGTACTTCCAATTGAAATAATCTGATCAACTATTTCCATCAAAGCTAAATTGCACTGGAGAAATCAATGTTTTGTTCTTGTTTTCTTAATTAGAGGTTTGCGCTGGAAAATCCTCACAGAGATAATCTCTAAACTTATAACATATTTTAACAGTATTACTTACTTCAAAAACCCTTGGAATAAAAGCAAAAAAAACTCTTAAACTGTTTGTTGTTCTTGAGATTGAAGCTTCAGCCTGTGTTGCTTCCGACTACTGATGACTTTTTAGCACATCCAACTTGACACTTTAAACAAGCTTTCTGATATGTTCTGCGAAAATCACCATCAACTACTTCTAAACTTTGAAATGAGGTTGTTGTTTTTCTCATGAAGAAGAATTCTAAGAAAAACATTCATTCACGTTAGGAAGTACAGTATAAAACATTTCAATTGTTGCATGAAACAGTAGTGTTTGACGTCCACACCAATTTCGCGTCTATGCCTACACTAATGATTCCAAAGATAGTACGAACGTATCTCATGATATAGTAGTGCTTTGGCGAAAACAGCTTGCGACCAAAGTGTGAGAAAGGCTGCCAGACTTATTTCTTTTGGATTCAGAAATTGCTTTGTTCTGCTGCTCAGCAGTAAAATATAACATCTGACCATTTTCTAAATCCATAAAAAGTTGTTCATGGATTGGGAATCCGATAATACGACAAACAACATTGATATTACTAATGATCCTACTTGTTCTTGTGTAACTACATTATGACTGATATCTTGAATAGCATTATTATATAATTCATTATAACTACCGTTATTTATATATTTTCATGGCCTATTTAGTACTCTCCACAGAGTGACAAAACTCTACGTTGATATGAGCATTAAAACTTATTAACAGTAGCGGACTGTAAAGAAACTATCCATCGATGTTCAACCTCATGAATTCCAACTTTATCTGTTTTTTTTTCATGCGAGATTGTCATTTTTGTCAAATTGAGTCTTCTTATTTTTCTTCTTCTTCTTCTTCTTCTTCTTCTTCTTCTTCTTCTTCTTCTTCTTCTTCTTCTTCTTCTTCTTCTTCTTCTTCTTCTTCTTCTTCTTCTTCTTCTACGTTAATCCCGAGCTACGGTGGTATCTGCAAATCTGTCAAATTAAGAATGGAGAATAAATTGTTTTTCATACTTTTTGTGCACATCCTGTCTTTCATGTTTGGGTACTGAACGTTTTGATAACAACACGGGCCATAAACCATATGAGATTTCACAAAATTTTCGATCAATTTCATGATCAGTAAATTAAGCCGAAATTTTACAATCAACTTGATTTGAGTTGATTTTTGTCCCTAAACAAATTAATAGATGGACATGAGGCAATCTGCTTTTCTGCCATTCCACACTATACATTAAACAGTGAACTTCTTCAAATATGTGGGACTTTGTAATTAGGTGCATTAATCTGACCTGTTTAAAGTGGAAACCCCATTCTAGGGGATCGTATCTATTATCTGACTCTGTATCAAGTCAAAAGTTCCTCTTTGATTTCAGGCCACTTGGGCTTGCATGTAAAAGTTATGAATACATCAATTTAGCCCGATTTACTTACATATGTCATGGCATCTTCATGGCTATATAACGTGATCCTCCTAAGAAGCTGGATAGAAGAATGCACAACTTACTTAAGTGATACTTATTGCAATCACGTAAATGAATGTAAGTATAAACTCTGAGTTCTTTTTGGTATGTTCTGATATAAAGTAGTCTTTCAGATTCAGTGTAGACCCACATGTCAACGACAAGCTCTTGATATAAAACGCGACTTCGATGCAATAAATTAAAAGGTTTTAACGAAAACAATAGATAAAATGCATGCACATTAATGCATGATTCAAATTTCCTTGTCGAATACAAAAATGATAACCATCTTTGCTATATGGAGAGAGCAGTGTATATTGCAGGCATCGTAAGAGCGATGTGTGTCACTCACACATTGTACACTAGAACTATATAATTATGTAGCGCTTTCCATATTGTTCATTTTCCAAAATCATAGCGACCTCATTAACATCTCGTATATTGAAAGATTTTTAATCAGAACTCATCACCTACTAACAATTTGCGTTTAGAATCTTTTCAAAGTACATTTAAAACTTCTAACCTAATTATTGTTAGTGTGAATAATTTAACAACTTTATTATATACACCTCGTTTCAGCCTTTTTTTTAATTGCTAATAAAATAAACTTGCAAAATGTGTGATTATCATCTTTCATTAGTAAAATACTAGCAATCTGGTGATATATTTGACCCTGGATTTTGAATTTTTCCTCACTCACAAATGAAGCTCGAAATGAAAAATTATCGGATAATTGTATGTTTCAAGAAAATGTTTTTAAGAGGTTCATGAGGTCTAGCTTACAATATCAGCCTAATGTTTCCTCCACTGCAGCACAATTCAGGAGGTTCATCCCTTTATTTATTAGCATCACAGTAATTATATTGTTGTGAGATGAAACTAATTTTTACTGTCTTTTCTGTTTCCAACTTGTGTTTTGGGCCTGTCTTTCTGTTCGTTTCCATATACACAGCTATTCAGCTTATATAACGTCCAACCAGTCCTTGGTACATTTCTGTCCCTTGATGTTGCAGAGAGTTAGGCCCTTTGCTATACAGGGTCCGCCTAACAGAGGACATCGAAGGAGGTGCTCCATGGTTGTTATATCCCAGTGGGATAGTTTGAGCAGGAAAGATGAGCATATTCGAGCTGGGTGGGTTGTTGGACAGCTTTTCCCTCCACATTTTAAAGCTCCAGTGGAACATTGCTAGTCGGGAAACTTCTCCGTGATTTTAGTCGACTAAGGGCAGGTATATGGCATTGTAGAGAGTGTCTCTCATCTGTGTAATCAGTGAAAGCACCAAGACGCCATTGTTCTAGATTAAATGGACGTGCTATAACTCCTGCACGTCTGAGTCTATCAATGTAGAGACAATGTTCATCTTCTTCTCGTGTATCTTTGATTTCGATGTGCAATCATTCTTTGTTGGTAAGCCGGAAGTCGAGTTATTCTTTGATTTCTTGATTCCTGATTTTGTATGGTTGCTATTTATTGATGATCATTTTGAAGGCGTGGATTTCTTTGATTTTATTCCTCTGCCTCACAGTTAGCTGATAGTCTTCTTACAATAGTTTCCCTCCTTAAATTCCTTTGTTGTTCATCCTTTGTCACACATTTAGTTACCATTTGTCTTGCCTTGTATATCATTCCGTACATTTTTCTGTTCTTCTCTTTTCTACTGTCTTTTTCTCTTCACCGATTGAAGGCGGACATTTATTTTGTCTTCGTGCCCTGTATTGGATGTAACTGCCATTCTGCTTGCACCAGTTTCTTCCCTTGTTCGTATCTTCTTCATTCTGTGCCTCACGTCTAGTTGCCATTCGTCTTACATTGGTTACCTACCGCACATTCCTCTGTTCCTCTGTTTCCTACTGTCATTTTCTTTTCACCGATTTAAGGCGGGAATGTTTTTTTTTTTTTTTGTCCCCTGCCATTCTGCTTGCACAAGTTTCTTTCTTAAGTTCCGTTGTTCTTCATTCCGTGCCTAACGTCTCGTTGCCATTTTCTTAGATTGAATGTCTACTGTTAATTCTTCTGCTCCTTTGTTTCGTGCTGTATTTTTTGTTCGCTTCTCAAGGAACAACGCCTTTTTGGTGGCATCTTTTGATATATCAATTTTTAAAACAGTATAAAAACGATCAAGGAATTTAATGATTCCAGAAAAAACATTTTGCAATGTACTGCATATTCAAATATAGTAAGGGGACTACTCCTTATTATTGGTATCGAGTACTGATTGTATTGACGATGGTTGTATACTATAATTAACAAAAACAGTAAATTCATTATGTATCAAGACATAAGAGTACATCATTCAGAGAGAGTTTTAAGTAAGAGACCAGGTAAAGCGATTAAAAGTGTCAAAATATTAGCAACTTTTGCGTTTTGTAATCTGTTGGAGAGAGAGGAAAATGGTAATATATAACTGAAATTTAGAGAATTTATTATGTGTGTTAAGCTTCCCATATCCAAGTTTTACTGTAATCAGGCGAAAAAGAAAATGGGCTTTTACCTTTCTTTTAAAAGTTATCCAAATCCATATAGCCCATAATAATTTCTGTGGAAATATATTTATATGTAGAATGCCATTGCAGTCGGTCTATTTTTATTGAATATATTTGTAAGAGATATGTAAGTATGTGACCCGTACACTATGGGTAGATAGTAACCGACATGAAAATAGCATTATTAATGTTCTCAGGAAAGATAACATCAGGTTGTCTCATAAAATGTTCTAAAAAGTCTCTCGTGTGAAGTAAAAAAAATCTGGATGTATTCCCTAGAATTTCTTTTGGAAAGTCTTCAAAACTAACGTCGCCATTAAAAATCTCTTGTATTCAAACAATCATTATGCCAGATTTAATTGCAATCAGTACATTGTTATCGGATGTTGTTTTAAGGGGTCTGTAATTATTGAACCCGTTCGCCTCCTTCAATAATGACCTTGATTAAAATGAAAATAGTCATTAGCTTTATCGAAATGAATTACATGAGGTTTTTAGGGAATTTTTCAAATCTATATCGCCCTATAATAATCTCCTGTGTGTCTATAATGTCAACGCCCGGTGTAATTGCAAACGGTTCATTATTATTGAATGCTATTTTAGAGAGTCTGTAAATATGATGCCAGTTGACCCCCAAACCGATCTTGATAAAATTAAAAATAGCGTAGTTAGCTTTTGCAAGAACCAATTTACATATGATTTAGTCATATTATATTTTGTGAGTTCCATGTAAAATCTTTCTATAGAGAACACAAACTAATTACACACATACACACGAGTTTTATACACACAAACATACACACATATATATATATATATATATATATATATATATATATATATATATATATATATATATATGTATGTATATATATATATGTGTGTGTGTATCGAGGCAGCATTTTTTCTCTAAGGCACGTATTATTAAAAATAACCGACAGCTCATGTCTGGATATTTTTGTATCGATCCCTTCCATTTTCCGGATTAAAGTCCTAATCTCAGATGAGAATTGGCTGATGATTGAATTTCTGTGAAATTTTGCATGAAGTTGTAACTTTTGTCAGGTTAGAAAGTGACATTCTCCGATTTTTGAAGAAAAATCTGGTTAGCCCCCCAGGGGGTCAAAAGGCCCCAAAATGGCAAAAAATTACACTTTTTGCCCCATAACTGTTCATCCATCCATTCAATTTCTCTGAAACTTTGCCAAAATATGGAGGCAATTGTTCCTAATAGAAAATAAGTATCGTTGACCTTGGAAAAAATCAGGTTCGCGCTCCCAGGGGTTCAAAAGCTCCCAAAATAGCAAAAAATGACCCTTTTCTCCCATAACGTTTAATCCATCCATTCAACTTTTCTGAAACTTGGCCAAAATGTAGAGGCAATTGTTCTGGATATTAAATGAGCATCCTTAACCTATCGAAACTTCTGGTTCGCGCCCCCAACTGCTGTTTATTGGTAAAATCGACTTGCCAGTGTCGCAGATTTTGTACATGTCTGTATAAATAAAAATGATCATATATATATATAGGTATATATAGGTATATATATATATATATATATATATATATATATATATATATATATATATATATATATATACACACACATATATATAGGTATATACATAGGTATATATATATATATATATATATATATGCAGAGTGAGTCAAAATGCCAGTAAATTTGTATTGTCCCAAATCATTCCAATTTGCCATTAAGTTTAGCTGAACTCACATACATTCTTCAACGCAGTGTTACACTGATTCTTCATCATCAAGGTATGCAGCCTAACCGCATGAGCTTAGTCTAATCCATCGATAATGCAGACAATCCACAACGCAAATTGGGTTATGGTAAAATCAGTTGGTGTTAAAAGATGTTCTGTGGTCAGACGAATCTTATTTCTCGCTAACGGCTTGGTTAACTGCAACAACTGTGTAATTTGGAGCTTTGATGATCCAAAAGCGATTTTATCTAAAAGTCTGAATTACAAAACGTCGTTTGTGTGAATGGCATTTAGTGCTGAATATCGATTGCAACCATTCTTCCTCGACTCGGTAATTGATTGAATGAAGTATTGTTACAAACCCTATTAAATCTGCTTTCTTTTGATTACATTTAGTTTCATATTATATGAATAAATGACTTTATAATCTGCGTACCTTTTGACTCAACCTATATATATATATATATATATATATATATATATATATATATATACATATATATAGACATAAAGAGAGAGAGAGAGAGTGAGAGAGAGAGTGAAAGAAAGGGAGGATTTAAACCATAATATCGACCATTAAGTGTCTCCATACATATCGATGATACAATGTTTTTAGAGAATATATATATATATATATATATATATATATATATATATATATATATATATATATATATATAAATAATTGATTTAACATTAATGCATTGATTTTAAGATATGGTTTGCATATGGTGTGCGTCGGTATTCCCAAACTGAAGCATCTTATTAGAAAAATGAAGAGACTTTCAAATAAAACTTCGCGGTATTTGAATGAAAGTTTTAATTTATTTTACCTTTTTGCGTTTGCCATTTTAAGTATGTATATATATATATATATATATATATATATATATATATATATATATATATATATATATTAAATAACTTTTATAAGTTTTTAATTTTTACGTACGCTAAATAAATCTAGTAACACGTGTTTCTGGGTATGCGCCGTCAGTACAATAGCAATGTTGGGCAGGGATCGACACCTCGATGTTATTGTCTATAGTCTAGTCTTTTCCCCCAGGCCGAGACTCCTTGTCTGATTCATGTAAAAAAATAATTTTTTAAAAATTGCTTATGTATATATAAAGGGAGGTGCGAGAGCGCTCTATCCCTTAATAGACCCTACGAATGGCCTATGCTGGAAATCTCATTTCTTTGATCAATCATAACTAAAAAACCAATAAACCAAATTAGTAAAAATTTGCACAGCATTTTTATTTTCTAGGTTCTATAAGTGTGTAGAATTTCAGCATCATTAGTCAAGGCAACGAAGAAATCATGTCATCCGTGTGTACGTACGTACGTACGTACGTATGTGCCACCCTGTATCTCATCAACTATTTGATGGATTCAGCTGATCTTTCGCAAAGATAGAGGTTTTAGGGTCTAGTTGATGGCATTTTAATTTCAGTTTACCATATACCTTAGTTTTCCAGAAAATTCCAAAAAGCCTTAAAAATGACCAGTATTCATACACTTTATTCTATATCTTATCGACCATTTGATGGATTCAGCTGATTTTGGGCAACGATAGAGGTTGATGGCACTTTAATTTTAGTTCACCATATACATTGATTGGTCAAACTTCCAACTATATCAGTTATGAGAAGGCATTGTATTGAGGCATAGCCTTTACAAAAGTAGTGACTTTCCATGAAAAATGCCAGTATACTGAAATCATATGCTCTTAATAAGGTTAATATGAAAATTCATATACACTAAATGTACAAACCAAGGGAATTCCCTAATTTTTTGCACTTTCATTGTTATTAAGGGTAAGCGAGTACAACAGGGCTATATATTTTACTGGTAGGAATTTTTCTTCAGCACACCTCACACACTTCATCCACTCATGCATAGAGATTTATACTGTAGTGATGTGATAATGAAATGGTTTGGTTGATATGTAGTCATACCCTTAATGACAATAAAAGTGTAAACATTTGGGAATTTCCTTGCTTTTGTACATTTAGTGTATATAAATTTTCATCTTAACCCTATTAAGGGCATATGATTTCAGTATACTGCCATTTTTCATGGAATATATATATATATATATATATATATATATATTTGTTTCATTTTACGTCAGTCAAGTTTCTCAGAAATCAAGATCCTTTCTTTGGGGCTGACACTTGATCTCTATATGAGATGCACAGATATTCGAATATTCCATTAAACTTCTCTTTTACGTCTCAAACGTGGAGTTTATAAAGCGTTTAGAACATTAATTTTTATATCCCAATTGACGATTTGACTATGTTATTGTTGTGGGTGAACCTACCTACCCTTTAGTAAAAACTAAATGGTAGCAACCTGCTACCATAAATACCAGCTTTTGCCGGGAGAACATTTGTAGTACATTTAGGCACTAGCACTGCCAACACTGACTTGTGTATAATTTCTCTGTTCAATACAATTCATTATTATTATCTCTAAACCTGTTGTACTTTTATTTTATTGTTGGTACCCCTAAACGGGTCCACAACAGTTATATAAACTCTTCTGTGTGGTCTCTTGGTCTTAGTGGATTCCAGGACAAGATTTAATCTAGTCTGGTTGAGTATTCAGCTTAGTTCTGTTACTATAGGCAACATAATTTGGAGAAGGTGCACTATTTCTGGTATAAACCACTGTATAGATAATCATACTAAGTAGATCTTATTTCTGCTGCGACTACTCTGTTATTTTGAATATTTAGTCAAGGTATACTTGAAGAGGAAATTATCCTCATGGCAGGGTGTTCTGGCGAACCCCATATACAGGGAGACCAAAGGAGCAGACTTTTTGTTTTACATATAACATTTATCATTAGAAAACTGTAAGTAATAGTAATATTAATTAATCTTGAGTGTAGGGGATGTTATTATTGCTGGTCGGAGGGCAGAAACCCGGTTTCAAAGTCACCTCTGACTCGTAGTCGGGTATTCTACCCCTTCAGACACCAACAATTAGCACGTAAATTAAGAAAACTCAAACTCTATATACGCCAAATCAGCGAACGAACACTGTAGGCAGTCGAACAGTGTTCAACCACAACAAAGTATGCGATATATATATATATAAAAAGTGGTGTACTAAAAGCGAACTTTTAGGAAAGGTAAAACCTATTGTGAAGAGTATATAGCTCAATATCCAGGATAGAGCAGGTAGATATGAAGAAGAATGGAAAGGAATTAGAGAAGCAAAAGCCAAATCAAAATTCAATTCAATTGCTCATAGCAAGGTATATTCCGCAAAAATTGCGAAATATACCTTGCTATGAGCAATTGAATTGAATTTTGATTTGGCTTTTGCTTCTCTAATTCCTTTCCATTCTACTTCATATATATATATATATATATATATATATATATATATATATATATATATATATATATATATATATATATATATATATATATATATATATTCAATGGTTATGTATATGCCAGGTTATTAACGATAACATCTGCTGTTGCCAGGTTAAAGATGAGTTCGTGTACTAGTAACGAAGCAGAATCCAAAAATTGTCACAGAAATGTCGAACAAAGTCACTTGTAGGGTCAAGTGTCATCTAATCCATGCATATATACGTGTATAGCGAACATCAAACAGCGGTCCCTTAATAGCCTTATGTCCCAATATGCAGCTGTGAAAAACATCCGGTTCTCTTGGATTTTAATTCTGCTAGATTACGCTTCAGTCATATACAAACTCTTCAAACTGTTTATTATTTCTTGGCTCGGCTATACGCATCGGCCTTAATGAGACTAGTAATCACAATTAAAATAAAACAAGTCTAGCGTTGATGTTGTTTGATGTCTTCTAAGTGTGTTTCTGTGTTGAGAACTGACGCGTCAAGTTTAATTAGCTAAAAAGAAAGGTGTGTTAATTTTATTAGTGTTGTTGATGAACGTCTGCGCCATTTAAGAAGTAATTTTTCATTAAAGTGAAGGCAACTGAGTGAAGACAAATAGCTTTTCCCCTTTTTCCAGAAAATTTATCGCTAATCAAGAAAATTGGTACAACCATAAAAAATCCGCCCACCATTTTTTTTAGTAAAACTGACTGAAAACGAACAATTTAAAAAAAAATTGATGACAGCTACACAACTTTGTAATAGCCAAAATAATAAGTTTTATAAAATTGGCTCATCACAGAATTATCGTTATAACTTTATTATCATTGAATCTAATCGATATATAACTGGAAAGTAACTGCATGTTTATTTTCTGTTCATCTTTTTTACTATCGAATTATGATCTAATACTCATATATTTTATATGTCTCGTACGCTGATCTGTGTGTGTAGCAAACACAATTGTCGGTAGGTCAGTCTTTTTATATACTGACTCAACACTTACCAATACCAAACAAAACTTGGATATAATGGTTAATGTGATTTTTATTTGGTTGATAACAATACTATCGAAAGTTTGAAAATGATGAAACGAATTGACAAAAATCCAGTACGAAACAAGACGGTTCAACAAATATTTGTTGTCATATGACTTGAAGATCCACATCTTGCATTCTGCAGGGAAACAGTTTCGTGGTAATCTGTTCCAGAGATAGGTAGTTCTTGGAAAGAAACTCTGCTCCTGGAAATTTCGTCCATATTTAACTACAGAGAAAGAGAGAGAGAGAGAGAAAGGTAAGTTCTTTACAGTGGTACTTGAGAGATGAGTTCTTGCAGTGAATGTTTTATGGCGAGAGCGATCATAACTCAGACGAGCACCTACTATATAAATAACGACTAGTAAGTTTCTTCTGTTTAATCGTGTTGTAGTAAAGAGAAAAAAACAACACCCTTACTTGATTCCGAAGTCGATTGTTTACTCTGTTAACGGACAAAACAGTGCTCAGAGCGGCACCAACCAATATGGGATAGCAGTACTCTATCTTTATACGTATTTGATATCGTAATATGTAGAGGGTCGCGTCGGAAGTCGTGTACTTTCTAAAGCTGTAGAATGATCCAGCGATGGTTCAAACCACCTTAGCA
Source organism: Sepiola atlantica (assembly GCA_963556195.1). Classification (NCBI taxonomy): domain Eukaryota; kingdom Metazoa; phylum Mollusca; class Cephalopoda; order Sepiida; family Sepiolidae; genus Sepiola; species Sepiola atlantica. The sequence goes on along the minus strand of OY744519.1, from coordinate 191,383,755 downwards.
ACAGATTTGTTGCAACTACGTCTGCGTGTCAAATGTTCTGTCACGCTTAAAAAAACTATGCCCTTCCTTCAATATGTCTGTACTTTGTCACACTTAAGTTTGAAATTACATTTAAATCGCTAAATACTCAGTTTAAAATGGCGTACCTAAAGAAAATCTCTTATTATTCAACTTGGAATAAAGTTTTATTTGACAAAATTGCTATAATGATTTCTGTTCAAACATCTTCTCCCAGCAAAATCCTACTACTGGCTTATTATAGACAAATACATTTCAAAATCTAAAGGTCATTATGGCAACCTTAGCAACAGATTTGAACAAATTGTGCCTGTGTGTCGAATTTCCGTCAATCCGTCTGTACTTTGTCTAAAAATAATTATGGCATCGTTAAAAATGCACATCATTTTTATGTCATCGACTTTTTCCTTTCAAAATAACATTTATTTTTCTTTCTTTTATTTATTCCCTCGAACTTGGTAGTTACGATATTTCCTCTCATAGACGAATGAAAACCTAAACATCAGTAATGACAAATGTTTCTTTGCTGTATGTGTTTTTGTTATTAAATATCTACAGGAAACAGCAGATAAACCAAGGATCTTATTGTATATGACCGAAGAGATAACACTGGATGGAGCAGTGACTTTTGCACCTTGGAAGAATGGGGATGAAAGAGATAGTGCTGACGTCATATACAGTCTAGTGGCATGATGTCAGTTTGTATGACGTCACAATGCAAGCCATCAGAACTCAGCTGTCGATGGTGACTGAAATCTGTATTTGGCGTTTTCGCATTCCAGTGCAATATAACCACCTCTTGACGGAGGAGCCTCGCCACTAAAAAGACAGTCGAAAAATAACGGCCGAAACTGCGAAGTAGTTTCTCCTGGTGATGATGTAGTGCTGGATCCAGTAGCACAGCTGTCAATTGATATAACGCAAAGAAAGGAGATGAAAGAGATAGTGCTGACGTCATATACAGTGGTACATTAAATGTTGATCAGTATTTGTTTTAATGGCTTATAACTCGGAAAGTAAACGTTTTCCGACGTAGTTTTTTTACGATTTATTTTCTTTATTGAAAAATATAGTACATAATTCCCAAAAGTATGCTATCGATTTTCGAAACACACACTCTCTCCCCACTCTTTCCCTTCCCCCCCCCCTCTCTCGCTATATATATATATATATATATATATATATATATATATATATATATATATATATTTCATTTCACTCTTTGCTACTACTGACTTCCCGCAGCCTAGACCTTCGTCCATACCTCTTAGTAACCACGGCTACTACTTTTCCTGATCAACACACTATGTCAACCTAATATTTCGATGTACTTGCATGACATTTTTCTTAAAATTATCACCCTGAAGAAGTCTTACAGTAAAGACGAAACGTTGATGAATATATCAAAAATATGTTTTGTTTTTCTTTTTTAATTTCCCATATATATATATATATATATATATATATATATATATTTCTGTTAATATTTTGTGCATATCACTTAATTAAGTTACTTCTTAGATGTTATACAGTAGCCCTCAATAAAATGTACAGTATTATATACAAAGATTTGGATTACATATTTGTAGATATCTGGACCGGAGTTGTAGTACCTGTAAGGGCCCGATCTGAGAGTCACATAGAACCTACTGGCGCTACCAAATCAGGCTGTTTAAAGTTACTGACTTCCTGACTCAAAATGCACCAAACATTGATGTTTTATTGTTTTTTAAATTTTTCTGTGCAAAACGCAATCATGTTCTGCAAAATCTAAATCAAAAGAAACAACAATTTCCCTCCCTTCCCATTCTCCCCTCTCTATTTCTTCCCACCTTTTCAATCAACCAATCACCATGAACAAATATTTGAACATATAAAGAACTTGAAGCATAAAGACTTACACCAAAACTACCAAATTCAGCATTCAATAACTTGGAATAAGTTGATATGTCGTAAAAACAAAAAAAAACAAAACAAGCTTAACTAAATACCATAAACTTATACATATAAAGAACTGGAAGCATACATCTTTCACCAAAATGAGCGGATTTGGCGTTAAATAAGCTGAAAAGGGTTGATATGACATGAAGCAAAACAACTAAACCAACCAGTTCTAGCTGGAAATCAGGTGTAGCTCCCTCAATGTTTTGTTAATTATACAATCTTTCTTGGTAACTAGTCACATGTTGTAATATCAAAACTGGACTTGAAAATATCTTCTGATTTCTAGAATTACATGTCTGGAAATGTGTACCCTAAATGTTTCCAATTTCTTCCTAACGTTAAACAAAAATTTCAATACTTCGTTGGTAGAAATGAAAAAGAAAAAAATCTATGAGAATTTGATTTTTCTTCACGTGACACACCATTTTAATGATCTGAAAATAAACAGAAATTCATTTAAATTTATTGAAAACGATTAAGATAGATTAAAAAATGATTCTAAAATAGACTTATGGAAACAAATTATTTTAAAATTTGAAAGCAAATACATTCTGAAATTTTGTTTGAATGGAAATCGCTGCAGACAAGGCATGAAGTCACTTCATGTAAGGAGCTAACAAGAACAAATATGATTACCGCAAAGACATAATATGCTAATTGGCTTCAGTCTTGAAAAGACCAAGGTTATAAGTAGGAAGAAATTAATCAACAGGAAGAGAGTTCCACAAGCCTACAATTCTTGGAAAGAAGCTACTGGAATCGGAAGTTGTATCACAATGAGGTATCAAAACAGCGAATTGGTGAAGACCACAAGACCAACGAGTCGAACGAGATGGAACAAAAGAAGCGGGGAATAGATCACATAATTCTGAAGAACACATGTCTTACTAGTATTTATAGAATAGACATAGACTAGCAACAGCACGTCTGTGAGAGAGAGGGTGCAGAGAAGAAAGGGTAGGGCCAATCAAATTACAGATACGTTTCTGCAGCTTATCAATTAAAAACAAAGACAGGAACTTAGTTGTCAAATCAATATTTATTGTAAATAACAGTTAAATTCGTCATTATGCACTAATTATTTACTTTAAAAAAATGACGATTATTTCTTATGATGACTAATCTTTATTCTACTGTGTTATTTATTTAATGTTCCCGACCCCGAAAACATCTTATTTTTTAATGACAAAGTCAAAAATACAATATGGCTAAGTGTCTAGAATAGTTTATTTATTAGCTAATGGAGAAGTTGATCGAAATAAAAGTGATTATTATGTTTGGATGAGTCTAATCAAGGCAGCATCGATTGGCGTCTTGATCGAAAGCCAATAGCAATAATAATTCCCGCTCTTTCTTAATTACCATTAAAACATAAAGTTGAAAGCAAAATAAATAACTAAAGAATAAAGAATTATATTTTGTTTTTGGCGAACAAATCAAACAGAAAAGACCAGAAATGTGTCTGTTATAGTCATCTATATTTATATTGCCTTAATATGAGGACACATAAGAGTAACACAAACATTTTTAAATAAAAAATAAAATCGAAAATAAAATATTTCTCCCGACAACTTTATCAATGAATGACGTCAGAATAATGTCTTTGAGAGTTGATATGATGATGCTGATGATGGTTTTAAATATTCATTTGGTAATGAATATCTAAACACTTTGTTTTCTTTATTTTTTGCAGGGTTGAGGTTTGAAATTGAATATAATTGAAGCACATTTTATGAATACCGCCGATTAGTCTAAAACAAAAAAAATCAAATACTGAATGTATTTAACCTATTCAAAAATCAGCAAAATATTTTAATATTTAATCCGGTACGAATATTTTTAGCTGCCTGCAGATGTTCCGATTTAAATTAAATCAGAACTTATGAAGGCAGAAGCGAGAAACAGTCTCGGACGAACCGGTGAAAAAAGACAAAGACACCAAATGGCAAAACTGGGGACAAAACATAAAACACAATAAAACTAACAAACAAGAAACATTCTGAAAACAATTAGACGTTCAAGTCAAGCATTTCTCACTATTGACTTAAAACAAAAACAAAAAAAACCCCAAAACACACAAACAACACTACCAACAATGCCTCACGTAATAACCGCTCAAAATGCATTGTTAGGCTTCTAACTATTCAATGCTTTCTAATAAGAGACCACCATATCTACTTTTAATGCGTGTCCGCGCATATAACTCTAAAAGACTTCGACATTTGAACTATTACCGAATCAACATCTTATAGTGATAAACTTTTCGCTATGCTAAAGAATGGCTTGCACCCGATGAGGACGTATTATGTCGAAAATCTTGAACTGCTTTTAAAAAAAAGTATATTTATTTAAAAAAATACATTGTTAGACTTCAAACCGCTTTCTTACATTTAAATATGTAATACTCTCTAATGGGATACTACCATATCATCTTATATATATATATATATATATATATATATATATATATATATATATATATTAAAGGCATATGTCTTAATACCTTTATAAAAATATTACTTATAGTATTTAACATATGATTATGAGGAATAAACACTTAGTATATTGTTGTTTATTCTAAAGTTATAATAAAAAATTGTATTTATATCTCATTTGTATTGTCCTGTATGAGTATTGGTAACATTTCAACATATATATATATTTATACACATTATTTATTTGAAAACTAAACGTTTCATATTCCAGAGGTGTATCATGGTTTACTGTTTTTATTTTGTGAGTTGCCGAAAGTTCGTGATATAATGTAAGGTTTTTTCTGAACAGCAAAGGTCTATCCATGTGGATAAAATGGAATATGCAACGTAATGTTTTTAAATAAATGATTAGTATTTTATCTCTCATATTCTAACGATCGATAACTTTATTGATTTCTTTTCAACGTAACCCGATTCACTATATATATATATATATATATATATATATATAGTGCATCCGGTTATATATATATTTATTTATTGTGTGTAATTAGCCAGCATTTTCTCATTTATGCAAACATTGTTTTAAATTACAGAATTCGTCTGTTTATTATACTTTTTAAATTTTTAAAAACATTTTCTGATGGTCTTTTTTATATTTAAATCAAAAACATTAACAAATGTTCCGCAGTATTCACGAACGTTTCTGATTCTTTGTCAAAAACAAATGAACAGAAAAAGCTGGCGAAAGAACAGAATTTTGACAAAGACAACGGAGAAACGCGCAGAGAACGTTTTCGCATTGTTCCAAGAAGTCGTAGACGATTTGAATTCAGCAACGCTTGATTGCATCACAGAACAACATCGCATTACGTTAAGCATTTACAAATGTTACCACTGGTTTAAAATGTGATGTTATTAATTTTAGGTTGCTGTGTTTTTATGTAGATAGCTTCTAGTATTTTTTATTTTTTTAAAATTTGTTTTGGAATATATAATTTTAGTATATATATATATATATATATATATATATATATATATATATATATATATATATTAAATGTTTACATATCTATTTAATCTTAAAGATTTTTCCTTTTCAGAAAATACACATATAAATGGAAAACCCAATATGTTCATAGATAATTAACATCCATATCATTGCGAAATTCCAATATTCCGCACTAATTAGTTATTTCCTCGTTACCATTTTATTAATCAATTATTTAATAAACATTTAATTACATCGAAGAAAATCTGAAATGCAAACCAGATCAAATTACGCCCCTGTGTCTAAAACATAATGTTATCAAACGTGTTCTCCGTTGTCTATTAGGTATTCCTAAGGCACAACAGATAGAAACAATTATTCGTAAAAATCAGGCTTTAATCGTCGCAGAAAGAAACCACAATCATGTATGATTTGTAGGTTTCGACAACTCTCCTGAACATCAGCGCAGTCTAATAATACAAACCAAGCAGTACGTCTACTCTCAATACTATATCTTATTCACTCTTTTCTTTACACATTTTCGGTCTCGATGTTCCCGCTAGTATTAATTACGATTTCCCGAGATCCCCCTTTTCTATAGAAAATACAATCGTTTTGCTGACGTTAACTTTTCACTTAAATTAGATGATTATTTTTCGAATTCATTTCAGACGGTGTGGGCTGTCTCACTTGTTATTTAATTTCTCGCTTCCCCTCACCAGTTTAAATGATTTTGTTTTGGAGCTAGAAAAACACGTTTTTAGTCGCAATCTTTTGTGTTTCGAGCTGGTTTTACATGTACTTATATTTTTATACAAATAAATACACAACTGACCGACTTTTTTCCACATGGGTTAAAGGTATGATCATCGGTTATTCGGCTTGTGAACTGCAAACTATGTACATGTTTAACATTTGTCTCTTGTTACTTTTTGCCTAACGATTTATTTGCCACTAATATTCAAACCCAGTTTGATTGTATAGTATCTGAAGAGGACACGGACGTTGAAATATATATATATATATATATATATATATATATATATATATATATATATATATTTGAACGTCCGTATATATATATATATATATATATATATATATATATATATATATATATATATATATATATATATATATATAGTCTCGGAGGTTTCTCAACCATTAAAACTATATACGGAGAAAAAACAAAAAAAAACAAAAACATTTTAGTCCCAAGTCGTTCAGTAGAAAATCACTCATGTAAGTCAATTTATTTTTTTTAGTTTGCTTCCAAGAATTTACACTAGTCTTAACATTATTTAAAGGATCATCAGTTGTTTACCATGAAAAACTGTTTCGGGAATTTAAAAACAAAACAGTATTTTATTTCATGGCTTCCCAGCAGAGTTGATCAGACCCCACTTCCCTTAAAAGACAAAAACATATATTAGATCTAAGTTTTGTTACAGATAAATGTTTAGCTAACTTATATTAGTTATTAAAAACGTCCTCCTTACCTGTATATATATATATATATATATATATATATATATATATATATATATATATATATATATATATATATATATATATATATATATATATATAGTGCGTGTGTTATAATGAAATAAATTCCAGGAGGAAATCCGGGTATGAGAGCTCAATGTAATAAACAGAGCACTAAAAAAATAAAATATAGTAACACGAAATTACATAACACGATGTTGAAATAAATTATTGCATCGATGATTATGTAATTTTGTGTTACTATTTATATATATATATATATATATATATATATATATATATATATATATATATATATATAGACGAGGCCTGTCTAAACAGTATCCAACCTATGGCCAGAAAAATATATTTCAAATACTTGACGGGGTTGGGACACTAATCCTCTTCGAAGTAAGCCGCTTTTGTTTGCCCACACTTAGCCCACTGATCCATCCACTGCCGGAAACACATCTGGAAGTCTTCTTTTGGAATGGTGTTCATCTCCGTCGTCGCGTTCCGCATTATCTTTTGTCTAGTCTTAAAACGTGAACCTTTCAGTGGCGTCTTCAATTTCCGAAACAACCAGAAGTCGCAAGGAACAATGTCTGGAGAGTAGAGAGTTTGGCGAACGACTAGAATTCCATGTCAGGCCAAAAAATGTTGGATCAATAAGGATAAATGTGCGGGGGCGTTGTCATGATGAAGTTGCCAGTTTTTCTCCGTCTATGTCTGTTTTCTTTTGCGCCGAACTGCGTTACGGAGACGCCGGAGAACATTTTCATAGTACTCCTTTGTAACTGTTTGCCCATCCGCTGCATATTCGTGATGCACAATTCCACGGATATCAAAGGAGAGAACCATCATCACCTTGATTTTGCTTCGCACCTGTTGCGCTTTTTCAGGCCTTAGAGACCATGGATGCTTCCATTGCGACGACTGTCCTTTTGTTTCTGGGTCATACCCGTACACCCATGACTCATTTGCAGTTATCACGGTGTTAAGAAATCCCGGATCAGTGTTGGCGGTTTCCAGAAAGTATTGTGCCACTTGAAAAAGGAGGTCCTTTTGTTCTTCCAACAACAACTTGGGCACAAATTTCGAAGCCACTTTGTGAATGTTCAAATAATCACGCAAAATTGCATGTACGATATCTTTACTAACTCCGACCTCTTGGGCGATCTCCCGCACGGTTGAACGACGATCTGTCATCACCAAATTTCGAACCTTCTCAACAACAACTGCATTTTGAATCGGTTGAACCACGCTTTAATTTCTGTTACACCCATCGCATCTTCCCCAAACACCTAAAGAATCTTACGAATCGTTTTGCTTTGAGTATCACCAAGCTTTTGACAAAATTTGATGCAGTACTTTTTCTCATCACGTTCACTAATCTTATGAGAATCAGTAATCCGACGAACACGTTGTGTAGCACCTAACTCAACGACCGACAGACAGCGACTAATGCGCAGGAAGGCAGTGATACAATCAATACATGCGCATGAAAGTGTCTACCTTTACTGTGTAGAGTGGAACCGCCCTATCGTCTCTATTTGGCACGGAAAAATCAAGATCGGATGCTTTTTGACGGACCTCGTATATATATATATATGTATATATATATATATATATGTATATATATATATATATATATATATATATATATATATATATATATGTATATATGTATATATATATATATATATGTATATATATATATATATATATATGTATATATGTATATATATATATATGTATATATATATATATATATATATATATATATATATATATATATATATATATATATATATATATATATATATACGGTGTTTACCCCGTTAATATTATATGATATATTTTCACATTTTCCTAATGAAAAATAACCTCATCGGAAACTATTATAAGTAATATTATTAGAATTTTAAATTACATAAAAATGTGGCTTTATCAATGAATGGTTGCCACTCTTTTTCCTGTTTTTATTTGGGTAAACATTTCTTTGTTCAAGAGAAAAATATACTGGCTGGTTATGAGTGTATATTATCCATTTAGAAAAGAAAAACAAAGAGGCCAGTCATGTGGCTGACCGTTCGACTGTGTGGTAGGGGAGAACAATTTGATGATGCTTTCAAATAATGACGACATTCAGACACATTTTTTCTTCCAAGCAGAAAAGAGAATGAAACGTCTTTATGAATTTTCAGACGAACGATTTAAATTCATGATATTTTTCTATTCGAATATTTATGTCTTGAATATTTTGATAGATTAATTATAAAATGTCATTGAATCGAAGCAATCATTTTTTGACAAACAATATATGTCAGTTAGTCTAATAAATAGTTTCGGTAAAAACGTACGATAAGCGCGTTTAGGGTTAAACATTCTATTTTATATTTAAGCGCCTTCAACAGCGTAAAATGTCTTGTAATAAAAAAAAACAAAACGGTACTCTGACGCGCCAGATTCGCGTCAGCAATGACCGGACCGATCTCGGAAGCGCCCGAGAGCTGCCGAAGTATTAAACAATCAAGGTTGTAGCATTCATTCGCCAAGCAAGCTATAGTAAGAAGCCGACAATATTTGGAAGAAAACAATAACCGCGTTCTATTGCAACAACAATGAATTATTATCACCTCTGTCAGGTCGTCGAAATTCCGGACTGCACCAAAATGGGAAGAACATGAAAGTAATATGAACTAGCATCTCGCTGCATAAATCTACACTTATGATGCTTCTATATATATGTCCCCTACTCCCCATTATACTCTTACGTCTCAGCGGCATACTTTATATTTATCAGCTCACTTGTTTCTGCTTTGAGATCTGATGTGAAAGACAAAGCCGGGGGAGATAACCTTTTCTCAGCCACTACTACTTTTACCGATGCCCATTTACATAGTAAAAGTATACGAAAGCACTCGTATTAGATTATCGTCGTATTACACCGTGCGTTTCATAACTACACTGGTATAATATTAGTTGGTTGTATATAACAAAGTAGAGTGAGATTTATCTCTGTACTATTCATAGGTATATCTTTCTAAGTGGCCTTA